>OX421415.1:6250000-7500000 GCA_949126915.1 Musotima nitidalis | reverse complement strand
TAGATATTGGGGATTATACTACAATATTGGTGATTATAAATAAACATGATTATTGCCACATGGCAATAATCATGTTCATGTTTTATGTTTTATAATTGATGGACATCCATCAATTATAAAATTCATAGTGTATCGGAATTTGAATTGAGAATCATGTAATTTTTTGTTGATTAGTTTTGACTTCTGCATGAACTAAATAGAGTTGTAAAACGTTTTTTAAAAGCACGGATAGGTAGTTTATTTATACTAGACGGTTTATGAGTATTGAAAGGGATTAGTTTATACTGCATTAACTAATTGCATTTTTTAATTAGTAATTGCTCACTTTTTAAGTTGATTCCATCATATTCATCACTTAGTACAGGGTATGGATTTTCGTTAGGATATTCTTCAGCTGTATTCTCAATGACTACAGAGTTATCTTCACTTATCACTTGGTATTTGCCAGCTATTGCAGGTGAGGCATCTCTGTTTGATTTTGATGTTTGTCTTGGATAGCCTAGGCAAACCCCACAGTGTATTTGCTTCTTGATGTTACGATTACACAGAGGTATGCTTTTGGTTAGAATTGTATTTCTGTATTGACGAAAAAGTGCGCGTGGCACAATGTTTCCAAACATCGTATAACAAATTAAAAATTAGTTCTCTCAGTGCTTTATGTAATGTTTTTACCTAATTTATCAACAAATAGTAGAAAAAAAAACAATTTAAATTATTGTCAGGTAGATGACAGATTAATCTGATTAGACTTAGACTGTCAACCGACCATCCACTGCTGACACTGACAGCTTACTGCTGCCATTTTGATAAAAATGCCATAGCCTGTATGCCTCTTCAAATCTGTGACTGATTTGATTTATGTTTAGTTATATTGTCAATACAATTGCGTAAACTAAGAAGAGACGTTTGATTTAGAATAGTATATAATACCTTATGGTTGCGCATATTATTATCTACATCATACTAATCTCTCTCCCTTCAATCCTATTTTGGGTGGGATTGAAGGTTCCGTTCCAACAAATATTTAAACGGGATTGTATATCACTGCAGTTGCAACTTTATTAAAAAGTTAACTTTTCTGCAGTAAAGTAGGTGAAACGTATCAGATGATATCAAAAATAGGATCTCGTCGAGCGTCCATGTGGGCGAAGGGCTAGCTACCTCTTAACATTTACCTATGGTTGTGCTACGGTGTATGTTATGTTTAAGCCACCCAATTAAAACAATAACATTGCTTAACGACGACCACATATTATAGTGATAACTGGGACCAACGGCTTAATGAGCTTTACGAAGTACAAAAGCGCTCGATAATGAATGCTACACAAACGGTCACCCATCCAATGATTGACCCCTAAATAAAGCTTTGATAAACTCTGATTTACATCGCTAATCGTTTCCGACAAGCTGGCATGTATACAAGCGGCTTAGAGCGTTCAAAAACGCCAGTTGTAATTTTCTAAAAAAAGATTTCTATTAAAAGGTAATAAGAACTGTCTTCTTGGTCCCATGATGAGAAAAATCATATTTTAAAAGTTTTATGGACCTTTTAGCTGAAACCTGAAGCATCATGTCCGCAGTTATGTTTAATTTTCTAAAATTTGTGATATTGCAAACATTTATGTAATAACGAGGGATTATTAAAAGTAACATAAACAGTGTACATCACTTTTTAAATTCTCTCAAGAAGTCCATAAGTATACTCCCACATACTGAGAACTCAAGGAGTTTAGGAGAGAGCATCTCATTTACCATATTTATCATCTGTATAACCATATTCCTATATACCTATTCTTATTTACTATGGCTTATGTGTTATGTATTATTAATATATCTCTTACTTAACACTGACTAAATGTGCTAAACGCACAAAGCCATTATTTAAAAGAAAAAAAAACCTTTACAATTTACATCTTGGCGGGAAAGTGAAGCGTTATATTTGCAGTTTTGTTTTAATTTATAAACTTTGTGATGATTCGAACATTAATGTGTGATGTGATGACGGTGGATTATTAATGGTACATGAGTGTTAATAAATAAAATAAAACAGTGCAACATCCAGGGGCTTAGGGGAAGGCATTAACCATTTATCATCTTTATCACCGCTCATTTATAATGAATTTTATTGATTTAACATTTGATGCACCTAGGGAAAATACGCAAAGACAGAAGTGTCTAATCTGTCAAGAAAGTACCGAGAAAAAAGCAAATATACAAAATTGTTTTTATTCATCCAAATTGATTTTATCACCTTCAAAGTAGGTATGCTCCTTTAGAAATATATATATATATGATATTTGATACACTTACGCCAACGAGTACTCCAATCATCAAAACAGAACAAAACGCTTTTTCCAGAATTGAATTCAGTTCTCGCCGTGAATTTTCCTTTATGTCTCCTACCGTTTGAAAACGGGTGCCACGAAGTGGTAATTAGAGTGTAGGAATAAGAAAGAAGTCGGCTGGAGCCATATCTGCTGAATATTTTGGTTGCTCGATGGTATTTGTTGAGTGTTTTTGGAATAAAATTCGTTCACAATGATTGCCTTGTGCGAAGGCGCATTTTCGTGGTGCAAAATCTAAAAATTTTCTTTTCACAAATCTGGCCTTTTTCGTCGAATTTGTTCTTTTAAACGCCGCATAACGCTCAACGCTCGCTTCTTTATATACTGTTTGACCTTCCGGCAAGAATTTCGAGTGCACAATACAGTCAAAAAAAACAGTCAACATGATTTTGACGACTTTGACGTGGTTTTTTGGTTTTGTTGGAAGGCGCCATTCCGAAGCTTGTTGACTAGTTTGCAAGTCAAACGTTGTTGGGTCGGTATTGACTCGTTCAGCGACTCTCATGTGATGCAGTTTTTGAAGAAAATTAAGGTATTTTGGGACTAGCGGGGCTGCAACACGTTTCATACCCAAATTATTAGTTAAAATAATTCCGTTCCGTCCGGATCGACACGTAAGATACAGAAAGTTCGGCGGCCATCTCTTTCAAACTTGAACGAGGATTTTCAGTTACTATTTCCTTTTTGCGATGTTATCTTTAGTTGCAGACGTTGATGGCCTACCAGAACGAGGCAAATCTTCCATCATATCCCGACCGCTTTGGAACGCTTTGTACCACTCACAAGCACGTGTTTTTGATAAAGTCGATTCACCGTAAGCCTTCTGTAACATTTTCAGTGTCTCCGAACACGAAATTCCATTGGCGAAGCAAAATTTAAGACAAACTCTTTGTTCGATGTTTTTGTCGCAATACACACTAGATATTATAAAACAAAAAACAGCACAGTTTTTAATATAAATGACAGATGCAACTCAAACTCCGCGTCAAAATGGAAAACAACTGTGCCAATCTAACAACACTAAACTAAACATTCATTCCCGATACTTTGTTGACTGAATGTATTATTAGAATATATTTTATTTGACACTGGCTAAACGTGCTAACCGAAGCCATTATTAAAAAAAAGAAAAGATAAATAATCTTTCCGAAATTTTAAGACGAGACCACAGGCCTCGCGTAGTCAGAAGTTAAAATAATCCTTTATTGCACAATTTGCACATAAAACATTAATATATTACAAAAGGTATTTAAAAACCTTAAGTACAAAGGTGGACTTATCTCTAGAAGAGATCTCTACCAGCCAACCCTAGAAGTTGTGTATAAATTTGTAGGTACGGGATTAAATTTGGTTATAGATCTTTGTTAAAAAAAAGATCAGATCTCATACCGAGCCAAGGTTTTAACTCTTCAAGTTCCAACTTCACCAACTTGGTACAAATATGTGACTTGGCCGCTTCGTTCGGTACCTACCTGCTACAATAACAATGAACAGTGAACAAATACTTACGCCCTAAAGCCGTTAATTTTGAAACTCAACTTGACCGGGCTTTAACATTTTTACTGGCATAATAAAGCACTTATGTGTTATTTTCTTATGCTATTTTATGCTCTACATATGTTACTTTTGGTGTGATAAAGATAATTAATATAAACAGAATACTGAATTTTTAAAATTTTCCTGCTCTACTAAAATTTACCATATCGGCAATGAAATGCGTAGGTGTTATACGTGGAATTATGTCATATACTTATCTGTTTGACTCAACAAATTATCTTATCTGGTTTATCAAGGGGCTTGCTATAACAAAGTTCTGCAGTCTAAATCGAATACGTTGAAACAAAGATTTTTTTTATTGAAAATCATAAGCAAAGTTTACTTGGTAACGCTCAGAAGTAACTTATAATTCTTATAAAATAAACAAAATCTTGCCAACAATGTGAAGTTCATATAGTTGAGAAATTTTAGTTTTAACATAATGATTGTGGTGTTTTTGTGCTCAAAATGGTAACATGTGATGTGGATCATGATATCGCCGGAGAAGTACTTGGGTGGAGAATACCAGCTTGGCAGTCTTTGATACTACACAGGGTGCTGCCCTCTTGTGGCGGGCTGATTGTATACTTAACTCTCATGTGTTTCGATTTCGCCCTCATAATCGAGCATTACCAAAACAATGATAACGGGTGAGTACCAAAATATGAAATGTATTAACATTTAGTTAGAGTTTTGTCTGAAAATGCACTGAAAGTAGACTGACGATCGAAAATGAATAATACGAAATTATTTCAAACGCCCCTGTTGTTAGTTCCAGTTACGAAAACATAGCAAGCCCTGATAGCGGAACCAGTAATCTCGATCTTTCCGCCCAAAACAACGTTTATCTGAGTCATAATTACTGTCTAACGTGGTATAGTAAATATACGTTCAATATAGTAAATACCACATCTTGAAAAATATAGCTTGACGAAATTAGGTCACATGGGCAGAGTTTGGAAATACTATGAGACAAATTACACACTGATTGTAGCAGGTGTGTATTGCCGGTAATAACTATCGAATTAGGCGATGTCTGCCTTTACTACGGACTTCACGGCATGACTCAAGGTCACCCACCCAACGTGTAATTGAGAGACCTATGCTGGGCGTTTCTCTACTTAATCTAAATTATAGAAAAAAAAAACATTTTATTCAACAGAAAAGCAGCATTCTGTATAATACTAATAACACTACCTGCACTGGTATCTACCGTCTTTACGTTGGCATCACCACCTCCGGGACTACAGCCTGACTTAACAGCATACTCTGTAAACATAAATAAGAAAGATCTCAAATGGATTGCGGTTCAAACTGCAAACTTGGTTTTATTCCCCTTTGCGGCAATTGGCAGGTAAGAAAATTTCGCAATTATTAGAATTCCATTGTAAGCTTTTTAACTTGGTTTGAGATATAGAGCTATCAGAAACCAAGGTAGGTGGACTTCAGGTGATATTATACCACGCGGACGTGGTGCGTATTAGCGCTGACGGAGGCAGGTGTGTGCCGTCATACTACTCAAAATTTTCAAGCGCCACATAGAGTCTCTAACTTGGCTTAACGCCTAGCACATACTAATAAAATAAAAAAATATAAAGAAACGCGTCTAACTCCTCGATACTAGGTGGTTGATGGCTCGAGGTCAGTCCTTAAATGGGCGAACGTTTGGGAGCCATTTAATATGAAGCGCTTCCGTGCTTTTGAAGGCACAATGAACAGTTTGATTCGGTTCTTATTAAAATTAAATTATTATTATTATTAAAATCGACAAACGATATTGCCTACGCTAAGTCCTTTTTGATGTAGCTAAAATAGAATGTGTTGATTTATTGACATTACAAAATATATGTAGGTGTCTGAAGTGAAGTCTAGAGAAAAAAGCAGGCCTCTGGATTTTTAAATAAATACATCTATAATCCCTTGCTCATAAATCCCATTCAGAGCAGGCAGAAACTAATGAACCAACTACACCATATGAATGTAGTTGTATCAATGTTAATTTTAAGCACTGAGATTTACATCAAAAGTGTCAAATCTCTTGTACACCTAGGTGAACAGGGGGTTGGTGAACTGCTATAGGTCGGTAAACAACTTGTTTACCGAACTATAGCTTTGTTTTATACTTATAAAAGGTATCAATTTTATTATATACATTGCAATAATTTAGGTAGGTTCTAGAATATAATTATCTCGAATTAACGCAATTGTAGCCCAACCAAGTAGTGGCCACTGTTCACCGGGTGAATCCGATCCAGAATGAACAAAGAGGTCATTGTTTTCACTTTGTAAACCAGGGTGATCTGGGCTAGATGATTTAATTCCATTGAGCCCAACACCAATATATAGGTGTATATTGTTGAATACTTATATGAACAAACCAAGTGACAAGTTTATTTTCTTCATTTTAGATACTGCCACTTGATTTTCTGGTGGATAGAAGCTGTTTGTGCGTCACGTGATGAGGACAATGCACGAACACGAGAAGCCATCAGAAAGGCCAAGACTCCATCTTCCATGGAGTTGTATCTATTCCTACAAGCGTTCCTCCACTGCGCTCCAAATGCAATAGTCAATATTCTCGACCTGATAGCACGATTCCACGAGCCCGCATTTGGCACAGGTAGAGCTTGTAATGTTTTTGTACAATTTATTCAAAATATGCGACATTTTATGAAACGCACAGGGCTATCGTGATCTGCCTAAATTGACGATTAATCGACGTTAGATTAACTTAATTTTGGTTTAAACAGTGGTTGTTTGAACCTGTGACGTTGATAAAACAGGCTTCTTATAGTAAACTTATTGTGTTTAAATTCAGCTGTAGTCGTATTGTAGTTTACTACGTCCTAACTTACTTAAAAGGACTCGTTTTCATAGATTTCGTCAGGGATTAAAATAAGTGTTTTTTTGGATTTCAGCTACCATGCAGGCTGTTAGCATCGTAGTGTCATGCATGAGAATGTCAAGTACTGCAACAGTGTATAGACGGTTCGAAAGAGAAAAAGTAAGCGGCAAAAAATTTCCTTGGGATGGAAAACACAAATTACCTAAAGTAGATGATAAAAAAGAAGAAAGTATAAAATCTGAAGAACCAATTTACGAAAGCATTAGAAGAAACCAAAATTATTTTCAGGAGGCTGAAGAAACAAACAGCGATTTAATTGAATTTTCTCCCAGAAGTACTATGCAGAATACCTTCTACGACGATAATATATACACAGATTCCGATTCCAGCTTGAACTATTTGCCCCCAAGGACTTACCGGGACCAATCTACTGTACCACCGGAATCTGATAGCGACAATGAATACGTAAGACCGTTGTCGATAGTAAATAGAGTAGCTCCTAGGAGGTCTACTACTTATACAATAGAAAGAGTTGAAATAGCTCCGCCTCCTGTAATACCCGCTCCAAGGCCAGGGTCTTTAGCTGTTTGGGCAGAAAAGTTTGTGGAGAATGCAGAAGCTATTCCCACTTGGCTCTCAGCACCACCACGTAGAAAATACCATACAGAGATAATACCGGAAGAACCTGATCTTCCTAGATATGTACCTACCTTAAGAATACGAGGTCTGGAGCCTCAAGATGCCACTGCCGCATTAGTGCATTATCTAGGATGGTATGCATTTTTCATTTCACGATTGCTCTCTATCGCTGCCTTTATTAATTTTAACGTAATGGGAGCTGTAATAATTCTGTTTTCACATTATCAGATAATGTTGTTATTGTTGATAGTGCCTCAAGCCAGCACATTAAAGAGAGGATTTTATATATTTCTAGCGTTTGTTTACCTGTTTTGCTTAATGGAGTTCAAGATTAGGTTCCGTCATGTGAGAGTGTGGCATATCTGCTGGGTTTTAGCTGTCACGGTTGAGACAGTTGTGTTTGCTGGGGTGTGGGTTGGTATTAACAATGACATACACGATTGGTGGAAAACTTTTATAGTGGCAGTGATTTTTGGTAATTTATTGTTGAGTTACATGTGTTTTATAGTGTATTTTGTGCTGTTGCAACCTAGAGAGACTGTTATAATATTGGATAAAAAATAAAATTTCAAAAATCAGTATTAATGAATAAAGTATTTTGGAGTACTAACGACTTAATTTTGTTAATATTTCATGTAGATACAATTTCTTAATAACGTTCATAATTTTGTAAATTAAAATCATGATAAGTAAATATTTTTAATTATCATATTATGAAATTTCTAACATCATCTCGTATTTCTTTCACAAACTACTTGTTTTTTTAGTATCGAGTTCACACAGGTTACTACAATTATTATTGTACGTTCTTAACCTATTTATAACCGATTTGAGAGTGGTTACCATTTCTAAAACCAATAAACAATATGCTTTGTGAGCTTCAAAGAGGATTTCATCCGTGATTGAAGTCACCCTGGTCGACAGCTGCATAATTTTTAAAATGAAATGTTTGTAAGTGTTACTTCCGACTGTTTGTTCTGCGGTAACGGATTTCCTAACGAAATGTTTGAAAAAAAGCTACTGTCTTTGGATTCTATTACATAGATACGCTTATTATACCTACAGATATATATATACCTATAAGCTGGCCAAGGTCGTAAACCGTCCAAACAAAATATTAAGAAGCTTAATTAGGAAGTCTTTGTGAAAGTCAATCAAAATGCATATTCTTTTATCATATCACTAAACTGTGGAAGCCCACGTGAGAAGACACATCTCAATGTTTCGTTTTATGGAAAACAAGACAGTAAATCCTTACTTACAATAATATGTTTACATAATTATGAGAAAATGATTTTGTTTGTTCTTATTGTTACTCTCGTTAAACCTAGACTGATTTGATTAAAAAAATCGTAGGAAAATAATAGGTGACCGTTTGTGTGGCATTTGATATCGAGCGCTTCCGTGCTTCGGAAGGCACGTTAGGCCGTTGGTTCCGGTTATCACTAACTGTGGTAGTCGTTAAGCCATGTTAGAGGCCTAATGGGCGGCTTGAAAAATTCTAACAGCAGGACGCAATACACCTATCTCCGCCAATCCGCATTGGGTCAGCGTGGTGAAGTATGACCCAATACCCTCACACCTTGATTTGTGAGAGGAGGCTCGTGCTCAGTAGTGGGACCTTATTGGGCTGTGATGATGATGATGATGATGATATATAATTATGTACCTTTAATATAATGGATTAATAAAATTATGAATCTTATTATACCTTTGATGCCTTATGTTACGCAGATATTATGTACTTGAGTATAAAAACGAAGAGGTCGCGAGGTCAGCACCCTCGCCGCCATATGAAACGCTTTGTATCAAAATACTTGCTATACAGGGCTCCATTGATTACGATGCGAATACAAGAAGCCCGTAAGAAAAGGACACGGCACGGACCTGTTGTTTTAAGATTAGATATTATGCGTTTACCATTAAAATTATGGTCATTGAGTATACATTTTTTTTTGGTAATTTTATAGTAATTTTAATTTTAGTATTGCTTAATACGAGTACTAATGGGATGCACAAATAAAATATGTAGGTACTTAATAAGTGATTAAATTATACGAAAATACATGTTAATCTTGTAAATCTGCTCTTGACAGGAAAGTGTACAGGTAATAATAACTTGTAATTAGGCAGGCAGGCATTGAAGGCTTATGATATAATTTTTCTCTCCAACCTATTAAAACCCACGAGACCGAAATGCCTTCTCTCGGGAGCACAATCGATCAGACTATTTAAAAAAAAATTTAATTGTAACTTTTCTTTTTATTCTTGTTTCATATTTATTATAATCATCATCTCAGTCAATTGACTTCCCACTTCAGAGCATAGATATGCCTCTTCTCACTAACCATGGTGAGAGGTTGATTCAGTACGTATTGATCCAGCACCCTTATAATGTAATATGTATAGTTTTTAATAATATTGAATTAAAATTTTATGGCATGCTCTTGTTTTCTGTGTAATTTACTTTTCATTTCAATTAATATTCAAATGTATTAGAAATAACTTCGAAGTTTTATACTGCCATGTTCTCACGTACAGGATGATAGGGCGATGCGGTCATATTGAAAGAAACCGCGTGCGCCTGCGCCGCTCGCCGACTCGCCTTGTCATTATTTTTTGCTAATTTACCATACTTATTTGCTAGGGTGGCCATACGAGAGGTAGAATTACTCCGAGTTTTATTATTCTTTACAGACCAAATAATATTAATTCTACTTAATGCTTAAAAGGCAGTCTGTACACTGGTGTTAAGTAAGGTTAGAACCTTTGGGTTAGCAGAAAAGTGTAAGGCAATCATCATCATCACTGACGTCCCGCTACAGAACCAATGAACCGAGGATTCTCTCCTTCATTCATTCTTCATCTGGATTCAGGTCGAACTCTATCACCAGGTATTAAGTGTGCTGACATGCAAATAAACGAATTCTATTAAATTCTGCTTGTAATATTTTTGCAAGCCAAAATTAATACTTGGTTATCCAGTCTATCGATTACCACATAAAGTGATTTAAGGCAGTTCGGACAATAAAACAAATATAGATTTAATTAAATACGTATGAACAAAACAAACTGCATAAATATACAAAATAACAATCATTATGTTAAGAATATATATAAATGTTTAATGTATCATTGAGCTTACATTGTACCTACTTGTATTGATAAAAAATAGGGCAAAATCGCGAGCGAAGAGAAATTTTAGGTTAGTCCTAAAATTTAGTACACGACAAAAATCTAAGTTCTTGTGGCATTATTCCTTGAACCATTTTCAACACTCATAATTTCCATGTTTATTCCTCAAAACACGATTTGGCGTTAATGGCAAAACGGAATTAGATGAAATTTAGCTCACAAAGAAATCATGAACTCTGAATCATAAATCATATTGAGAAAAGAAAATGCTACTAAATTTCGATTAATCATTAAAACGAATTTTCGAAAAGCAATAATGCACTAAAAACCCATTCCAATAAATTGCAAAATGACGTAATCCTAACTGGGAGTCGTATGTTCTTCAATATTTTCATGTACCGAGACGAATTGAGCGGTTCGCCGTAATAATATCGAGACACCTACAACCGATCATTACAACTGCTGGAGATGTTTCTCCAAGAATAATTAAGTGAAATTTCTCAGAAATTATTACAGTGTTTGATGTGTCGGTTTAATTGCCATTACCTACAATTTTTTTATAATTATTAAGAGAGGAATTATATGGCGACTGAAGCTCCGCGGTGCTGGTAGGTCAGAAACGATAACCGAAATTATTATTTATTTGTTATTACTGATTTTTTTTTTTTTATAAAAATTAATTTTATGTACAGAGCACTTCGAACATAATCATTGGTTTATAACTATAAGACTGCTTTAAATTTTAATAAGTCAATGTCATAAATAGAAAGTAAAGCCGAATACACAAAGGTAAGTCCCCTGGATGGATAGCCGTTGGTATGGTCATTAAAATCGATGGCTTCTGTGCTTCGAAAGGAACGTTAAGATGTGGGTCCTGGTCATCACTACTATAATATTTGTTAAGTAACATTACCTATAGGCCTTAAGGGGCGGTTTAGAAAAAATCTAACAGCAGATCATAAACACCAGCCTCCGCCTATCCGCAATGGGTCCGCGTGGGGAAGTATGACCTTATCCCTCTTACCTTGGTTTGTAAGATGGGTCCCGTGCCGTGGAGGTTTAAGAATATACATATATTGGTGCAAAACAATCACACCAATTATTTAGTTCCAAAATAAGTATCATGAAGAACTTGTGTTTTAGATACTAAATTACGAATAAACATACATAGGCACATACGTTTTTTTGTAAATACATACTTAATGTTACCTACAAAAAAAACACCCAGAACTGTGTAGGAATCGAACCAACGACTTCAGGAGCGGAGTGCAGGCATACTGGCCTCCACATCATATTGGTCACCGTGTCATCGGTTAAGACGATGATGAATTACATTCCTGCTCTGATGTTTTAATTAAATTGCCCTTGCATCCAGCGAATAGGATGAGGAGCACAGAGAAGAAGGTCTCAAGTTAGAATACGCATTGTAACCTTTTTAGGGTAAGGTATATTAATTATCTATATAGTAGCAACGTTTCTGCCTAAAATGGTGATATATTAGGTCGGGGAAAAAGTCTTTTCGCATAACGTAGGTATAAACTTATTATAAAATTTTTTTGACTGTACTATTTGTGTCTGGCTGGTTTTGGTAACATTAAAAAGGTTCCATTATAAAGAAAAGAAAAAAATAAAAAAAAGTTGTTTCCCGCTATTTTTCATTTGTTTTTTTCTCCGTAAAAATGAGTGAATCTAATGAAGAAATTCGATACATTTTAAAATTTTATTATAAAAAAGGCAAAAATGCAACTCAAGCAGTGAAAAAAATTTGTGATGTTTATGGACCTGATGCAGTGTCAGTAAGAGTAGCACAAATTTGGTTCAAACGTTTTCAGTCCGGAAATTTTGATGTTAAAGATGCACCTCGCTCTGGTCGCCCTGTTACGAATAAAATGGACGCCATTTTTGAAAGAGTGGAGCAAGATCGGCATATTAGTAGTTACGATGTAGCTGAAGAACTGGGAATTGACCACAAAACAGTTTTGACCCATTTGAAGAAAGCTGGTTATAGAAAAAAGCTCGATATTTGGGTGCCACACGAGCTCACTCAAAGAAACTTAATAAACCGTGTACTCATTTGCGATTCATTATTGAGACGTAATGAAACCGAGCCGTTTTTGAAGAGATTGATAACTGGCGATGAAAAGTGGATCACGTACGACAAGAACGTGCGAAAAAGGTCGTGGTCGAAAGTTGGCCAGGCTTCACAGACTGTGGCCAAACCTGGCCTAACACGAAATAAGGTGATGCTGTGTGTATGGTGGGATTGGAAGGGCATTGTTTATTATGAGCTTTTACCGCCTGGCAAAACATCGATTCTGATCTTTACTGCCAGCAACTGATGAGATTAAAGGAAGCAGTCGAGAGAAAACGGCCGGAATTGATCGACAGGAAGGGTGTGGTCTTTCATCACGATAACGCTAGACCACATACATCTTTAGCCACTCAGCAAAAATTAAGAGAGTTCGACTGGGAGGTCCTAGTGCATCCACCATATAGCCCTGACCTTGCGCCTTCAGATTTTCACCTGTTTCGGTCTCTGCAGAATTCTTTAGGTTCTGTAAGGTTGACCTCAAGAGAGGACTGCCAAAACTATTTGTCCCGTTTTTTTGATCAGAAGTCCCAAAGTTTCTACAGTAACGGGATAATGTCTCTGCCCACAAAATGGCAGAAAGTTATTCAACAAAACGGTACATATATATTGTAAATAAATGTAAATAAACTTTGAAAAAAATGTCTTGACTTTTCATACAAAAATACGAAAAGACTTTTTCCCCAACCTATTATCTTCTATATATATGTCACCGTAAAATTGTAAATAACGTTAAATTATAATCTATCCCGCGATATTGTAATCTGTCGAAAAATTGTGATCCGAAAAAACTGCTCACAATTTAACGCATTATTTTTCGATAGATTATAATCTATCAAAGACCAACCGTCAGATTGTAAAATGGCATGCGACAGAACGCACCTCGCGCTCTGATTGGTTGAACTTCATGTTCCCCGCTCAGCTGACTCAACAAAACTCTGAATTCTGCGTATTCAGAGTTTTGTTGACAGACAGACTCAATATCCGATATTGTAAATACATATTATCAAATAAGATATCAAATGAGTTCACACAGGTTCACACGCATAAAACATATTAAAACACTGAAAATACAAATTAGGCTATGTTCGGTGACTAACTCAAATAAGTGAGTAACTCTTATTTATTATTTAACTGCACTTCTTTAGGTTATCACAGGTCCGTTAACACTCCCTACAACTTATTATAATACAATGCGTTATTATTATTAACACGAAATCTGTTTTAAAACTCTGTTTGTTTACATTTCACAACAAATGAATTTGACTAATGTAATAACAACCGAAGATGGCGACGACCGGCGGCTGAGCGGGGAACATGAAGTTCAACCAATCAGAGCGCGAGGTGCGTTCTGTCGCATGCCATTTTACAATCTGACGGTTTGTCTTCGATAGATTATAATCTATCGAAAAATAATGCGTTAAATTGTGAGCAGTTGGTTACGGATCACAATTTTTCGACAGATTACAATATCGCGGGATAGATTATAATTTAACGTTATTTACAATTTTACGGTGACATATAGATATAAAAATCAATTGCTGTTCGTTAGTCTCGCTAAAACTCGAGTACGGCTGGACCGATTTGGCTAATTTTGGTCTTGAATTATTTGTGGAAGTCCAGAGAAGGTTTGTACGTAGAGAAAATAAAAAAAAAATCTTGAAAAAGTGTAAAATCAACATATTTTTATACTCCCATATACAAACAATTTATACTTAAAAGCCAATTTGAACCTTATCAAACAAATTTAATGTCAAAAGTGACGTTAGTTATATCAAAAAAATTTAATGTCATCATTTGTCATTTCATTTTATCAGCGATAATTATTGCTTTGTTGTGTTTATATTTTCAAAAATATTGTTGTTATTGATTTGTGTTTATATTTTCCAAAATATTATTGAGTTGTTGAGTGAAGGTAAAATGCCATGAGCATGACGACAAAACATAGGCCGGCGATTGCACGGCGATCAAGAATACGTAGTGCTGTTTTGGATGAAATGCTGCGTGCTGCTTTTAATTACAACAGTCAGATTGATTATAGTATATACGGATACATTGGAATGATGGACACAATATGTCCACATTGTGATGCGGCTAACTTTCGTGAATTGGATGAACGTTGTGCAATTGTTTCAAATACAAGACCATCCAAGGTTTTTCCATCAGCATAACGCATTAGTTCAATTGTTCAGAATTGCTCTCGATCGTATGCCAAAATTATTGAACAAATATGAACATAATATGGCAGAAGACATTTTAATTCGTATGCGTCATCATGAAAGAAATCCCGATTTGTTGATTACCTTGGAAATGTACAACGAAGCTTTAATAATAATTGAAGATATGTGTCTAAATATTTTAAATAAAGCATTAGCACAATTGGGTATGACCGCACCAAATCGTAAGATACATGATTTTTTTGATCGTGAATTGCAATATAAGCAGGAGTTCAATTCTAATGCAAAACTTTCGTTGTATCATTGATTTTAGCGACTATTCGATCGGAACAGAAAATTGCATTGCATCTTCGGGAATTGCTGCTACATTATTAGAAGGTGGTCGGACCGCACACTGCATTAAAATTGCCTTTGAATGTACAGGTGATTGAAACTCAAACATGCAATATTTCGAGAAATTCTGCTATGGCAAAAGTTCTGCGATTAACGTCAATTATTTTATAGGATGTGTGCACAATGGCGAATAAAAAATCAATAGACGCATTTAATCGAACAATGCAAGATTTACGCGGTAATCAACAGCTTTTTGGTGGTGCTCTGATATTGCTGTCAGGGGACTTTCGTCAAACATTGCCTGTCATTTCTCGATCAACTCCTGCTGATGAAATAAACGCCTGTTTGAAGTCATCAGTTCTTTGGAGATATGTACGAAAATTTACAATAAACATTAATATGCGCATTCACCTACATAATGATGCAACTGCCCATGAGTTTTCAAAACAATTGTTAGAAATTGGTGATGGCAAAATGTTTTTCACATGGCCAACTTTATGTTGCCTATTCCAGAACCCCCAACTGTTTATTTATTCATGCTCAAAATAGGAAAACAAAAATATTGTTTATCCAAATGTTTTAGACTAACCCATATAAACCCACCATAGTAAGAGTACCCAATTCTTTTTTATTTTTTACTCTTTGCTGATAAATATAATATATAAACAATATATCATTTGGGTCATTTGGAATTTCAAATAGCTAGCAATTTACAATATTTTTTTGTTTGAATAAATGAACTTAATAATCATTTTTTTTATTACTATGCCTTATACGTAGCGAAGCACGTTCCGGGCCGCTAGTATGGAATAAATATATGAATGGTGATGATATATGTGCGTTATATTTTATATCGATTTTATACACGCAAGTGAGCGGCCGGCAGTAAGGTCTAATTGTCAACCTATACGAATTTGTTAGTGGCATCGCGTGCAGATCGCGGCCTTGGGTTGTTCTCTGCTATTCTCTGATCCACAACGCTATTCATTGTAAAAGTTCCCAGAAAATGCTTAGGAATAACTTTAAATCTTCTGTACGTAGAGATCTCATTCGCTTTGATTTTAAGGTCCATTGCCGAAGGTTGCAATAGAATAATGGCTACGTTCGTGCCTCTGATCAACTACTACGTTCTGTATTTTGTGTAGAATATACAGACAAAAGCAAAATTGATCAGTGCTAATTACATACATACATACATTCACGCCTGTTTCCCCGAAGGGATAGGTAGAGGCATATTATACGCCCACACTTCGCCAATTATATAGTTGGTCCCACGTAATAGGAGGTAAAAGTAAAATTTCAAAACTTCATTTAAACCCTTAACACACTTAGTGGACACAGTGGACAGTGGATTAATTATTGGGGGTCGAGGGGCTGAGAGTCAACTAAACGGTATTTTTAAGTTAGGTATTTCTTGTAAAAGTTAGTGAGTAGTTAAATTTCTTATCTAAGAAGGATACTTCTTAAATACAAATTCCACGATACCACCCTATGGACCGCTGATCTGATAACGACGAACGGGAAGCCGGTGAATGCAGGGTAAAATCATTGGGGAGACTAAGTAGTTAAGGAATGGACTTCAAGTGCCTGAGATGATGATTCACAAAAGAAGCCAAAGAAGGTATAGTATCTAATATTTAAATCTGTGATAATTTAAATATTAACTAATGTTCATTTAGAATTGTTGTTTCATGTACAAGTCTCATCTGATTTATTAGAGAAATAGTGGTAATGAATGATAAATAAATACATTAACATTATAGCAACTTAAAAGATATGTTAATAACTAATTACGTGAATATTTAAAAAAACAACGTAAGCGGATAATAATGTTAACAGATTCTCAACAGACTGTCAAGATCAAGACAATACTGGAAGATTCCTGTACCTGCTTGCTGGTTCCATTCCCGCACCAAGCAAAACAATACCTATATATTTATTAGTAGGTTTGAACAGCTTGCTATATATGTATAAGATATTAAAAACATCGCAAAAGCTCTTTATCATCATTGACTGAATATAAGTATTATTATTTATTTTTGTAAACTGATAAGTCTGATAACTTAAAAACACATCGAATTTAAGCGTAGCTCGATTACTTTACAGGGGTATAACTTTGACTTTGGAATTATTTGAGTTAATATGGAATTCTGGACATAACTTGATTTGTAAATTAAAAAATAAATCTCTCTCCATAAGAGTCCATATCAAAAATAATAGAGAATTTGACAAAACCTTTTTAAAAAAACCAATTTCTTGGGGAAATTAGTTTTAAAGTTGCAGTCCAGCGTACAGATCGCAGTACCTTTAATGGTTTGCCTTTGATACTTAATCTAATAGCTTTCTTGCTTGGCAATGTCTCTTGCACAAAGTTCAAGAATTTACTGGCCTTACAAACAATAACACGATAACGTATCACAGGTCACCCCGTACGCATGCCGTACGAGTGCATATGTAGCAGGCAGGCCCTAGTTATTTTAATTTAATGGCTTGGATTGTAGGCTTGTGTGAAACTTTAAATATAAACAGTAGGGGTTCGACAACTTTTTTTAATTAGGCATATTACCTGACCTGATTAAAGACTGTAACATAAATTATACTGGTAGTGTACTTTGAATCTTTGTTTTTTGAGCGGCAATAGGCTCGCCACCTATTACGTGGGACCAACTATATAATTGGCGAAGTGTGGGCGTATAATATGCCTCTGCCTACCCCTTTGAAACAGGCGTGAATGTATGTATGTTCTTTGAACATAGATAATACTAAGAATGGCAGTGTTTACAACCTCTGATACTCCAGAATATAGTGATACCGACTAGCACGCCTGACAAATGTAAGGTTTATGGTAGATGCATAATAATAATACCTATGCTTAATGTTTATCAATGTAATGTAAATTAATTTTGTTCAATTTGTGTATCAATATTTCAAGGCCGATAAGCCGCGAAGTTTGTATCTTAACTTCAAATGTCATAACTTCTATTCCAAATATTATTGTCCTATTTGGGATTTTGGGGAACAATTTATTTATTTGGATGTTTTTTATGTATTACAGGAACGCGTTTGCAAAAAAGGTATTCAAGTGTTTTTTATGAAGATATTCAAATATTAGTTGCGCGACTGTTCGAAAGGGTTATACATAGTTTTTAGTCAGTAAAAGTCTGACACAACAGCGGAAAAAGATAATTTTATCCCTCATCTTCGTACCTATAGTACAAGGAAGTGATTTTTTTTATATCTAAGGCTTAATCAAAACACCTTTGTCCAACCGTTTTGTGAAACAGCGATTGCTACAATCTGACCGCGACATATCCATTGCTCTATTGTGAGCGATAACGCAAATGACTTTCTTGATTGACTCACGACTGTCTATATATTTAAGTTACACAAGTATACACAAGTAATTCGGGTTCTTCGAACTCCCGATACAAAATATATGTCAGACGTTATCGAGAAGGAATTTTGTGGTGATGACCGTTTTCCGGAGTTAATTGTGTTATTAGATGAGCGGCTGTTTCGTGTTTTAGATAAAGTATAAAAAGCATTACGAATAGGATGTCCATTTTAACATAATTTATTGATTCAGGCGTTACTTTGCGGGAATCCATTGTTAGCAAGTGATGGATTAAAAATCTGGCTTAACACTCGTTTCAGCGTTGGTCGTAAAGACATCGTTGTTCTGAGGCTCCATTCTCCTATCTTACCTGAAGATGCCCTGTGTAAGGGCGAATCACGTGTCTTATTGAATTGTTTCTCGGTTTTTCGGGAAATTATAGTCGCGCGGGAATTGTTACAAAGATATTTTTAATCCATCACTTGATTATTTTGTACGTCTTTAACATTAAATAAAGTCAAGAAATCGACCTCAGGAAAACTCTCCAACAACAATCATCATATCCTAGCATTTTCCCGGCTGCCCTAGACTTAAGCTTAGGGCCTGCTCACTGGTTTAACCAGATTTGACTGAATTTTAGTTATTACGTGGAGCGACTACCGTCTGACCTCCGCAACCAGATTTGACTGAGCTTTAGTTATTACGTGGAGCGACTACCGTCTGACCTCCGCAACCCAGAGGGAAACATCATTATATGGTTAAACCAGCTGTCAGTCTGTTAGAAGGCACTTACTTCCTAATAACGACTGCCATAAATGTTCATGACAGCCGGGACCAACGTCTTAACGTGCTTTCCGAGGCACGGAGCAAGCGATATTACGCACATACTCGTAACTTCGAAAAGTCATAGGTGCGCCACCAGGGTTTGAACCGGAGACCCTCTGAATTTAAAGGCAAGGGGTGAAAATGAAATACTCATACGAAAAATGCGGAAGCATATTTTTCATCTTGTAGCCTAGCCTGAAAAGTATACTAACGGAACAAATATCCAAAATCAGTTTTTTGTTTTTACACGACTGATATGCAGGGAATATCAGGTTTAATTTCCACCCAGGAAAAATATTGCATTTGGGGTCTGAATATTATACAAAAATCGAGGCAGGTGTAGACGAATTTCCCTAGTTTAATAGGGCCTCCAGCAGGTAATGACTACCACATATAGTGATAACCAGCTTTAACGTCTCTTCTGAAGCACGTTAGCGCTTCATATTAAATTCTACGCAAGCGGTCACTTGTCCTAGATCTGACATCTATAAACTCCGCTTTACTTTAGAAACCGTTTCTGACTACCTAGTACCGCGGAGTTACGAGCACTTCTTCTGTTTTCGAATATCAGACTCGCAGCGTCTCTGTCATTATTATTTTATTAGGCATATAAGATCCTCCCGAAGGTAATTATCAGCTGATCACTAATAATAATTGGCCAATTGTCAACATTAATTTCACATGCAGACATGCGTCAATGATCGTGTGTGGTCGATAACAATGTGGACGGAAAAGGACAGTTATCCTTTTTTTGATAACATTTGCGTCATAGCTCCCAACTAGCAAAAAATAATCTTGTTTTAGTCAGCAATGCGTTATTCGTTTCGCTTAATGCATTTTGACATAGTTTTAGAATAGTTTTGTAGTCTTCTATGAGTCTCGTTTTCGGCACAAAATTCAAGACCCATAATCTTGCTTTGGTTCTGCAGACGCCGTAGTAAATGCTTACAACTCTTGACTTAATCTTTGAAACGAAATAATTTGTGCTTATAATCCTCTATTGAGCTTATAGAATGCGAAATTGAGATTTAATGACAGTTACAATATATACTAACTAATACTGGAGAATAAGGATTGAATTATACTTAAATTTTTTATAGTGAAGTTTTTAATATATAGCGGCCATCAAAATAATAGCGATTACAGATCGAGTGGTTTGCAAGTTACCTAGAACTATGATTGTAAATGCGAAGGTGAATTCTTCGTGTTAAACCGAAGAGTCCGAGCAAGGGCATTTATAAGACTTTGGTACTTCAAGTAAATGCCACAAATGTCTTTAAGTCAGACCTATTGAACAATTTTGGGTTCCTTCATAAAACCGCCTGGATATGTTTATTGTTTTGTTGATAGTTTTTATTTTTTATTAAGCAACAAAATAAAAAATAATTTTGATTGTATCATAATTTCAAACGAATTTGTCTACGAATAGTAGGAACTGAAAGAACTTCAGTCATATTTTACTATCATCATCATCATCTCAGCCATATGACGTTCACAGCTAAACATAGGCCTCCCCCAATAGATTTCCACATTAAGCTATCCTGAGTCGCCTGCATCCGCCTCCCGCCTTCTTGACCAGATCATCGGATTACTATTTTTACTATAAGTGATGAATATGATTATTCCAATGTTAGTACTAAATAGAAGTAAATATAGAGTAGTAGTAAAAATATAAATGATATGGATTTTTATCTGATTCAATGTAACCCTGAAATGTAGCAGACGGGACAAGACGGCTTGGATTAAATCGTCATGCGTAACATAATAAGATCCGCATGCGATTAATAACGACTTTTTGTTGTCCATCTAGGTCAAATATCGGTTCTGAGAGTCCGGGCCTTAGTGGGTACTGTATTTAAATTAACAAGACCTACTGCCAAATATTAAAACGGTATTTGTTTCTTCGTTATTATCATAGCACAGTAACGTCACAGTGCTGGGCCCACTCTTGCAAACAATCGTAAAGTATCCACTTATCATCACAACTAACTCGTTCTAAGTCGTGTTTTTGAACGATTTGTTAGTACTTACAATCTTTTTTCAATAAGTATATGGGCTTCAAACACTGTTTTGTAGTTATCATTTCTTGTTTTTGTTTAACTTTTTTCTGTAAACATTGTATTGTCACCTTATTTGGGAATAGTTTTGTGGGGGACACACAGGAATTATTTGTAATTGTACATACTTTTAAAGGAAACGTTGCTATTTGAAGCACAGATTTGTCTAGTTCAGATGCAGATGTTCATAGATTTTCATTGAAACTTCCGTTTGGTACATAATGACATAAATAAGAGAAATGTGACTTTCGTTGTCATAGAGAAATACAACCGAATGCAAAACAAAATTGTTATATGTTGGTTAGTCATAATTGGCCTACTAATTTGTAATATTAACTTTATATAATTAATTAATATTGTGCTGTGTACTATACATAAAAATTTAAAAAAAGAAACTATATCCTATTACAAAGTGACAAAAAAAATCTTATAGCACACTCTGATCCATTAACGGCCTGTTTCACTGGTGGCTGATAAATACCTGATAGCTGAAGTCAGCTAAACTGTGCCTTATTTGGCAGATACAGTACAGAGTAGTTCCCGTTATCAAGCACTCATCGGCTGAAATCACCGCGTACTTTTTCTATTATTTTATCAGGTACTGGCAGTCTTCTAGTCTCAAACGGAAGAATTAACGTTCCACTAGATTTTGGATTACGGGGTGAATCTTAGCTACAAGATTTTTAAGGCTTTCATCAGTTCATATCAAAACAAATTTTTGTCTCAAAATGTTCAAAATAATAGTCCACCCGGACGAAGCCGGTACGGGCCGCTAGTATCTTATATATGGCTGTGTTATGATTGTAGTTAGTTTCAAAATAAATCATTATTATTATGAACTACTAATACCTACTGAAACTAAAGAAAGATGCTTTGAAGAGTGATGCGACTCATAACGTTTCTTCTTTATTTGATGGTGGTTTGGTAAACTTCTGTGCATGTAATTCAGACAAGCCAAAGTATGACAGTATATGGATCGTTCTACATAAGAATGTATATTCAAAATAATATTATGTTACATCAAATATGGAGCGAGCGTCCGTCTACTTGATTAAAAAAAGGTTATAATACTAATTTTATTTAAAAATATGAAATTTGTGACAATAGTTAAAAACGATTATCAATATGTTGAGATATCGAACACTGCCTTTAAATGGCATGTTAAGCCGTTGGCACCCCTTATCACTAATGTGGTAGTCATTAGACCAAGTATGATTCGTCTTGAAACATTCTAACTGCAGGACGCCATACCTCTATCTGTCCCTATCGGTACTGGGTCTGCTTAATATGACCTAAATCGGTTGTCAAAAACCGAAATACGTTGTGGAGTATGACCTTATTCCTTCATAACCTGGTTAGTAAACTGATCCCAGTACTTGGACGTTTCTTACTGTTGATTAAAGTTGTGTAAGTATGTGAGTCATATTAATATTTAGAAACTTGTGTGTATTAAACAATTTTTTTATAAAAAATATTTGTTTACTTATTGTATGATTACGTATTAGTTTTAAAATAATAGAACAAGTTTCAGAAATACCCACTGGAGATTACCACGCCATTTCCTGATACATTAGTATGTTGCTTTCTTATTATACGAGAAACAAGAATAGCAGGCAATAAAAATCCGCCGTAAACCTTACTAAAGAGAGAAGTTTAATTGTGAGTCTCATGTGATAATAATCATTTAAATTGTAAAAGCCAGTATAGTACTTTCCTATGGGCACTTATTCTTTTACGATTAATACTTATATAAGCTTTTTAAATCTAATGACTGCAGAACACAGCTATAAAATAAAAACAAAATCTAAAAACAAAAAAATACTGGGTATTTTGCTTTATTCTTCTACTCTAGCTAGCTCTTAGCCGCAGTGAAAGGGTGCGTTAGTTTTTAAGCTGGCGTTCATAAGAGCTTTATTGTGGTCAAACTAGAATTTAAAAAGTATACTGTATAGGGCTCCTACCAAGATCTGAGTAGCCAAAGCCTTACCTGCAAGTGGTGCAAACATAAAAGTTCCCGAAAAGCGGCATTAAGCTCGCCACCTATTTACGTGAGACCAACAATATAACCGGCGAAATGTGGGTGTATAATATCCCCCTTCGGGGAAATAGGCGTGATATTATATATGTATGTAGAATATAGGCAATGATTGTTGCGACTTTTTCTCTCTGGGTTGAGGAGGCCAGACGGCAGTTGCTCTGTAATAACTGAAATTCAGTCAAATCTGGTCAGACCAGTAAGCAGACCCTGGGCGTGTAGGTCTAGAGCAACCGTGATAGTGCTAGAATTTTGCATCGTAGTAAGCGTAGACGACAGATGTAGTAGACAATTGAAGTAGTGGACGAGTACGGTCTAGCTACATTCAACGTTATCCTAGTGATGATTGCTGGACGACCGATACGGCGTGGAGGCGACTATACTAGCACTCCGCTCCTTAGGTCGTGGTTTTGATTCCCACACAGGACAGGTCTTTGTGTGCATGAATATTTGTGCTGGTCTGGGTGTCTTCTTATGTATATTAAGAATGTATTTACAACAACAAAAAAGTATTTAAGTATGTTTATCCGTTATTTAGTATTCATAACACAAGTTCTTACTGATCTTAGTGAGTTATCTTGGAACTAAATAATTGGTGTGTAATTGTCAGAAATATATTTAAGTATTTATTTATATTTATTTCTAGAAAGATGGACTGCTTTGTTTGACTGTATTTTAGTTATAATTTTCGACTGAATATTTTTATGTTCATGTGGTTAATGTACTTAATTAAAGCACTATTTAATTTATGGCTGTTCCTTCTTATGCACCTGTAGTCTCATAGAAAGTACGTAACTTAACATGAAGTAAGTGTAGAGCAAAAGGACGCTTCTACTATACATTAACTACGAACGTGACTTGTAGTCGACCTACATATACATTGTTTAACATGCTGCAGTATGGGGAATGGTATCTAATGCTGTGGATATAAGTACAGAGTTTGGTTGCCTATTCTATTAACCATTGGTTACGGGACTTGATCATTCCAAATGCGGACACCTCAGAATGTAATTATCATTGTTTTGTTTACTTAATACATGTCTTTCGAATAAAAACATTATCTATACCTCTACTATTCTAACTTGAAACTCGTCGTCACTACTATCTTACGCCGGCGGATTTGCCAACCTAGCCGACTGATCTCGTGTCCCATAGAAAACATGTATCTATTCATATTTGTTACAAAAATGAATTAAAATAAGGCTTAGGGGTGAGAGCTTAATAAACAAAAAGTCATATATGGAAATTTATACAATTTAAAAAATTTTGAAAGAGAGTTTATAGAAATTTTCGAACGCGACGTTAAATTAAAGTAACTTTTTAGCAAAAAAAGTATACATACATAGGTACTTTATCTATAACTTACACATATGCAATATTATTGCCTTTATATTTTTAGGGTGGCTAGCTTTAAGTACTAGGTTTTAAACCTATTGTTATTATAAGTTATTTCTCATGGGAACGACTGAGACTGAAATAAAACTAGATGGGAGTTTTAATACTCATTCAAAGTGGCGCGTTGGCGTACGTTAATACAATTATTTAAATTGTAGTGTCAGCTGTAAGCCAAATAAATATAAAATGTATGCATATACTCCCGTGTGGTACCGGCCAAGAATAATGCTAATCCCTGTTATAACAAGTCGTAAGAGTAGACGAAGAGAAATCCTACCGGATAATGGGCAACAGTGCCATAAGAGCTTTATTGTGGTCAAACTATAATTTAAAAAGTATACTGTATAGAGCTCTTACCAAGATCTGACTAGCCAAAACCAACCTCACCTGCAAGTGGTGCAAACATAAAAGTTCCCGAAATGCTGGAACTGGCTGGAACTGCAGTCACCAATCCGCCTGCCCAGATTGGTGATTATGGGCAAATACTCCCAAATATAATGTAATCTGGGGAGGCTAATGGTCAGGTGCACTCAATAACTGGCTTTTATGAAGATGCATAAAGTAAACAAAACCTTAAAGAAACCTTAAAGCATAAAGATATCAAATCTATACACAATTTATTACATGCTGTTTGAAACACCATTATTGCAGCACCTGTCCACACGCTCTCAGGTTAAATATTTAGGACGTGTCTAATTAATTATCCACGGAATATGGAGAGCCAAACGACTCGAGGAATGCAATCCGCCTAGGCTCACTATTATGTGCGAATAACCTTTGTTATTGTGTGTTATATAGGTATTTGCATGTATGTACTGAACTGATATATTTACAAACAAGTATACAAAAAAAACACACTTTTTACTAAATGCAACAAATACGGTATGTATTTATACTCTAAATTGAATCTGAAGTGGTGTATTTGAAGTTAATAGCTGAAATATTTTGTCCAATTGCATTTTTTCAGGTAATGGGTAAACATTTATTAACTTTTATATTCCAAAGTTCAATTTGTATTCATAAAGTAAAGTGACAAGTAAAATCAATTTCACAAATTAGTGACACTGCAGACAGATAGACATTTTAAAGTTGCCTTTTGTTATTCAAATTTCGAAATTAGAAATTTTGTTATTTGAATTTCAGCTAAATCTGATTAAGGCAGTGAGTATACAAACCGTGGGTCCTTTTTGAATCCTAGGGCGCAACCTTGCGTGCATAGGGATCCTCCTAAGACCTTAGGAGCCCAAGCTTGCAAGTTGTACACCGGCCGTTCAACGAACGCTCTGGCGAACATAACAGCTTCCGGTACGCGAAAATAGGCTCCCCACCTATTACGTGGGACCAAAAATAATTCGAAGAAATTTAGGCATATAATATGCCTTTGCATAAGCAGGCGTGATTGATTGTATGTATGGTACAGAACAATTAGTATATAAGTGTTTAAGGAACTTGTAAATTGTAAATAATTTGCGTATCAAATAAACATGTTTTCGTTCTTTATCTTTTTTTAAGCTTATTTAAGCTTATATTTTGACATTACAAACAGTATATTTAATTTTATTTATGTACTTGTATAGTGATTGATGATAAGTTATAAATAGTTTTAAGTATTACATTTTTCGCATGAAGTAAGCACTCATCATCGGGTACCTACTGTCTTTTTTTCTACTTTGCATTCCTGTAGCCTATTTGGCACTACGGAATATGATGTCACAGCAGCTAGAAAATAAATCACATTGAGTAATAGTTGAAAGGCGTCGTTAAAATGTACAGGTATTAGAATGCGCCATACGCACCCGGCATGCTGAATAACTCCACCGCCGTAATGATTTAATTGTGCCCACGAGACGTTGAGTTGACACGTTGCGTATAACGAATTGTGAGAACCGAAACGCATTTCACTGTTGTAAATTGATGGGAGCTACGTCCTTGTGTGAAATACTAAATGGAGAATACTTACATTGAATACATGGAAAGTAGTTGTTGCTGTTCAGTAGTAACTTATTATAGGCGGCAATAGACTCGCCACCTATTACGTGGGACCAACCAACAACAACATTGGCGAAGTTAGGGCATATAATACGCCTCTGCTCTGTCATTGTAGGTATGTATATGTAACTTATTATAAAACTTAATTTTTATTTTGTCAATACTATTTTTTATTATTTATTAATTATCATCAGCGTCACCTAGCCTCAACATTCACACAAAAATTTGTCCTGACCTGAAATCAAACTCATGGCCTTTCGACCAAGGAGCGAAGGGCATTCATAGCCAATGACGGGTGTACCGACTGACCTTCGCACCATATTGGTCGTCAAAAGAGTTAATTTATTTTGATTAATTTCCAAAACTACTGACTTGTTAACTTTCAACTACTTCTACTAAGTGGCTCAAAAATCTATTATATGGCCAACCAAACCATGTAAGTATTTAAAATATTTCAAATCGATCCACACACGTTCAAGTTTTAATGATTTTTTGATATAAGGGATAATTTATACTATGTGTGTAGATTCGTTTCTCCCGTATCTACTCTAGTACTTATACCGCAGTATAGTCCTGTAAATCAGCAATTATACTCTTAATTAAGGAATGTAGTTAAATTTGTGCTATGGAAAAATCATAATTTGAGTTATCAAGTTATAACTGTTGTTTACATATAACTTCACAGCTGATGTATGTATACTTTGGTTTCCAACTTAAGCGCATCTTGCCTCGTTTGTCAATTGCAAACGATTTACTATTTATCATCATAAACGCAGGTTATGTTGGGTATTTGTGTCTGCTACGATCCGGTTCCGCAAGCGGGACTAACCAAAACTTTATCACTGCGATTCGATCCGGCGGAGCTTTGCATCCCTGATAACTCACATCGATTGTCAATGTTTCGAAAGTGTCCATTGGTTATCGGATAAATCGATCGTTAAACATTCAACATTATAGTTCGATGTACAATGGCAACATTATTCATAAACTAGGTGTAACTAACTTCGTATGCGTGGGGGTCGCCATTTTGGATTGCACAAACTAGCTTTTCAAATAGGCGTCTATTGGATGAAAGCTAACATAAATGTGAAACAAAATAAATGTGATAGCTAAAGCTGGGAAAGAGGTATAAAGCTTAACTCCATATATTGTAAAGTAGAACCTGGTATACCTGAAACAGGAAACAGTAAATCTGTGTCTAGCTAGACACGTGATATGAAACGTAAATTTTATTTTTGAAATTATGCATAGATTTTAGGACAAAAAAAAAACTTTTAAGACATTAACTTGAGTAAAGGGTACAAAATGAACCTAAAACCTAAAAAGGGATACTAGCTACTTTGTTGTCCGAATATAGTCTAGACTGGTGTGGAACGCGTTAAATTATAAGTCACCTGGAACTTAGTCAGCAGACTGGTGATATTTCTGTGACTCGTCTTAATGACAACATTCAGTAGATGCAGATAACTAGCGCCCGTTTATGACGGCCTGCATAAATGCCGTTTCACGCCCCCCTCAAAAGACCCGAAAGTATAGGAGTTAGGAAACACATGCGCCATTATTTTAGTTCGTGTGGCAATATACTGCATAGTATGAGAGTGTTTCTTTAAACCAGGACGTGTGTTTTGGGAAAGGAAATGAAAACGACAATCGGCCATAAGCTTCCGCTACTGCCAAATTCAAATTTTGCTTATATACTACAAAAACTAATCTCGAGGCGTTACCCAGACTATTAACAATGATATGAACATATTTTGACACCTTGGAATAGGATTTTTATTATTCCGGATAGCATTCGTTAAGAGGTTGAAAAAAAGGGTGGGGGTTAATTTGTGTCGATACTTTTTAATCAAACACTCATTACAATTATCTAAGAATATATCTTTCATCCCTCTTTGCTGCTGTTACTTCGTTTTCAAAATCAAATAATGAATTGAATTGAATGACTTCATAATCTAAATTTAAAAAAAAATTAAAAGCTACTCCGAAGACTCCTTGTCTTTCTTTTTTTTTCTCAAAAGTTAAACTGACTAGAAGTTAAGGTAAATCTAAATAGTATTAAACATTGCTACCCTTAATTCCCAAAAATGTCTTAAACAGTTTAGTTTAAAGTTCTACTTCTCTTTGCCGTCTGTTTAGCCGTTTGAACCATAGCTTAGGTACTATTATTTAGAACTCAAAAAAGAATAATAAGCTCACAGTATTTTCAGTGTTTATTTTGATAATTTTTCAGCGCCTCTACTTGTAAACTTCGACTCAATTTGAATTATCGGCATTAAAAGACGTAAAGTCTAGTCGAATTAATACTAATTGAAAAAATTATTATGTGCGTGTCGGGCCACGCGCAGTACAAGTTTCCGTAGTTGCCTCCCCGACACAATATGAACTAGGATTAGGAAAATGGATCGAGATCGAATTGCCAAGGTTATGAACAAATGACTCCTTGATGCAGATGATAGTTTTTATATGTAAAAAAAAAAGTGAAATGTCCCCAACTTTTTTCAGCTGTTTTCTAGTTATTGCATACTGTTTTAAGTGTAATATCTATACTAATATTATAAAGAGGAAAGATTTGTTTGTTTGTTTGTTTGTTTGTTTGTTTGTAATGAATAGGCTCCGAAACTACTGGACCGATTTCAAAAATTCTTTCACCTTTGGAAAGCTACATTATCCCCGAGTAACATAGGCTATATTATATTTTTTTAAAAATTAGGGATCCTTACTAAAAATCCAATAATGTAACCCAAGGTGTAAAAAAATGACCTGAAAAATTCCTTACGTAGCG
Source organism: Musotima nitidalis (assembly GCA_949126915.1). Lineage (NCBI taxonomy): Eukaryota > Metazoa > Arthropoda > Insecta > Lepidoptera > Crambidae > Musotima > Musotima nitidalis. Next base: position 7,470,481 of record OX421415.1, on the reverse strand, counting down.
TGCGCAGCGAAAACTATTGATGATAGAACAAAATCATGTACTACGACTTTGCAGAACTCATCATTATCTACAAAAAGTGTCGCGACAGCATATGTTTAAATATTATAGTTACGTCACAGTAAGCGGTTTTTTATTCTAATAATTTAATTTATATGCCGCCGCTTGAAAAGGCTCTATATTTGTACCTTGGTATTAATCCTTATCAAAAAAAATTACTTTATATTCAAGACGGCTTCAATACCTTTTTATAACTTTTTGAATTATTAAATTCGGACATTTCATTTGGAAGATATCACGAGTTTAAAAATGCAAGTATTAGAAAAAAAGTCGCGTGGTTGCCGCTCACCGCGTTCAGGTAGCCAGCATGCGATGTAGGCTCACTGGGGTACGGGGGGGGGAGTCCATGTCATCATCATCATCATTTCAGCCATTCGAAGTCCACTGCTGAACATAGGCCTCCCCAATTGCTTTCCACGTAGATCGATTCTTTGCCGCCTGCATCCACCGGCTCCCCGCCGCCCTGACCAGATCGTCGGTCCATCGCGTTGGGGGCCGCCCTCTACTACGTTTGCTGATTCGTGGTCGCCATTCAAGAACCTTAACGCCCCATCGGTCGTCGGTTCTTCGAGCTATGTGCCCCGCCCATTGCCACTTCAGCCTGCAAACGCGCTTCGCTATGTCGGTCACTCTGGTTCTCCTACGGATTTCCTCATTTCTGATTCTATCACGTAGGGACACTCCGAGCATAGCTCTCTCCATTGCACGCTGAGCGACTTTGAGCTTCCTTATGAGGCCCATAGTCAGGCACCACGTCTCAGTCCCATACGTCATCGCTGGCAACACACACTGGTCGAAGACTTTCGTCTTGAGACACTGAGGTACTTTGGACGAGAAGATTTTGCGTAGTTTCCCGAACGCAGCCCAACCGAGCTGGATTCGACGATTGACCTCTTTCTCGAAGTTGGACTTACCTAATTGGACTTTTTGTCCCAGGTATACGTACTCGTCGACAACTTCGAGGGCCGAGCTTCCCACTATTACTGGGGTAGGCACAACATGGATATTTGACATGATTTTGGTCTTATCCATGTTCATTTTAAGACCTACCCTTCGGGAAGCTCTGTCGAGGTCTCCGAGCATTGTGCCCAGATCCACAAGCGACTCCGCTATGACCACTATGTCGTCGGCAAATCGAAGGTGAGTCATATACTCGCCATTAATGTTGATGCCGTAGTTTTCCCAGTCCAGTAGCTTGAAAACATCCTCCAGAGCAGCAGTGAACAGTTTCGGTGAAATGACATCACCCTGTCTCACGCCTTTCTGCAAGAGGATAGGATTCGTGCACTGGTCCAGTACTCGTACGGACATGGTGGCGTTTCTGTATAAACTCCTCAGAACTTCGATATACCGATGATCAATGCGGCATCGCTGCAGGGACTGAAACACTGCCCAGCTCTCGATCGAATCAAAGGCTTTCTCATAGTCCACAAACGCTAAGCAAAGTGGCTGGTTATACTCCTCGGTCTTCTGTATAACCTGCCGCAGCGTGTGAATGTGGTCTATGGTTGAAAAGCCTTTTCGGAAACCGGCTTGTTCGGGAGGCTGGAAGTCGTCAAACCTTTGACCGAGACGGTTCGTGATGACCCGTGAAAACAACTTATAGACGTGGCTCAGTAGCGTGATTGGCCTATAATTCTTCAAAAGGGATTTGTCACCTTTCTTGAAGAAAAGGACAACCACACCACTGGACCACGCCTGTGGCGTACGTCCCTCGAGAATGACGGTATTAAAGAGCTTCTGGAGTACCTTAAGTACTGGTGTACCACCCGCTCTCAGAAGCTCTGCTGTCATCCCGTCTTCCCCCGGTGCCTTGTTGTTTTTTAGTTGTTTCAGGGCCATTCTTATCTCGTACAGGCTGACGTCCGGGATGTCTTCGGTGGTATGTCGAGTTAGTTTGGCTCTAGGGTCTTTAGCCAAACAAGTAGCGGGATCTTGCGTACTGGTATACAACTGTCCATAAAACCTTTCGATCTCCCTCATAATCTCAGGTCTCGACGTGACTAGACTGCCTTCGTTGGTCTTCAGCTGTGTCAACTGACTCTGACCAATAGACAGATCCCGTGCGAACACTTTTGAACCCCTGTTCCTCTCTATTGCATCTTCAATACAATTTGTATTGAATTTGCGAATATCGAGTCGCAAGGATTTCGAGATCTGTCTATTGATGAGCCGGTAAGAAGACGCTTCCGCTGAAGACTGCAATCGCATGTCTCGTCGCGCTTCCATGAGATTAAGAGTTTGAGTCGACAGTTTATTGGTTTTAGTTTGTCGGGTCTTATAATGTTTGGACCCGACAACGTGGACAGTCTCAACCAGCCCGCCGCTTATATCGTCAACGGTTACGCAGTTCTCCAGACCTGCGAAGCGATTTTGAAGCTCGAGCTGAAAGTTCTCGGGGTTTTGAATATGGGCAGCTGAGGGTCGGAGCGTAGACCTCATCAAACGGGACCTTTCAAGCTTTATATTAATATTCAATGTGCCCCTTACCATTCGGTGATCGCTACCGGTTTTCACCCTGGCGATCACAGAGACATCATTGAATATTTGTCGCTTAGTGGTCATGATGAAGTCTATCTCATTCCTCGTGAAACCATCGGGGCTCAGCCAGGTCCATTTCCTGTGTGGTGGCTTCTTGAAGAAGGAGTTCATCATAAAGAGGCCCTCCTTCTCCATGAAGTCAGCCAACCGCTGTCCCCTATGGTTCCTTCGCCCTATTCCAAATTGCCCCACTTTCTGCTCGTCACCGCTTCGTTGGCCTAGCCTTGCGTTAAAGTCTCCCATAACAACCGTGTAGTGAGTCGGTGAAGTATGAATGGCGGCAGAAATGTCATCATACAATATCTCCACGTCCTCGTCAGGGTGTGCCGAGGTCGGTGCGTAAACCTGAATTACCTTCAACGAATACCGTTTGGTGATTCTGAGTATTAGGTACGCTACCCTGGTCGACACACTCCGAATAGACACGACGTTGTTACGGATAGACTTCCGGACGATAAAACCGACACCACCTTGGGACAGGCGATCGCCCTCCCGGTGGTAGAGCAAGTTGCCGGACTTAAGGATTACCGTATCCTCTCCCTGTCTACGGACTTCGGATAACCCGATAATGTCCCAGTGCAACCGCTCTATTTCCTCCTCCAGCTCGTCAATCTTCTCGTCGGTCCTCAGTGTGCGCGTGTTATAAGTTGCCAGGTGCAGAAGTCGTCGTTTTGGGTGGTAGCCGGATCTCTGCCGGTGATTCTTAGCACCCCCTGCCCCGCCGTTACCAAGACCGCTACCGTAATCTGGAATAGCGGGGCCGCCGGGGACTGGGGGCCGTATACGCGTGTGTGCCATTTTTCATTTGGGGGTATTTGCCCATAATCACCACGCTGGGCAGACGGGTTGGTGATCGCAGTTCCAGCCAGTACGCAGGATGACGCTGCTGCCCATCATCCGGTAGCATTTCTCTTCGTCGATTTTTACGACTCCCCATGAGATGAGAAGGGGTGACGCTATTCTAGGCCGGCGCCACACGGCCTAGTCCTCATGGCCAAGTCCATGTAATATAATATTATAAAGAGGAAAGATTTGTATTTTTGTATGTAACGAATAAACTCAAAAATTACTGGACCGATATTAATAATTCTTTTTTCAATAGAAAGCTACATTATCACTGAGTAACATAGGCTATATAATAGGTTGGGGAAAAAGTCTTTTCGTATTTTTGTATGAAAAGTCAAGACATTTTTTTCAAAGTTTATTTACATTTATTTACAATATATATGTACCGTTTTGTTGAATAACTTTCTGCCATTTTGTGGGCAGAGACATTATCCCGTTACTGTAGAAACTTTGGGACTTCTGATCAATAAAACGGGGCAAATAGTTTTGGCAGTCCTCTCTTGAGGTCAACCTTACAGAACCTAAAGAATTCTGCAGAGACCGAAACAGGTGAAAATCTGAAGGCGCAAGGTCAGGGCTATATGGTGGATGCACTAGGACCTCCCAGTCGAACTCTCTTAATTTTTGCTGAGTGGCTAAAGATGTGTGTGGTCTAGCGTTATCGTGATGAAAGACCACACCCTTCCTGTTGATCAATTCCGGCCGCTTTCTCTCGACTGCTTCCTTTAATCTCATCAGTTGCTGGCAGTAAAGATCAGAATCGATGGTTTTGCCGGGCGGTAAAAGCTCATAATAAACAATGCCCTTCCAATCCCACCATACACACAGCATCACCTTATTTCGTGTTAGGCCAGGTTTGGCCACAGTCTGTGAAGCCTGGCCAACTTTCGACCACGACCTTTTTCGCACGTTCTTGTCGTACGTGATCCACTTTTCATCGCCAGTTATTAATCTCTTCAAAAACGGCTCGGTTTCATTACGTCTCAATAATGAATCGCAAATGAGTACACGGTTCATTAAGTTTCTTTAAGTGAGCTCGTGTGGCACCCAAATATCGAGCTGTTTTGTATAACCAGCTTTCTTCAAATGGGTCAAAACTGTTTTGTGGTCAATTCCCAGTTCTTCAGCTACATCGTAACTACTAATATGCCGATCTTGCTCCACTCTTTCAAAAATGGCGTCCATTTTATTCGTAACAGGGCGACCAGAGCGAGGTGCATCTTTAACATCAAAATTTCCGGACTGAAAACGTTTGAACCAAATTTGTGCTACTTTTACTGACACTGCATCAGGTCCATAAACATCACAAATTTTTTTCACTGCTTGAGTTGCATTTTTGCCTTTTTTATAATAAAATTTTAAAATGTATCGAATTTCTTCATTAGATTCACTCATTTTTACGGAGAGAAAAACAAATGAAAAATAGCGGGAAACAACTTTTTTTTATTTTTTTCTTTTCTTTATAATGGAACCTTTTTAATGTTACCAAAACCAGCCAGACACAAATAGTACAGTCAAAAAAAATTTATAATAAGTTTATACCTACGTTATGCGAAAAGACTTTTTCCCCGACCTAATATAACGCTGCCTAAACTATAAAAGATAGAACCACAAAATGTATGAATGAATTAAAGATCTTATACCACCTACTAAAAAGTCCGCGACACACTATACCTATATATGGCGAGTGAGGCACAACAACCCTTTTTTTTATTTAAAAAACTTGATTTTTTTTTGTACTATATTTATACGCATTAGTTTACTTATGCTATTAATCCCTATCAAAATTAATTATTTCATCACTAAGTGGAGTTTATGTAGATAATATTTGGTCTTGGAATGATCAAAATTGGACGTTTGTTTTTGAAGTTATGGCGAAATTAAATTATTACGATTTCTGCTGCACAGCGCCCTATCACGGGTCGGGGCTCCCGACCGTCAGTTTATTTTGTCACCTAAAAATAATTTAATGTAAAATGTTGTTTATGGGGAAGATTTACAATAATCGCTTTAGTTATCTATCCCAAAACAACAGGTTGCTCTCCGGGACTGCCGGTAAGAGTAAAAACTAAGTATTAATTAGATTTAAATATTTTCATCATTAACAACTTCAACATCCACATAAAGACAATCTATGCAGTCTGCGGACAATGACTGCGTCGTCGATGTTAGTGTCCGTGTCTGTGAATTGATCAGGAAATCATTTTGCTGACCGTGTCTTTTCTGGGTAGGCATTTTACAGCGGTAGCCGACATCCACGCGGGCGGAGCCGCGGGCGACTGCTAGTTGCTAATAAATGTCAAAACTAAGTAAACGGTTTTTAATTATTTTTTATTTTGTTCGAGATTTTTTCATTTTGGTCGACTATAAAACTGTTTAATTATAACAGGCTTATTATAAATGATTTATACATTAGATAAGTACTGTTTTATAAATATAAATTCCTTTTCACGGCTTTATTTCCATTTAGTTGAAACACCTGTTGGAGCAAGTACGCGGGGAGCACATAGCGACATGAAACAATGATGAAACGAACAGAAAAGTCCATCTTCGCGCGATCACGTGCCAGTCCTTAAAGTGGACCGATGACATTATGAAAGTTGCAAGAAGCCGTATAAATCAGGGCTGTGCAAAGCGCATAATTTCAGCAAAAATATGCCCACTGTTGAATATAGGCCTCCCCGGATATGTTATATTTTTCAACACATGGCGTATCGAAATGGCTGTTCGAATAGTACTTAGTTCAAATGGCGCTGGGTGATTTGTTCGAGAACGTTCATTTACTCGCCCGGTGTAGTACTACTCCCTATACTAACCTCAACCGTAAGAAAGTATAATTTGTATGCGGTGTCGATGGTCCCGGACATTTATTGGCTAGCAGGCAGTAATTAGCCCTGTGCAATCGGTTACCTCCATTAGGCACTTGGAGACATTCCGGCAGAGCGCGCAGAACGGCCATGCTTACTTAGCCGCCCATAATATATTCGATAAGATATTAGCACTTTTTATCTCATAAGCTACTTAAATAATGATGGACAAATAAGGGGAGATATACGAAACAGATAAATTACGTAGTGTATGAGTGGGTCGCACGTACGTAATATTCTCACACAAGACAAATAGCGCGTGTATGAATTGTATATTTGTATTTATGTAGGTGTTTAATTAATGTGTACAGTGCAAATTAATTTCTAAGAGTTTTTTGATTAATATTTTATGGACTCACAGATTGCCTACACGCTTTAGAAATAAAGTTATTTATACAAGCTTAAATAATGTTGGTAACGTTGTAAGCGGGACTATTAATAATGTGTTTCGAACATTGTTTGTATGTTATTAAGTGGTGTTTTGGGAGAATTATCAATGAAAAATAAATGAATGCGATCTACCGAATAATACATTTAAAAGTGTTTTATATTTAAAGTAACTTATAGGATAACATTAAATTCTTGTGTGTGCCAAGATCGCAGCAAATGGAAAGATGTGATCTCTGCTTACCCCTACGGGAAAAAAGCGTGACATTATGTATGTATGTATTAAATTCTTACTTAAATTACGAATGCGAATGTTTCTATGTACATTTAATTTATATAACATTATTTGATCTTAATGTAATTATTAGCATTAATGGATCTTAATGAAACTGAACTATAATATAGCTTATAAATGAGAATGACTCATAGGCTAAAAAATATAAGAATACTAGCTGGGGCCCGCGATTTCGGCTGCGAAGGAATAGTACTTCGACTAGCATATTATCTTCTTCATGTAAAACGCGCGCACAGTTAGTTTCAAAAACAGAAGTAACAATTCATCATCTTTTAACCCATTAACGTCCTACTACTGATGGCGGTGTGAGGGTATTGGGTCATACTCCACCACGCGGACCCAGTGCGGATTGGCGGAGGCAGGTGTATGGCGCCCTGGTATTAGATTTTTTTTAAGCCGCCCAATTAGGCCTCTAACATGGCTTAACGACTACCACGTTTAGTGATAACCGGGACCAACGGTTTAACGTGCCTTTCGAAGTACGGATGCGCTCGATATCAAATGCCACATAAGCGGTCACCCATCCATGGACAGACCTCTGTAAACTCCACTGTACCGAGCACCGCTAAGCTACGAGCGCTTCAAGTAACAATTAGTAGAAAATAATTAGTTGCGGTACCTGAGACTTGGTGCCTGATTATGGGTCTCATAAGGAAAGTCAACGTCTTTCCGCGTGCGATGAAGAGAACTATGCTCCGAGTGTCCCTACATGATAGAATCAGATATAAAAAATTCGTAAGAGAACTCGAGTGACTGAAATCCGCCTCACTGACATAGTCACTATTTCAGTGAGGCGGATTTGCAAGCTGAAGTGGTGGTAGGATAACTCAAAAAACCGACGACTGGTGGGGCGTTAAAATTCTTTAAAGGCGGCTGCGAACCAGAAATCTGTTCAAGGCGGCGGGAAGCCGGTGGATCCAAGCCGCATAAGATCGATCGGCGTGGCATTTGTTCAGCAGAGGACTGCATATGTCTGAAATAATGATACTGATGAATTACTCATACTACTATAGAATAACTTTCTTTGAACTAAACATTGTGTTTTCATCACTTCCTTTTTTTGCTTTCTATTTGCTTGTCAATAGCATTAATTTAACGACCGTTTTCATTTACATAGACGACTAATCTACGCCTTAAAACCGGAAAGGAAACGTTTTGCTTATTTAAAACGAAAACGAAAAACTATTTATTATTTTCGGGCTCCTATTGAACACGAACATGAATGTCGCAATAAGATAAACTAATATTAACACGCCTATTCACAATGTGTAAAAGCTTTAGTGGTGAAGAATTAGGCATTAAATTCATACAGTTTTACCTACCACAAAGTTGAAGAGTATTGAATTTAATTGAAAGGGAGCACAAGTAAATTATTATTTAGATATTGTGCTTGGTTCTCGAAAGCCTATGGTTATCATAAGGTGTTATACATATGCCTTTAAAATATTACTAGCAGAAAATATTACTAAAGGCATTGTTGGCTCACATCCCGCAACGTTTGAAATGCAGATGGATTATTTTATAATATACTTATGATTATTGATTCTATTTAATCGTTCTATTTATCACGTCTTTTTGGTAACTTTACCTTTAGACCTCGTGTTCATCCTTTTCGTTTTGGTGTATTAGTCAGATTTGCTTTGTTTTATGCTGTAACTTCGGATTCCGGCTATCCGGAAGGGCGATTAATAATAAATTGGAAACATGAAGAAGCTTGATAAATAGATAGGTATCAGCTATCCTGGACAATAAGCTAAAACGCTCTATGTAGTATATCGAAAAATAAAGAAATACACTCACTTCCCATCGTAATATTAGTTAGAATTAAATAGGAAGGATAGATGAGGAATCATAGCAATAGTTAAGTAATGGAGTATAAATGAGGCCTGTGCTGAATTATAACTTTTGATAGGGCTTTTAACTCGGCCTAACGCATACCACACATACAGTAATAACCGAGACTAACGGATTAATATGCCTTTAGATGTACACCAATGATTTAGTTCCAAGATAATTACCATTAAGAACTTGTGTTATGGATACTAAATAACGGATAAACATATATAATTTCATTTTTAATTTGTAAATACATACTACATACGAAACAAATACTCATGTTCATGCACGCAAAATTTGGCCTGGGTGGGAATCGAACCCACGACCTTAGAGCGGAGTGCTAGTACCACCATGCCATATCGGTCGTCAAACAAAACTTAGAAATTCTACACACTTATCCAAAGAGTAAACAAAAACAATAACACTGCTGATCATTTCCATCCACCACCGGGTTTCTCAGCGCCACGAACATTCTACCTAGTATTATCCTAAAACACTCGTAGCAGTTGCTCTTACTTTATTAGAAAAAATTCTTTCTCAGCAAAAATGCGAATCGAGAGGAAAATGGTATTAAGGCTGTCGATAAATATTAACACAAATGACATAGGTTTATGTAAAAAGTCGTTTGGGCCGCGATTAATTAAAGGGTGACGATGGGAGGCGTGGGAGGGCGGCGATTCACTGATACACGCAGGAACACAACACTCTGTACCACGTCCCGAACTCGGACGGATCTCTCTGCGACCGAACGGTAAAATAAACTATTCAGTGCGCGCGAAATTCAAACGTCAATTCAGCGCGTTTGTTTTTTTTTGTGAAACAAAAGAGTGACAATGTTTAAAGTGCTTAGTGAAAACTTAAAGTGAAAATGTTTTAGTGTTGGATTTTTCGTGGCCTGGAAATGGGAACTATCAAAAAGAATCGCTCCCATGCGGCGGAAAAGCCGAAAGGAAAACCTCGGGTGAGTTTAACAGTCAATATGCTTTTAGTCCAGTGGTTGTAGTACCTACAAGTTGCACACTGTTCTGTAATATAAGTAAAACTAGAAGTTTTTTTATATTAGTTATCTGGTAAAAGTGTTTACTGTGTTTAATTGTCATTGAATAAATATTTTTTTCTTTTTTATAAAAATTGTTTTTTACGACATAATTGCTATTTATCTTATAATATTATTGTTTTTATATTGTAATATTTTTTTAAATTATTTACCACAACTAACTACTTTAATAGATAATAAAAATAAATAATTATATGTATCAATATATTTTTAAACGCATTAAAGGGCAACTTTGGAGGGTTGAAAGAAGATTCTCGTCAAAATAAGGAATATTACATACCTATTTTTTTAATATACCTATGCTATACACCTATAGCTATACGCTGTCAGTGGTAGCATGTTTTAGTAATTTTTTTTAAAGTTGTTGTGAATCTCTTTATTATAGGTACTTTACAAATGATGATGATAATTTTTGAAAACACATATCCACGTTAGCTTAACAACTGTGACGTCAATCAACACACGATTATATTATTAATTTATAACAAAGATAACATTTTTTTTGACTTCCCGCACAAAGCCATCTAATTCCAAACTAAGCGCTTGTACTATGGGCGTTCAACATACAATCGCGTCTGTTTCCCTGGGTAGGCAGAGGCATATTCACCCACATTTTGCCAATTATATTGTTGCTCCCACGTGAAACGTGGCGAGCCTATTGCCCCTTACCGGGAATTATTTTGTTCGCCAGAGCCTCGTCAGTTGATCGGCAGGTGCACCATTTTCAGGGGAGGTTGGCTTGGGCTTCTAAGATGTTGGTAGGAACCCAGTACACCCAGACCAAGACACATACATACTTATAATTATACATACAAATATTTTGTCCAGTGTGGGAATTGAAACCACGTCCTTTGAATTGTTAGTAAGGCACTAACAAAATCCGCGACAAATCAGTCGTTACTTAGAAAAAAAAAAATGCATGCGTATAGATATTTTGTCTAGTGTGAGAATTGAACCCACGACCTTTGGAATGTAGGTAGGGGTTTGACAACATCCAAAAAAAATCAGTCGTCAATAAAATAAAATACTTGATCTTTTTATAATATCATTTATGTTTATTTAAAACCAGCAGCAGTAAATTGCAACTTTGTCTAACTAAGTGATCTATATAAATTTCTTTCCTAAAGTCTTTTGCGCATATTTTCCTTCTAATGTAAATAATAAAAACATCAAAGTTGACGAAATAGGTACTCTACCTACCAATACACCTACAATTTAGGTTTATATCCGTTGTAAAATTACATTGTAACAAAAAACCAGTGCATTAAACTGTTAGAGCTACCGGGAATCAAACTGTAAGAGTCAATGAAAGTTAAAGATTTTTACTTTACAAATTGATAGTGATCTCATTCTTAATTAAAATTTTACAAAAATTTACTTAATGAATTACATTTCATACTTCCCCATATTTAACTACTCGGTAAGTATTAAAACCTTTTTACACTTCTAGGTTAATTCTAAACTAAATGTTATGTTACTCAACAAAAACTCTTATGCATTATTATGAATATATTTTTTACTTACTTCATACCAACCGACCGATATGGCGCGAAGGTTAGTATTAGTTCTCATCACTCGTCGCTCATAGCTCGTGGATTCGATTCATCAAACAATCAGACATAAATATATATGTATTTGTGTAAGCATTGCTATTTGTCTTCAATTGGGTGTTTTGTAAATATTAGTATTGAAAAAGCATGTACCTGTACATGTTTATCCGTTATCTTGGTACCTACGTATCCACAGTACTAGGCTCTGCTCAGCTTGGGACCAAATAGCGCTAGACCTCTGTTAATATGTATAATTATGTCAATAATAATTACCTACCGTATTTTTTTACCTTATTTTCTCGTCTATTTTTGCCGTGACCCGATTCACTAACTTCAATCATAACATAATATTTTCCATATACTTTAAGCATTATTGCCTCTTTACTTTCAATCACATCTCACAGGCAAGTGTTGAAACAGATAATTGGATACAAACGAGAATAATCTTTAATTTATAATGCTTAAGGTGCTAATTATCATTAGTTAGACATCATTTTGTAGTTTATGATATCGTACACAAAGTATGATGCCGTTTTGAATATGAGAATTTTCAATTTATATTCGTATTGATGCTATAATGAAGTTTAACTATCTCACACAGAATTAAAGACTTATCCCTCATACAAGTAATTTTAGAAATTCATTAAGAATTGCATAGGTTTGATTTTCATGGAAATATTTAAAAAAATTAGCACGATAAATAAAAATCATATTTACCCACCGATTATGAAGAGGAGTTAAAAAATATACTAATGTAAACTTCACTAACAGCATGACTGTGCATCCATACCACAGTTACAATTTTGTTGAACGACGCTATGCAACATTTGGTAACATACTGTACCTTTTCCACTGTTTTATCCTGTACTCTATATAACTTTATGTTGTCGGATGTTGCTGGGTAACAGTCATAAACGTTGCTTAACAAAAAGTAACAGCGGTGTAAATGCACCGCATAGAATATAAATATTTTTTAGATGATTTTAAAAAAAATCTATGTCTATATAAAAAGTGCACCTCATTTACATAGTTACATACTTACAATGTAATCATTATATTCTAGCATTATCCCGGTTGCCCTATGCTTTAGCTTAGGGCCAATTGTCTGCTCACTGGCCTAGCCAGAGTTGGCTGAATTTTAGTTATTACATAAAGCGACTGCTGCCTGACCTTTGCAACCCGAAGCAAAAATCATTCTGTGGTTAAAACAGCTGTAAGGACTGACTTCCTAATAAATAATTATAGACTAACATTAACAATTAAGCATGTTTTCCATGTGCAGTAACGATGTTTTTCTACAAAACACAAATTTCACGAATATAATAATAATTGAATATGTTTAACTAATCCAGTAAACACAGATAACATAATTCTCGAAACCGGTGAGTGTTTAGATAAAAAGTATTTGTATCATTATCCTCTCAGCATATTAGTGCCCTCCTGGCCTGGGTCTTTAGAACAACGAACATTTTGTCAAGCGAAGACGAATTGGATTTGACAACAGCTGTCGCAAAATTAATTTTAAACCTTAAACGAGTATTAACACTTCGGTAACTATTTTACATCTTGGGTACAGGATTCAAGTTTCAGTAGAGATCCCTATTTTTTTCAAGCAAAAAATATAGAGACAGTGAAACATAGATTTTGTATACTGAATGCGTATGCGATGCGAATTACGATGGCACGTTTCAAAGTATGAAACAACTTAAGAAGCGCAAGGAAATAAAATAAATCTTTTGTATTGTAAAAATAACAAATAGAAACTGCGTGCAATCGGGTGTAAGGAACTAAGTATCTGTACTGTATGTATATGGTAATATTGTGTCTGTTTGTTCCAACGAACCTCATAAACAGCTTTTCGAATATCGGGAACCTTCATGGGCATGTAGCTGCAGCAGCAGCAGACAATCTTTTTACGCTACTTTTTTTTCAAAATAAGATAAGGCTTCAAAGAAGTTTTATTTAATAAACTTTTTAACAATTTTGCATTGCTCTAGTGACCACGCAATAAAAGGTGCGAGCGGTCGCTACGCAACTAATAACGTCACAGATTCCTCTCACTCAATCACAGTCTGTTTGACTTCTATTAGTGATCGTTTGTATTAGATACAAATGTAGGTACTTCTTATTAGGGACATTGTCTATACTAAATGGGACATTTTAGCTTCATCACATTTTACGTAACTAACAGTGATAGGTATTTACTAATTACTGTATTAATTAGTAGTACAATCATAAAGGTTTTATTACCTAGTTGTATCCATTAAACTTTAACTATTTGCTTCACATGTTTGTCATATATAATCAAGCACTATAATTACTAAACTTGATTTGGCCCGTAGCTTGACCTGCATGACTTCTCGGTCAATCATGACCTTTAGGCACCACGCATTTATTCAGGAGAATAGATAGGGTAACATTCCTATGCGTCCTAGCTGGCTTCCCATAAAATTACAGAAAAGTTGACGAGCGATATGACGCGGGGGCGAGTATACCCGCACTCCGCTCCTGAGGTCGTGGGTTCGATCCCCACAGGACAAATCTTTGTGTACATAAACATGAATATTTGATCTTATCTGGGTAATTTCTTTTATATATTAAGTATGTAATTACAAAATAAACATTGTTTATGTATATTTATCCGTTATTTAGTATTCATAACACAAGTTAATTATACTTATCTTAATTGTCAGAAAACATTTATTTAATTTAATCAAAGTTGGGAATATGTTTAGGACTAAAAAGTTTATTTCGTTTCAGTTAACAAAGAGCTGATTTTTCAATTGCTAGTTACATATCCTTATTACGCATATTATATATAAACATCTTTGTAAAATTTGTTTACTATTATGTTTTCTGTTTGTTTTTATTTATTGATGTCTAAATAAAATTTTATTTCATTTCACATATTCAATAAAACCGTTCAATGAAGTAAAAAGTCTACCCAATATAAATTGTCATTCGTTAAGATTAATCGATAAATGAACATTTTTTTAAAAGAGATAGTAATATATCGTATCCTTTGCCTCCTCTATAATGTTCTCTTTAATCCTTTCTATACTTCATACTCCTATCTACGTGAGCGGTTCTCTTTTCTCCACACTCGCGATGCTCCTTGTAGACCTCATCTTCGTTACCTTCTTAAATTCCCTCCTCACAAGGCTGATTTCTTTTCATATTCCTTCTCAGTTCATGCAGTCAGGTTATGGAATGATTTGCCCTTGCACGTTCAGAATTGCCCCAGCGTTGCTTCTTTCAAAAACATGTCAAAGTTCACTTTTTGTTTAAATGTTTACACTTCATAGTTGTTGATAAGTTGTTTGTATCTGTTTCCTTCGTTAGTACATATATTTTGTAAAAAAAAATTTTCTTTTCTAATGTATATTTGTTTTTTCTTCCTATATTTATTGTATTACAATGCACATACTTGCCAGTTTAATCTAAAGTTTTTTTTTCCTTTCGCGGGCCAGCTAGAAGATATTTATTTTTGGAACAAGCTGTGCCCTGTACACAATTGTTTAGTTTTTCTGTTCGTATATTTCTGTGTGTGTACTAAATAAATAATAATATGTAAGTGAGATAGCTTAATTTTATACAATTTTGTAGACTATGTTTAAATTTAAGTGCCTACATTTGTAACTGGCGGGACAAAAACCAACCTTGACGATCTTTTATGATCAAGCTCCCGCCCGCAGTGAAACGCGCCCAGCGTTAAATTTTAAGTTGGACCTTCCTTAGAGCTCTTTTGAGCCAAACTTAAATAAATGATTTTAAATTGAATTGAATATATACAATGGTAAAATGGATAAGTCATATGAGATGGTTGAAACATGGGCCATACTCTTTCACATACTAAGTTTCTTTACTGCTGCTTTTACATTAGCATTAATATATCTACGAGTACGTAAAAACAAACAAATTCGAAACTTAACGACTGTTTGAAAGTACGTAGTGACTTACTTAGTTAAGTTGTCATTTACTAATAAGCAATGCTTAACTTTATTTGCAATTATAATTAGCTAGTTAACCAGGCGACTGTATAATAAATGTGGTGTAAATCCTAGGCTCAGCTCAATTAATAAGGTTGAAGTAAATTTTTATATAATTCCAAGATAAATTTGTACATAAATTCACGCCTGTTTCCCGAAGGGGTAGGCAGAGGCATATTCTTTGCCCTTACTTCGCCAATTATATAGTTGGTCCAACGTAATAGGTGGCGAGCCTATTGCCGCTTACCGGGCACTGTTATGTTCGCCAGAGCCTCGCCCGGGGGCCCCTACTGTCGCATAACTATAGACCCCCGCGAAGTCGGCCACATACGCCGGTGGTCGCACAAGGAGGTAAGGGGAGCGCGACACACTGCGCTTCTCTGAGGAGGTTCTCTTGGTTCTGGTCCGGGGGATGTTGGCCGCGGGCGGGGTGTCAGAAGCTATAAACCTTGGCACTGGCCCCCCGCCCCTTTTTCAACAGCGGTGGGAGTTTCTTAGGGGGTAGGACTGCAGCAGTGGTCGCGTCTGCCGCATTGAGCCCCACACTTCCCTCTCGGTCCCCCTATTGGCCGGGAGGCAGTGCGTAAACAGCATTTTTTACCGACGATAAAAAAATAAAGTAAATGGTAGGCACCCATTTATTTCCAAGAATATGGTGTATTATGGTGTTATAAATAATAACAATAATCAGCATATTCTGCCACTATCGGCGTAGAAATGTTCGGTTTCTAATTTATATCAATATTCCCATATTGAATAAGTCATAATAAATTTAAGATTTGCGTTTTGAAAAGTTTAAGCAATCCGTTAAGACATCACTTACCAAGAAAGGGAGAAAGGGTATTTACACGGTTAATGATTACGTTAATGACAAAAACGCTTGGATGTAACATTTTACAATGATAAAAGTTGTGTTTTGCGGCCCTCTTTAAAATATAACTATTACTTACATACATTGTCTATGTAATTTTATAATTTTAATTTTTAATTAAGACTGCTTATATACGATTTATAGGAAATTGTTTTGATGGCTGCATAGCTTAACTGATACCATATGGTATACCACTTTACAGTAACAAAATTGTGGTTTGCAGCACATATAATTCAGTCTTCTAATATTAATGTTATTTTTACTAAAATCCTTTTATCTAGCTTGAGTATATCACGCTCACTTATATGTTTCGGCGGTGGTAGCGTCATGCGTCGGGTCGTTACGCTCCCTAAAATATGGTTGAGCGTAACGCGTCTGCTCATGTCTACTATGTTTATCCGTAATTATGTTAATATTGCTAAAAAGAGTTTTGTCTTCCTTTTTTTTTAATCTTGTGACTGCAGAACACAATTGTTTTAATATTATGTACTTATTTTAATTGTAACTGGCGGGAGAAAAAACCAACCTTGACGATTTTCTTGCCCGTTCTTTTACGATCAAGCTCCCGTCCGAAGTGAATGGGCGCGTTAGTTTATAAGTATGACATTCATAAGAGCTCTATTGAGCCAAACTTGAATAAATGAACTTTAATTTTTTTGAATTTTTTTTAATAATTAATTCATAAAAAAATAATTTTACGTAATGATAACTCATACAAAATAAGTTATATTTTGTATTTTAAAAATTCTTTAGTTGTATAAAAACTTTATTTTATTAATAAGGCAATTCGTTATACACCTTAATAGCCATGCAAAATATATCGTTGCTGGTATATACAGTATATGCTTATATTTTTGGCTACTGTTTGTTTTTTTATTAACCGTGTACCGCAATATAAGGTAAACAGACCAGGATTTTTCTTTACAAACATACCAATTTCAAATATATATAGACAGGGTAGCGGTAAGATAGTAAGCTCTTTAAATAGGGGTTTACGGTGGTCAAGATAATCCGCTCCGAAAAACGCCCTTACGCATTTTACGCATCAGAAAATGATGTTAGGTAAAGCTCTAACAATAGTTTTGTAGGACTGCATCGACTGCTTGCAATCAGGCAGGATGTAGTCCGTATGACGTGACACATTAACAGATTGTTTGGCACTGCCACCTACCTAGTCGTCCTATGTAATGAAAAAGAAACAGCAAAAATACTATCTGATTTCATATAAAATATACAGATTAATACAATTTAACTAAGGTTTTGATATTTATAAACATAGATTTTTGTCATGTTGCTAGAGCGCTTAGAGATTAAGTTTAATAATAGAATAAAAATTGAGCTAGCAAACTGATTGCTTTTAATGTCTTTATGACACGCATCTACGATATCAGGTATGCTGGTGTTACAGCCGTGTGTAAGTGAAGCGGGAATGTACACATTATGAGAAACTAATAATATAAACTAAGCTCATCTGAGCTTATCATTAATTATCTAAGCAATCGCTATAAATATCATTTTGTCACACTTAGCGCAAGTCAACCGCAATATCAAACGTTACGGCTTATTTTTTAAGGCGGGATAATGCTTATGTAAGTGTAGTGTATGTGTAGCAAGAGTAGACGGGAGATTAAGTAGGAGACTGTTACTGAAACCACGAAGTGCAAACCTGGCCAAAGAGGTTTGCCGATGATATGCTCTCCAACTTTCAAGCCGCATACCCTCGTCTGAGATACCATAAGATAGGACTGCGCTAACGGTCGATGTAGTAAGGTAACGTCTGTCTTGGCTTTGACCACAATGTGGTTTGGTCGGACAACACTTTCAGCGCATATGACACCGAGTAGTTACCGTTAAAGCGTTACTAAGTTCCCTAGTTGCGAAACTAACCGCAGTTTGGTGTTACGAGTATAAAGCACACCATGTATGAAGAGTAGTTTCTTACAAGCAACATAATTATAAATAAATATTATCCTACAATGACACCAATTATTTAGTTTCAAGATAAGTATCATTAAGAACTTGTTTTGTGGATACTAAATAATGGATAAACAAACATACCTACGTAAATACTTTTTTTTGTAGATGGATACTTAATATAATATAGAAAACACCCAGACCAGAACAAATATTCGTGTTCATGCACACAAAGAATTGCCCTGTGTGGGAATCGAACCCTCGACTTTAAAAACGGAGTGCGGATATACTCGCCACCACGCCATGTCGTCGTCAAAGTTATGTCTGTAGAAAGGTCGATTTGATTTAATCCTTTGTGAGTTGTTTCGAAACTATCATACCGAATTTCATTGGAAAGGGGTGCTAAATATAGTAACGTACATGTATAACCTACCCAATATAATAAAAATTAAATAAATTTATTTATGTCAAGTAAATCTTAAAATAAAGTTGCCGGGGCTTCCCAAAAACTAGTCAAAATACAATTGTGTACCTACAGAACGCCTCGCTCTTTCTTCGTCAACATAACGTTTTCGATTTACTTAAATCATAATGAATAAATCCAGAATTTTAACAGTAATTAGAAATGAGATGATGCCAATAAAAAATGGAGTTAAAAAAAATAAAATCATTTATTCAAGTTTGGCACAATAGAGCTCTCATGAAGGTCAAACTTAAAATTTAACGCGCCCATTCACTGCGGGCGGGAGCTTGATCGTAAAAGAACGGGCAAGAAAATCGTCAAGTTTGGTTTTTCTTCCGCCATTTACAAATGGAATATAATAAACTAAACCTCTAAAAAAAGCTTTTTTGATCATCAAAAATACTGAGTGAGCATCTAATAGGTGATTAGGTGCTCAATCAGTATTTTTGATGTACAAAAAGGTTAGGTTAGGTTGGCAATTTATTAATTTTGAAGACACGTTAAATAACACCCTTTACAAATGTACTTAAACTACAAACATAGTTTACAAAAAAAACTTGTATAATGCAGTCATAAAATTTTAAGAAACGAAAGAAGAAATATTAATATCTCACTTCTTAGCAAGAGGAGCATAATAACCCACATAATGTCATTACGTGTTCTGTGGCTTTACCACAGTTAAAAAATATTTATGTAATAGATTTCTATTAAGCGGTCTGTTGAGACTTCATTTCCATTATTGTCATTTACCAGAATGTAAGTTTTGTCTTTTTACTCAAATAAAAATTGAAAGTTTTACTACGGGCTGTTCATATATGGAATAATGAATATCTGCATGGATTCTAAAGAATGATAATTAAATTTATTTGATGTCAAATACAACACCTGCAAAGAGTATTATATAGTTAGTCTTAGAACGTTAAGGCGACTGTTTACCTACTAAAATAACCTTAAATATTATTTATTCACAAAACGTTTAATAAATTATATGACTTCAGTTTAGTTTCATCATCTTCAACATTATCTTAAGCCTGTTACTAAGCACGGTCTCTTTTCACAAACCAAGGCGAAAGCGATTCAGGTTACTTCACACACGGACCTTGCCACATAGTTTGTATATGTTCAAGCACAGTTCAAGCTGCTTAATAGGGCTCCGAGTTTAATGTGCCTCCGAAGGACGGAAGCGCTCAGTATTCATTTCCGACCACTGCGACGCTTTAAGGTTTTCTAATAATTATATATTGATAATAACGAAAATTTACTTACATATTGTTGATTACAAAGATTACAACACACAAGATTGTGTGATGTAATCTTCCGCCCACGTTGCTGGTTCTCGGCTACATGTAAATCCTTTAGCGCTAGCCCAGTCTCTAGAGCGGTGCCTTTCCCTGGAATAGGGCTATCTCCTCCTGGCTTATAAAGAGACTCTCCCATGACAAGGCGCTCAAAGTTTTCTCCGCTCTTCCTTATAATATAACTGAAGAGTTCAAATCGGAGGATACTTATTTTATATCCATATCTAATATGAAATCTAGGAGCCGGTTCCCAGACATATTATCACATTTAATATTTAGGCGAACGTCATCTCTTTCCATAAAGTCGTTTTAAATTTAACTTAGGCGCTACTAGATATCGCTACTATAAACGTGGGGTTTATATTTTTTTTAGATGTCTTAACTTTTATCTGTTTTAAAAAAATTTAATAGTACGCCTAATTAGTTTTATGAGCTTTTGGTTAATCTATGGCCTTTGTGTTTTTTCATTGATTTCGTAAATTTCTTATGAATCCCGCTCAAAAAACGGCGTCAAGCAATTCTATATTCGCACATCTTCACAGTTCTTAAAACACGTAAATGCCATTTTGTCAATTTGACAGTAAAATGGTTTAAAGTTTTTTTCGTCATAAATACGATATCATACTCGTCTTGGTGTTTGGCTCTCTATATAGGACAGTTGTCATAATTACACAAAAAAAAAATAAGCACTCAATGCATCTACATAAATGGAAACTTGTGGCATAGTTAACTCAATTTGGCAGTTTTCCACATTTACCTACGTCCTTTAAGAACTAGATGTGCGATGTAACGTTTTAACATATTGTGTTTTCTTATTAAATTGAATTAAACTTGATAGTTTCGCTAAAATAATAATATTATTAAACATTTTGTACTGCTTTCGCCTTAACGCCGCAATCTCCTAACTCCTATGCGGGAATGTCGTAGTTTACGAATACACCTTTGTCAATGTATGTGAAGTGAAGACGCAATAAAATCCATTTAAAATTCCATCCCATACATAAGGCAGTCTACGCAACCGTTCAATAGAATAACATAGTACAAAGTAAAATACACATTTTATGCATGAGTGTGGATATTCAGTTTCTCGAATGGTTTTGAACAAAGTCAATAAATGTCTGTGGTGCTTTGTAATGGTTCTTATTTATACTTTATTATCTTGCAATGCTTTGATGTCAGTTTTTATTCTTAAAGTGAAATAAAATAATTTTTTTTTTTCTAATGTATGTGTTCTGCGCATGAGTCCTCATTTGTTTATAAAGGTTTTGCGTAATACATTATCAAAGTTACCGTTAATGTCATACGGTAGCGTAAAGCGCAACATGTATGACGGTTCAGATACACGGTAAGTTTTGGACTCTCAACCGATGGACAACAACATTTGCTTCTAACAAATACTACAATCAAGTTATTTGATAGGCAGTTTTAACTTTTTCTTTGGTTGTTTTAAGCGAGAAATGTACGTATATTGCTCTCAGTTATAGTCATCGATTTATATGGAATTTATAATCCTATATGTGCCTAACGAAACGCTAGAATCTATGAAAACTAACGTGACTCCTAACAGAAGCAGTGGCTTAAGTTTATTGTACAATTAGTTACCCGGTCATCTTGCAGTGGTAAGGACTCTGAATCCATAGTGTTTTTTTCACAAAGGGTCTCAAGCGTAAACTTGCAAATGATCACCAATAAACTAAATATTTTACAATATTTACCTTTTTTATATTGACCTTAAATTCATGAAATAATCATTGTCGCTTTTATACTTTGACCCTGGGAAAGACACACAACTTAGGATTATTTAAGCAAAATGAAAAGTAATGTAATTAAGGAAAAACAAACAGTTTAATTTGAAGAGTATGTAAGTAGTTAACAATTTCTCACTGCGTGTCTTTATATTGTTTGTTTGTGGTTATCTGGAACTAAGCATGTTATCTTTTAGTTCGGTTATTACCAACAAAGTAGGTATGTGACCTTTGACTTCGCTATCGGCGAAATACGAAATTTGGAATAACGTGTTATTATAATTTTAATGTAAAGGACGTTAGTTACATGGCGGCGCTGTGAAAAGAGGTTCGATGTAATAATTATTGCTTTACCAAGAAAAACCTTATCTAAAATATATTTTAGGTATAAATATCGTAGCTCTATTGCCTATGTCATATGTGCCGAATTACATATTTTATTATATAACATTAAAATTATTCTTTCATATAATTATTTTTGCGCTAAATAATTTTGTATATGGAAAAACAAGCTTGAGATGAAACCTGAATTTAAGTCAAATTAATTATGAAGTAAAGAATAATATACATATACACATGCACTAATACTGATAAGCTTTTTTTGTATTATAAACCTAAATATAAAGAGTCAGTATCATAGTACTTAAATTTAAAGTATGTAATACCTCTGATTTAAGAATTAAGTTTAGGAATAAATTTTGCAGGTATATTACGTAGGTGGTATACGCCACCTATGTGTGAACCGTTGTATTACCGCATACCCCTTCGGTTTTCTCTACCGTTCAAGTTTGGCTTAGCCTTTACACTGCAGTATCTATAAAAGAAGAACGATGGAAGCATTCTGGAGGCCGACTACACCGTTGGTTGATGGTCTGCAAAAACATGTTTTCCCAAGCGGTCTAAAAGCCCAGTATGAAAATAGTAATCATAAGAGTGTTACATATATTCTATGAAGATGACGGCTAAATGTAGAAGTACTGGCTTTATGTTTGGGTTACCTACATAAGATTGGTCATGAACGAAGTCGATCAGAGTCGCAAAGGTCTACGAACGACCTTCGTTCCTCTATTATCATCAACATAACAGCCTTATAAAGTCCACTGCTGAAAATGAGTCTCACCAATAGATTACATTATATTGTGGGTATTTGCCCAAAATCACCACGCTAGACAGGCCAGGTTGGTGATCGCAGTTCAAGCCAGTACGCAAGATGACGCTGTTGCCCATCATCCGGTAGGATTTCGCTTCGTGGACTCTTACGAATCTGCGTGGACTCTTACACACAACATTATGAAAGCCTAATTATGTAAAGATTTGTCGCTCAGAAAGTAGCTTAAAGTTTAACGTAGGAAAGCTAAATTAATTATACTCCGATAACTGACATTTTTTAGCTTAAATTATAACTATAACTTATGTCAGGACAATGAATCAAAGTACAAAATAATTTAACTCCGCATTCAGTTCGAACACAATGTACTTTTTTTATCTCGGTGAAATCTTAGCTCGGAACTTATCAGTGGATCAATTAATAACACGGGCGCGGTGGTCTGGCCGGACCATGGACAATCGGTCGAGCGATCGGCTTTACAAAATTAATGGCTTTCGCCGTGTAAAATATCTGAGGGCGATAATCGCTCTCATACGACGTACCTGAAGGTAATCCGTTGATAGTAATCAATGTTTATTGTTTTACAAAACCGTTATTAAATTATTCACTTGATGCAGGCTTATTTGTGTTGTAGAGCGGAAAATTTTACTAGAAATAAATATAAGAGATACTTTTTTATCATGAGTTACTCAGAAAAAAGACAATAATATTTTTTAAAGTAGCTTCTTAATTGATACGAGTAAGTTATGTAAAACATCGTATGTTTGAGAAAAAGAAGAAAGACAACAAGAAGTGTATAATAGGTTGGGGAAAAAGTCTTTTCGTATTTTTATATGAAAAGTTAAGACATTTTTTTCAAAGTTTATTTACATTTATTTACAATATATATGTACCGTTTTGTTGAATAACTTTCCGCCATTTTGTGGGCAGAGACAGTATCCCGTTACTGTAGAAACTTTGGGACTTCTGATCAAAAAAACGGGACAAATAGTTTTGGCAGTCCTCTCTTGAGGTCAACCTTACAGAACCTAAAGAATTCCGCAGAGACCGAAACAGGTGAAAATCTGAAGGCGCAAGGTCAGGGCTATATGGTGGATGCACTAGGACCTCCCAGTCGAACTCTCTTAATTTTTGCTGAGTGGCTAAAGATGTGTGTGGTCTAGCGTTATCGTGATGAAAGACCACACCCTTCCTGTTGATCAATTCCGGCCGTTTTCTCTCGACTGCTTCCTTTAATCTCATCAGTTGCTGGCAGTAAAGATCAGAATCGATGGTTTTGCCGGGCGGTAAAAGCTCATAATAAACAATGCCCTTCCAATCCCACCATACACACAGCATCACCTTATTTCGTGTTAGGCCAGGTTTGGCCACAGTCTGTGAAGCCTGGCCAACTTTCGACCACGACCTTTTTCGCACGTTCTTGTCGTACGTGATCCACTTTTCATCGCCAGTTATCAATCTCTTCAAAAACGGCTCGGTTTCATTACGTCTCAATAATGAATCGCAAATGAGTACGCGGTTCATTAAGTTTCTTTGAGTGAGCTCGTGTGGCACCCAAATATCGAGCTTTTTTGTATAACCAGCTTTCTTCAAATGGGTCAAAACTGTTTTGTGGTCAATTCCCAGTTCTTCAGCTACATCGTAACTACTAATATGCCGATCTTGCTCCACTCTTTCAAAAATGGCGTCCATTTTATTCGTAACAGGGCGACCAGAGCGAGGTGCATCTTTAACATCAAAATTTCCGGACTGAAAACGTTTGAACCAAATTTGTGCTACTCTTACTGACACTGCATCAGGTCCATAAACATCACAAATTTTTTTCACTGCTTGAGTTGCATTTTTGCCTTTTTTATAATAAAATTTTAAAATGTATCGAATTTCTTCATTAGATTCACTCATTTTTACGGAGAGAAAAACAAATGAAAAATAGCGGGAAACAACTTTTTTTTATTTTTTTCTTTTCTTTATAATGGAACCTTTTTAATGTTACCAAAACCAGCCAGACACAAATAGTACAGTCAAAAAAAATTTATAATAAGTTTATACCTACGTTATGCGAAAAGACTTTTTCCCCGACCTAATATTTACAAATAAAAAGTTGTGTTCATGTGTTTCTATGCTGATTAAAACTGATGAAACTAGCATATTGATTTACGACATGGATCCACACATACGATACTTGTTATACAGGTAATGTGCTCCTAAATAAAATAAAATATACTTTATTGTCTTTGAGATCCACACAATAATTTAGATTCGTCAAATATTAACATGCAAAATGCAAATACAAAAGAAAATTTTAACAACAATGCAATCTTTTGGGATAGGGGCAGTATCATAATCAAGTAAGAGAAAGAGAGAAATAAAAGCAAAATGTATTGTTTGTCAGAATTAGTCAGTTAATCTGTCTATTGTAGTTTTTTCTCAAGATTTGTCAGTCTGTCGGTGACTCTAACGGGGGGATTTGTCGGTCAGTCTGTCAAAAGATATAATAATATATGTCCATGATAATAGTTTGACTTCAATTAAGCAGGAAAATATGAAGGCACATCTGATCTTTCCAAGCCTGCAAATCTAATGGCACAACTAATAAGAACATTAAAATCTTAGCAGCGTCATTTAACGTCAGAACATTTCACTATAATGTGACATTTCAACTAGTTGCAATCTTTCTTCATTGCAATTTCATCAGGATCGACGCAATTGTTAAGAAGTACTGGTGGGGGTCACAAATGAAAGATGTTATGCGTTATAAGACTTACGTTAGCTCATAAAGTTACCTAAATATATCTAAGATGTCTCGTACACTACAAAGACTTGATGAGAAAGCGTTAAAAATATAAATATACTTTTGCAATTGTATGAGTAAGGATACAGCGCATCTTTGGTATGTCATCTTTAGTGAACGATTATGAGTTTTGACATTTGTTTATGTCGAAGGCGGGGAGATAGCGGGGTCAAGTCGATAACTGCTCGATAAGACGTCTTCTGAGAGCGGTTGTCTTCTACTACGCCACTCCAAGCCGGCAATGTAAAAAGCTGATAACAGGATGTTAGTTGTTATTAAAAATTATTAGTATTTGCGAAAAAGCCAGTTAAAAGAAATAGAATTGAACTAAGAAGTATTCCTACATTTCACGCATATACTTATTGCAAACCCCTCGTTTTTGAGAAAGTTAAACGAAACTACGAATAGGCTTGGGGTTATCATTTACAAGCATTAAAGAAAGTTGCATGTAGGTATATATCTTACATATAAATACTAAATATTTTTGTAATTTTTTTTTGACGAATAACCATTAAATTACCTTTTTCAGAAGGTGGAAGGCAGTGTACAACCATCCTTTAATAAATACCATCCACTTTCCTTCTTTAGCCTTCTTGAGCCTGAGTCCCGGAGCCGCGGTAACCCTTTCGAACAGTGCTACAACCCAAATGCAGAAGGCTAACTTAATGAGAATAAAGATACTAATAAAAAAGTTTTACTAGTAGAAATGCAAAAGGTTCATTTCTACGCCACGTTATGTGTGAATAATATTACGTGATTGCCCTTAAATTACAGCTTTCTAGGACTAAGAGTCTCTCAGCTAAGACGTAGAAAGACAAACTGATAAACATACGGGTAAACATTAAACAATTTTTTCTCAATTGTACATTTAACATATCATCCTTATAAAATATAAACTCTATTGCTGAACATTGGCCTGCCCAATAAATAACATTCAATTTTTGGGAGTATTTGCCCATAATCACCACGCTGGGCAGGCGAGGTTGGTGATTGCAATTTAAGCCAGTACGCAGAACGACACTGCTGCCCATCATCTTGTAGGATTTCTCTTCGTCGACTTTTACGACTCCCCGTGAGATGCGTGGAGATGGCACTATTCTAGGCCGGAACCACACGGCGGCGCCTTAAATAAAGAGAATTTTAGTGGTTGTTTGTGTACAGGTTGATTGTATGGTGAAATAAACCCTCAACTGCAAAGTGCAATATTTTTGTTTTTTTTGTTGTTAATCCACTACAGGGGGAACAGTACCTACAGATAGGAACAAAATGTATCTTGATTTTTGGCGGGTATATTAATCGTTGGTCCCAGCTATGTCTGTAAGTGGTAGTTATTAAGGAAAGTTGAAGCGCTTGACATATTTAAACATATGTACGGCTTTAGTCTTGCCTTCGCAAATTCGCAGTAGGTCGGCGTGGTAGCAGTAGGTCTCACCTTAGTTTATGAGAGGCGTACCGAGCATGTAAAAAATACATGTTCTTACTTACTAAAAAAAACATAAACACGTTATAGATACTTCATATCATAAGTAGAAAACTATCCGACTTAAGCAAAATATCTTTATATCTTCTTGGACATGTTTATAATAGTCAAAATGTGTAGGTAAGGTGTAGGTACACACAAAGTCTTTCTCAAGAATTATATTATGTCATTGTATAAATGTAGTGTAGAATAATTCGATTTCCAAAATGATTACCAGATTCAATTTGACATTTGTTTTCAGTAAAGTCGGTCGGAGAGCTTTGTAAATTAAAGAGCTCAATGAAAGTAGAATCTCTGTTCACAAAATGTTCCGTTCACAGATAGTTATTTAAAGCTTTATACGAAGAGTTCGAATATATATAAACTAAATATTTTAATTTCAGTACATAGCCTTTTGCTAAAGCTATGTTGTTTTTCGGGTATGACTGCACTAGTGAGAGAATTTACTTTTTTAGAATTCAACATCAATGTATGACTTATTATTGACTAGTGGTTCGCTTGCAACGTTATCCGCGTGAATTTTATTATATTAGTTAATAATAAACCTAATTATGACTTCGATCCCCTATCAGCAAAGTTTACAACCTTTTTTCGCATTAAGAAATAGCCTATGTCTTTTTTCAGGCTCCTGTGTACCAAATTTCATTTTAATTGGTTAAGTATGTAAGTAGTTTTGGCGTGAAAGCGAGACAGATAGATAGGCAGATCGAGTTACTTGCGCATTTATGATATTAGTATGGACACTCTATCTATGTCGTTTTTAGATATAAGTCTTAGAAGACTGGTTGTATCACGTAAAATATTTTTAATTGTCTATTTATACTCAGGATGTAAAACGACCCTGATCAAAACCGAGAGCTATACATGGTCCCCAGCATTAGATTTTTGGAACGAAGTTCCTTATCGCGCGTTGTGAAAGGGGGCTAGACGGAAAACATTCTTAAGAAAAGTTGTCACGACACTTTTTCACGGTCTAGTGGCTAGGATACCTGGCTTTCACCCAGGAGGCTCAGGTTCGATTCTTGGTACGGGAACTTTTTGTTTCCTCTTTTTAAGCGTTTTATTTGTTGATTTATTGATTGTTTGTATTTCTTTTTCATGTTTTTTAATAAAATAAAATATTCTTTTCAATGTAATTTTTAATAAGAGGCTAGGATACCTGGTTTTCACCCAGGTTTTCTATTTGCAGTTATTTTTTAACACTAATAAATTAAAATCGTTACCCAACAATAATTTTTAGTTATTTCCTTGTTATGATGTACAGAATGCCAATGTAGCTTTTGGTTTTGATCAAGGTCTTTTTAAACCCTTGTATTATCCTATATAAAATGGAATAAGAAAAATCTGTCTGAAAATTATTAAGGCACTAAATATAGGATTACGGATATACTTAAAGCGTGTAAGTTTGACATACCAAAGATGTTATATACACGTTAATTTAGTTTTAATTTTCATGTATTGAACAATATAGGTTGTATTTTGTCATGTTACATCTCTGGTGATATTTCAACAAGTTATTAACTTATTTTACCTCCGCATAAATAGTCCGCGTGAGGTGGGTGCCTACAATGCAACAAAGTAAAATGTTTGGTCATAGAAACGAAACCAAGGAGAATCTCATCTGCATCGATAGCTCACCGTGAGCTTACAAATCAAGTTTAAGTAAAACTTTAGATTAAACACATAAATTATGATAATAATAATGTGTTTCTAAGAAAAATTGTCCAATCCGTTCACAGACATGCTCATAAATCAGTGGACGTTGAGTCTCTAGTAAAGACAGCTGTAAATTACATTATTTATCAAAAACTAAGCATTGGTTACCAAAGAGTGCAAACATATTACTGGTTTCCGAAGAAGTTTTTCAAAGAGATGTATATGGTACCTCTGTGTGTCGGATTATTGTGACCTCGGGGTCAAAGTGATTTATTGGAGACACCGCACACCGCAGTCTCTGGGAAAGGAAAAATATCAATTCCAAGGAAATATTTTAATTGTTATAAATTAAAATTTAAGTTGTTTTATTAAAATTGATCTTCATCATCAACAACATCAGCCTACACTTGTCCACTGCTAGACATAGGCCTCTCCAATGGCGCGCAACTGAGCTTCATTTTCAGCTCTTCGTCTCCAACCACTGCCTGCCGTTTCGCGTATGTCGTCGCTCCACCTAACTGGAGGGTGTCCTGGCGAACCAGACGCGGTCAGCGCAGTGCAGGACGCCCTCCAGTTGTCTATTGTCTCCAGTGGTCTCCACTGTAGGACGCGTCTACCCCAACGGTTATAAGTCCTACGGCATATATGACCTTTTTTTTTATCGTCGTTTAATAAATGCTGTTTACGCACTGTCTCCCGGCCAATGGGGGGACCGGAAGGGGAGTGTGGGGCTCACTGCGGCAGACGCGATCACCGCAGTCCTACTAACTAAAAAACTTCCGACGACGCCCACCGCTGTTGAAAAAGGTGCGGGGGCCCAGTGCCTGGGTTTGTACCCGCCGCCTAAGACCCCCCAGGCGCGACCGGAGAGAGAGCGGATCTCGCTCCCTCTCTCGCTCCGCGGCCTCCTTCTGCGACACCACCACTTCGCAGAAAAAGCCATCGCCTTCCACGCCCGTCTCGATGTCGACCGTCATTCGCATGATTGTCGGCAGCGAGAGAGCGACTCCACCCAGGGCCGCGGTAAGCATCGCACGCGGCCCCGACGGCATATATGACCTGCCCACTGCCACTTCAGCTTGTGCTATTCCTTTGGGCTATGCCTTAACCTTTGTTCTTTGTCGGATCACCTCGTTCTTAATCCGATCCTTCTAAGAAATACCTAGCATAGCCAGAGGGGTATGGAAAGCCATAGCTCTAAATTCATCGTATTGATTATTATAATTGAGTAAAAAATCATTTTGCTCAGTTTGCATACAAGGTATATACATTTTTTGTATCTGTAATGTTTACTTATTTCTATGTATTGTGCTATGTATTGTTGGGCCCAAACGAAGAAAAGCTTGTAGGCTAAATATTAATGAAGCCTTTTTGTATTTTTTATTTTAATGTATTTTTTATTACAATATGATGACAGTATCTGTATCAAGTATATTTTTTATTTATTTTTTCCTTCCTCCTTTCACACTTCACATAAGCAATGATTATTGCAAGCGGACAACCCGCGTAATGAATTACTAAATATCATATGACAGAAATCATACACAAAACGAGAAATAGTATTTATGAAATATTCATGCTATAAGCGAATGCCTTAATTGGCTACGAAATGCTGCATGTGACATTTTTTCGATCTATATCTCCTGTATGAATGTTAAACTGAATTGATCCATATGGTATGTTATATTACATACTGTGTAATAAATAATTCAATAGCACCTTTTTCGATTTTGTTCAAGTTATAATCTCTATTTATAAGTTATATACTAAACGTTGAGTACGCATGGTGCAGTTGGACCTGAATCCCTCTCACCTTGGTTTTTTTCTTCTAAGCAAGTGATGGATTAAAAAAAGAGTTGACTCTCGTTTCAGCTTTGGTCGTGAAGACATCGTTGTTCTGAGGCTCCTATCTTACCTGAAGATGCCCTGTGTAAGGGCGAAACACGTGTCGTGTTGAATAGTTTCTTGATTTTTCGGGAAATTATAGTAGCGCGGGAATTGTTACAAAGATATTTTTATTCCATCACTTGCTTACAATGGATTTCCGCAAAGTAACGCCTGAATCAATAAAATATTTTTTCTTCTTCTTCCTTATCCCATTTACTTGGGGTCGCCCTATCCAGCCCTTTCCTTCACTCCGCACGATTTAGTGCTTGGCTTGCGTCTAACTCCGCCTCTTTTAGGTCTTTGCTAACCGTCGTTAACCAAGCGGCGGGTGGTCTTTCCTGTTTCCGCGTTTTCGTTTGTATGTCTAAAGCAATTTTTACCTCGACGCCGTTGAATATGTGTATTCGCTTTTCTAAATGTTTGTCAGTGATACTTTAAAACTCCAACTTCCCCGTATATAATCTTTCTTTATTTTGTCCAACAACGTGACGCCAGCAGACCAGCGCAACATGCGCATATAGGTTGTGTGGAGTTTATTATTGTGGTGTTTAGTTGTAGTTCAGGATTCGATTCCATACAAGATAGCAGCTCTTATTGCTGCCCTATATACCTTTTTCTTAACCTTCAGGGGCATTTTGCTGTCAAAGATGACTCCGGTAAGCTCTCTCCATTTCATCCAACTCGTGTCGGTCCTGTGCGTGAGGTCGCTGTCGATTTTGCCATTGGAACGAATTATAGATCTTGCACTGAACATACTTAAAATGAAAATGTTTTTAAACGAGAAATATTTAGCCTCATTACACGCTCTGTATCGCTCGCCATTTTACTTTTATTACACATAAGATTACCAGCAGTACTGATAGTGTTTAAAACAAAAATTGATTACTATACTATACCATTTTAATAATAGAGAATAATGATTGAACGCTACTCTTATGAAAGTAAATTGTCCTAATATTTTTTACGATTGCAGTCATATTCATCGTTTTATCATCCCGGTTGTATGTGACCTTACGGGCCCGGGGTCCGCTTTCCTGTATCTTCGCTTGTACTTCGCGCAGCTTTTACGATTTGAGTTGTTTATTATTATTATTACCTATTACGTTTCTGTAAAGTAACATTAATTACAAATTAATTTACTACAAACACATTTTTTTAAATAAATAAACCTTTGATAAAATAAAATTGCACCTCCAAAGAATTCTACCACTCCATCTTTACCGAGGGTCTCGTAGAAGGCGACTAAGGGTAAAGGATCTAATCTAGTATCAATGAGGTTTCACCTAGAGATATCTGAGCTAAAAGGTATCCTTGCTACAACTTTATAGATCCCAAACTATATAGATCTGGTCGTGAGATTATGTATGCAATGGGGGTCTCACATCGGGAAAGTTTCGGGCATACTGAGTTCTGCAGCCTATGCCGTGAAGAAGATCCGACAACTAACGGACATTAAAACAGCTCGTCTAGTCTACTCCAGCTACTTCCACAGTGTTATGCCATATGGCATACTGCTGTGGGGTAATAATATCTGCAATTAATTGTATCTTTGTGCTGCAAAATAGAGCTGTCCGTACTATCTATGGTATGAGATCTCGCGACTCATTGAGGGATAAGTTTAAGAAGATAGACATAATGACTGTGTATTCACAGTACATTTATGAATACTTACTGCATACTCATAAACATTAAAGTAATTTGTGTAAAAATAGTGATAGACATAATTTTAATCTAAGAAATAAAAAGTTTATTTTGATTGGGCATAGCCCATTGTACCATTGTACTTGTGTACAGGCTCCATAAAGTTACAAATTCTTTTGCGGGGAATAGTATTCGCATATATAATACGCTGCCAGATGATGTGGCAAATTTATCTATAAATACATGTAAAAACTACATAAAGTGTAAATTGTGCCAGAAGGTTTGAAATGACTTTCTTGAGGCATTCTTCTCAATCTCATTGCCTTTTTGGAAGCCTCGTTAGAGTCACCGACAGACTGACTGACGGACAATCCCCTCCCCCCCCCCCTTTAGAATCACGACAGGCTGACTGACAGATCCCCCTATAAGAGTTACCAACAGTCTGACAAATCTTGAGAAAAAATCCACAACAGACAGATAAAATGACAGACCTTGACAAATGCTGACAAAGAACCCATTGATTGCTTTTATTTTTTTATTATGGTCCCGCTTATATCTCTTTCATGATTTTTAAAAAAAGATATCGAATTTCCATTTTGTTTGTGAATATTTGACGAATCTAAATGATCAAGATCATGTTGATCTTAAAGACAATAAAGTATATAATTATGCACCTAAGTATAATATAGAAATGACAAATCTCATTGAGAGTTTGCAGTGCATTATAGGCATTGCAGTGCAATAGAGATTCGTATGCAGAAATAGATTAATTACCGCCACACTGGCAAAGCAGCGGGCCGCCGCAAGTGTACACAATATTGTAGAAGACGCTCTGATCAGATTTAACGGTGTGTATATTATCGCAAGTGGTTTTTTCTTGATGTTTTTGTATCGATCAGAAATAGCCAATATCGACGCGGGCGTTAAGTGCTAGACGACAGTCAAATAAACACGGCTGGTGGCTCAAGGGCGAGCGAGCTTTCGTACATGCTTTAATCTAAAGAAAATAAAATTGCGTACATGGAAATCTAACAGGAAACTAATTTTGTTGTATTCCTGGTCTGAAATCTTTACCTTCTTCAGATTGATCTGTCCAGTGTTAGAAAAAATCCTCTCTAATATGTTTGCATTATTGCTTGTGTGCATGGTAAAAAAAACCCACACAGTTTCTAATATCATTAGACAATCTAGGTGGGCTAACAACACACATACTCTTGCAATTGGAGATTGCCAGTTCAAGGCACTGTAGCTCTACCTGTTGTCAGAAAGTGAAAAAATCTTGCAGCTGGAGATTGCCAGTTCAAGGCACTGTAGCTCCACCTGTTGTCAGAAAGTAAAAAAGTCTTGCAGCTGAAGATTGCCAGTTCAAGGCACTGTAGCTCAACCTGATGTCAGAAAGTAAAAGATAAAACATATAATTCGGTTAGTACATTATTTTGAGACACACATAAGATATTCTTTGATTCATTCATACTTGTTATATCAAACTAACTTTTCATTTTATCTTATGTGATTTTAGTCATTACTCATTACCGTAATAGATTTCTTATTTGATTAGTAATGTTCGAATGGAAGTTGCTTAGCAATCATAAGTGTAATGAATACTAATGATACTTAGATGATACAAGAATCCACCATTAGCCTATTTTTAATGTTCGTTATGACGTCTACTTTCCACTTCGTCTATTGACCACTCTAGTATTGATTCAAAAGAGTTCCAAAATAAATCAAAGGTCTATTTATTTTTTATGTAAGTTTTTATTTTCAACTCAAGACATCATGTCCCATCCGACATCACAAAAAGAAAAATGAAATCCATAAGGGATCACTTTGTTTTCTATAATTATGTGTGTGTTAACATTCATTTGCTCGGGA
This sequence comes from Musotima nitidalis, assembly GCA_949126915.1. NCBI lineage: Eukaryota > Metazoa > Arthropoda > Insecta > Lepidoptera > Crambidae > Musotima > Musotima nitidalis. The sequence goes on along the minus strand of OX421415.1, from coordinate 7,436,327 downwards.
AAGCGTGGAGGTATTAATTTAAAATTAACATCTGTACCTGCTTAATGGCTGCGGTCCTTTGTAACTGTAAAAAACTCGAGAGATTTTAAATCAACGGAATCTGAAAATACGACATTTTGAGCTTTAATTTTTACCTTTTATCAGGGGAACTGGATTGAATGTGTTTAATAATGACTTTCTAATTTTGTTAATAATCTTTAAAAACATATTATGGATTTGAATAGGTATAAATACTCTGTGCTGATCTATGCAGTTAATTTCTTTGCGTATAGCCTCAGAGCTATATAACCAATCGCCAATAGTTACTACTTCACATTATTCATTAGTCGTTGTAAACTTGTTACATCAAAGTAAAAGGTTGCGTCCAATAACAGTATTTTCTGCCAGAATAATAATCGCGACATGCCTACCAATAGTCATTATTGGTAGCCATGAAAAAGCTGTTAGATCTTAATCTATACTGTCATGGGATAATTATAAAGCCTGTACCTGATAAAACGTTTTTTTAATGCTTTTAAGCCGTTGCTGTTATAAATGTTTATAGATTTTTAAATTAATATTGTATAATAGGAATAATTCCTTGGAAATCTTGACCATCCAGTTTAGTAACGAATGTTAAATCAAAAGTGAGTTTAATGGTGTGTTACCTTTTAGTTAACTTAGGAAAATTATTTAGATAACCCAGCACTTATCCAGAAAATGCTTGGTTAGTATGAAACTCGATACAATGTATGTAACAGTCAAGGTATAACAAAAATACATCAGTCACAAACAGGAACAATCAAAAAGTCGTAAGAAGACGCCGCGTCATCAGGAATGAACGTCAGTGTATGATGCCCTAAAGCACGAGGTAGCCATATTTCAAACGATTACAATATTTCTCTGTTTCTCGTGCTGACTGCGTCATTGGGAGGCGGGTGAGTAGCTTTGAGGGCTTGCTTGACCTTAAGCTAAAAGCACCCTTATTGCAGAGAACATACAGAGCTTTGTCCTCTAGTTAGAATATGCAAGTTATATCAAATGGGATATACCAAGAATAATTTATCGATACAAGGTTCGTACTTGACAATTATCAGCTCTTAACTGATATTTTCTCGCCCATTTATTATGAATACAACATTTATGCAAATACTTACTAGAAAGGTTTTATTTCTTATTTTAAGCGATAGTCACGAAGGCCTAGTCGACATAATAATGCATTTCTTGATATATTTTGTTAGTTAATAATAATAATACTAGAAGACACGAATCATCCTTAGCAATATCGAGCAGTAAAAGAGACCGGCTAGATGTTTACACAATCTATCATAATATTTTATTTATTTTCTAATGGAAGCTGTGATAGCCCAGTAGCGGGACCCAGACAAACAGACAGACAGACCTCCAATTTAGCCTGGTTCTACTTATGGCGTTTAGGAAGTCAGGTGCCTTCTTTCATCCTGACAGCTAGTTTAACCATAGAACGTTGTTTCCCCTGGTTGCAAAGGTCAGACAGGAGTCGCTCCATGTAGTAACTGAAATTCAGCCCAATCTGCTTAGATCAGTGAGCAAGCAGACACTGGGCCGTAAGCTTACGTCTAGGACAACCGGGATAATGCTAGGATATGATGACGAATAAATAAATCACAAAGAGTTAGGATCATCATGTTGTAATGTAAAATCTATATGCCGCAGAAGCAGTGCAAATCCGGATAAAATGTATCCATTACTTTTTCCAAAAACTTAAAAAGTGACGACAACTTTACTTACTTAAGCATACGAATATCAAATAAGTAATGTATTACAAACATAAAGTGGTACACCACCGTTATTTATACTTTTGAGCCATTAATAAAATGTTTGGGAACATTGAGATCAATCAATCTACGAGGTATTTGTTTACAATAGCAAAAAGCAATCGCTAGGAAAAATTCAAATTCTAATAATTATTTTAGTGCTTCAAAGCTGAAATACTAAAATTACATTTTTATATGGAAGATCATTTTAAGAATGATGATTCACTAATTTGTTTGAACTATACTTTTTACAGTCAGCAATATTCAGCATACTATAGTTGGTGACATCCAAAGCGCCATAGATCGACCCACGTCTATTGTCAAGGGCGTTACCGCGTGTTCCTTTATATATGATTTTCTTTGACTGCAGAAGACAAGTTTTGTGTAGACTTTTTTTTAATTTAAGCAGTTTTGAAACTAGCGGGAGAAAATACGAAATTTAACGATTTTCTTGCCCGTTCTTTTACGATCTAGCTCCCGCCCGCAGCAAATGGGCGAGTTAAATTTTAAGTTTGACCTTTATAAGAGCTCTATTGAGCTAAACTTCTTTTTTTTTTTACCTATACAAAATACTTTCCTTTTCGAAAGGAGGTATCTTATATACACTACAATCTAGCCTATGTAAAGACTAATTAGTAACTTTCTTTTATCATAAACTACTAAATATTTCAAAAGTAAGAATTTGTCCAATAACACTATTCTTATTGTTTCTATTAAGGCGAATACACTTTAGTAATGTGTTCTTAGTCACAGTATTACACTTCACTGACACTACAATAAACTAACTCAAAAGGTTTTGTCCTTCTCAGTCTTCTCACTAGGTCTGTGTTGTCGAGTAGCTGGATAGCCTCAACATTTACATGGTGATGAAGTCTTCTTTCATGAGCTTCTGCACATTTTCTTATTATGCTAACAACCAGATCCACTTTAAGGTCCCGATGTAGATCGTCGGTTCTGATGTACCAAGGTGCGTTAACAATGCCTCTTAATACTTTATTCTGGAATCGCTGTATGATTTTTATGTTACTTGGTTTGGTACAAGCCCAGAGCTGAATACCATAAGTCCATACTGGCATAAGGACTTGTTTATACAATAGTAATTTGTTGTGTACCGATAGCGCTGAATGTTTACCCAGAAGCCAGTACATTTTTTTATAACGAAGTTCTAGCTCTTCGCGTTTCTTCTTAACATGTGCTTTCCAGCGAAGCTTTGTGTCTAATGTCATTCCTAGGTATTTAGCAATATTTTCATACGGTACTACAGTGTTGTTTAAATATATCGGATGGTGTACTTTTTTCTTGTTTGTGAAATCTATATGAGTTGATTTAGACTCATTTAATTTGATTCGCCATTTCCTCGTCCATGTGTAAATTGTATTGATAGCAGTTTGTACCTTTTCCACTGCTTCCACTTGTGTAGATCCTAACGCCATTATGGCCGTATCGTCAGCAAAGGTAGCAATGGTGTTGTCTTCTAATTCTGGAATATCGCAAGTGTATAGTAGGTACAGGACCGGACCTAGCACACTTCCTTGAGGCACTCCAGCTTTAAGAAAGAGCTAAACTTGAATAAATGATTTTGAAATGAATAGAATATAACGCTTTGGGTGCTACCAACTATTTGACGCTGACTGTACCTACTAAAAAATGAATAATAATAGTGGGACAAACAGATAGTGAACAGCGGATTCATATTAGTAGACCGAAGACATGGCGCGGCAAGTCGATATAAGCAGGCAGTTCAAACCCATTTGTTTTTAATCTGAGAAAGGGTTTGTTGCATCTAAGGTAAAAAAAAACGAAGAAACCAGGTTGTCAAAATGTATGTCTAATTAACATTTTGTAAAGTAATTGCACTTAATATAGAATTAAGTATTTACTTCAACATTGATCATTACTCCGAAATCCATACCATAGAAGAACTATTACAAGTGATCCAGAAATTTTGCGTTCTGAGAATTTTAAATAATAAATTAATGAAGACTGTCTCGAGTCAAAAGATACATTACAGATCCTTCAAGATCATTTCGAACAACTAATTATTTTGTTCACGGAGAAATAGGAGTATAAGATTTCAGTCCTCGAAACTACTTTGTTTCTTCACTAATAGAAATTTGAAGTCAACGTGTCTCTATAATGCCTTGCCGTTATTATTATGATATTATACTTTATTAGATGCCGTTCACGTAATCAATTACCAGATTGCTTTCTATATTCCCGTTATCAATCAAAATGTGTATTAAGTCGATCTATACTGTCAGCTTTAGCAAAATTAGTTTAGAAGTCGTTACTTGACTCCTAATTTAATATAATAGAGGGATGTAATGTTCTTTAAACTATTTTGCTGATAAGTTTTATACATACATACATTCACGTCTGTTTTCCGAATTGGTAGACAGAGGCATATTATGCGCCCACACTTCGCCACTTACATTGTTGGTCCACGGTGGTAAGCTTATTGCCGGTTATTGGGAGCTGTTACGTTCGCCAGTTTCTGTTGAACAGTAGGTGCAACACTTGCAGGTGAGGTTGGCTTGGGCTCCGTAGATGTTGGTAGGGTCCCTATACACTAAAATTTACGTCTTATCTTAAACTACCATATTTTAAAGCTGGGAAAGCATGTGTGCTGATATGAATCGAGATAAAATCCGTTTTTCGTTAGTACAGTCCACAATAAAAATAAACCAAAATTATAATAAGAAATATTTCTTTGAATAAAGTTGTGTTATCTTACATAACATAATCAATCACAATCTTCAAATTCAATAGATCGTTTTGTCATATTAAACATTCTAATTTCAAGTAAAATAGACAGGAGAATACAAGTCACACTGGCGGCACCCTTAGGTTTGTATGTCACATGAATAAACCATCACTTCGCTCAACCATATGTTATTAGTGAACGTAACGACCCGACACACGACGCCACCACTGCAAAGACAATATGTCAAATATGATAAGTATCACTTAGTAGGTACTTCATGAGGTCACGGACTGATCCAATGGTTATTACAAACTATTATTTCTTAAAATTGTGTTTTAACTTAAAATACTGAACAAATAAAGTCGTACGCTCACTCGTGGCAAAGCTATTCCTATGAACGGGATGTCATATAAAGATTATTTATTGTACATTTCCACATTGATACTCCTTACAATTTATATTTTTAGATTCAGCAAATTTTAAGTTCATTAGGCTAGTGATGTGAGCTGTGGTTCTTGGACTATTGATTCATTGGTTTTACTCGGAAATTGTTCTGCCTTTTTTGATGATTGATCTTGAGTTTCAAAACGAGAATAAAAGTCAGGCTCCGCCATGGAAGTCCAATAATTATTAGCGAATTGCGTAGTGCCCTACTTTGTAAATTTATTAAGTTACCCACTAGGACGCACAGATTAATGCGCATCTGATAGGTAGGTGCGTGGATGGATTGGTCCGACCGTCTTTAATTTCGACGCCCCATATATTTCAATTGGGTTACTAATGATTGACCAAAACAATATTGACAAAGGGGCATTCGACAAACAACGTTTCACCAAATGTTCATTTGGAAAACGAGATATTTAAAAAAAGTATCATTTTACAAAAACTTGCTTAGCAAATGATCCAGTAGCATTGTCCAAATGAAGCATTTGTCCAAAACATATTTTTTTGCCAAGCAATGTTTATAATATGTAATTTTGCCAAAGTACTTATGGTCAGACAGCAGGACCCCGTTCTAATTGTAAGATTTGTTTTACGCCTCATTGACATGTCAATATTGTCACCGAAATTAAATATCTATGACGATGAAATGTGAACCGACATCGGTAGGTCAATATCAAAAAATTAATAGTTAACTTCATACTGAGCTAAAAGAGCAAATTACATGTTTTGTTCCACTCAAAGCACGAAATAGGTTTTACTGCTAATAATATCGTGGCCTGTTAATTATTTATAAACTCAGTGTATCACTGGCACATTAGTAACCGATATTCGTTTAATGTGAACGCTTAAGAACAACAAGCTTTCATTATAACTTTTATAATTTCGTATTATATTTCACTTCATTGTCTGCTTTCAGTATTTATGTATTATGTACTACATAATTTGTATGCCAATCATGTTATTTATAGACTTAAAAAATTAAGAGGTTCTCAACTCGTATTTTTCAGTTTATTTTAATAAACAGACATACAATCACACCTATTTTCCCGAAGGGGTAGGCAGAGGCATATTATACGCCCACATTTCGACAATATTTTATTGGTGCCACTTAATAGGTAGCGAGCCTATTGCCGCTTATCGGGATCTTTTATGTTCGCCAGAGCTTCGACCGTTGATCGGCAGCTGCACCACTTGCAGATGAAGTTGGCTTGGGTTCTTAAGATGTTGGTAGGATCTATATTTATTGACTACGAAATTTTAAGCTCTCGCCACTGTACTTCTTTGCTCTCGTCTGTTTTATCACCCCTAATCCATAAGCTTACCGCAATTGGTTCTATATTTGTTATAACTAAATATTTTATATTGGATAATATTGAATGACCCGCAGTCCATGTATGAGTGACCGTTTGTGTTGTACTTGATATTGAGAAATTCTGTGCTTTTTTAAAGCTCGATAAGCCGTTGTTCTTCTCAGTAATGTCCGTGGGAGTCCGTTAGGCCAAGTTGTGGGCAATGATATACGTCTAGAGAAAAAGCATCAGCATGAAGCCTCACTGTCAAAATATGTAGTATGGCTTGAAACCTTCTCACGTTAGTTTGTGAGAGGATGCCCACAGAGCCCAGTGTAATAGTGTGACAATATTGGGCTAAGATGGTTACGGTGCTGATTAAACCACTTTACTAGGAGCAGAAAACTGCACAATGCATATGATGTTAGACAAGCCTTTTTGTTTTTTGTAATGTCTGTTATACAATAATCTTTCTTTTACATGATAGCAGTGATAAGAAATGCTATTGTTTTATTAAGAAGAGCTTATTTAAAAAAGTGAACGATATGAAGCGTTCTTTGAACGTGAACGAGGCTGATAGTGTCCAGTTCGTTACACCGCAGCACAATGCGGCTCTTATAGTTGGAATGATATCGGGATATTTCATACGTACGGAAGTCGCTCAATGAACCACCGCACTTCCGGGGATGTACTAACTGATTAAGCTTTGGTATGTCTCTGTAGCTTATGATCAAAGATCCGAGTCCTGAGACGCGGAATGCTACAAGTAAACCATTTTACAGGAAAAACTGGAACTGAGCAACTATTTGCCTTAGGTATCAAACTGTTTAATATTATTAGATGCTACCCACAAGTCCGTTGCCGAGATTGGTTTTTATATTGGCGTTTCGTACTTGTAATTATTGTGAATCAGTATTCAGAATAAGGCTTAAGCGTTCGCCAAAACCAAGTCTGATTGGTACTATACCTTTCTCTGGGTCGGAGGTCTCAAACTTTATCATTTAATGGCATATAAATTGAATTGTTAACAAAATACCGAAAGATACCTACTGGTAATACCTACCACATGTTTGTGGTTCTTACTATTTAGTTACTTTTGTTAGTAGTCGATCATTTAACCGTTCGCATAAGATATCGTCCTACGCTTTTTCTAACAATATCGCAATTAGCTTAAATAAGACTTACAAATCAATAAATGTCTACTGAAGCCAGGTGTAAAGCTCAGGGGCCGGTTGTCTAAATGTAACAAAGCATTGCGTAAACGTAGAGTTAGTTATGTGCAATTTCTAATTAAAGGTCGATTGTATAAAGTATGTGCGCACAGTATAAGTACACTTTCTTTCAGTAGTTGAGTTGAAGAATTGGCTGTTGCTTTGTGGGTACAGAGATTCTATCAGAAGAGTATCAGAAGCATTCTTTAATGCTGACAAACATTTCACATAACTTCTAAAGGAAGAAGCACATACTCAGGCCCATAGGCTCAAAAGATGATTTTGTTAAAATCCAATCCGGACCTACCCGCTTACGATTGCTTTGAACCCTCAACTTCAAACGAATTTGAAAAGACTCTCAGTGGACATTGAATAGAAAAAAAAAAAAATGTTCAAGATGGCACATTAAATAGTGTTGCTACTGAGTGACATTATGTAATATTTAAATTTTACGGTTTTTTCAGTTCCAATATTTCACCCAAAGTAATTCAATTTTTTTAAACAAACATACGTATAATAAACCAACGTGATGTATCTATAGATAATTAACTAAAAAACTGTAAGGTACAAATCATGAAATGTGGTATTGTAAAATTTGCACAGTTAAAATCTTGCTTTCTAACTACAGTAGATAGTGAAAAATAATTGCAAACGATCATTATTTTTATGGCCCCCACCCACGTATTTTCAAAAAGATGTTTTTATGGGTGCAAGGCAAAACAAATCTTATCCATCCAGGTCATGTTCCAAGAACATTATTGCGTATATTGTATATACAAAAGCCGTTCGACAACTGTAAGAATGTACTACTGTAGTAATATGGGGCGTGCTGCCGGATTTGGGTCGTGGTTCCGATGTGGCCGACAACCAACAATTCGCGCGTTCTAAATGTTTGTTTCCGCAACGAGATCGATAACCGTCGCACGCGCAGGTGATTTTGTCAGCACACGCACAGAAACAGTTCTATATTCTACTACTTTAGTACGAAGACAGATAAGCTCCAACCAATTTGATGAGTCTCTTTTCAAAACTTGCTAATTTTCATATACATTTTTAACCATTAGAGATTAAATTTCTATAAGTGCATTCCTAGCGGATTTATAGGAGTCCTACCAAGACCTTAGGAACCGAAGCCAACCTCACCTGCTAGTGGTGCACTTGCCGATCAATGGTCGAGGCTGCGTAACGGTTCCCGGCAGGCAATAGGCTCGCCACCTATTACGTGGGACTATAATTATACTTGGCGAAATGTTTGCTTATATATGTCTCTGTACACCTGTTCGGGAAAACAGGCGTGATGATATGTATGTATCATCATCACAGCCCATTAACGTCCCACTACTGAGCACGAGCCTCCTCACACATATCAAGGTGTGAGGGTATTGGGTCATACTCCACCACGCTGACCCAGTGCGGATTGGCGGAGGCAGGTGTATGGCGTCCTGCTGTTAGAATTTTTCAAGCCGCCCATTAGGCCTCTAACATGGCTTAACTACTACCACATTTAGTGATAACCGGGACCAACAGCTTAACGTGCCTTCCGAAGCACGGAAGCGCTCGATATCAAATGCCACACCAACGGTCACCCATCCAAGGACTGACCTCTGTAAACTCTGCTGTACTTTGGTGATCGTTTCCGACAACCGAGAACCGCAGAGCTACGAGCGCTTCTATGTATGTATGTAGGTATGCATTCCTAGCGGAAACTCACTTATATATGATTTTTTAATTTCAACCAGTTAAGACCAATTACTAAAGCTGTGCGTTTATAATATAGCCACACAGCTACTTTTTTCTTTAATACGACAATGATGCAGATGATGATGATGATGATGATATTTTATACATATTGTGACCAAAATTGTTTTTTAAAAATATTTTTTGTCGAAATTACGAAATTCTGGCTGATGTTATCAGTTCGCATCGTGAAAAAAGAATGCTGCCAACCTTGACGACATTGCATGCTTACCGTTTCACGGCCCGCCTAAAAGTCTCGCGACATAAAGAAATTGGGATTACATCTCACAGAAAATTCCAATGTCGTCTGACAAAGCAACGGGTTAAAATTTATAAAGGGATTTTTTTCTGTGTTATCTGCCTGACATTTAAATAACATTATAGCTTACGTTTGGAACTGGGGAATTTATAAGTAACTGAAATAACTTGTGATACGGACGTCTATCATTCTTGCACACAAGTTTAGTACGCGGAGCTCTCACCATTTTAGAGTCAAATTAGCAATAACCATAATTGAATGACGACACGTGTTGCACGTGGCATGCGACTACAGAGTCCAATAATACAATACAGCCAAATTTAAGTTTGCCATGAAGCAATTTTTTTTAAAGATAGAAACATCGGTTATTATAAGAAGATGTAGGCTATACAGAGATGAATGTGAATAATTCAAAGTTATGACTTCTATATTTAAATCCTAGCAAGGAACATTCTGTGAACAGTCTTAACAACTATTACTGCATAGTCCATTATGTAAACGTAACATTACAAATGCATTTAAAATTGTATGTGGGGCCAATTAACTATATTTTGACGACCGATATGGCGTGGAGGTCAGTATACCTGCACTTCACTCCAGAGGTCGTGGGTTCGATTCCCACACAGGACAAATCTTTGCGTGCATGAACATGAATATTTGTTCTGGTCTGGGTGTTTTCCTATGTATATTTAGTACGTATTTACAAAAAAAAAGTATTTAAGTATGTTTATCCGTTCTTTAGTATCCATAACACAAGTTCTTAGTGATACTTATCTTGGAACTAAATAATTGGTGTGAGAATATTTATTTTATTTATTATTTATATAAAAATTCTTAGGCCAATGAAATAAATTAAATCAAAACAGTACAACATTCCAACGACATGAATGATCCGTTTACCTAACTTATAAGTGACTTTCTTCTATTTCCAGGAGATTTAAATTCTTCTGGATCTATAATGTGCCGATAATTTTCAAACATAATTTAAGTCCGTATGCTACGGACAGGCGCCTAATCAGTGTCAAGACCCTGGTGTCAATCCACGTGCATCCTCACACCTTAGCACTTTCTCGCAAGCGACGTGAAAGTCACCAAAGCCCTTATAAGCACACGACATATAATTTTCTCTTGAATCCAACGATTATTATGCAATACAATTCTCTCCATATATTTACGACTCCCATCAGCCACCCAGTCAATGCACCTTGTGATTTAGACTTCTATATTCAGTATCCAACAGAGTTATCAAACTACAATCACGTAAAATCAGCGGAACACGGAGAGTTCATCGTAATACTTTCTTTCGTACTTAACTTCGTTCGTTCACTGTAAAGTCGAATCTTCGCATGGACTGAATGAAGCATGTAAGTAGACTATGGCCTCATAGAAAAGGTACAGGAAGACCATTCATGGTGGGCTATCCCTTGTCCCATCAACTTCATGCATTATGCAGCCCGCTAGTAGTTTTCAAGTTAATATTATTTAGTTGATGAAAATAATTTTTGTTTACAAACATTTTCTTTCTTTCATGTGTTTTGTAAAGTTAAATAGTAAAAATATTTGAAAAACGTCAGTTAGTCAGTTTCTGTTATTAGCAGTAAGTTTGAAAAGTAACGAAGGGTTCTGTATGGTTTCTTCAATAGGGTTCTAACTTGATGCCAAATGGCTTTAAGCCGGCCCTTTAATACTCGTATAATAGCTACACTCTAGAACTACACGTGCAAAGGATGTTGACCTTGAGACTGAAGAGAGATCAGGCGAAGACGCAATGATGACCTCGGTGGCACCGATAGCCTCAAGTTCGATCTGTTCGATACGAAGTGTTTATGTTTCATAAAATTATGTCGGGATAAACTAAATATTCAGGTAATACTGAACTCCGACTTTAGGAAATTGCGTTATGGTATTCTTCATTAACGTGCTATGATTTTGCTTAATTGTCCTACACGATTTTCATGCAAAAGTTGCAATCCGGTAAAAATTCACATGATATTCAGAGATAGTGTTCAGACTAAATTACCATCACTTCCTAAAGAGGCTGAGACCTTTATCTACCACGCCACGCATTCTACGCATCCTAACAAGAGACAAACTATCGTTAAAAAATGATTTTCATTTTTGGTGTTAAAAAATCTGCAAATTAAATGCGCGCAACCGACCGCGTTACTGCGTAAGCAAGCATGCTGCAACTATTTTTTTTTTAAGAAATAACGATTAAAAATTGGTTTTAATAAAAAAAAAAGTTTTTAATGGTGTGTGGAATCAGTAGCTCTCGGCTTTGCTCAGGGTCTTTTTACAGCCTATATAAGCGAAAGGGGGCTCACGGTTCAATTTTCATCCTGTCCCCTATCTGTTATAAACAAACACACCAAAACGAAAAAAATAATAAGAACCGTGGTTTCCATCATATTCTATCATTATCCCGGTTGCCCTAGATATGAGCTTAGAGATATAAGTATCGTGTTTTAAAGAGTGACAAAAACAATTAAAATGTATTTATTTTAATATTACAGGCAGACATATCAATGCCGTAAATATTATTCATTTGAGATTTTCTAATAAAAGATAAGATACGATTCTAGTCTACACATGTCCAAGACTCTACCAGACACTTATTTTTTGCATTAAAAGTAAAAAAAATGCGATAGCTGAATCGAGCGGATCCTTCGCGGAAGACTTATTAATATAAACAACCGCTGTTGTCCGCAACGAATTAAGGGTTCACGGGTTGTTGGCATAATAAAAAGTGTTCATTTTTAACACCAATATGGTGTTTATTTTTCTGGACAAATGTGCCCGCAACCCAACACCACTGCCTTCGCCGCCGCCGACGCCCCTCGTCTTGTTTGATCTACTGAGCTAAGCTTTTTAAACTTTTTATGTGATAGTTTAGTGCCCTTTAGTCAGTTTATTGTTGAATAAACATCTCCGGATTATCTGTCACAGCCGCAACGCCATCCACTCTATCGGATCCCGATCTGCGTTGGCCCTTAACTCATCACAGTTATTTTTATTTTGACAAGCGGCACACTTTAATATATCTGTCGCTCCAACAATATGATCGTTATACTCGTGGTATGGTACAGTTTACTTAAAATCACAATACCATCAATCAACTGTTGAGATTTGGAGTAGGTAAGTAATTTAATTCTCATACAAATTCGTTTTATAAAGTTTTACATGGTAGGTTCCATTTAGTTCGGATGTATATAACAGAATAAAAAATGTAGGTATACTCTGCAAAAAACTGGGCTAGAGCTAGGGCTACTAGAGTTAGGTCTAGACCTAGGCTTACTAGAGAACATTTTGTTGCTTTGGTAGTCATTTCGCTTTTCTTACGTAGGTTTATCATACCGAAAAATATCTTATAATTAATGTATAATATCCACAAAGAATAGTATAACATTTTATGTGGTACCTAAGCGGGTGACAATGATTATATTATACTGTCAGCTTATTATTTTTTAGTTAGTTCAGGGTGTATTGGGATTCCTACTAAGACCTAGGGAGCCCAAGCCTACCTCACTTGCAAGTGGTGCACCTGCCAGTCAACGGAAGAGGCCCTGGCCAACATAACAGTGCCCGGTAAGCGGCAATAGGCTCGCTACCTATTACATGGGACCATATATACAATAAGCGAAGTGTGGGCTTTTAATATGCCTCTGCCTACCCCTTCGGGGAAACAGGCGTGAATGTATGTATGTTTAGGATTTACTCAAATTGAGTTTACTACGTGAAACCTTGCATTAGTGGGTTTAGTTTTGGACATTAATATTCCAAGGTGGTGGTTTTTTCTAATATATATATATTCTTTATTAAAGTTTTTTGGTTTTTATAGCCTTACGAATCATAAAAGAAACAAAACGAGTTTCATAATAGGTTCATTTATTCTCTAGAATAAACAAATAGACAAACAAAGTCGTACCGACTTTGATTTAAAAGACAGTCATTACTCTGTAATTGGCTGAGGACTGCTGCTGTTTTATAGAGACAGAAAACAGTATTAGAACTTCAATTGTGTCCGGGTTCAAAACATGCAGCTTGAAGAGTTAAAAAGAATTGTACTGTTTAATTATATGTTTGTGTTGTCTCTAGGAGTGATTTTCAGGAAGACATACACTGAAAATACGGCTGAAGCAGACTCTCTTAGCCCGATGTTTAACGCATTAGGAAAATAGACAGACCGTAATGGTAACAAAGATGTGTTTATGCAACAAAGGCTAACGCTGATTATAATCTATCCATTCCCCATAAAACAACAGTTTGTTTTAAAAACAAGTTTTGATTAGTAGGTGTATTATTTGATTTGTTTACGTGTGTTTATTATTATGCAGATCGTGTTTTATAACATTATGAGCATTAATTATTTTTTTTCCTTAACATTTGGTTGATGAAAACTTAAAGCCAAAGAAAAACCATATAGGATGTTGAATCGTTTATATGTATCTCGAAAATTATACTACAGCTAATAGATCCCGCAGGTAAAGTCTCTGGTTTCCACTAGTGCTTCCTTAAATTGTAAAAATAAAATAAAATTCTACTAAAAACCAAAACTAATTTAAAACATGAAAACATAGTAATTTTCATGTCACCCTAATGAAAAATTTGTTGAGTAAATCGAAAATCGAGAAAAAAGAGTATGCAGTGAGTTTCGTTTTTTTTAACTAGAATATTGTCATTAATGATGATGGAGCTAGAGCTTTTAAAAATATCTCAGTTAAACCAAACAGAATCCCTCACTCCTGCATTAAACTGTCCCGTTTTAAGCGGTCGGATTTTTAAATAAACATTTTTAATGATCGGTCCGCGCCCTGCCAGGTGTTCGCAGGCGGTGCGCCCGCGCATCTAAACCCCACCCCGCCCCGCCTCCGATCTTCTTTTGTTCCTAAAACAGTAACCCACTTATTCTAAGAATTGAAATTCCCCCTGCCACGTTTCATCTTTATTTAATGAGATGAAAGTGAGTACCGTGCGAGCATTTAATTGGTATCGATGCAAATAGTGTCACGTCAAGTAATTGTCAGTGTCGCCGTGCTGGGTGCGAACCTTCATTAGCATTTGCAAGTTCACGTTGGCCTCCTCCATAAAAGGTTAAAATGCAAAGGATGTTGGATTGCTAGGAAATCTAAATTTATCCGTCTTAAATTAAGAGTATAATAAACAGTTTAACCTTGTTTGTTTACTCCGTCCTTAATGTTACTATGTTTTTTCTTTTTTTGTAAACAGTTTTGGAATTCCTAAACTGATGGTATCAATGGGATGGAATGGTAAAAACCATATAAGAATAATTAACTTACCTTACTAACATTATTACCTTACTAACCTATTTTGCAATTTAAAGAAAAGCCTATGGATTCGATTTGTAAGTATTTTTCTATAGTTAGCTAATAGGGGTTTCTATTTCAATAACATCTACGATTGTTAATATAAATTTATTCCCACTGATAACATGTAACTTACGGTTTCCAAATCCGTTAGCTTGTTTACAACTAAGTCTATTCAAATTAAACTTTTTAACTTCAATGTAGTATTGTATCGGGTGTAACAAATTATAAATATCAAAAAGATTAATCGTGTTATTAAACGAGGCGTGCACCACCATCCATTACGTCTCATAAGTTTGAAAGCCTGTAAATAAGGCGTCGTTATTCGTGGCATTGTTTCTTTGTTTTGAAGATTGAAACATTTTGTTAGAAGTTAGATAAGTAACGATCTGTCAATGTTTTTATGTGGGAGGTGTGCCTCAGGTAATGTTTGTCCGACGCTATGGTTTTAGACAATTACTTTATTTTTTTAAAGTGGGCCATAATTTTATACAAAAATAAGCAGCAATAAGCCTATTGTCCTGACCATCCGGAGCAGGATGTGTGTGTGTCTCGTGTAATTCTTGTCTACTCAAGTCCCTGCCCACAATAAACATTAGATTTCACGTGTGCTGTATTGACCCAAACTAAACAATGACTTTAAATGTCAAGACTAATTTAAATTTTTACTACACTTTAACTGACTTAAAAAGTTGTCATACCATTTAAGATCAGACTCTTTAAAAGAGGAGATAGCTGTTTGTAAAGTAACTTTTACTTTCATCTATTACTCGATAAATGTTGAATATGGAATATGGAAATTCGTTTAAACTTTTTAGAGCAATAACTTTTGTGTTAAAAAGGTTTGATACTTGGTTTGTTTGTGTACGTTTTCAAGCCGAAGGATCTTTGATTAAACTTAATATAAAAAGATTTTGATATAGGAAGAAGGGACTTTTTTCTATAAGCAAGATTGTAAAAATGCGTAGATTTCCGAGACGCGTTGAACTATAGGTCATGCGGACAAAGTCAAAAGAGAATGTTAGTAATAAATAATTCCACCTATTGACCAGCAATATATATTTTAACATTGAAGAATTATAATCCCAGATTGGATGTTCAGATTACATGTGCAACCCGATAGGTTCCGGTCATTGTTTACAAATTGATACTCAAGTGGGCGGAAGTGGGATGAAGATGGCTCTTTACTGTGTCCGACTTAGGCAGATATGAAATTAATAACTAAAACCACATCTGTACTAGCTCTTTCGTATTAAGCCTTAATGATTATAAATGAGCAGAATTAAGTCTTGAAGAAGAACATTGGGCGGCCTAACGGCAAAAAACCACAGACCTGCCACCATCTACACGGGTCCGCGTGGTAGTGTATGATCCGAGTCCTTAACTTATAACTTGTAAACAAATCTATCACTATAACCTCTATTTGATTATGCTTGGCTAGTTATATCAAAGCAGTATATAATAGGTTGGGGAAAAAGTCTTTTCGTATTTTTGTATGAAAAGTCAAGACATTTTTTTCAAAGTTTATTTACATTTATTTACAATATATATGTACCGTTTTGTTGAATAACTTTCTGCCATTTTGTGGGCAGAGACATTATCCCGTGTAGAAACTTTGGGACTTCTGATCAAAAAAACGGGACAAATAGTTTTGGCAGTCCTCTCTTGAGGTCAACCTTACAGAACCTAAAGAATTCTGCAGAGACCGAAACAGGTGAAAATCTGAAGGCGCAAGGTCAGGGCTATATGGTGGATGCACTAGGACCTCCCAGTCGAACTCTCTTAATTTTTGCTGAGTGGCTAAAGATGTGTGTGGTCTAGCGTTATCGTGATGAAAGACCACACCCTTCCTGTTGATCAATTCCGGCCGTTTTCTCTCGACTGCTTCCTTTAATCTCATCAGTTGCTGGCAGTAAAGATCAGAATCGATGGTTTTGCCGGGCGGTAAAAGCTCATAATAAACAATGCCCTTATTCCACCATACACACAGCATCACCTTATTTCATGTTAGGCCAGGTTTGGCCACAGTCTGTGAAGCCTGGCCAACTTTCGACCACGACCTTTTTCGCACGTTCTTGTCGTACGTGATCTACTTTTCATCGCCAGTTATCAATCTCTTCAAAAACGGCTCGGTTTCATTACGTCTCAATAATGAATCGCAAATGAGTACACGGTTCATTAAGTTTCTTTGAGTGAGCTCGTGTGGCACCCAAATATCGAGCTTTTTTGTATAACCAGCTTTCTTCAAATGGGTCAAAACTGTTTTGTGGTCAATTCCCAGTTCTTCAGCTACATCGTAACTACTAATATGCCGATCTTGCTCCACTCTTTCAAAAATGGCGTCCATTTTATTCGTAACAGGGCGACCAGAGCGAGGTGCACCTTTAACATCAAAATTTCCGGACTGAAAACGTTTGAACCAAATTTGTGCTACTCTTACTGACACTGCATCAGGTCCATAAACATCACAAATTTTTTTCACTGCTTGAGTTGCATTTTTGCCTTTTTTATAATAAAATTTTAAAATGTATCGAATTTCTTCATTAGATTCACTCATTTTGACGGAGAGAAAAACAAATGAAAAATAGCGGGATACAACTTTTTTTTATTTTTTTCTTTTCTTTATAATGGAACCTTTTTAATGTTACCAAAACCAGCCAGACACAAATAGTACAGTCAAAAAAAATTTTATAATAAGTTTATACCTACGTTATGCGAAAAGACTTTTTCCCCGACCTAATACGTATTCGTACAAACGTTTCAAACTACTGAAAACAATTGATTTCATTTTCATGTTTTGCCATATCTTATCTTACCTTCAATAGTACCGTATTTACTGCTTACCCACAAATGATGTCCATATTATATCGTCCTACCTGAATTCAATACAAAACTATTTAAGAACATAATCGCGATTTAAATATTCTATCGTAAACTTTGTGGCTACCGGCGCCTAATAAAGTGAATATAACCATAATCCCGTTACGTGAATGCCCGCTGATTGCGTAATTCCTTAACAATCTAAGAATATGGATATTGTTACACGGCCCGTGGAATATCCACTCGTAAATCCGTATTATCGTGTTCGTAATGGAATGAATGATACTATAAAGCTACATTTAGCTTATATTTTATGAAACCACATTTTGATTGCCATTGGAAGTTATCAACAAGCTGTCTCTTTTTTCTCTCTTACGACATAAAGCCTTCATCATTAATTAATCACGAAATGTTTATTGTACTTAACTCTTGCTAGCGGGATTGCTTATATATTAAAAAAAAAACAGGTATGTAGCCTATATTCATCAAAGCCAATATAGATTTCCATAGGATATATGTGAAATCTGTGCAGTAGTTCTAGATATTGCCATCTAGCTAAAATATTTTTAAAAAACCATCTCTACGCTAGTTGATCTCATCTCCCACTGGGGTTTCGTACAACAAAGATACAACTGGAACAAGTAGCTACGAATACATTAGACAGATTAAGTTATATCGATTTGTAGCAAGAAAAAATAGTCCCGAGTTTTTATAAACCCAAGAGATAGAAAATTGAAAGAAAGTAATAATATAATTAATTAGAGGCCTGAAATACAATTTGGATAAAAAGTGGCAGGACATCAAAACATGCCGAAGTTCTTACTTGATTCTTCTCTATCACAAACTCAATCAAAATACGTATTTTGATTTTAATTCGATACCTACCTAGAAACAGCAAAAAAAAAGTTTTATTTTCCATCCCTTTTCTAAACTACACATACAGAATAATGTGTTACCTACATAGATACAAAAGTTTAATTGTGTTATAAAAGTAAAACTGTTGGAACGATATGACTATCGCGACTAATTAAGAGTTTATATTGTTGTTGACATTTCCAGAGAACTGCCGGTGTATTGAACTACACGAGCTTCTGTGCGAACACATCCAAGTTAATTAGATCGACACGTGAGAGCTCACTCAGATTGATCCTGTTGCATTTCCACATAACCAAACAATCTAGCACCTATTGCAGCCTACATTTTGAGCTGAACATTTTGTTGACCCACATGTAGAGCGGCTATTGAGTTACAATATACATGTTGGTAATTAGTTCTGTTTAGTTATTAAACATTAATTCGTATAAATAAGATCATAAGAAAGGATCGTTCCACTATAAAAGTGCAACACAACTGCGCAGTAAGACGGTGGGTGCATCGTATTGTTTGTTATTGCCTTTAAATACATAAATTGAGAATTTATATCAATAATTCACTTATATACAATGATATTATTGATTTATCGCAACCCCAGGCCACGGCAAGAGCGGCCACTCCACGATAACGTGGCCAAAATAGACACACGTCGAGCATCTCAAACGTTCCTCAGATAACACGCTTCCCAATCATCTTATTTTTATTTTATTATTATAAACCACTTAAAACACTGTATGGATCAGTATTACGTTGGATTTTAGTGCAAAGAGATCGTAAATCAAATCGTTTCGGTAAACTAACCTATGAGTATACGTTTTTAAGGTTGTTTTGCTTTTTGCGATATTTTTAGTTTTCAACTATTTAGCTATTCTACTGGTATATTTCATTGAAGTAGGTGAATGATACAGCTGCTATTTTAAGAATAATGTTTACAGATAACAAATGTTTATGTCAATAGGCAAATAAACGCATCAAAATAAACAATTGTAATTAGTACTTCGTACAGAGTTAGTATGAAAATGTAAGCAAATTCTAATTAAGAGTTAATGAGATGGCTAAGCTAATTTGTATGGATGTCGTGGCAGAACTAACAAACAAGCTTCTTATAGTAATTAGCATGCGGTACTAGGCTAACTGTACGATTGAGTACTGAGTTGCTAAGAGTTTGTTACCAGTACTTTTAAAATTATTTCAGAGGCTGCGTGATAGCGCTGACCACCTGGCCAGAGCTGCAAGGGAACAGGCGAGGCAAGAAGTACACAAAGGTAATAAATATATACCCCTGATTCCTAGTGTAGGCATAAGAGTAAGTAAACACGAGTATAGTTGGATAAAGACGTATTATCAAATTTACAAGTCTTAGAGTGAATCACATGCGAACTAAATGCAAAATTTAGTTGACAGATTTATATGGAGCCATAGACAAAGGTGTGATTTTAATTCTATTTAACCTTGAACAGCAGCTTGTGCGAGCTGCCTTATACTATATTAGATGAATAATATTTAAATAAAATTTTAAAAAATCATTATAATTTCATATTTTTTGGTACATTATCCGAACATTAATTGCAAGTCAACAATACGTAAGAGTCTTTATTCTGATTACACACGATTAATATATTCAAGAGTAGCCTTTTGCGCGACATTGAGTTTTGGTAATTCACGAGCCTACTAAGGTTTCAGAAAAATACACAATAAATGTGAAGTGTTAGGTAGAATAGTGTTATATTTTTTTTAACTCACGGAAATTTTTGGATTTAGGAATTGTTCAGACCAAACGTATTGTCGTTCGCTGACTGAGCGCGCGTTACGCAATTAATTGCTACTAAACTACGCTAGCAGAATGCTAATCCAGTACTCAGCATGTACACATTCGGCGGTAGATAATATGTTTGGTGTGGACGATGCCTTACGTCTTTTGGACTGGTGATAAAAATTCAAAGTAAAAAGATATTAGACAGTTTAGAGCCGTAAAAGTCCAGCTTAACAGAACGAGCTCAAACAGCACCAGTTAGAACTGAGAATCAAGCAAGGATATTAATTTTTCTTAGGACCGCTGTACGATGGGCCCTGCGTGTCTCAGTCTTGCCCTGGGGACACCGACGAGGTCGCCTGTGCGCCCTACAACGACTCCAACTCTCATCACTACTGTCTCTGCACCTCAAACGGACAACCACCTACAGAAGATTTCAAATGTCCTAGAAGTACAGGTAAATTAAAAAGAATTTTGGTTAAGCTGGTTAAGCCTTCGACTGAGAAGGTTGGTTAAATATATATAGTAGGCATAGCTCGATCACCAAAAGTTCATAAGGCCAGATAGTAAAGTCGAAGCAAATAAACTGGTTCATGAAAATATGGTTCTGTTTCCTAAGGGTTCCTAAATTTGTCGAGAATTTATTTATAAAACGCGACATATTGGAAACGTCCTGGTGTATCGTGACATGATCTGCCCGTTTTAACAATCAGGCAATTAGATTTTTCTCAAAAAACACTATTTTTTTCTGAATAAGGTTCTTTGTCTGTCTCCAAAGCTCCACGTTCCATCATCTATAGTTAGACCATTAATAAAAAAGGCAATATGATTATAACCTCTCAACTTGTGATTTGAGCTAATTAACGGTACACAATTTCAAACCCCGACATGAGCCTAAAGTTGTTTTTTTCATAGACTATACAGTAGATTGGTAGAGCTTATTATCTCACCGCTGTATATCTGTTTTATTTATTTACTCTTTTGTTTTAAATCATGAAAAATTAACAATAAATACAGTGAGCACTATTTAAAGCGATTTCTTTCAGGCAACCAAAAACAATTTTTCTACAATCAATAAAAATAAACCACACAAAAATGTTTTTACTTTGCAGTTCCGGTGACACCCGTGCCGATACATAACATCATACCACCAACAACCTCAAACACCTCAGCCGAGAGCCGATCGGCCACTAACTTAGATGAGGTATGTTTATAATGAACAGTACATTTAAGTATAATATAGCTATAGTTTGAATGAATGGTTTATTGCATAAAATTAAATTAAAATCTACGGCATTCCTGAGAACATACTTGTCCATTCTGAATAAAATTATAATTAAATCTATTTCAAAAGCCTCAAGTATCATCATTTATAGACCATTTTTTCATGATGTTTGACGACCGATATAGCGTGATGGCGAGTATACCCGCACTCCGCTCCTAAGGTCGTGGGTTCGATTCCCACACAGGACAAATCTTTGTGTGCATTAACATGAATATATGTTTTGGTCTGGGTGTTTTCCTATCTTCTTTATTTATATCAACCCTGTGCCTTACTCGTGAAAACGCAAACTCACATCAGCATTTATGCTATGGCCTTTAGTACATTTATTTAAGGAAGTAACTACTGCACAAAAACTTAATGTCTTCGCATACCATACTAGGCCCACGGTCCGCGGAATGCACTACAGCCTCTTTTCTTGACAAGCGGGGATTT
Source organism: Musotima nitidalis (assembly GCA_949126915.1). Lineage (NCBI taxonomy): Eukaryota > Metazoa > Arthropoda > Insecta > Lepidoptera > Crambidae > Musotima > Musotima nitidalis. The sequence continues at coordinate 7,414,421 of OX421415.1, read as the reverse complement.
TTAATGAGAGTTGTTAAAATTACTACACCCTGTGCAATTTTTTATGGAACTCTATATACCTTATAAAAGTCGTATTCACATTGCTGATAATAAGCAGACGCTGGAATCTATAAAGTGAGAGCAGTTAACGTCGCAATGAAAGAATGTCACGGAACTTTTAAATAAAAAAAAAATATATTTTCTGACAATTTCACCAATTATAAGTATCATTAAGAATTTGTGTTATGTATACTAAATAATAGATAAACGTATATCAATTCTTTTTTTATGTAAATACATATTTAATATACATAGGACACATACAAGAACAAAATTAAATATTTATGTTTATGCACACAAAGCGCCCTGTGTGGGAATCGAATACAGGTCCTCGAGGTGAGGGCAGCACGTACAGAACGCATTATCTTCTCAAGCATGCAGAATATTTTCCTCTTTAAACAACGAAGAGCAGTTGCCTTCTAGCTCTTTGACTTTTATTCTCTTTAATATTGGTATTTGCCAGTATCAAACTAATATAATTAATCAAGTTATTTGCAATAATGCAGCATTTTCTTAGTTCAGTACAGTTAAAGTCAAGTTAAGTCCGTCATAGTTGAATTGAGTCTGAGTCAACTCAGTAATATAGTGGAGACTTTACTACAGGTTTCTAGGGAGTTCTGAAATCAACACGGAAAATCACAATTCATTGCAATATGTCACTTTCCTACATTTGTGTACAATGCAGGCCTAAGAATTTATGTCTATAATCCACTATATTTAAACACAAAAACTCGAATGAACATTACTTTAGGTAAATAAAATATTGCCGCGATGTGTCCATTCCCGCGTTTGCGCTAAAACTCGTTAGCTTTCTGACTTAAAGAGTCTTCCGCTAGGACAAGTGGTCCCCCCATGTAACAAGTAAAATGTAAGTAAAATCATTACAGATGGTGACAAATGTATTTCGGTAATGGAAAATCACTAACATTTTTGAAATTTGTTTTATGCAAAATGTCTCCAGTGTGATGGAAAGCAGCTATAATGAAATCAGTATTTTTCCACGAACTGATAAATATTCATGTTAGGTCAATCGTGATAACATTCTGTTGTCATCCATACTAAGAGTACCTATTGGTTTATCACTAGGCTTGCTATCTATTTTATGTACTTATTGAGATTTACCAAATATAATTTTATCTAGCGATTAATAGAAGAGTGCAATGTAGATCCCTCTACAAGAATGATGATGTTATGATGAAATAAAGATCATATAAAATTCAAAAGAAGCATCAGTATAATTTTAGCCTATGAGTGGAATTTGAGTCACTCTCTTACACGAACTGTGGAGAGAGGGGCTCAAGTTATTCTCTATAACGCGGATTGTCCGAGGCCGGTGTTCGGAATCTTCAAGCTGCACAATAGGACTCCAGGCATAAAGTGCCGACCTAAGCATGGAAGCGGTCGTTATCAAATGCCACATAAACTGTCTCTTTCTTGATCCTGATTCTTGTTTCAAGCCTTTTGTTTCAAACCTTTGTCAGTTAACACGAGCAATGATAAATTAGTAACTTGCATACAAGGCGTTTCTATTTCAGAACTTAAATGAATCTGTTTTAAATTATTATTAACTAGCTGTTACCCGCGACTTCGTCCGCGTGGAATAGTATCTTTGGTTAGCATTTTTATTATTTAATAAGAATAATTAGTAGGTATAGTAGATATCAGCGGCGGCGATGCAGAGAATTCGTTAAAAGGAACTAAAACTTCAAAAGTCAAAATATTTTTTTAACTTGATACACCCAAAATTTTTAAATATCATGTTCCTAGAATAGTTCGGCGTCGTAGTTCCCGTGCCGAATCCGTTCCGTTCCGTTCGAATTTCGAGAATTCCGTTTGTAGAAAAACTCTGCACATCCTAAGAGACCAACGTACCAAGTTTCATGGTTTTATCTTCAAAAATGAAGAACACCCATAAAAACATTCAACCCCTATTTCACCCCCATACTGGTAAAAATTTCAAAATGCTAGAACAAACGATTTTTGTTTATTTTTCAGTGCCTAAATACAAAATGTTATATTTTTATTTTCAAAAATGACGAACTTCATACAAACTTTCAACTCCTATTTCATCTCTCACAGGACGAAATTTCAAAAACGCTAGAACAAATGTTTTATTATTTCCTATCAAGTGCTTTAATATTAAGTTTCATGGTTTTAGCTTTTAAAATTAAGAAATCCCATACAACTTTTCACTCCCTCCCCTTTTTAACCCTTTACAAGCCCCTTTTTGAAATAAAAAGTAGCCTATGTTCTTTCTCAGGGTCTAGACCATCTGTATACCAAATTTCATTCAAATCCGTTCAGTAGTTTTGGCGTGAAACAGTAACAGACAGACAGATAAGGAAGTAAGGATTCAAGATGGAGACATTGGTGCGTTATGCGGTCCAAGGTATTCTCAGTAAGCGCCTCCAGCACCGCATCTCGAATGCATCGACCCTTTGTCGTTCTCGGGCTAAGATCGTCCACGTTTCCACTCCATATAGAAAAATAGGGAATACCAGGGCTCGTATTAACCTTATCTCGGGGACACAGCTGCCATTATTGCAGATCTGGGAGCCAAGGTAAATGTAGTGGTCGACGATGTTAATACCCGAAATGTCACCTTTGTTTTGGCTCTGTTCACTGCGAGACCAATGTTACCGCTTTCAGTTTCGAGTCTTTGGAACAGCTCACTCATATCTTCCATTGATGTTGCCAAGAAAACGGTCGCGTCGGCATTTCGGAGATTTGATAATCTCTTCCGACCTATAGGAAAACCCTTCTCCCAGTTTTCGATAGTCATCCGAATTATGTACTCTCCATATATGTTGAAAAGTGCAGGGGATAGGATGCAACCCTGTCTCACACCAATCAACAATCAACTTATGCAATTATAATTATTTATTTATTTTATTTTTGCAGTATTTTTTTTCTTTGTTTTTGATTGAGATCAAAATAGGTGTATAGGGATCCTACCATGACCTAAGGAGCCCAAGCCTACCTCACCTGCAAGTGGTGCACCTGCCGATCAACGGACGAGGCTCTGGCAATCAGCAGTGCCCGAAAGCGGCAAAAAAAAAAATTTAAAAACTTTATTGTTTTTAAGATCAACATGATCATTTCGATTCGTCAAATATTTAAACACAAAATGGAAATTCGATATACTTTTTTAACAACAATGAAAGAGATATGGGCGGTACCATAATAAAGAAATAAATCAAATGGGTTCTTTGTCAGAATTTGTCAAGGTTTCTCAGTTTATCTGTCTGTTGTGGTTTTTCTCAAGATTTGTCAGCCTGTCGGTGATTTTTATCGGGGGTCTGTCAGTCAGCCTGTCGTGATTCTAAAGGAGGGAGGGGATTGTCCGTCAGTCAGTCAGGCTCGCCACCTATTACGTGGGACCAACTATATAATTGGCGAAGTGTGGGCGTATAATATGCCTCTGCCTACCCCTTTGGGGAAACAGGCGTGAATGTAAGTATGTATAATATTAAAAAAAATACATTAAAAATAATAATAAATAAATTATAATAATAAATAAAAAATATATAAAAAATAAATAAAAAATTTGATTTAAAATAATTATTTAAAATCAATTAATTAATTTAACGCCGATACAACCAATGCGGGTACCAACCAACCCGTAAAGGCGGGTTGCTGAACTAAAGCGACAAGCGTGATATTTCAAAAAGCCATTAATAGTTCTGCTATTTATCGATAGATGGAAAAATAAAAAGTATCACCGCTGTGCCGGTCAAAGTGGGGGGGGTTAGGGTTTTTTTTCTCGTTACGGAAATTCTGGATTCGGTCTCCACGCTCAAGGCCCGCGATAGAAGCTATGTAATAGCTTAAAAATATTTGAGAAACGGAGGCGAACTTTGAGAAGTATTTTTATACTTAGGAGTAACTTGTAAGGAGAATAAAATATAAAGTAACTACGTATATTAGAGAAAGAAATTTTAATGCATTTAAGCTTTTATAATTATTAATTAATTAATAAATAAATAATAATTTACCACCCCATGACTTGCTTGAGGGTGTCGTAGAAGGCGAATAAGGGGAAGGGATCTTGTCTAGTGTCCATGTAGACTAAGGGCTAGCCATCTCTCACCATTCAATACGTTTCACCTAGACAACTAAATTAGTATTTTTTAAATAATTATAGCAAGGTTTCTGCCCACCCCAAATGGGGTATAGAGGCTAGGTTTTTTTCTTTTAAATAATGGCTTTGTGCTATTTAGCAAATTTAGCCAGTGTCATTTTAAAGATATATAATTTTTAATTTATAGTATATGAGAATGTGTGGTGATAAATGGTAAATGAAATGCCCTCCCCCCTAAACCCCTTGAGAGGTTATGTATGTATATTTATCTTCTAAGTCAAATATTTTTAGCAAAACAATGTATGTTAAAATTCTATTAATTTTAATATTTTTTTTCAGGGATCAAAATCCTTAGCCAGTCGGGAGGTCTTGCCAGTGGCTCCAGGTATCGAAACACCTATGATTGGGTCAGGGGTCAACGGTGCTGGAGTGCTTCTAGTCACTGCTGCTATCGGAGCCCTGGTCCTTATAGCGCTGGTCTTAATAGTCACATTCTTCTTCGTCAGAAGGAGGCTACGTAAGGACAACGGCAAATCCCAACCGGTAGGCACCATAGAATGAAATTGCTTAGAATAATAGTAATCTTTTCTATTTTTCGGCTTAAGTAATTGAACTTTTTGTTAATGTAAATTGCATTTTTACCTTTATATATTGCCTTGTTATACTTTGTTAAACTTCTATGAAATTGCTGTGTATGTAACTCTTCTGCTTTCTTACTAAACGCACTGTGGGACTGTTATGAGAAGATTGTTATTCTTTTTTTAATAAAATAAACTCAAGTCAAAGATTTTTTTAAAATTTCTAATCGTTTCATTCAGTAAGCCCTATTTGATAGATCCTGAAAAGATTCAGGTGTCACAATTATGTAAATAAAAATAATTCTCAAAGTTAGAAGAGAATTATGAGTCTATAATACTTAGTAGTTAAAAATTTCACGGAAAAAATTAAACAACAGCATTTTGTTATTAAATAACAAAACAAGAGAGTTACGTGAAACAGTAAGTAATAGAGATTGTGATAATATTTGTATCTTACATTTCATTTTACGTCTTTCACTTATGTTCTGTCACATTTTGCTCAAACGCTTTGAGGTTTTAGCTCCACTCTGCCAACTTTTTTCTTTATTATTATTACTTTAATCTTAATAAAAAAATTATGCACATAAAAAATCAATTTGCACAGAAAAACAGATAAAAAAAATATACTAATCTTATGTAATCCATGCATTGGATATGAATTAATTGCCGTACAAAATACTTCAGTAAAGCTTTGCTCTATCAAGCGAAATTTGTTTTTTCAGACAAAAACCGTGTTAAAAAAATACTCCACATACTCTTAAAATTTTGGTTTAATTCAGCTTTTTAATAACACTTGAGAAACATTAATCACTAACCAGTTCGGGCAATTCCAATAACAGTATAAAAAAGTCTTTCAAAAAGTTCGCCAACCACACAAAAAGTTATTTGTAAACATTGTTTGCTCTCTAACATATCCTGGGCTCTTACGCTTTTAAAAAGCCTGATTCACTTCTAATACAATGGGTAGAATGCTTTATTTCTAATTATCTGGATTAAAACTGGCTGCACATGCTTCCGAAAAAAATATCGCTATATGTTTCGAGTCGCATAGAAGTTGCCCTTTAACGCGTCGGTCCGCTATCTTTTAGCGCCGCCCTGGGGAACCACTGCTTGCTGAACGTTATATAACGAACCCGCAGTACGGCGTGTACTCCGCGGCGCCGGCCCTGGCTGTATCGGTCGCTGATGACACCACCGAGCAGGTCACCCTGATACATCGCGACGCGCTCACTTTCTTGGAGGAAGTTGGAGAGGGATGTTTCGGGAAGGTCCATAAAGGTTAGAATTGTTACCACATATTTTATCTTTTTATAGGAAGGAAACTTTTGGCGGTTCCTAATGCTTAAAGGGACAGTACCATCGCACTTGATCTTTTTAACTGTGTTAGGCTTTAACATTTTTATTCGATAAGATGAAAACAGTGACAGCTCTAGTTTTAAACTTGGTCTAACTTTCGATTTCGTTTTGTAATAAGCTCCTATACGTTTAGTTGGGGCTGTTTTTATTATAATTATTATATAATATATGCTATAAAGGCAGTTAATCATAGTTACCGCTTGTCACACGACTTGTCTACTAACATGAGTAATTATTTTTTAAAGTAACTGCAGCAACAATCAGTGGTGCAGACCAAGTAAAAACTTCCTCATATTTCAAATTTTTCTTTTTCACGAGTTTACGCATTAAGCTAAAAATTAATACTTACATGTATACTGATTACCACGCTTCATTCCTAAAGGGATAGGCAGCGATCACTACCTTCCACTTGCTACGATCCTGGCACCTACACACTATCAGCTTCATTCACGCAAATTTTAACCTCCTCTTATACTCCCTTCGATTTAGGGCACTTTTGACATGCCCTGTCTCCAAAGCTCCCAACATGTACATACTCTTCCTTTTCCATTTGAAATCGCTCTTGTTAATCTGCTTCCATTAATCCTCTTAAACAATTACCAAACCATCAAACAAAATATGTATAGGTATTATTGCTCAATAACACTAATAATTTCCTTAATTTGTAGACTCAGGTTGGTCTGGATCAAAATCAAAAATGTAATTTTTGTTTGAAAGAAAATACCATGTTAGCCATCTTCGCCATGGTGATTGCGAAATTGACACTAGATGTCGTTATTAAAACTGCTGTCTTAATAATTTAACCTTTTTTACAGGAATACTTCGTGCCAACAGTGGAGAATTAGTGGTCGCTATCAAAGTCCTCAAGGAGAGCGCTGCACGAAGTGCAGAAGAAGACTTCGTTCGCGAGGTGACTATCATGTCCGCGTTCCGACATCCCAACATCCTCACACTAGTTGGAGTCGCCTACAGAGGTATCACAGTGCTCTTTAATATAGAATAGACATTACATATATAGAGTTTCTTTAATTTATCACAAAAACATTTACTTACGCAAACTCGTTTCTCTTTTCAGATGATATTGGTGCCAGTCCCTGGATGGTATTCGAGTATATGGAGTGGGGAGATCTGGCTGGGGTATTGAGAGGTTCTAAAGGAGGTGGTCGTGCCGGTCCACATCTAGATGACCACGCTCTCCTACACGTCGCCGTACAGGTAGCTCGAGGCATGCAGTACCTCGCCTCTCGACGGTTCGTGCACAGAGACCTAGCGGCCCGGAACTGCTTAGTGGGAGCCAATCTTACCGTCAAAATTGCAGACTTCGGCATGTCTCGGGACGTATACACGTGCGACTACTATAAAATGGGCGGAGAACGTCCCATGCCCGTCAGATGGATGTCTCCGGAAAGCATAGTGTACGCGCGTTTTACACACGAATCAGACGTCTGGTCATACGGTGTCGTGCTGTGGGAAATCTACAGCCGAGGGAAGCAGCCTTTCTACGGCCACAACAACGACGGAGCGACCAAATTGATCCTGCAGGGTATTGTTTTAGTACCACCGGAAGACTGCCCGCGTTTCGCATGCGAATTGATGCGCGCTTGTTGGAAAACCGACCCGAGAGATAGAATAGGGTTCGACGAGATATGTAGGAAGTTGGAGGTGGCGGCGGCTGCAGACGGTGCGCCGGTGCAAATGCGGTTGCCGCGGCCGCCGCCTACGCCGCAGGATTCGGCAGGATATCTGATCCCGGCGCAGCGGCCGGTGGTGGAATACCTGGCAACATTGCCGGAACCAGAGGTAGACTCCGATTCTGATTGTAGTGAGGATGACGACGACGAGGAGTACACCTGACGCGCGCAGCTCGCGCCCGCCGCGCATTATATGGCCCCGCCCACCGTCGCCCTCACCTTCACATTCCCCCCGCGAGACACGAGCCGACTGCCGCTCGAATGTTGAGTTGGCCTGCTCTCGCACACCTACGACAAAAACTTCTTTATATTCTGATTACATCTGAGCAGTTAGTTGTTCAAGAAAAAAAACCAAAAAATGTATTCCGGTTGCAGAATATTTTGCTTGTAATTCAGAACGAATTATTTTTAGGTAAATCGTTAAGTGTACTTAGCAATATTATGTGCAATATGGAATGGGTTGGAACGCTTCTGGAGCAATTTCAAAAATCACAGAGTGATAAAATACTCAAACCGTTGTGTGATATTTCTAATTAGTTAGTTTATTTAACTGTTACTTAGTTCTTATAGATAATACAACAGTTCTATTATTTCTATGTATACTATGTTATGTAGGTATAGTACCTACCCAGTTGTAATGCCCTATACCAAAAATATATACCTTACAGGACTAAGAATAGTTGCATAATTTGTAGAGCTAAGTTGTACATTTATTTTTAAAGAATGAAATACGTGTATCATTTTATTTATTTTAGTCAGGATTCTAGATTTAATATTCTAGATGCTACTATACATTTTATACAATTTTAGAGCCGAAATCGAAACTTTAAAATTAAAAAAAACAACTTTATATGGGTTTATTGTTTTTTAATAATAAATTTTCTGCCAACAATGAATATTTAAGTGTGTACTGTACTATATAAATGAGAATGCTATTTAAACAAGAACTATTGATATGGATAAATATAAGCATTTAAGTAAGTAGATAGGCAATTTTAATAAAACAGTTCAGCTATTTTTTCTGGAATTATGCCTCGATGCGTCTTTTCCTCGTTGGTGCCAAAAAATCAATAAGCTTAGAAGGATCTTTATTGAAGTGGTACACAAATTTTAGTATGGGCTTAATCTTTTTAAATTTATAATATTGCCTGTAGTATATTTATTACTAAATAATACATACGTGCGATACGTATGCATCTTGACTAATTGACCTTATTCAGTTAACATTTTCTTTTTTTTAACTAATTCTTTTTTAATGTATTTTCTTTTAAATTATAAAACACCCACCGCCTGTTTTTACGGATGTAAATAATTATAAAAATATGTAGTTTCTTCCTTTAGTTTATGTAATTAATAACAATTTAGAATAATTATATCCAAATTAACACCTAGTCTTTTCCATACAACAACTAGAGAGATTTTGATGCAATTGTTGCTGAAGATGTTTTATGTGTGTTATAATTTTAACGCTGGTGAAGTAAAAGTTGTATGCAGAGATTTCATTTAAGAAGATGAATAATAATACCTAACAAACATTATACTATATTATTACCGTAACTGACAGCCGTAAGAGCCTTAGGTTGATTTTTTTTCCTTTTATTTCGGTAAGATAGACTAACTTTTTACACTGGGTACATAAAAATGGAATTGAAGTCTTACTTATAGAATTATGAACAAAATGGACCTAGCTCTTTTGGTCTCATAATTTGTAGTTCCTAATGCAAATAACTAATATTTCAATAATTTAAAACCATATTAAACCTTTTAGACTTCACTCGCTAGTTGATCACAAAACTCACAGAGCTATATAAACTGCATCAAGTGCCAATTCCTGTTAATTTTATCGTGTTGCATTTTATACCATGTATGTTTCAAACCATTAAAATTTTCCAGACACAAAGTTTACTTAACGAGTTCTTTTTCTAAATTAGGTTCTTGAATATGGGTATCAGTCTTATTATTATTAATATATTCATAATCGAGTCAAATAAAATTATGTAAATATAGTCAAGCCTATTTTCAATTTTTATCTAACTTTCAGCATTCAGGTATGTACCTAGGTAGGTTTTATTTATTGATTGGTGTTTTGTATGAATGAAAAAAAAATCTTATTAAAATATACTATAGTTTGTTAAATATTCTAAGAAGTTAGGTACTTTCATAACTTCCCTGTCGATAACTTTACAAAAAGCTTTTGATATGTACATTAGAGGATCGAACGATTTTGTGAATAAATATTTTTCGAAATTTCTATCAATGTCACCATAAACAAATATAACTTGTAAAAGTGTGTAACTTTATAATGATAATGTAAACTTAAAAATATAAAAAATGTGTTCAAATATATATCTCTTATCATTGAAAATGTATAAAATAATACGAAGATTATTTTTTAATGTTAATTTGTTACCAAGTACCTAAAACATTGTTCATGTAAATATTAAATGTAATTTTATCTAAATGAGTAATAATGTTTTGGATTTGTGTATTTGACCAACGTTTATGAACCGAAAGTTGTTTTATTTCCAATCAAAACCATAGATAAAAACTAGTACACTTATTAATGTAATCCCATATACAATGAGAGCGATGGAACGCTAAGCGATTTTACCCATGAGATGAGACGTGGCTTTTTCTTTACGCTACAACGTCGGAAGGAGCGACGATAGCCCAACTTCAAATTCAGATAGTCTCGGGTTCAAACCCTGGTACAAACCTATGACTATCGAAGTTATGTTCGTAATTATCGCTTGCTCTGTGCCTCTAAAGGCAGGTTAAGCTGTTGATACAGGCTGTCCTGAACATCTATGTCAGTCGTTATTAGAAAGTCAGCTCCTTCTAACATCCTGATACTTGGTTTAACCACAGAATGATGATTCCCTCTATATTGCAGAGGGCAGACGGCAGTCGCTTCATGTAGGTAATAACTAAAATCTGGTTAGACCCGTGTGCAAACCCTGGGCCCTAAGCAAGTTTAGGGCAACCGGGATAATGCTAGTATCTTCTTTCTTCCAGCTGCATTTATAATGCTTACACATACCTATCTATAAAGAATACTACTGCAGTGCACAATGATGATACGGAAATCAGTTTTTCGCCTTTTCTGAGAAAACTTTTGTGAGTAAACCTTGTTTAATTCGACGTGTGCAATATGACGATGTTCCTATATCATCATATCCTAGCCTTACTCCAGTATGGTCACGGTTTGGCTTATTTTCTAACGCGAGCCGTAGCGTTGACGCTTTGGCCGTTCACGCCACTCAAGAGATCCGTAAAATATGGCGTCATGGAACACATCGTAATCTTTCACGAATAGCACGATTGAATTCATTTTGACAGTTATACAGCTAAGAATTATTATTAATCTCCATAATATTTAACCCCGTAAACGATCCGTTACGCGACAACGTAGAACGAGATTTAATCGTTTTTGTGACGCGTTCCTTACAAGGGGCACACCCAAATAAATCTACCACAATTTATTTTTACAGCTGAACAGTTAATAACGAATTGTAACCTTAAATAATACTATTATAAATTATCTTAGCAATGTTGTCAAGGTGAAAGCGAGCGTAATTGATTTGACCAGAAGCCATGTGTAAAATAAAATAATATGTCACTTGGGTTGGAGTCTAAATATCATCTTATTTGAGGCTGTGAAAGGCACTACACTACAACATGCTAATCCTAAAAGAGTTCCCTAATAGGCAAGTACGCTAATTTTTTGCAGAGAATGGCACTATAATATATATTATAGTTTTAATTTTTTAATATTAATATTAAATATAAACTAACTAACTTCATAATATTTATTAATATTATAATTTAAAAAATTACATCTGACGCCCGTTAAACCCGTTAAAATAGGGGTCATAATAATTACGATATAATTATTATGTTAGAAATATGGTGCTGATATCCTAATCTAGCACTATCCCGGTTGCCCTAGACTTTTTTTTCTTTTCAATAATAACTTCGTGGGTTTAGCACATTTAGTCAGTATCAAGTTAGTGATATAATAACAAAATATAAATTATAGTAAATGAGAATGAGTGGTGATAAAGATGATAAATGGTACATGAGATGCCCACCCCCTAAACCCATTGAGTCCTCAGTAAAGGTGTGGGACTTTACTGAGATCTCACATGGACTTCTTGATAGAATTTAAAAAGTAATGATGCACTGGTTTGTTTCATTTACCAACACTCATATATTAGGTCGGGGAAAAAGTCTTTTCGCATAACGTAGGTATAAACTTATTATAAATTTTTTTTGACTGTACTATTTGTGTCTGGCTGGTTTTGGTAACATTAAAAAGGTTCCATTATAAAGAAAAGAAAAAAATAAAAAGAAGTTGTTTCCCGCTATTTTTCATTTGTTTTTCTCTCCGTAAAAATGAGTGAATCTAATGAAGAAATTCGATACATTTTAAAATTTTATTATAAAAAAGGCAAAAATGCAACTCAAGCAGTGAAAAAAATTTGTGATGTTTATGGACCTGATGCAGTGTCAGTAAGAGTAGCACAAATTTGGTTCAAACGTTTTCAGTCCGGAAATTTTGATGTTAAAGATGCACCTCGCTCTGGTCGCCCTGTTACGAATAAAATGGACGCCATTTTTGAAAGAGTGGAGCAAGATCGGCATATTAGTAGTTACGATGTAGCTGAAGAACTGGGAATTGACCACAAAACAGTTTTGACCCATTTGAAGAAAGCTGGTTATACAAAAAAGCTCGATATTTGGGTGCCACACGAGCTCACTCAAAGAAACTTAATGAACCGTGTACTCATTTGCGATTCATTATTGAGACGTAATGAAACCGAGCCGTTTTTGAAGAGATTGATAACTGGCGATGAAAAGTGGATCACGTACGACAAGAACGTGCGAAAAAGGTCGTGGTCGAAAGTTGGCCCGGCATCACAGACTGTCGCCAAACCTTTACCGCCCAGAAAAACCATCGATTCTGATCTTTACTGCCAGCAACTGATGAGATTAAAAGAAGCAGTCGAGAGAAAACGGCCGGAATTGATCAACAGGAAGGGTGTGGTCTTTCATCACGATAACGCTAGACCACACACATCTTTAGCCACTCAGCAAAAATTAAGAGAGTTCGACTGGTTGGTCCTAGTGCATCCACCATATAGCCCTGACCTTGCGCCTTCAGATTTTCACCTGTTTCGGTCTTTGCAGAATTCTTTAGGTTCTGTAAGGTTGACCTCAAGAGAGGACTGCCAAAACTATTTGTCCCGTTTTTTTGATCAGAAGTCCCAAAGTTTCTACAGTAACGGGATAATGTCCCTGCCCACAAAATGGAAGAAAGTTATTCAACAAAACGGTACATATATATTGTAAATAAATGTAAATAAACTTTGAAAAAAATGTCTTGACTTTTCATACAAAAATACGAAAAGACTTTTTCCCCAACCTATTATATTCACAAACACTTAACGGTTAATAATCTACCGTTATTACACATTAATATTCGAAATATCACTAATTATAGAAAATAAAACAAAACTACAGACATGACGCTAGACTTTTTTTTGTTGTTTTAAATAATGGCTTCGTGCGTTTATCACATTTAGCCAGTGTCAAGTAAGAGATATATAAATAACATATAAATAATAATAAATGAGAATGAGTGGTGATAAAGATGATAAATAAGATGCCCTCCCCTAAACCCCTTGACTCCTCAGTAAAGATGTGGGACTATACTAAGATCTCACATGGACTTCTGGAGAGAACTTTGCACGTTTAGTTGCACTGTTTAGTTTCTTTTGCCAAAACTCATGTACGTTCACAAACACTTAACGGTTAATAATCCACCGTTATTACACATTAATGTTCGAAATATCACAAATTTTAGAAAATAAAACAAAACTGCAGACATGACGCTTCACTTTTCCGCCAAGAAGTTATTCTATCCTAGACTTTTTTTCCGTTTATAGAATGGCTTCGTATGGTTTGCACATTTAGCCAGTGTCCTGTACACAAAGCCATTATGTAAAAGAAAACAAAAAAGTCAATGTCAAGACTGTCAAAAGTGAAATTATAAAGTTGAATTGGACTTGTTCGCTTGCTTGGTTGGTTTTCTCAAAGGTTTTTATAAATATGTTAATGTGTTAGCTATCTTGAAATTAAATTAGAAAATGTAAGCGGCTGCTTATTATATTTGTTTTTAATGAATTTTTAATTCATTCCTGTAAGTGAAACATGCCTCCAGTGAATTCCAAATCGAAGAAAGGTGGTGCAGAGTATGAGGTAAATTTAGAAAATTTATAAGGTGTACAATTCAGTAGTTTAAAGAGTTTTTGCTTTTCCTATAGCTTTGTGAGGCTTAACATAAAACCACCTATAAGTCATATATTGTCTAATCGAGGCAATGTTTCTACCCCAAATACCTATACTAAGTTTTCTTTGGTAAATACAAAATTGTATGTTTGTTTTAACGTAAGTATATTAGTATTATTTAAAACTCTACACTGCCGATATTATTATAGTTTCAATATACCCATATAACATACCCATCTAAGTACCTAATTCAATTCTGAGCATCTGGTAATAGTAAACTAGTTATTTTAAAATTATTAATTTTGCATAATATTGTACTATTCGGTCTCTTAAATAAAATTATTGCTTATTGTGTCAAATAATGTCACTTAAATAATAATAACATAATTTTAATACTTCAGCATTTTTACACTATTTGGATGTTTACAAATATTAATATTTTTGGGAGGTTGGGAATATTATTCATATAGAACTCCTCATTAAAAAAGTATTACGAAATTAGATTAAATGTCACAACTAATCAAACCATGTTAAATTACAATTATAAAAATTTACCAGTTTTTAAAGTAAAATTAAATGTAACACTTGGGTTACTATTTTTAGTAACTCTTGTTTAGTTTTTATGTATTATTGGAAAACATGGGCTAGTCTGATAACCTATAACGTTATAAGTAGTTGACCCAGTGTTGATCAAAGTATACACATAATATAGTTTCTTAAACTAGGTATTAAGTCCATTCCAAAAGTACTTATTTGCTACAGGTGAGACAAATACAACAGAAGAACCTAAAAACTATTAATAAATAGTAAATAAATACACTAAGTTGTCCCTGCTGCACCAAAAGGGATCTAGTTCAGCATGTTTCAGTGTTAAGCAAACTTCATAGTACCACTTGAGGAAACCAAGTAGACTTGTATAGAATAATTAAAGAGTCTTCTATTGTCCTCTATGAACATGCAAAGGAATTTAATGCGCACTGAGAAAATTTTACTGTAACTAGGGCCTGGGTTAGTTGAACTGATAGAATAAATAATATTGCAAACCTCTAATAAGCCTTGTAACATAGTTATAAGAATGGAGGTACTAGTTTTGAATTAATCTGGTAATACATAGAAGAATACCTCCTTTATATAAAAACCAGTAAACTGTGTTTTTATGCAAAGGTAGCCTTTGTACATAACCACAGTTTAGTTATAGGTGTATAGGGATCCTACCAAGCCTGAGGAGACCAAGCCAACCTCACCTGCAAATGGTGCACCTGCCGATCAACGGACTCTGGCGAACATAACAGTGCCCGGTGAAAGGCTATAGGCTCGCCACCTATTACGTAGGCCCAACTATTAATTGGTGAAGTGTGGGCATATGATATGCCTCTGCTTACCCCTTTAGGTAGAGACTATAAAATTAATGGGAATAATAATGTAAAATGTCAATCTACTTGATTGACTATAACAGTTGTGATAAATTTTAGTGAATGAATGAGTGAACACTTTATTGTACACTAAATATAAAAAAGTAATAAAATCACATAAACAAATATATGGTACAATGGGTGGCCTTATTGCTAACAGCAATTTCTGCTTGTTCACTAAAATCAATGAGTCTTATTTGTTTTTTAAAACATTTTTATAACATTCTAAATGATGTTATACTGGTGGCTCTACCCCTAGTACTTAAATGGTTGAGTACAATCACTGAAGTATAGCAAATTCGGGAAATAACAGAAAAACTCTGATATGTTTAAAGTTCTTTGTGTGGAATTTATTTGTTAAAAAAGATTCTAAATTTGACAATTTTCTTACCCAATTTTTCTCCAATGGGCACATTAGATTTAAGTAAAATTGGTCTCTCACCTTGATTGTGAAGAAGGCGTGTTTGTAAAGAGGGTGTATTAAGTAATAGGACATTAATGGACATATTTATTGTTATTATCTTTGAAGGCTGACTACACATTTAAATCTTTATCACCTAAAAATGGTATATACCACACAGTTGTGTCTAATAAATATTTGATGTTTAACTTAAAAGTAAAACTGGAACAATACTACATCTTGCATCTATGGTAGTAGATTTTTTCAGTATCAGTAATTTTGCAGTTTTCATGTATTGTGTTGATTACTTAACTGTTTCAGGAAAAAAAATAACTTGCTAAATTGCTTATGTTACAAATTATGGTAGTGGCAGTCCATAGTTTATTAGTTAGGTTCATGTTCAGTGCAAACTGGTTCTTCATTGCTCAACAGATAAACTATGGCAACAAGTTATGTGGTTCTTTTGAATTCACAAGTATTATTATTAATTGAATTGCTACAAAGAATTATTATTTAAAAAAAATCTAATTGCACCAAAAGTAGAATACCTACCTGTTGTACACAATTTCATGAGTATGATGCTCATAGTGTGCTTTCATTACTTAAGGTTTATCCAGGTAGTCTGTTATGAACAAGTTGAATGCTATTTCCCAAAGACACAACAGAAAATTATTGTCTTTAGAATCAAAGGACTATATGAAAACCTAGGCTATATGACCATATTCTTTTAAAATGGCTCAAAAAGTAATAATTAATTTTTCACAAAATAATATTAGTTTACCATTAATGAACTGTGTTTGTTAATTAATTTTTTAAATATTGTATTTATTCAATGGTATATTTTATTTGAACTTGTTAGATGGTACATAATTATAGTAAACTAGCTGTTACCCGCGACTTCGTCCGCGTGGAATAGTATCTTTGGGTAGCATTTTTATTATTTAATAAGAATCATTAGTAGGTATAGTAGATATCAGCGGCGGCGATGCAGAGAATTCGTTAAAAGGAACTTTAACTTCAAAAGCCAAAATATTTTTTAAACTTGATACACCCTAAATTTTTAAATATCATGTTCCTAGATTAGTTTGGCGTCGTAGTTTCCGTGCCGAATCCGTTCCGTTCCGCTCGAATTTCGAGAATTCCGTTTGTAGAAAATCTCTGCACATCCTAAGAGACCTACGTACCAAGTTTCATGGTTTTATCTTCAAAAATGAAGAACACCTATAAAAACATTCAACCCCTATTTCACCCCCATATTGGTAAAAATTTCAAAATGCTAGAACAAACGATTTTTTGTTTATTATTTAGTGCCTACATACAAAATGTTATATTTTTATTTTAAAAAATTTCGAACTTCATACAAACTTTCAACCCCTATTTCATCTCTCACAGGACGAAATTTCAAAAACGCTAGAACAAATGTTTATTTATTTCCTATCAAGTGATAAATATTACGTTTCATGGTTTTATCTTTTAAAATTAAGAAATCCCATACAACTTTTCACTCCCTCCCCTTTTTAACCCTTTACAACCCCCTTTTCGAAATAAAAAGTAGCCTATGTTCTTTCTCAGGGTCTAGACCATCTGTATGCCAAATTTCATTCAAATCCGTTCAGTAGTTTTGGCGTGAAAGAGTAACAGACAGACAGACAGACAGACAGACAGACAGACAGAGTTACTTTCGCATTTATAATATTAGTAAGGATAATACAATCACTATTCCTATTTATTTTAATAGACTTAAACCAACACAATTGTTACTTGAATTAGTTTATAATCATTTCTTTCAGAACATAATTGTAAACAAGTGTAATGCGTTGGACTTCGAAACGTACATTCAAGAAAACAAGACCTTGCTATTGAATGACCCATTGAGGGACATTCTTCTCTACCCTACAGACGATGTGTCCGTAAGTATAGCTTCACCTTTATTATTATAGCGTTGCAATATCACTGATATGGCCGATACGGTCGCCTTGTTTGCCTTAATGAAACTCAATACGGAACAAGTCAAGTGAGTAAGGAACGCGCGCGTACCTAAAATGCACTGATATGAATAACAGCGTGTACGATTTATTTAATCATCGAGTGATCTATCTAGCAAGAAAAAAGACTTAATAAATTTAAATTAACATTACAACAAATAAACTTACTTAGGCTTAAACGTGTGTTAAAAAAATATTACCGGTACACGCACCGTACGGGACTGGTAATTATACCTACCCGTTACGCTAAGTTATTTACTTACCTACTGCTAATAAGTGTATTAAGTAGCATTCAAAAATGTTGTACATAAAATTGACTGAACAATCACTAAGAGTTGATGCTCATTGCATATAAAATGTATTTAATATTAGCTCATCATCATATCCTAGCATTATCCCGGTTGCCCTAGACTTAAGCTCATGGCCAGCCAGATTTTGCTTAAGCTTAATATCAGTTAACACATAGAGCGACTAACGTCTGATCTCCGCAACCTAGAGGGAAACATCATTATATGATTAAACCAGCTGTCAGGATACTAGAAGGCACTTCCTAATGTCGACTGTCATAGATGTTTATGACAGCCGGGACCAACGGCTTAACGTTATATTCGGGACACGAAGCACACGATAATTACGCACATAACTTCAAAAAGTCATACGTGCGCCCAGGGTTTTAACCCAGAACTTTCTGAATTGCAGTCTACAGGTCTGGGCTATCGCTGCTTATTATTAACTGCCATATGCCTGTCTTATTATTAGCACTCTTTGCTTGTCACCCCGAGAAAGCAATTCTGTTATCGAACAATGTAATTGTCAGGTCCCATTTGCCCTGTAATACCTACTTAAGCTAGTTACAGCACCTATTTACCGGCAGATTATCTGGCGTAGATACTTAGTTAATACGTAGGTATGTGTAGATATCTATGTGTATCATCTGTCGCAAAGAGATCTACTACCTTGTATTATACATAATTATTTTAATTCGTTATCGAGTGAACGCTTACTATTTTTTTAAGTCTAATCAACTGTTGATTCCTCCAGAGTGTGGTTCTTCCAAGGCGTTGGCGTACGGTGACCACAGCCGTACCAGACGTCAGGACTGCATCCACCTGCCCCCTTCTTACCAGACAGGCACTGCTCAGCTACGCGTCCAGCTGGAATCTCATACACTACAAGTATAACAGCTATTCTGGCACATATCTCAACTTACCAAGGTGAGTCACATCGACTTATAATAATTAATAGCTTAGACAACCTTTTTCCTGGTTTATCAGATATTGTAACGACTTTTCACGACCTTTGCCACGGCAAGTATTGCAACTGTTCTTATAATATTATGTTCTGAACTCTTGACTGACAAACTCTTCGTCGCCGACCGTCGACATTGGACGGTAATCCTTACTTTGAGTAAGCTTTATAAATTCAACTTTTTTTGAAAAGGGTCACGGTCTCTCGCGACCTATTGTAAGTTATTAAGTGCACAAAATGTTGTATAGAAGGTAGCCTTCCAGGTATCTATTTTTCTTTGGTTTAAATCTTCTTTTTTTTTATTATATAGTTTACAACTATGGTAAATTTGAACTTCATTTAAAAGTCTTGAAAATCTATAATATCGATTGTTGTACAAGATAGTAAGATACTTACATACATAATGTCTCGCCTCTTTCCCGTAGGGGTAGGCAGAGATCACATCCTTCCACTTGCTACTTTTAGCTTCATTCACACTCATTAACCTCCTAATACACTCCTCATTTCTTCATATTTTATATACCTACTACTAAAGTAAAGACATGACCACACACAGTTGAGTGATGTGTAATGTATTACTAATTCAGTCGCACCTCATTTTGATAAAGATTGGACTTTTACTCATGTTTTTATGACTTTTATCCATGTTTCATAAAATTCGCTAATAAGTGCTTTAATCTCACGCAAGTTAACAACAGTTTTAACTAAACAACCATTGAGCATATAGAGAAAAAATCCCTTAATTTCTATCAATGTTACAACAGTGTATCGTGATTCTGATAAGTGTTAAATTTGTACCAAAACAGTTGCACTGATGATTAGCATTACAATTAACACTGTTTACACGACCATGAGGATAACAGTTTTTAACTCCCATTATTACGTATACAAGGCCGATCTGCACTGTTCTATTTTATCTGATTTATGAATCACATCCTCAACTGTATGCTTCAGTCCGGAGGATATTTCATAGTACAATTTAATAATAGAAACTTAAGTACAGCGTAATAGTTAACATATATCTGTTAATAAATAATGATTTTTATTTCTTAACATTCTTAAAGCGAAAACAAGCCATAATTTCGTCATTCTAGCAGTAATCCTAGACTTCCGCTTAGGGCTTGAACAGCGGGTCAGTTTTTTTTTAATTTACTTCTGTAACAAACAAAATGCCTTTAGGAACTGCCTCCCGGCCAAAGGAGGCCGAGAGATTACACGGTGCTACAACCGCCTGATCTCTGCAATCCACAGGGTAACCTCATTATATTTTAAATCATCTAAAATATAGTAACTATTATCCATACATGTTCTAACTATTATAAATTCAAAAGTGAGTATAATTTGTAATTTTTTACGCCTAGCTTACTTAACTGTTTTTTCTCGGTGTTTTTTTAAGGAGATATTTAGAATTTGCAATGCTCCTTTATATATCAAAATTTATGTACCTAAAGTTTCAGTATTGCGCGGCCGCTATTTTAATTACAGGCATATGTATAACATTGCACGTTTTTCGACAGACCTATTGACACAAAATTACCCGAAGAAGTATACGATTTGGACGCAGAATCTGAAAGCGACAATGAAGCTCAAGCAAAGGTGGACGTTGGTACCAAAGAAGGATACTTGCTCAAAGGCCCCGAAATTGGCTCAGATAGGATATTTAGCAATCTCGCCTCGAAATCGTTTAAGAAACGATACTGCTCAATGGTCAGGGAAGCTGACGGCACCTACATTCTCGAAGTGTATAAAGACGAGAAGAAAACTGACACTAAGCTCACAATAGTTATGGATTTCTGCTCAGATGTCGTTAAGGTCAGTACGTCATTTATGATAAAACTCTGTTGCCTTATATCAGCCTTAAAAAGTCCGCTGCCGAACATTGGCCTCCGTAATATTTTTTTTCTTTTCCAATCAATAGAGATTACATTCTTCCTCGGGCAGGCAGGTTGGTTACTGCATTTTAAGCCAGTTACACAGGATGACGCTGCTGCCCATCATCCGGTAGGATTTCTCTTTCTCGGCTTTCCGTGAGATGAGAGGGTGTGGCACTGTTCTAGGCCGGTAACACAAGGCAACAAACTGCTTAAATACTACATCATTTTCTAAAAGGATATCATTATCTGGGAATGGTTGATTATTCAATACCTACAGTAAATAAAATTTGACCAGTTAAATATTCGGCAATGACTTTAAAATTGTTAAATTCAAATTTTAGTCCTATTAGAAAAACCACTCATTGTTCATCAGAATACCTTGCAGCGATCGTTGTGAAATAATTTACAAACAATTTTCTACATAATATCGTTCATGAATATGTATCACTTTGACAATTTAAACAAACGAAAACGAAATGAATTTGACTTTTGACAAACGAAATGTTTTTAAACAACTTAGCTTCTACTGTGTCGCTCCGATTTTGTTTACGTGAATTGCCCTGCTAGGCCTTGGGCCTAAGCCCAGCTGGGCACCTAAGCTTAGGTATTAGAATTTATCAAGCCTCTCTTTAAGGCTTCTCACTTCTATAAATAAATTTGCTTATCTTCGCTGATAGTTTCTGATTACCTAGTTCGTGTAGCTGTGTTTCTGACCACTTTCAGAAAAAACTCCAGCTTAATTTTTAACTAACGAAAGTAAGGTTCAAATATTCAAATTGTTGTGAAAGATTTCTATGCGGGGGGAATCCACTTGATTTAATCGGATTTTAAACTTTCACGGAAAGAAAAAACTCCAGCTTATAAAGTACACAGTTTTAAGTTGTGGATTAATCTTTTCAGAACCCGAAACGAGGTAGATTTTGCTTTGAATTGCGCATGGCGGGCGGAAAAGGCTACACTTTTTCAGTCGACAACGAAGAGGACATGAATGGTTGGATTAATGCATTCAATGCTGCGTTAAAAAAGAACCAGGATAGCTTGGAAAACAACCAAAACGACGAGGCTTTAGATAAAGGTATGACTAAACTTTAATGTTCCAAATATTGTTATTAAAGCGAATGCATATTTCATATTTATGTTATGTCTTTGTTCCCATGTTTCATCGCTGACTCATTGTAACTTAAACATTAGTGCTGCCAATAAATTAATATTTTGTAGAATGTAAGATTATATAGTATGTATAGATTTGTCTTGTAGTCCTTGTAGATACTTTTTAGGTTTTCGTACTACAAAAAGAATCATTACCATCATATAATAATGTTGTTGTCCGTCTTTAAAAATCTATTTCTCTCGGGACCGGGTGGAGGTATGGAGTTGAAAGTAACATCTAATACTTATGTCTAAGGTCCCTTAAAGCTGTAAATAAGTCCAAATATCAAAGAAGAAAGGTCTTAAGAGCACAAGTAAATAAATATCCGAAAAGCGTTTAATTTGTTATTTTTTACATATTTTCTTTTTAATGTTTCATTCAACTGACATAAGTTTCATAACCTTTTTGGTAAAATCAATAACTTATTGATGGTTTTAGATGCAGACGTGTCTTTAACAGCTGAACCGCCTCCTCCTACATACGGCACTCTGAAAGGTCTGGAGCACAGTATGAACCCGCTCCTCATGCGGTATTCACGGGAAACTGATCTCTCTATAGCAGCATCAAGGAACGACAGTCGCTCGAACATATTTCACTTGCCATATAAGAGAGTGCCGTCGCCCGAACCTCAGCTAGAACCGTTCAAGTTAGTATGCTTATTTTTCATATGTTTATATAATCATGCATTTTCTCAAACTACACGTGTTGGTCTTAGGAACAATCCTTGTGAAGTGCAGACTATCAACACTCGAACCAAGAAATTTGGTAAGACGTTCCTCTGTTAGACCATTCGGCTTTTAGCATTCTCCGCCGGAGCATGTGTTTCCCGGCTCCTATAGTCCCGGAGCGTGAAACTAAATATTTAAGTAAATAAAAAATAATAATCAAATATTTTCTGACAATTACACCAATTATTTAGTTTCAACTTATGTATCATTAAGAACTTGTGTTATGGATACTAAATAACGGATAAACATACATAAATACTTTTTTTTTGGTAAATAAATACTTAATATACATAGTCATGCATATTATGTGGGCCATCATGAGTGAGTGCGTATACTACTGTACTTATTACACAGTTTTGAGCGCTCTCATTTTATTAGACTTAATCGACTGCTTACCATCAGACAGACGTGGTTATTATAACGTGTCACGTAAGAAAACAATTGCAGATATTAAACAAACCTACTTTATAAAACTTTTTTTTTATGTAACACGTCATAATGACTACTTACTGCTTATGGTAAGCAGTCGATGCAGCCCAAAAAAAATAAGGCGCTTGGTATGAAGCTAACTATCAACCTACAGTTATTTTAGTTTTTGTGTTTCTTTGGAATTATTACAATAATAATTTTGAAGTATACACAGATGAACATTACTTAATCTCAACCAGAAAGCTGGAGTATAAACAATGCAAGATTGATTCAATTTGAATTTCCTGTTATTATAGAATGCTGATTACAAAATACATTGCAAGTATGTTTGTTTATTACAAATATAGATTATCCTGCTCTGAAACCCAGAAGCACAGATTTGGTACCTACTTAATACACAGTCATATGACTTAGGTTCGTATTTATAGATGCATATTAAAGGCAGTCAAGTGTAAGTGCTTTACTGTGTTGACATGTAATATGCAGTTTAACACTTCAATCGTTATCAATTTCACAGACACAATCTTCTATACAAGTAAATAAAAAAGATTCTTTTCCTTCTTTCATAATATGAATTTATACAGTACTTTTCATCACATTATTTTCTTTTTACAGAGAACACTTTGGCCAAAGAATACTGCTCAGATGCGAAAGTTTAAAGTTTAGGTTACAAGCGCCTATTGATGGCGACAAGGAGTTATTATGTCAAGTGGAGCCCTACTACACCAGTCTTGCTCTATACGATGCCAGGATCGGAAAAAAGCTCACGGAGAACTTTCATTTTGACCTCAATCACGACGCAGTTAAGGATCTAGTCATGGATATAGAGTGCACAGCGTCGTTAGTAGAGAATTTTAGTTATGACGTCAAAGTAGATGTTAAACTGATACCTGATGCGTGGTTTACTTCAAAGAAGCAGGTATGTTGATTTAGTTATATATTAATTATATTATAATAAATGTGACTTCCGCTATCGGCAGGGCCAATCTTAAAACAGATCAATATTAACGACATCCTACGCGTAACTCCATCCTTTGCCACAGCAAATGAAAAGCCGCAAAGGTTTTCACAAGGTCGTTGCTCCTGTTAAAAAGAAGACCTCTCCAGCCAGACGTGATATCTGACGAACAAAGAGCTCGCTGTGTCTGTATCTCTCCTGGACTTGATCTCCCAACAAAGACTTTTTCCCAGGTCGATCGGAGCACGGATAATCGATCCAGGTGGGGTTTTACAGACAAGGCAGGCCTAAAGTGCGAATTTGGGGCGGTCATACAGACCATGACCTACCTAATCAGATGTCTACTGTGCTTAGGAACAGAGGCGGCTCGTGACGTTTAATGATGGGTGTTCACAACAAAAAATAAACGAGAGCTTACCATTTTTTTTATTGGTATAGGAAATCCATTCGCGGGTCTTTTTGGCGAGCAAAAGACATCTATCACTGTCTTGTAAAAAATCAGTTAATCATAATTCATTTACTGATTTTATGATTAACCGTTTTCCTAGTTTTCGTACAACACTTTTGAGTAAGTGCAATATCAGGCCTTAGTGGCCCCTTATTTATCAGTTCGAGACGAATTTCGAGAGTCTTCTCACAATTTCTAATAAAAACTACACCGTATTGTTGCATTTATACCACAAATGTCGCGCACAAACTATTTTTTTAAGAAAATCCGCGAAGCATAAATCTACCGGCGACGACGTTTGTTTGTTTACACAAGTGCGACAAATACGCATAAAAATTCCCCGCGCCCGCGCATCTTGTTCGATCCCGATTGGAAACGTCGCGTAGCAGGATCTGCGCTTCAGATTAGATAAATTTTTCATAGGAAATCTTTTGTTTCACGCGCCGGACTGTGTCGATGTTTCTCTTTCGCACTCATTGAATGCAGGGCTAGGCATTGTACTAAACTTTGTTTCATAGGAGCGCAATAACTGGCGCTCCACTCGCTACATGACACCAAATATTATCTTAGAGACTGAACATTTAACGCGTAGTGTAATGTATAGACATAGTAATATTTAATGTAGGTATGCATTGATAGGGTTAATAAAGAAATAAGTAAATAAATTATAGTAGGTAATTTTTTGTGGGAGTGCACTGCACCAGCGCTCTTTAGAACGAGCCGCCTCTGTTTAGGAACATTCATACATACATACAAACATATTCGCGGGAAAGCCTAATGCGCGCCTCCACCAGTGCTATTGCTGTGGCGGGATATTGGACTGACAAATGGGTATCAGTGTTAAGGATTGATTTATCATGGACAAGATAGAAGAAGAATACACAATGCTTCTAGTACCAAAATAAACAGCTTTTACGACCTCTGCGTGTTTGGGACAAAACAACGTATGAACATGATAACTTCAGAAGCGCTCGATCGATAAAATGCCACACAAGTGGTCAACTATCCAGGAACTGATCTCTGCTAACTCTGCTTTACTTCAGTGATCGTTTCCGATTACCTAGTACGAGATTGTTTTTTTAAAATACCTCTACAAAATTAATTACTATTCCAGGTGGTACTCTCAGTGAACAATCCCCACCCAGATTTGTTCATAGTTGTTAAAATCGACAAGATTCTTCAAGGGCACGTAAGCCAAGTGATGGAACCCTACCTGAAGGCCACCAAAGACCCTCGACTGGGCCTCAAAGTTCACAAGACTGTGCAGGCTTATGCTAACCGCGTGGGGACCTACAGGATGCCTTTTGCTTGGACCGCTAAACCTCTTTTTAGGTAAGATAAATTAATTTTTTATAAATTCTTTTCATTTTATACATGCACTAGAGATTATATAAAAACGAGTTTTCCGAAATTTTGTATGCCCTGCCGTTTTAAATGCCTTTTAAATTATTGTTTCATTCAAGGTTATATAGCAATGATTTAGACATCACCCCAGAATTCCCTGCGATTTATCGCCAAGAACCCAACAAGATGTCTGACGAAGATCTCCTAAAAATACTTTCGGACTTTAGGAAACCTGAAAAATTAGCTAAATTGACTGTGATACCCGGCTGGCTCAACATTAATGTACAACAAAGCAACGAACCCATATCAAGTAAGTTTACGCTACATGTAAGTATTATTTCATACTACACTCAATTAATATATGTGTAGAATATTATTAATGCTAACTTTAATATTGTAAACACTCAGCCTTATTGATGAAATGAAATGAAATGAAATGATGAAATTGAAAATTAAAAAAAAGTATTTATTGTCACTCAATTATACACTAAAATAAAATTAAGTTTACAAATATAGAACATTTATTTATAAGTAGTGTTTTATCTCTTTCGCTCTAATTTCTTTCTGTGAGTAGTTCAATAAGACTTATTAACGCAAAGGCAATAATTTCATTTTTACTTTGCTTGGATTTCATCCTTAAGTTTAATTATTTACTTTTTATGTTTCTCGATGTATCGCAAATAGATAAGAATCGCTTGTTATCTAAGACTAATCTGTGCTAACATATTAACGAAGTTAAGTAGCGTTTACCGAGTTCAGCCCTTGGACGAGTGACCGTTGGGTGTAATTTGATATCGATCGATTTTAGGGCTTCGGAATGCACGTAAAGCCTATAAAATATCTTTGTATGTATTTTTGCAAAAACAATAACTTTATATTTCCTAATCAGACTGCATGACCAGTGCGTACGCGGCTCTCAAACCATTCCCTCTGCCGCCTTCATCGCCGCTTACCTTGGAATTAGCCTCGCTCAACGTAGAACCAGAGCAGCCACACGCTGCGTACATTCATCACCTGTACGTCAGACCGCTTGCACTCAGCTTCGAGTCGCAAAAGATGTTTGCAAGAGCCAGAAATATCGCCTGCTCTATTGAACTGAGGGATAGTGATACGGGGGATAACAAACCGTTACAGGTTAGAACATTTTATGTCCCCTATACTTGTTATCCATTTGTCCACATTTTTTTTTACAGGATCGGTCAGTACATCAGGGACAAGGATAATAGATTTTTACTGATTTGTTTTATATAAGAAAATACTGTGTGCGCTAGATTACTATCCACTGAGAGCCTGTATGTAGGTAGGCATGGTAGCCGACACGTAAATTAAACAATAATAGTAGTTACTATAATAAACAAAAGAAAAAAGAGAAATAAAGTGACTAAGCGCATGAGTGCGAGTGATGCGTCGCGTTGTTAGAGCTACTCGCCACTCCCATGCCGCACTTCGATTGAGACCTGATAATGTGTTACTGCACATCCAAGATCATTGTTCAACGTATACGCCACAGACTGTACGAACGTGCGTCCGATATTACGTCAGTATAATAAATAGTATAGTTAAGTTAGGCCATAAACTAAACTGAATTATTAAAATATTATTATAAAATAAATAAATAAATATTTCAGACACTTACGCCAATTATTTAGTTCCAAGATAAGTATCATTAAGAACTTGTGTTATAGATACTAAATAACGGATAAACATACATATATACTTCTTTTTTTTGTATGTACATACTTAATATACATAGAAAAACACCCAGACCAGAACAAATATTCATATTTATACACACAAATATTTGTCCTGTGTGGGAATCGAACCCACGGCCTCAGGAGTGGAATGCGGGTATACTCGCCACCACGCCATATCGGTCGTCAAATTATATTATGCATATTTATCTCAATCATGTGAATAAAACGATCGGATGATAATAATTAAAATTTTCGACTCAGGATTGCCTTGGTGTTTTTATATATGTAAATAGCTACAAAAAAGCTAGCATAATCTAAAGCAAAAATATTCTAGTCTATCTGTTTTATAGAAGATGACGCTGCATGAAATTCGAAGATATTCTCTTGCGGACTGAGCACTTGTGTGTTTAAAATTGATATGGCAATTTAATCACTTTCACTTAATAAATCGACGTACACAAAATATTTAGTAAACAAATTCTTGGTTACTCATAATTTAACACACCTACAGGTAGTGTACGGCCGAACGGGTATGACAACTCAATACCGCTGTTCAGTCCTTCATCACAACGCCAGCCCGGCGTGGAGTGACGAGGCTAAAATTCGTTTACCAGCCACCATTACACCGCAACACCATCTTTTATTCACATTCCATCACATATCCTGTGACATCGCCAAGAAGAACGATACTAATGTTGAAACTTGTATTGGGTGAGTGCCTTTCAATATATGTATACTCTGCAGAGATATTATATATATATATATATTAATACTTTCTATGTCATGAAGCTGACTTTGCAGCACCTCTGATGCCACAGCCCATACTGAAAGTATAACTCTTTTAATACTATAAAATAATCACAGTATACCTGTAATTTTCACATTAAATAATGTATCAGTTTTTATTTTTAACTATATAATAATATATTTAAAAAGAGGAAACCGAGTCTGACTCTTTGATTTATTGTTACAGGATATATTATAAATAAAACATAGTATTGTGTGAATTACATAGTAGATTTTGTGCATTTAATTTTAGTCCATCCTGTCCAATAGAGACGATACAAAAGTAGAAACATCATGAAAATACGTTTATGGTTTTTGATACAGACTCAAACACAAAATTATATACAAAAACCGATTTCCTTCTTAAGTTATTATGAATTCGACTCTGTTATCATAATGTAACTATTTGTTTCTACCTATAGTTATGCGTGGATGCCGCTGCTGAAAAACGACAAATTTGCGGATGAAATTGTGAATATGCCTATCGCTACCCACCTTCCATCTGGATATTTATCGATACAGCCGCTAGGATTGGGCAAAGGAGTAAGTATTATGCTAACTTTATTTGTAAACCAAATTTAACAGATTTTGTATACATGACTCGTAATTCTACTATTGAACATTGCATAATCCCGTGTTTACGCGATCTAGTGATTGTTTAGTGGCTCGGTTACGTTCGCAAATGGTAGTCAAATACTGAGTATATCTGGGTAATTTATGTATATGCCTATACATTGAGGTAGATGTTATTATTTTAACAAATCTATTTGTATTAATAAGTTTTTATAAAATATTATTACTTAGGATAAGCGAGCACCACGTACCCGCAGTTCTTATTACCATGTATGGTGTGCACGTCATCGGTAGCTGACTTGGAATGAAAAGCGTTTCATGGAAAAGTTTGCATGTCGATAGTTTAAAACGGCGCTTTTCTTCGGTTAGCTCTCATCACATATATGGTTTACTATCTGTTTAACAAGTTGAATCAAAAAAAGAAGTCAAACTTTATGGAAATCGCATTTAATTTTTGATTTTTCTGTAGAATGTCATATCGCCGCTTCTCATGAATAGTGTACAATCTCAAAGTTAGCTAACTTTACAGGAGAGCCTTTTGAAAATTGAACCGTTAATAAAAGCGTTATTTATAAAGTTCGACAGTCGCTCTTATTTACTAAAAATAGTTCAATCCTTTAGGTCATAAAATAACTTTGTTTAAGTAAGTATTAAAAGAGCGAAGTCAAGAAAAAAAAAATTCAAAATTAAGTTGTTTTGACTTTAGCTACTTTTTGTTTATAATGTTTATAATTTAGATATTCGATAGTTTTGTTGAAATATTAAAGTAGAATAAATGGTGTTTTTTCAATGAAAGAATTATTCATTATAACAATTTTTATTGGAATATCACAGTATCATGATAACGGACTGTTTCAGTCGGGGTTTATAAAATAAAATTAAAAAAAATTATCCTATCAAACTCCTCATCAAAATCTTATTTAACCAAACTTGAAAAGAATCAAAACCATAAAAAACTATCAAAACTATAATTCCTATCTTTTACTTTTTAATTAATATAAATTCTTTACTTTCTTTATCTTTTTACTTTTACTTTTTAATTAATATAAATTCTTTACTTTCTCTTTTTTATCTTTCTCTTTTTCTAGACGAGACATTTCTTTTTCTTTTAGGTGATTATCGTACTTTTCTTTAATTTCTTCTTTTTCATTGTCATTTGCATTAATATAAGCAGTACAATCTTCACACACATCTTTTTTTGGAATAAAAAATGAAATATTAAACTCATTATTAAATATTTTGTTAAACATCACGTAGTTTATGTATCCCTCTCCTTTCTCTTCGCATAATGTAACATAGTCCCTATAAATGTCAGAGAGATTTCTGCCACCATCAATGTATTCTCTCGTTGAATCAGCACGTATATAATGGCTTTCTACTCGCGGAATTGACCTAATGAAGTTTCTGGCACTATTTTTTATGCGATCATCAACATGACGGTGGTTTTCATGTTTTCCTCTTTTGTCATCCAGTATGTATGGCACCGGGTTTTGGGTTTCAAATACTCTATTGCGTACTGTTTTTATTATTGATATAGAGACATCAAGGGTGTTCAAGAAAAACTTTTGACAGACACGAATTTTGCTGTGTTCACTATCAGTAAAAAAAAATGCTAAATTATTTTTTCTTGGCCTGTCACTAGATTTATATTTGTATCTTGGCTTTATTTATTCTATGCAATGTGCTATGAAGTTACGTTTGTGTAGTGCGTCAGGTAAAAGATAGTATGCATCAAAAATATCTTTCCGTTGTTCTTCAGAAAATTTTGACACACATTTCTGTCTACATTTTTCGTCACAAGGTGGTTTAATTGACCTTTCTCTTACAACCTTTCCTTTTGTTGAAAAGCTCTTGCCAGCATGTCTCAGCCGTTTTAAGACATTTGTTCTCCATTTAATAGGATTAGGTTTTCGCTTGCGTGATTTTTTTATAGGTGAATTTATTTGATCTGCTTGTAATGGCCCAATTTGGAGTGTCTCTGATTGAAATGGCCCTACCTCAGAATCACTTGGAGAATTTTCAACTGGAATGCTGTAGTTTGGATCTGCTACACTGTCATCTGACGAAAAATCCTTCGCACTAGATGAGCTTGTCGAAGACGAACTATTTGCAGAAGTACTTGAATCGGAGTCACTGTCAGATGAAGAAGAGTCTAAAACAAAAACAAGCAATTAGTTTGAGTAAATGGCAACTTACTATCGTATGTAACAAAAATACAAGCATGAAACTGTCACTTAAGGGGTGAATTGTTAAAGAAAATATTATTATTCTGTTAAAACTTGGCTAAATCAAAGTATTTATACTACCTGGTATAGGTGCTTTTATCTAAGCATTCTGATTGGAAGAGCTCTGACCATCATTTAATTTTGTTAAAAGTATATTCGGTTGAGCTATGGCAGGCTCTTCAGAACTGAGTGAATTATGCATGTCAGATATTGTAGATTGTTGCTTTGAATTAATAGCATTGTCAGGAACATCAAAATCATAATTCCGCAAATCTGAAAGAAACAAACATAATAACTAATAATGCTTTATAAGGAAAAAGCAAACTTAACAATGTATTTAAAAACAATTACATAAAGTAATAAAAAACTACCTGACATTTCACCTGTCCCACTTTTATTGTCAGTTTCTGTTAAATCATTAGAAATGATCATCGATTCATGTTCAATGGTGGGCGTATTATTACTTTCTTTCGAACCCTTTTTCCTTTCGCAAACTGTCTTTTAGGTTTTGTAAAAAGAGGATTCTTTTTGCCATTTTTTACGTGCAATTTCATTTATTTCTCTAAGAAAAAAAAAGGAATAATGCCTTAATAAACGAGTTACCATCCAAACATATATCGCAAGTAAGGTTATACAAATAATATTGAAAACACAAAGAGCCACCTAGTAATTAACTTTTTCAAATCTAAACGACTTTTAGACACCAATGTGTCTAAAAGTCGTTTTTAAACATTGGTTTATGAAGGTAAAATACGATAAAAACGTGAATAATTCAAATTTCCCGCCATTGGCGCAACGATCCACCATAAACACACACACAATTACTCAGTAGGAAATTAGAATTTGTTAAAAATCCAATAATCATCGCAATAAAAAGAGCTAAATAAATAATTATAAAGTATTTAAGACACATTACGCTTTTATTGTTTCTAACCTAAAAGTTGAAAAGAAAGCAATTGTAAAATTAAACATTTTATTTTGCCAATTTTGTCATTAAAACTATACAATCAAAAATTTAAACTTTAATTATTACTTAATGTACCGTTACAAACAAACAATCAAGAAATAATACGGTTATGATAAATAAGTTTACGTTTCAAGGGAAATAAATTACTCGACAAAACTGTTCAATTTTGAGATTATATAGTATTTTAGAGAAGAATTTGTTAAGTATTTAGTCATCCTTTTGTCAAAAACAATATAAATTTGATTTAATACAATATTACAGAGAAATCGAACTTACCTTTACGTCGTTTTTTCGTTTTTGTGCACTTTTGACGAGAAACACTAAGTGTATGCAGCGAAATTTTTGACACAACTAAAGATTGTAACGTTTTTGTGCGAAAGGGACGCAAAATCGCGCCAATTTAAAACTGAACATTAGCTCCCCTGGCGGCAATTTTGGACAGTAGCCTTTTTGTTCCTTTTTCAAGAGAAAGAGCAGGTGATTCTTGGTATTTCTGTATATTTAACTTGATTTCACATTTTTTTTGAGTTTGTACACTTTTCATGAGAAGCGGCGATATGTTATTACAACTAAATGGTCTTTTTATCAATTGTTTTTACAGAATACAGGTCCTGAAGTAGTATGGGTGGAGGGTGAGAAACAGTTGTTCCGATGCCAGCTTGTCCTAGACTCTACTGTGGCAACACGAGACATTCATTTGCAAAACCTCTTCAGTCAAATCGAGCGCCTTCTACGTACTAATCTGCCACCTACATCCCCCTCCCCTCCCCCGTGGAACGACGTGTGCAACGCGATAAAAGCTGCGCATGCGATCAGACTTAGCTCTCTGATCGCTTTCTTGCCTACCTTGTTGAATCAATTGTTTGAATTAATGGTAAGTTTTTGTTTGGAGGCCTTAATGCTTTGCTATGTCAGCATCCAGATAAAATGCCGTCCTTTATAATATCAATGTCCTCTGCAATTATATTTTGACTTTATATATCTGTAACATTACTTAGTTATTGTCAGGCCAGACCTGTGTAACTTATACATAAATAAATTGAATTGTTTACAAATTGCGAATACTTAACTGTTGTAATTAAAGTATTTAAAATTGTTTTTTAGACTGTGGAAAAGAGCTACAACCAAGACATGGGCTATCAGATCGTCAAATTGATTGTACATTTCGTTCACATGGTTCACGATTATGGTCGAAAAGACTTGCTCGATAGTTATGTCAAGGTAAGTCGGAAATTGAAAAAATATATTTTTTTCAAAAATAAGTATTTATTTGTAATAATGAATGTATTAAAAAAAATACAGAGGCATACCTTTTCCTTTTAAATTCTTCAATATAAAATAAAGATCATTAAACCGAACAATTATCAGTCATCATTTCAGCCATTTGGAGTCCACTGCTGAACATAGGTAGGTGTCCCAATTGTTTTCGACATAGATCTATCTTGTGCCGTTTGCATCCACCGGCTTTCCACCGCTCTGACCGGATCACCGGTCCATTGGGTGGTAAAGTTAAAGGTTTCGGTTGCTTTAACATCTCATAGGTGATATAACGTCTTATGACGTCATCGCTATTTAAACAAATAGCAGTTGCAATATTAGCTTATCGTGTTCACTTTAGAAGAGATCAGAATTGCGGCCATATTTTCATTTGTTTTAAAACGTTTAGATCTTAGTCGGACATGTAAGACATTTTGCTTTACGAGTATGTATATTTTTTCAGTATGTCTTCAATTGTGTGGAGTTTAAACTTCACACTGTCTTGACGGCACCTTTGCACATGTTCGTGGACCCGAATCAACAGGATTTCCTCTTGGGCCATAAGTTTATGCAATATTCTGGCTTTTTCTTCAATATCATTGTTAAAAGCATGGCGCAATATTTAATAAATACAGGACGGATTAAGGTAAGGAACATTTCCTAAAAGAACAGCGATCAACGTATTATATATTTAATCGGCAAGTTGTTTCTAATTCTTAGTCTAACCCGAGACTTTAACGGTTAAGAAAAAGCTAGCTAGCAAGAGTCATCCCTCACTTACTTTCATGTTCAATGGTTCGAGCGCTTGTCATTTTATAATATATTTCCCCATGTTACAAGATATGGTTGGAAATAATATTTCTTTTTTTCCTATAGTCTACGTTCCCCCTACATTCTTAAATCTGTTTCTATAATGGTTTGATTCATTTCTGGAATCGCTTGCTCCGTGCCTCGGAAAGCACGTTAAGCCGTTGGTCCCGGCTGTCATGAACATCTAGGTGAGACGGCAGTCGCTTCACGTAAATTCAGTCAAATCTGGTTGAACCAGTGAGCAGACCCTGGGCCCTAAGCTTAAGTCTAGGGCAACCGGAATAATTCTAGGATATGATGATGATTCATTTCTGGAATGTAAAGTATGAAATCCAGTACACTGTCTGGCAAGTAAAGTAAAGCAAAGTATGACATAAAATTGAATGTACTTAACTTGGAATAGACTATAGTGACTGTTACTTAGATACCCGCCGTCCAACGTCTTTTCAAGTGATAATTATATATGTAGTAAACCTCTAGTTACTTCTTCATTGCTTTGGGTTATTGGGCACAAACTGCTTTTACCAAAAGACCGCCTAGATAGCCCTTTATAATTTATTATTATTTGTTATTGTATTTTTTTGTTTCTGCCAATAAAAGTATACCTATCTATCTTTATATTTTCAGATGTCTCGACATGAGAGATTTCACGGTGATTTGTTGGAGAACATCGAAAAACTAGTAAATATTGTAGAACCGTCGTATATTCTACAACAGCCAATGCAAACTCATATTTTTAACAAAAACCTTGCCCTGTTTCTGAAGGTAATTATAAAATATCCTTTTCTGAAAGGCGCTTCTATCTGATTTGGTTTTTTCGATCGACGATCGTCGCTGAAAATTAAACTACTGCTTCTAAACACATTTCTCGGATTAAAGCCCTTCACAGTCACACTATGGAACACGGTCTCAAACCATGGTGAGAAAAACACCCAGACCGGAACAAATATTCATGTTCACAAATATTTCTCCTGTGTGAGAATCGAACACACAACCTCTGGAGGGAAGTGCAGGTATACTGACCTCCACGCCATATCGGTCGTCAATAATGCTAGGATATGATGACAACGTAACTTACTTAATTATTTAGTTATGAATGAAATTTATAATTGAATAAATGTTGAAGTAGTGATAGTAATATTTTTAATTTCAGTCCTGTTTATCATTCATGGATAGAGGTTTCGTTTTCCGACAAATAAAGAAGTATCTGGATAAGTTTAAACCTTGCGATGCCAAAGCGTTGTTTGACTTCAAATTCACTTTCCTACAAACCATATGCACACATGAACACTTTGTGCCGTTCAACTTGCCTTTACAAGCCAATATATTAGCCAAAGATAGTGGTGATGGTAAGTATACATTTTTTGAATGAATATTGTATTTAAAATTGAAATAAGTCATGTAAAATATTTATGTAATTTTTTTCATAGATCCTGCAAAATTGAAATTGACAGAAGATTTTACTATGAGACATTTTCTTGCTGGAATGTTACTAAAACATGTAAGTTTAGCCTTGTCAATTTATTTAATTAAAATGCTCATGGTTACTGTTACGGATTAAGGCATGTGTGTGGCGTCCTGCTAGCCGCCTATTCTTAGCTTACCACCTATCACATAATAATGAAAGCTGGTGCTTATGGGGCCTTCCGAAACACTTACCTCTATAAAATTTACTTAATGTCGGTGACTGGCATACCTTGGGTAGGATATATAAAGTGGTGCGTGGTATCCCGAAGCGGTCTTGATTATGAGCATCTTGTGAACGCGTCGCTCGTGTCGTCCCTCCTTGAAGTATATTTTATAAAATAAATTGCCAAAATATTGTGATAATATTTCAGATGTATTTTTTGTTTTATGCTTCTACATGTTTTATTCTATCTGTTCTATTACATATTTCTTCTGTCTCTACCAGTATCATTCTTTTCTTCCGTATTATTCAATCATTGGGTAGAGAGGCTCATATCATTATCTACGTCAAATAATAAATCGTACCTATTTTACTAACTGTATTTACCAATGCTATAGGTAGAGCAATCGTTAAGAGAAGCGCCACAAAAGCGTCGCACGGCACTCGGCGTGCTACGATCTCTTTTGACAAAACATGAACACGACGACCGCTACAGAACGAGGCAATGTCGCGCTCGACTTGCGCATCTTTACTCGCCTTGGCTTACTATAGTGTTGGGTAAGTATCCAAAAAAATATAACTAGCCTGTGTTATGGGAATTAAAATAATATGATTTGCCTAACGATGCGTCTTCGTCCTAAGACATTATGCAAAATAAAATTGTAGAAGAGGGTATTGTAATATGAAAACATAACATTAGAAATAAGGACCATAATTCAATGCATTAAAATTGAAAGCGAAGTGCCATGAATATGTTACTGGCAGAGTAGACATTGCGACGAAAATATCGCTGTACCTTTGGCCCTTTCTTGGTGATGATGACATTTTCTCAAAGGCCTGTCGTCATAATGACTTTCTGCATTCAGGAAATTAAAAAATATGATCCAGTATGTTTCCCATTGGGTGCGTAACAGTAAATAACTCCAATAAGCGTACTTCTTGTCATAGCTGCCAACATAAAAAAATGTATTTTCCTTTCTATTCCTTCCGTCCCTCCTTAAACGTTAGTAAATTTAATTAGAGAAAATATTTTCAACAGATAACGCCCATCGATTGGTAACTAAAACTCTAGCAAGTCCCGTAGTGGAGAATGGTCATGATAAGACTGACGGAGACGCAACCTGTGCTCCAGCGATTAACTTAGCACAAAAAGATGTAGCATCAGCTAGTAGTACTCCTCGCCGAAATAGACTTACGTTGCATTTCGACCATACGCCTGTGAGACACTCGGCACATTTCAGAGATCCTCCCGTCATACAGACTAACAATTTAAATAGCAAAGGTGAGTCATATTTTTGCTTTATTTAATTCTTTTAGGCTTTTGCTATTGTCAACCTAATAGCTATTGTATCCTATCAAGGAAAATAAAACCGCAACTAAAACTCTTACCCAATTGTGAATTCCTCTGGATCATTTCTATACTTACAGCAGATTTCTGCTATGACTTCAGGATTTATGTGATAGCATACGAGAACTTATTGTAAACTGCCGTCCAGGCACAATTGAAATTCTCTTGTTTGTGTTTTGTATCCTGGCAGTGGGTAGATAAATTCTATTCAGCCCCTAGTTCTTTCTGGACAACCTAAAATAACCAACTAGCGAGTAAGCATCTTTTCTTTTTATAAAAAATTTGAAGTTTGTATTGTATGAAGAATTAGTTAGTTTATTTTTTGATTTCGTATTTTGGAGTCAAATGTGATTTAATTTGAGATAATTGTTTTAGATCACACAAATAAATCATCACAGAGTTCACTTGAATCAGTCTCGACTATGTCAGGTGGAGATTCGCTTCCTAGAAACATTGGACGTTTGGAGTTGAGTGAAATAGGTGATCAAGTAAATAGGTACGTTCCGTTGATACACATCATATAGATTACTGTTTATACTGTGATATTGTTCAAGTTTTATTTAAGTTATTAGATAGACAAAACTTTCAGTTTCATTTTTCTCGAAAACAGAGTACAGAATTACAAACTAGTATTGTACACGTACTTCAAAGACACGAAATAATAAAAATATTGCTTTAAACAGCTATCTTCTGATTGAAATAATCATGCCCATCCCAAATAAGCATTATATACAAGTAAACCATATCTCATTCTCATCTCATTACTAGATCGATATACCCGCATTTCACTTCTAAGGTTGAGGATTCGATTCCTATGTCAACATTAGTGTGCATGTCAAAGTCAAAATCATTTATTCAAGTTTGGCTAAATAGAGCTCTTATAAAGGTCAACTTAAAAACTGACGCGCCCATTCACTGCGGCTATGAACATTGATACTTATCTCAATTGGGCTGTTATTTATAAAAGCAACGTATGTTTTTTTTATCATTTAGCACCTTGTCTATATATTATCTGAGTATTTTGGGACTGGATATTAAAAAATATCTTTAAAATTCCATATCTTTAGATTATGTTTATAAATTGTTTGTTAATTCGTGTTTAGATTCGGTGTGATGTCCGCGGAGGAGGTTCGTGATGTGCTTTTGTGTTTCCTGTTTGTGTTAAAGTACTTGGATGAGGAAAGGCTTGTCGAGTGGTGGAAGACTCATACTCCTGCGCAGCAACAGTCATTCTTCAATGTCCTTGAGTAAGTTTAGTAAGAACTTCTTACAATATACATAGTGGTAATACCTATCTAACAACCCCCTGCTATTTTAAATTTAAATTCATAAAGCGCTTATTAGTAAAGATCCCTTTTTATTTTATTTTTTAAATTTTAAATAATGTCTTCGTGCGTTTAGCACATTTAGCCAGTTCAAGTAAGAGATATATTAATAACATATAAATTATAGTAAATGAAAATGAGTGGTGATAAAAATGATAAATGGTAAATGAGATGCCCTTCCCCTAAACCCCTTGAGTCCTCAATAAAGATGTGGGACTATACTGAGATCTCAAGAAGTCCTTCTTGAGAGAATATGAAAAGTGATGTTGCACTGTTTTGTTTCATTTACCAACACTCATGTACGTTCACAAACCCTTAACGGTTAATAATCCACCGTTATTACACATTAATGTTCGAAATATCACAAAATTTAGAAAATAAAACATAACTGCAGACATGACGCTTCACTTTCATATTACAACTCAACTATTCATACACAATCAATCCGATCTCTATGACCCGATAGCGCGTCCTCTCTACCATAAAACATTTGACACTAATGTTGATACTATCGCGCTTTCATCGATATTCAATTAAATGTATTCGCTCTTGACTTGATCATCAACTTCATGTAATTTCACCATAGGATATGTGCGGAACAATTCCAATACGTCGGAAGAAAGAAAATACTATCCGAAATGAAGGCCACGACACCGGACTGCAACGGCAAATCGAAACCGCTGAAAGCACGTACTCTGCCCGCCCGGATGACCCCGCCAGATTTTTCCAAGGACCCTCCAATAGCTATGGAGAATAAAAACAATACAGTCAACAGGGAAAATCTAGTCACTCCTGTTACTGTTGCAACAGGTAAGTTTACATATGTTTAAATAAATAAATAAAAATAAATATTTACTGACAATTACACCAATTATTTAGTTCCAAGATAAGTATCATTAAGAACTTGTGTTATGGATACTAAACAACGGATTAACTACTTTTTTTTTGTAAATACCTACTTAATATACATAGGATAACACCCAGACCAGAACAAATATTCATGTTCATGCACACAAAGATTTGTACTGTGTGGGAATCGAACCCACGACCTCTGGAGTGAAGTGTAGGTATACTGACCTCCACGCCATATCGGTCGTTTATATCTCCTGTACGGTAAACTACTAGTAATGCCTGTAAATAAAAATTGTTGGAGTGAGTTCTAAAAGCTGTTAGACATCCGAATATAGCTATACCGGTAATACAGCGGTTACTATTACATTTAAACACTGCAGCTTTTCCAAGAAATTTTAATCTGTTGACACTTTTAATCCAGCCATGGAAAGTATAACTATCAAATCTTTAGATTCATGAATCAAAACTTCACAGTAATATTAATATAAAATGAGGTCATACCGAAATAGTTCCTGTTTTAGGCAGTTCTTAGTTAATCTCTTATTACCAAGAGTGTCTTAAAATATTTTGTACTTCTTTTAAAATTTGACAGAACTGGAAGCTATTGCAGAACATACAGTTCTATCAGCGGGTTGCCTAGCAACGGAGGTGGGTCTCGTGGCAATAGACCGGGCATGCCTCTTTATGAAGAACCTGGGAGCCGCAGATGGAATTGCTGCAAAGCCATATTTGAAGCTGCTACATTATCCGCAAAGCGAAACTTTATACAAACATCTCTTCGCTGCTCTTAGAGCGTACATCAATCAGTTTTCAGAAACTCTATTTGAAGGTAATATTTCTTGTTAGTCAAATTTGGCGTCCTAAAATATTAGGTCGGGGAAAAAGTCTTTTCGCATAACGTAGGTATAAACTTTATTAATTTTTTTTTGACTGTACTATTTGTGTCTGGCTGGTTTTGGTAACATTAAAAAGGTTCCATTATAAAGAAAAGAAAAAAATAAAAAAAAGTTGTTTCCCGCTATTTTTCATTTGTTTTTCTCTCCGTAATAATGAGTGAATCTAATGAAGAAATTCGATACATTTTAAAATTTTATTATAAAAAAGGCAAAAATGCAACTCAAGCAGTGAAAAAAATTTGTGATGTTTATGGTCCTGATGCAGTGTCAGTAAGAGTAGCACAAATTTGGTTCAAACGTTTTCAGTCCGGAAATTTTGTTGTTAAAGATGCACCTCGCTCTGGTCGCCCTGTTACGAATAAAATGGACGCCATTTTTGAAAGAGTGGAGCAAGATCGGCATATTAGTAGTTACGATGTAGCTGAAGAACTGGCAATTGACCACAAAACAGTTTTGACCCATTTGAAGAAAGCTGGTTATACAAAAAAGCTCGATATTTGGGTGCCACACGAGCTCACTCAAAGAAACTTAATGAACCGTGTACTCATTTGCGATTCATTATTGAGACGTAATGAAACCGAGCCGTTTTTGAAGAGATTGATAACTGGCGATGAAAAGTGGATCACGTACGACAAGAACGTGCGAAAAAGGTCGTGGTCGAAAGTTGGCCAGGCTTCACAGACTGTGGCCAAACCTGGCCTAACACGAAATAAGGTGATGCTGTGTGTATGGTGGGATTGGAAGGGCATTGTTTATTATGAGCTTTTACCGCCCGGCAAAACCATCGATTCTGATCTTTACTGCCAGCAACTGATGAGATTAAAGGAAGCAGTCGAGAGAAAACGGCCGGAATTGATCAACAGGAAGGGTGTGGTCTTTCATCACGATAACGCTAGACCACACACATCTTTAGCCACTCAGCAAAAATTAAGAGAGTTCGACTGGGAGGTCCTAGTGCATCCACCATATAGCCCTGACCTTGTGCCTTCAGATTTTTACCTGTTTCGGTCTCTGCAGAATTCTTTAGGTTCTGTAAGGTTGACCTCAAGAGAGGACTGCCAAAACTATTTGTCCCGTTTTTTTGATCAGAAGTCCCAAAGTTTCTACAGTAACGGGATAATGTCTCTGCCCACAAAATGGCAGAAAGTTATTCAACAAAACGGTACATATATATTGTAAATAAATGTAAATAAACTTTGAAAAAAATGTCTTGACTTTTCATACAAAAATACGAAAAGACTTTTTCCCCAACCTATTATATAATCGTTAGGGTGCGTCTACACCTTGCGAACGCGCAGCTCGCGAACGACTCGCAAAATGAGCACGCATGCAGCCACTGCAATGGATGTGTATGTCTTTTTTAGCACAATGTATGCGAATGCGCACGAATATTAAATGCACGCTGCACATTCGCCAGGGGTGGACGCACCCTTATAGAAACATTTATATTTTTAAAAGCTATACCTGCAAGTATATTTGCTTCGTCATAGTTCCTTTTCAATGTTCCAGCAGCTCCAATTCACTAAATAAAAACTGCCTGAATACAAATCCTTGATTTATTGTTATAAATACTATGATTGCTATATGCCCTCGTTTGACAATTGACTATCAAATGATTTTTAACGTATGTCTACTTCAGAGTGAGATGAAAACGTGCGACCTAGAGAGTTTTTGAAGTGTGGGGGCAACGGTTCAGTAAAATTGGAATTGGAGCTGAGGTAGTATGTATAGTCTTTTCATAATCGCATCGCAAATCTATTTGCATTTATCGTTCTCCTGCTTTGCTCTCAGTTTATTTGTTTTCAGCACACAAATATATCATCTAATAGATAGAAATCCGTAAGCATTATGCTCTTAAAACTTTGATAGGTGGAAGCAATCTGTGTGCGGGCGTGGTGACATCCGTAGTGAAGTTATGTGCGGCTCGAGCTGCCTGGCTCCGAAGAGAGGCAGCTGCCGCGCTCTACTTACTGATGAGGGCCAACTTCCAACACGGAACCGGACGGAGTCTCACTAGGGTTCATCTACAGGTACTTAATGGAACTGCTGTAGTACTAAGTACCTATGAGAGTGCAGAAAACATAAGTAACATTTTATTGGTTTTGAACTTTGTTACAAATTATCCACTGGCAAATTTATCTGATCGCCATAGTCATAAAATTGAACATTTGAAGTAATAAGTAGTAAGAGTGGGGCACGCATCGTATCGCACGCGTCTTATATCCGTTAATGCAGATCAGATCACGTTTTGACAAATGCTAAGTGGATGAATAAGTTGGTCAGTGATGCATTTTGTGTAGACCGATCCTGCATCAGTCATTACATTATATTATTAGAAAAAATATAGGAATCTGTTCCTTCAAAATTATTTAAAATTGTGTCAATGTCAATTAAACAATTTTTGAGAAGTCAAATTTATTTCAGGTTATTATCGCGGTATCTAAGTTGCTTGACACATCGACAGCGCTGAACTGCAAACGATTCCAGGAATCGTTATCAGTAATCAACTGTTTCGCGACAGGCGACAAGGCTATGAAGGGAACTGGTA
Organism: Musotima nitidalis; assembly: GCA_949126915.1. NCBI lineage: Eukaryota > Metazoa > Arthropoda > Insecta > Lepidoptera > Crambidae > Musotima > Musotima nitidalis. The sequence goes on along the minus strand of OX421415.1, from coordinate 7,371,501 downwards.
CGTGTTTATTTTTGTACGTCAGTTCTTGTTACTTAGATAAATCAAAAAATACTGTTAATACTTAGCTTATGACAAATTCGTGTCCTTATAATATGTAATAGTGAAGTTGTATCAATGTTTAAAGTATTTTATAAATTGCAGGAGTGATGCGACTATGAAATATATAAATAAGATTAAAAAGGCTACTTGTTCTGTTTAAAAATATTATAAATAATAATATTATCAAAGCAGCCATTTTAAGCTTAGGTAAATTTAAAACAACTTACATGCTCAAGACTCAAATAGCAGACCCAAATATATCATGCGGCTTAGTAAACTACTTACTGTTGTGTTGTTGCGTTGTCTACGTGTTTCCATAACTAAAGTAATATATTTGTGTCAAAGTCAAAATCATTGATTCAAGTTTGCCTCATCAGAGCTCTTATGAAAGTCAAAATAAAAACTAACGCGCCCAATCTGTCTGAAAAAGTCAGGAATGTTTATAAATTGCCATTTTAACCATTATAGCTCAGCAAGCTTGTTAACGCAGCCCACAAAGCCCTCAGAAAGCCCCCATTAGATGCTAAATAAAATCTTTTTTTTTTAGAATAGCGGTTCATTGTATTCCAATAGGACAATTCGTTTCAAGTTTTATAATTATTGTTTATTCGAACATTTATTTGGCAGGTTTGTCAGGTGAAGTGGCGGAGCTAATGCGTCGTGTGCGGACTGTAGTAGGCGCTCGCGCGAGACTTGCCGGCGTTGGGGGAAACGGGAACTCAGGTAAAACTAATAATGTTGATTGTATTTACGACTAAGAAAGTACTCTAGATGACTGACAAATAACCCACAGTTCATATACTACTGGGCATAAAAATATAAAAATTTCTTTAATTTCCTACGTAGTAATTTTTTTGTGACAGCGGATGACAAAAAGGCAATTTTGTGCCAGATATCATCATCTCAGCCTCATAAAATCAGCTGCTGAAAAAAGCCTCCCCAATGCTTTTATTTATTAAGAAGGAAGAATTTAATTGCGCACATTTAAAAAATATAGGGACTTATTACAAAACGAGATCTAAAGGTGGACCAGGTTTAAAACTAGTGCTGTCACTATCTTCATCTTATCAAATGAAAGTGACAGCACTAGTTTTAAACCATTCTTACTGTAGATATCGTTTTGTAATAAGACCTATAGAGATCAATTTGATATAGTTTTCAAACATTTTAGCCAAAAATAGCATTTTAATTATCGTTGTATCGACAAGGGGCAATCCAGGAAAACTTGAACACTAATAAGCACAATACTAATGTGTCTTGATGGCGCTGTACAAATTGCATACTAACAGACCACATATTTACTTTAGGAGCAGGCAGTGTCCACTTGGCGGAGTTACAGCATGCCTTAGCTGCGTCCTGTCGCGCCACCCCTAGACTGAGACATGCGTGGTTGTCAACTCTGGCAGAACATAACACTAGGCATGGGGATCATGATGAGGTAATTCGTTGGAAATATTCATTTACTTTAAACGTTCAAAAATCAATGTTAGAGCATATTCCTAGGCTCTGTGATAAGTACTTGAGAGCCATATTATCAGCATATGAACTATCTATTACTGGGCGAAATATTAAAGTGAGGGAGTACTGTAATATAACTATACTCTTCCGAACGGTTTAACCTAAAATTACATCATGTCTGGTACTTTTGTATCTCTCTACAATATAAATCTTTCCAAACCACCAAGACATCGTACTTACATACATGTACTTCAAAAAAATTATACAACCTTGTTTCTTGTGACTTTTTAGTACGTTCTTAAAAACCATAGAAATAATTCAAAGATAAATGCAGTTATTGTAAGAGTTAAATGGTAGTCGTGGAATGAAAACGTGTATAGACACAATTATTGCTAAAAGTAAATAATAATTATAAATCTTTATTGAATTCACATTCATACATTTGTTAGGCCATGTGCTGCCAACTACACATAGCGGCTCTGATAGCAGAATACCTAAAACAGCGCGGCACACAGACCTGGGGCGCCGACGAGTTTGAGGAAATTTCGAAGAACATATCACGAGATGAGACCGGAATCAAAATCGATGAAGGTAAGTAAGTTATATACTGGCATGCACATTTTTATTTACCGTAGGTCAGATAGAATTCTTCTGATCTGTTGTTACCTGTCATTCACGACTTGATTTATGACTTCTTGCCAGCTTAGTATTTTATCCGAATGATGTATTTTATCCAACGATAGAAAAGTCGACCTTTGCTGGTGTAATCTTCTACTCTACTAATTCACTTACTCGTAGGCCCGTGTTATTATATCACTTTCAACTAGGAACTGCACTTAAGCACTTAAGTTAGAACGTTAATTTAATTTAAACAGTAAATCACATAACAGCTCAAGAATGTATAGATGAGCATAAAGTCATGCATGGATACCATCTATAATTGCCTTCCTTGGACGTGATGGTTTAGTTATTGCTAGAACAGTTTCTATAATACACTGCCTAACCATCATGTCTATTTTTATTTCGAACTAACATCGAAGCATACCAATATGTGCATGTATGGCTACTCCACAAAATAATACTCTCGTCTAAGGTAAGCTGACGCCACGAAAAAATAAATTCCTTGAAGACCTATATATTGACTAAGTTGTACAAGTGGATACTGGTAAAAAAAACTGTTACTATTGAACTCGGACGTAACCAAATCAAAATTCAATATGGTTTTTTTTTTTCATATTTGATATTGTTGTCCCTAATAGCATATTATCAAAATAAAACAAGTCGACATTATTAGACACCCCCATCTTTATTATATCCAACACAAAGTCTATTTTAAATAAACACAGCCATATCTGTCGTTACCTCGTATAACTAAAACTACTTATAATATTCTAACTTATTATAATTTACCATCATCGGTGCATTTATCTAAAACATAGCATACAGTGGTATTACAAATCGCCTAAATAAAACAAGTAAGCTAATTTCCTAATTTTCTTGTTTGATAATTAAACATTTGAGACTTACTCAATACGTCGTTATCTTAATTGACCCTTGGTAGGCCGTAAATTGTTGACGTCACTTGGTCATAGAAAGGAACTTGAGACTGATATAAAAACTTCCCTGGCCTGCTTGCTTTCGTTTTCTTATTGGCAAATTTAGAAGCATCACGACCCAAAACAACCAATTTCCAAATAAATTTTCGTGTTAGCGCATTCGCCACGTTACGTTATGTCTTTTAAGTAATTAACAATAATTTTAATATAAACTAAAAATGTGGAGTGCTTTGCAAATCTTATTTGAACAACATGAATAAAAAATAACACTTTTTTACTATGCGAAACGTATTCATTGACAGTCTCTTTTATAATCGTGCGACACTATGTATTTAGTTAGCTCTGTAAAGGTTTCAAGGGGGCAAATAGTGTTGCATCCAGGCACCTCCATTAGTCGAGGTTCGGCTGAGTCGTCATCCCAATAATATATCTGAAAAATAAAAACTTACAGTATGCTTAAGACTGCCGGGAGACAGAAGAGTTTTTGGATGCAAGTGATTTAAATGGTTAACAGATTTCATGTAAAATATTATGTCGGCAGAGGCAGATGCTATGATATAATCTCATATTTAAATGTTGGCTAACAAATGACTATCCTTAAGGATCCTTTAAATTATCCCTAAATCCAATTTAGACTTATCGTGTCGGACCGCTCTGGTCCTGAAGCAGTGCGTTTGACGTATTGCGCACGCACAGTCGTTTGCAATGACATTGCCGTCCGCTGACATGCGTGTGCGTGTGGGGTTACCTTCATATGAAAAAATACAATCGTCAGTGTGCAGTACGATTATACCGTACTGCTTCGATACCGCAGCAGGACGACAACAAACGTCCGAATTTAAAGAGACCTAAATTAACTATTAGTGCAAAGATGGTAGATTTGAATTTGAAACAAATCAGCCACTTGCAAGAACTTTTCTATTTACAACACAACAGACCCCTTTTTTCGAGCAGAAAATTTGCTCCTATATCTTGATCTAACCTTAAATCCAAATCGTTGGCCGAGTGTCAAGTTTTTCAAATCCTTCTTGCCCTGGGGTGAAGGTAGTTTTTCGTGTAGCTCGAACAGCAAAGCAGCACCAGGGTCTGGTAATCGTGGTGGTGGTGCAACGCATGCTGCTAGTAACGCCGCCACAGACACTGGGGTCCCCGTGCGGACTATGACTCGTGGTATTGGGCGGTTTGCAGTCACAGATTCTGCTTCTTTTATTATCTGCTGCAGAAGTGTTCCTGTAGGCAAAACGGGTCTCAGCTTATTAAATTTAGTCAACTCTTGATAACATTTATTGCTGATCATTGTATGCAATTTTTTTTTGTCATAATAACCATAACTTTCCTAGCAATAACCCGATTGCCCTAGACTTAAGATTAGAGCCCAGGGTCATGAATGGTCTAACCACATTGGGCTAAATTTTATTTATTTGTGGGATATTTACTATCGAAGCATAATATAAAAGTATGAGTTACTATTCGATAGCACTCGATATCGTGTGGCATCATGAGATCATCATCAAATGCACATACATAAATATATAAAGTTGTACTATGTTACAGTTCTTTTCTTACCTCCGCTTAATCTTCGCAGCAAATTATTGTGAAACATCATAGAGTACTCTAGTCTAGCGACGTCCATCAGTTTTCTTTTTACATGCTTTGCCCATTTTGGATTGGGAACTTTTATGTCCTCCTGAAACAAGTTCATTTTACCCGCAGTCTATACAGATTTGGCTTAAAGAGTTGTAAGTACAAAAAGTAACATTAAAAGGAGAATGCTATAAAAATTGCATTATAAATTAAGAAGTGTTTCAGTATTAATCTTTTTTCGTTTACGTTCTAAATGAAATAAACTTACAAATTTTATTATTGCGGCAATGATTTCGTTTATGTACGTGTGTTAGATCCAACTACTTTCATAATATTAGGAAAAACTACATTGTCTAACTGACCAGTTTTTTTTAATTAGAATTTTTAGCATTTACAATACTGTATATAGTTATAAGATGTAATTTTTACTAGAACAGAGCAGTGGACTGGTAATCCAAAGGTCGTAGTTTCGATTTCCATTCGGGCCACCGTGGCAATTTTTTTCTAGTAAATAAGTTCTCACTGACCTGTATTAAAAACAAATTATTGAGATTATATGCATCTTGTGGTGTACTGAAATTCGTGCCAGTCATTTGAGCTATCTTCTGGAAAAAGTCTTTATAAGGAACTAAAAGGCTTTCTTCTGTAAAGGCTTTGAGGATTCTTTCTTTCTCTTGTTGGTATCGGTGACAATTATCTTCATAGAGAAGCTGAAACACCGTTTTTTATATGAATATGTTATTTCAAGCAGTGCTCACAAGTCCCACAAATAGCAAACAATTTTTTTATGAAAGGAAAAATTAAGAGAACCCTCCGTCATTGCATGGGCATGTTATAAGAAGAGACGAAGAGCATATAATTACTCTTTTAGTAATTTATGTGAATATTACCGGCTGATAAGGGGGTAAATGGAAGAAAAAGTCATGCTGTCACCAGGTAAATTGAAAGCTGATGACAAAAGATCTAGTAACTCCTAAAACAATATTTTAAAGAAATAAAAAACGATCTGTGGTAAAAGTGAAGTTTGCTACAACTATATAGTTTCTTATACATTTGTTATAGAAAGGTTTTTGCCCACCCCAAACAGAAATATAAGCGTGATGTTATACAGATATGTATAAATAAAGTACTGTATTTCAGTAAAGCTTAGCTACGAGATGTTCTGTTTACATATTAGGTGATGTGAAATATAAATTCGTACAAAGTCCTCGTGATGTGGTGGGTACGTGTAGGGAACTGGTTGCCAGGCCATGCTGTCATTCCACATCTGCTCTTCCGGCGGTGGCCACAACCCGGCTGCGATTAACAACGCTGTCATCTTGCTCAACTCTGTGTCTGATGCGATTACTATACTAGTTTCTGAAATATACAACAATATTTTTGCATTTCATCTCTACCCATTAAAGTCCCACTACTGAGCAAGAGCTGGAGGCCCTCACAAACCATAATGGAAGGGAATTCTGCATTCACTGATATCAACATACATACTCGTATCTGCTATCGTTTGCTCTAATTATAATTAAACGGTTTATGTAAACTCTGGAAGATCTGAAGCTAGGACCTACTGCTTATTCGTCAGGGAATATCTTCCAGCTGTCATAATATTAGACGATTGATAATAAAATAATAGACGTGGATTTGGGTGTATTCGCAATTTGCCGGCCTACCTGTTAAGCCTATACCTATGTATATTTAAAAGATGTAATAAAATTATAGAAGAGAGGTCTTTTCGATTGCATACATAAATCTGAGTTTTAAGCTGTTCGCTTTAATTGAAAGTTAATTATATATTTTTCAATTCCAATGAACAATTCTAAAGCTTTTTTAAATATTTGTCATACGCAAGGAATGATATAAGTTTCGGCGATAAGTAATTTTACATACAACAATTTAATGTAATTAATAGTTACCAGGTTCGTAATAAAGTCCTAAAAATGTGTCGTATCTCTTTCTAAGTAAAGCGCCCATCTCAAAAGTCAACATCTTTCCTTCCTGAAACAAATAAATAAATAAACAAACTGTCATTTGTTTTGTATACTCGTGCGGCCTTTATATATTCTAGTTGTCTGTCCCACATCTGACGCAAGTAGCGACTAGCAATAAATCATTATTAGTGTCCGACGACAATTTGCGTCTCTGATGACACCTCGCTCCCGTTTGAGCGCGACCTTCAAAAATCGGACTCCCTCGCGCCACGGATCGGGAAGCAAACGCTTCGTTATAAAATCATTTGTCAAGATTCCCTGCCACCTGACCCTTGTGAAGATAGAAGTTCAATGCCACTATCATTATCAAGTTCGCATTTTCGTCTGAGTACCCATTTCATTTCTTACCTGATGATTTCCTAAATATAAAAAAAAATCCGCTTAGATTGTTAATTCGTGTATTTGTATAGATGTTCTATATAAAATTTTCAGGGTCAAACGACGTATTTCATAGGAGCGTTGTAAACTTACAAAGTTACGAATAATAAATTCATTTATAAAACTGCAGTGTATAGTTAAGGAGTCAATAGCAGCATGAATAAAGGCGCTCCCGAGCATAGTGAAGCAAACATTGGCAGTATGAGAATATGTCATTTGCCCGATTGTGAACGTGCAGTCCATTCGTTACGGCTGTCCGACGTTATAGTCATGAATCGGGAAACACGCTTAAAAAGCTATTGTCCAGTATCGAATGGCTTACGGTTCCCATGACGAATGTTGTAATAAAAACTAACCTCATAACGCCGGTTCATTTCAATTTCATTGCTTAAAATTGAATTCGACCATTCAATGTTGGTAACACTACCTACATACATTGTCAAAACTGTAAGGTTCTCGTGTATTGAAAACATATAATACTATCAAATCTTTTACAATACATTTTACAGGCAAAACCCAATTTTACTTCAAGAGTGCCTACGCCTTATTATTGAGCACTCTTGGCAATTGGCAATCTTCTCACTACTCGGTTCGTGACAGGGATTCAGATCACGGAAAACTATTGCGGATTTTCGGAGGCGTGCTGTCCTATAGTTAGAATTTTTATGCCGCCCTGTAGGACCTCAAATTTTGCTTAACGACTATCTCACTCAGCCCATTAACTACTACTTAGTAGTAGTAGTTTCTTTCATACTTTGGTCACATAGCACACAGAGGCGATTCATCGGCTTTCAGCGGCTTTCAAGCCTGGAATAACTGAATGTCGTTGGAAACACAGAAGGCAAACGATCGCGTGGTCATGCCCCAACCAGATGGAACGATCAAGTGAAAGACTCATCGTCCTCCAAATTCTACCTACGCGGTCGTAAACGACGCACTGGATCGGAACCGATTGAAGCAGATCATCCGCTCCAGATGTTACTCCGATGCTAACCACGATCCTCAGACATGAGGAACCGACTATAGAGAGAGAGGGTAGTAGTGAGAGGAAGGAGGCCTGTAAGTACGGCCTACTTACGCAATAACGTCCGTGGGTATTGGGTCATACTCCACCACGTGATCCCAGCCTGGATTTGTAGAGGCATTAACTAATATATACAATTTCATTCTACCGCTTCCTAAAAGTAAACAAAGCCATTTCTTACATTAGTCATTGCGCCGGCGCCGTATGGCGCGAATACGTGGTCAGGCGCGGGCGTGCCAAGCATTGCCAACTCCTGTTCGCTGGGTGTACGCTCACCGTGCGACATCAGCTGTATAGAAATATTTTTATTATGAACAAATCCACCTTTGAATTATATCATTCCACGTTATATTTAACGTTACATACAAAACACACACCAACATAAAAAATCGTGTTTTTTATTTGTGCTTTCATAAAGCACTTATTAAATAAATAACTAAAATATATTTTTTTAAATAAATATTTTCTAACAATTACACCAATTTAATTTAGTTCCAAGATAAGTATCATCATTATGAACTTGTGTTATGGATACTAAATAACGGATAAACAGACATAAATACATTTTTTTTATATAAATAAATACTCAATATATATGGGGAAACACCTAGACCAGAACAAATATTCATGTTCATGCAAATAAATATTTGTCCTGTATGGGAATCGTACCCACGACTTTTGAGCGGAGAGCGGGTATACTCGCCACCACGCTATATCGGTCGTCAAAAACTTATGAATGTCAAGATAAATTAAAATCTAACGCTACAATTCTCTTTGTTACTGATACATTTTATTCGCTTTTTGCTAAGGACCTGATTAGCAAAATATTAGGTATGAGGAACTTACCACATGCACTTGTCGCAGAGCTGTGATTTCGATCGTACTGTCCTTCATGAGTATTACTGCTACGAGGGCTGTTGTGTTAAAATAAATATTTAATAAATTTGAGGAAAAGAAATGTGAAATTGTGCAAAGGTTATACTAATATAACAAAATGAAATAGCTAACTTTAAATAAACAATCAATATAATATTCAAAGCAAAATTAAAATTTGCAATGTTATTTGATTTTACCAGTTAGAGTGTAGTAGGTACATAATTTAGGGTCTCATACTTTAATGACATCCAACTCAAACCTTTGTGCTCCACAATTGTGCTCTTAAAGTAGGTAGTAGGACAATTAATATTTGTGTGTATGAACCAAACCTTTTCTTGTTGTGACTATGTAGTACGAAAATGTGGATTCTCGAATAAGATTTGAGTGAGGTGATTACTACTATTTTATCTCATTCTTATAACATCTATCAACTTTGACTTCTTAAATAAGATAGTTTACTAGCGAGTTCTTTATGCAAAAGTAATGGCCATCGCTTCTCATACTGTCTTACATCATCTTCATCAGCCTATTATGTTCGTCCACTGCTGGACATAGGTCTCTCCGATCGATCTTCAGCTTTTCGCCTCCAGCCGCTTGCGTTACTTATTTAGACGCGAGCGCGACGTTGCCGCTCCGTAGACAGGGTTATACAGTTTTTATGTAAGCTGCAAACAGGCGTACATCAAGCATATCATGACTGCACAGTAGCCTCGCTACAAACTTTGGTTGCTAGAATGATATAGTAAAATACCGGCGATGAGCGAGACGCCCACCAACACTCCGAGGCAACAGCAGGTGTGCTCGGTGCGTACGTGCGGGTTTGTCTCCGCCGCCGCCACCGCCTCCGCCGCGTTGGTTGGCTCCTCCTCGCGACCGCCCTCTTTCCTATTGACACACGGCAAATAATAAGAGCTGTACCCTTCCCTTAGGATCGTAGCCCCCTCGGTATTTTGACATACCTAGGAAATATTTGTTTTTAAGTATTTTTTTAAAATTCAATGCTGGCTCAATAAAGCTCTTATAAACGTCTAAGAATATTAAAAGCTAACGTCAAATTAAAAATCCTCTTTCCTTTTTACACACGGCACATGATAAAAACCCTTCTTTTAAGTTTCTAGACCTCTCTTTCACATAATAAGAATTTCTCTTAGGTTGCGAGACCCCCTCTATCCTATCTATTTTTTCATATGTCAAATACAAAGAACAAGACCCCTTTTTCCCTTTGGCACACATCACATGATAAGAACTTGACCGTTCTCTTACTTAAGAGAAGTAATTACTGAATTAGACCCCTATTTCTATTTGAGCCCCGTAACATAATAAGAAGTAGACCCTTCCCTTAAATTTCCAGACCCCCTCTATCCTTTTGACACAGGGCACATAAAAAGAACTACATCCTTTATTAAGTTACTAGAACCTCTTTTTTCCCGTGGACACTAACTATAACCTTCTTTAAACTCGCTACACCCCTCTTGTACTAGTGACGTGACCAATAGCTTGTTCTCAGAATCAGTCTCTTTTGCATACTCAGGACCAAGAGACTACGTCGTAAAAAAGGTTTTGTCAGAAATATTTGGAGATGTAGAGTAAAGGCAAGGGACAGTATCTTTAAAGGAGAGCATACAAAGGAGATAGTGCTCTTCGGAACTTAGCGCTCTACTTGTAAAGTTACGGCGTGTAGAGCTACTACTTACTACTAGAGGCACTACATGAGATCTGATCACGGGATAGTACGATGCAAATGTCTAAGCAATATTTTACATTAAAACATGTTTAGTGGGACTACTTTTTTCTAAATTATGTATAAACAAAATGCTTGCAATGAAATTTGATTGATTGTATTGTAGTGTAATGAATATGGACTTGCTCTGAAATAAACGATTATTATTATACATTATCTTGAGAATTTAATAATATATTTAAGACGGATTCAACTATTTCCTGTTCCATTTCCTGAAATAACTAATAAAAAATTCGGGAGCGTTTTAGCATATTGCCTTTCAACGTTTTCATTATTACTTGCATAGTAAGTAATACGAAAATTTAAAGAATTGAGATGAGAATCTTTTGGTTTTTCGCATAAATATCAAAAAGCCAGCTCGTTAAATTCAAAAAAAATTGCTAACCCTTGTCAAAAATAAAAACTTACGTTTTTTTTATATCTAACAAAATCAGGTTTCAATATTACTTATTATAAGGTAATTTTATAAAAAAATGAAGCCTGAATGAGGTGATTTTTGTACAGTCATATGAATGCACTCCTTTAATCTTTTGGCTGTAGGCTTGTGTGTCTGTTGATAATCTACACAACTTGCTGATAAGCAGCAAAATTTTTTGTAAATTAGAATTTAAATAATTAAATAACTAGCATAAAACACAACGATTTCGACATCCAAAGTAATTAATTAGACTCTACCTACTACTGTAAAAAAATATAGAACTTTTCATTGATCTAATGATGACAGTTCTATTGTTCAGCTCTTATATTTCTTTAGACTATTCAATAGAATCTATTTACACAAACGCCTGCCATTAGTCTTGTGAGTACTCAAAATCATTAACTTGCACGTGCCCTTATAAATATTGCGAGGTATCATTAAATCACTTACATTTTCCTCCGTCGAGGCGGCACTGCTACATTGTGTTCCGATCTGTTGTTCCGAATCAATTATAAGTTTGCATTTCCCTGGCGTTGCTACAATAGTGTCATTAAATCACAGATAAATTAGGTATAGCAGATATTTGTATGAGGTCAGTTGGCAGGAAGCGTACGGCGCGCACGGCGGGATACCACTGAGGAGCGCACTGGATTGTCAGCTTGGATTCACGGTCGCTGCGACCTGCCCAATGATTAACTTTGTCCAGTCGATTGTGTCGCAGTACCTAGTTGAGTTGGGCTAGTCACTAGTCTATCACCGTCTCCCGTACAGCGTATATATATGCAACGTCATGCCAGTAAACATCGAATGATGACAACACGCGCCACGCACCGCTTCTTTGCTGATTTCAATCTGATTCAATGCATCACAGAACATAGACTTAGACATGTTGTCAAGTTGAATAACTAAATTGATGCTATTTTAACCTGATTTACAAATTTCAGCAAGTAATCCAACTTATATTGTATGGTTTCTTAGTCAGATTCGAAAATTCTACACATAACTTTAATGAGTATGAACAATAATACTAATTAAATAAATATATATTTAAGCTGTTTTTTTATGATAGTTATATATATAAGTATATTTATTTACTTATATATTTTCTGACAATTAGACCAATTATTTAGTTCCAAGATAAGTATCATTAAGAACTTGTGTTATGGATACTAAATAACGGATAAACATAGAAATACTTATTTTTATAATTATATACTTAATATACATAGGAAAACACCCAGACCGGAACAAATATTCATGTTGATACACACAAAGATTTATCCTGTGTGGGAATCGCATTCACATCCTCAGGAGCGGAGTGCGTTTATACTCGCCTCCACGCCATATCAGTCGTCAATTAATCCAACTCTCGTTCTATTCTATTCATCTATCCTCTCGTCCTTCCTCTCCACATTACCATCTTGTTGAAGAATGATATTATGAGCGGGAAAGAGATGGATGAGTCAAAGACGAATAACTTAGATCAATAAAAGTAAAAAGTTATTTATTTCATAAACTATTACATAGCACTTAAAAACGTCAAAACAAAATATCAATTTTAAAAAAAACTAAATATTACTACACTGAAATCACGAAGTTTAGATTCACATACATGCAAATAAAAAAAAATTGGTGTAAGTGAATCTAAGTGCCAGTTCCGAACCCCCGCTCTGTGAGAAGAACTGACAAGAAACTCACAGGCTATGCTTTTTTAAATTAATAATCAAATACAACAATACAGACGAGGCTCTGGAGACGATTTACAAATGTTCCTGATAAACGGCAATAGGCTCGCTCGCTCGTGGGACCAACGTTATAACTGGCGAAGTGTGGGTGTTTAATATGCATCTGTCTACCCCTTCGGGGAAAAAGGCGTAATTGTATGTATTTGGTTTTCCAACTAAAACCAGTTAATAAAAATACTGTCTGTAATTGTTATTGTAGTTATTGATATCTCGTATCTGCATAGGCATACTCATACATTACGATTCTGGCAGATATCGTTATTATGTATACTTAGATATAATAACAATCACGGATAGCCGTAAAATCAGTTCCCCTGACTTTCGGAAGAAAAACATAGCCAAACCTCTGCCTAAGTTCGTCAGCCACGTATTAAACGAAAAATCGCAAAATAAAGTCATGTTTATGAAATATAATGTTACCTACGCAAAAGATCTAGAATAATTCAATTGCTATTTCAATTAAATGGTACTGGTGTAATTTTAAACAAATGCACTAAATTTTAATTAACATTGAACAAAGTTTCTGTTATTGTAACGGTTTATTAAAATTTTTAAGACTGTCGTTTGCCATATTAAATCATTTTAAAACAGAAGTTCAGGATCCATGTGAAAGTTGATTCGCATTTCATAGTATAATAACTAGAGTTTACGTAGTACACTAAGAAGTTAGAGATTACTGTAATATTATATACATTACTTACCTGAATTATAATCAAAAAATTATATTTACTTTGACGGTGTTTTTTTAAAATTTCTTTTCATATACGAAAAAAACCGTTTTTAATCAATCCTTAATTGTTTACTTTGTTTGATATCAATATTTTATTAGCCGTCGGGAGCCGCGATACGAAATATTTATGAATATAACTGTTTATTCTGCTTATGTATATTAAGTATGTATGTACGAAAAAGAAAATATTTATGTATCCATTACTTTGTATCCATAACACAAGTTCCTAATGATATTTATCCTGGAATTAAATAATTAGTAACTGGTGAGAATAATTTATTTATGAGAGCTTTATTGAATCAAACTTGAAGAAGTTTTGAGTTCCGTTTTTCTGGTTGGGGTGTACCCTAATTTAGCTACGTTTAATAAGATACTTTAAATTTCTTGGCATTTGTGATTGAACGCCCAAGAATAAATATCTAGATAAAACAAAATACTAGAATAATAGTTTTACTTACTTGATGCAAATGCTAATTAGGTTCACCATGATGTATATGTTCACTCGTGGCTTCAGTGTCACTCCTTAATATTGTTGCACACCACATTATTTGAATAATTTCTCACATATCTTATCAAGTTTTATTTATTCACATGTTTAACAATCTAAGATTATGTGTACAGACATAAGAAGGACTCATCTGCAACTGAAATGTAATAGTATCTTTGTGCTGAACACTCATAATTACTTAAGATAAAATTATTTTTCCATTATTTCTACCTTCGGTTTTCCATAATTTCTAAGTTTTAGCATTATTTATTTAGAGAGAAAAAAATACTAATAATCAGCTACAGGCTGACTATATATACCTTTTTAAATTTTATATTTACTTCAGTTTTGCAAATGTATTATATAAAATATTTTAACTGATCGACTGTTAGAAAAATATTTTGAGAGACACGAAAAGAGAGAGAAAGAGACACATACTCTCATATACATACAGCCAGCTGCTCTCTTAGAAACGCCAAAGATAAAATAGAGCATGCTTTTTAAGCAGATTCCAGACACAATTTAAAATCCAATTGTTCTTTTACTTCCGCCACAGTCAGGCAGGCCATCATCTCATAGACTATGTCGCTTTTCAGTCTAATATGGAAACCACAAAATTAGCATTTCCATGAAATAATAAACTAGGCATAGCAACATTTTAGCTTTTATAATGGTAAGGAATTCATATTTATTATTTTAGCTTTTATTTCCTTCTTGGCATACAATATTATGACATAATAATAATGCTTGACGTCGTTTTTTCATTCGTTCATTGTTTGATCATACCGTAACCTTCATACAAGAAATATAAAAAAAACAATAATACAATTCACAGCCTTTTAATTTTATTTACATCTCACAACATAAATTGAACTATATTTATTTAGGCAGCTATTTACATAACAATATTATCTTAATTTTGGTTATTAATACATATTTTTGTTAGAAAATATGTATGAAATACTTTATTGAGATTACTTATTGCCTACGCTAAAACAGGACAGAGTTGTTCAAACTCATCCCTTGTACAGACGACGTCCTTCGTTAGGTCCAGGAAGAGTTCATAGTCACAAACCAGCTGACCTTGGCAACCTTCGACTGGTAAGAGTTCGGCAGGGCCGCCGGCCGTGCGTGCGTAGGCAGCCTGTGAAAATATAAAGATGTGTTGGATTTTCCTGATAATAATAACTTCATCTCAGCCCAGGACCACATTGAGGGCCCACTAGAACTAGCACCTGCATGTGCATGAACTTGAATCCGTTTATCCGGATAAATGTTTACCTGTTTTTATAATAACCGTAGTTTGAGGCTAGATGCGCTGTGTAGAATCACGCCTGTTTCCACAAAAACCTAGGCAGAGGCATGTTATAAGCCCACATTTCGGTAATTCTATAGTTGGTCCCTCGTAATAGGTGGCGAGCCTACCGTGCCACTCACCGGGAAATTTTATGTTTGCCAGAGCCCGGCCCGTTATCAGCAGGTGCACCACTTGCAGGTGAGATTGGCTTGGGTTCCAAAGATGATCCCCCCCGACTGGTCTCCACCTTGTCGTGGTGGGGGGGCTGAGTACCTCCCGGTAGGGCGCAGGAGGCGCTAGGGAAAAGGTAACACCCAGAGACCGACGACTCTGGGTGCCCTTAGTACTGACTACCGGGGGGGAAACTAAGAGGGACCTATGGAGGGCGCTGCGGGTAGGCCAGGAGGGCCCGCTCAGCAGCGCCAGGAGGGTCTAGGCAGCGGGGGCAGGGGGCCCCTGCTGTCTAACCATGGACCCTCCGGGAAGTCGGCCACACACGCTATGGTCGCAGGGGGAGGTAGGAGGGGCGCGTCCACTACGCCTCTCTGAGGAGGTCCTCCCGGTTTTGGTCCGGGGGACGTTGGCCGCAGGCGGGGTGTCAGAAGCTGCAACCCAGGTACTGGCCCCCGCCTCTTTCTCAACAAGCGGCGGGCGTCGTCGGAAGATTTTTAGTGGGTATTGCTGCCGGCGGTCGTGTCTGCCGGTGGTGAGTCCCACACCCCCTTTCGGTCCCCCTTTGGCCGGAAGGCAGTGCGTAAATGCATTTTGTTACCGACGTAAAACAAAAAAAAAAAAAAAGGGTTCCAAAGATGATGGCACGGATGGCCCCTTTATCATTCATAAAATCCGCTTCCGCTTTGTAAAACTGCGGGTTCTTCAAACTGAGATGTATGTGTGACAATTAGAAGGCGTCCTTTTTTATAAAGAACAAGATAATTAATTTTATGCAACAATAAAATTCACAAGTTTCCTACGTTCTTATCACAAGTCGTATAATGTCTGTCAGTATTAATTTCACCGTCTCAATTCCGGTTGACTAAACTAGTAATTTTATGTTCAATGAAACAGCGGTCATACACGAGGCGTGATAAGGAATGGCGCGACGATCGTATGATGGAGATGTGAGTGACATGGTTTTGGGTCACGTAAATCTGCTTCAGATATGCTATTCAAAGTCCATTTTCTAATAAATGTAGTGAAACGTTTACGAGACTAAGGGCGGCTTGCCGAACTGTTTTTTTTTATTTAATTGGCAATTTCAAATTTGCCAGTGTCAAGAAAATTGCAAAACAGTTATAAATTTGATTTAAGCTAAATCTGATTTTATATCTCATTGCATTTCAATTATTTGTTTGAAGTTGAGAGAGACAGATCGATATTTTTTTAATAGAATTGATTTAGCTCTAATAAGGATTAGTAACCCGTGTGCATGACATCCTTAATATATTTTTAAAGTTAAAGAAAAGTAGCGGTCAATGACTTCTCAGTTTGTCAAAGAATAAAAGAAACTTCTTTTTTTTTGTTTTACCTTGAACTTTTTGTAACTCTTTTGGAATGTTTGCTAGAGATAATTTATTAATCAAAACACGTTAAGTTCCACAACAGATTTTGAACTTTCCTTTTGATTACGCACGATTACGATTCCAGTAGGCGTAGTTTTTCGAAAGTTAGAAGTAGAATTACAATTGTATAAACCTAGTTTTTATAGGACCAATAAGTAAAGCGGTCCTATTAATTTTTTTCTATAAATAAAGAATAGTTTTTTTAATACAAGAAATTAAGTACATTGCTCAGATAATAAAGTTGTTAACTTTACGAAAAATTGTTGCCTGATGTTGTTATTTATGGTATTTTTTTTATTGTACCTTGAATCAAGTTTACGTACGATGTACAGTGATAAAGTGATAATGTCCCTAAATTCACTCAGGGTTTTTTGATAAATAATATTTTATTTATTTATCAAAAAACCCTCAGTCGTTTAAAAAAATACATTATAAAACCGTTTTGTGTGTGTATGGTTTATCATTAAATACATAAGTTAGAAAAACAGTTCAAAATGGTCTCGCTAAACCTATTAAGTATGTTTGACTGCAATTACGAAGTCACGCACGGATAAATATTACGATATTGTACATATTGAGTTTATTCCTTTTTTTATCTTCTAGTAGTAGACAAAGGTTTATCCATACCGATATTAATAAGTGTCGCTTTAACAACTCAACTACTGAACCAATTATTTAGTTCCAATTAGGAAAATCACAATTCACGGTAATCTGCCTGTATTATAATGATCTGACCATTATAACAATTATTTAGTTTCAAGATAAGTATAATTAAGAACTTGTGTTTTAGATACGAAGTAACGGATAAACATACTTGAATTTTTTTTTTTGTAAAACATACTTAGTATACATAGGAATATTCATGTTTACAAAGATTTGTCCTGTGTGGGAATCGAATCGATCACACGGACCCACGACCTCGACCACGACCAAAATCGGGCTTTTTAATTTGATTGTTCTTTGTCATGTTGTACGAAAAAAATATGGAAAAAAATTACGTATGTCTACACCATATTAACACATGAGAACGTTTGGTTAAAAATAAAATAACCCGTTTCTTATTATTAAATATTTAAAATTGTGTCTGGTCTTTTTTTCGGCCATTTTACTTCTAAACTATTAATCGCAAGTACTTTTTAATGACTCCAGGTCAGGACAGTTTGGTTGTTTTTGTCGATTTCTTTATTTCTTATTTTTGATGATTTTTTATGCATCGATGCACGAAAACCATCAGGAATCCCCTCTGACTCAATGATTTCTAGGATTCTGAACCGCCAAAGTCACCAACATCCACCGTCCCCTTAAGTACCTACTCGGTCAAGGAGATATATAAATCTTTAAAGACATAGGTAGTTACTAAACTTACTACTGTATGCTCACATTCGCTCCCAAAAATTATCTTATAATAAAAAATCCTTCTAACGTGACGTACTAATTTTTCGCCGCCTAGGCTAAACATTTTCATTTAATGGTATAGAACAATGTTAATATTAATAAATTATATACAAGTGAAAATTGATTTTTACTTTAGTAAATGCGTTTTCTGATAAGCTCTTATAGCTTCAGTTTTTTAAGGAAAACCATCTTCAAACTGTTAATTTATATAATTTTATGTCTTATGCAATTACCGAATAGTGTTTATTAATGACATTTTATATTAGATCGTGTTATACTTTATTAAACGGTATTTTATAATCATTATAAAGGTTATTATTTCTACGGGTTAGATTAAGCCTAACCATAGAGTTTTCCTCTGAATTAGATTGCTCAATTTTATTATCTTTTTGTATTTTTTCCTTTTCTGGATGTTTTGTTGTTTTATACGAGGTCTCTGTACTAAGGAAAACTAAACATTTACCCTTATGACTTAAACTTATGAGTATAAGGGCCTGTCAGGTTGGATGAACTTTTAGGACGAGACCCTTGATAGAACATTAATACTTACCAGAATTCCATACTGCCCAGTTTTCTTGTGCCGTCTGAGTTCCAATGAAAAAGTGGCGCCGTAATTAGGCTGGTGGGCCTTGAACACCCTGGCTGCTGCCATTAGGGCGGCCACGTTGTTCTCGTGAGCCGAGTAGAGACGCAGCTTGGGCTGGTCGGTGTTACCGTTAATGGCAGCTCTCGATGCGTCCAATATGTCGTTCAGTAGTACACCTGTCGTGATAAGTTGATAAGCGTTATTAATTAACTTCATATATGTGATGCACCGGCGGATCAACGGACCAAGCTTTGGCAAAAAATTAAGTTACCGGTAAACGGCAACAGGCTAGCGAAAATATACTTTGCGAAATGTGGGCGTATGATATGACTACCTGTAACCTGTACCTGTGTTAAAAATCCAAGGGCAGATCAAGGGCCTACCCTTTCGGGTAAACAGGTATCGGTGTACCCAAAAGGGTTGTCTCCCTTGCCTTTTGATTTTTAATATATATATACGCATGTATGTATTAAAAATCCAAGGGCAGATCTGGGGCAAAATTTATAAATTATCTATAAAAATGTTAATCAAGGATGAATTTTTAGTTTGTAATATGAAGTAGGGCAAGGTAGAGCGACAAGTAGCCTAAAATTATACAAATATCACCTTATGTAGTTATAAATTTCGTCATAGACTACACGCATCTACGGTGAAATTAAATTACATTGAATTTATTCGTTCTAGTACTAGTACTGCAGTGTACCTAATGTAAACGTGATAGAGAAAACTTATGAAAAAGTTATTTCCTATTTAATATTCAAATAAAACCAGTTTAGCGTTTACAGTAATACTTATCAATGTTTTCTATATGTAATCAGTAAGTTTATTGTTACAAACTACATAATAAAAACGAAAGCATTTCATTAGCATTGTTTGATTAAGGAAATACATGTTCTTAGTTCTTTAATTAAAGTGTTTCTAGAATTAATCATGAAAATTTGAATACTTAACCGATATGGAGTTTGGAGTGCATCGATTGTTTTTCAGCACCCAGGGCGTTATAGTGTGTCACATAAAGAAAAATGACAGCCAAGCTATAGGTTAACTTTAAATATTTTTTTACCTGCAGCCAGTTTCGTCATTTCGGAAGTGTAAAACTCTGCTGCATATTCAATTTTAGTCATCTGCTTGATCCTTGGCATCACTTCTTGTGCCCAGGTCGGTGTTTTTATTTCGACATTGTCCTTAAACAAATATGAAACCAAACCGAATTAAATTTAAATTGAGTTAAAAAAGATAAAATTCAATTTTAGCATGTAGATAGCAATTATGACGAATCCATCCGCAGAGGTAAACTAATTGTACTCTTTAAAAAGTGAAATAAAGTAAGGAAGTTTGTATGGCAATTCGCAGTTTATTATGATATATAAACCTTCCCCTTGAATCACTGTATCTATTAAAAACAACGGAATCAACATCAGTTGCGTAGTTTTAAAAATCTAAGCATAAGTACATAGGGACAGATAAAAAAGCGACTTTATTTCATACTAAGTGGCGATTATTAACCGTTCAATTAAAAATAATAATGTGTTCTAGCGTTTTTCTAAGGTAGTGAAATAGAAAAAAAACGTTTAGAAGCAATGCTGCTTTTATCTGTTTACCTTACGATACGACTTATTGATAGTTTGATAAAATAATACGTAATACATTGGTTTTGAAATAAAAACAGCGCAATAAAAACCGATGCGGGTATTTATGTGCAATGCCATTCGCCAATTCATTCTATATTATATACATCTGGTATGCTTGAAAACTTAATGTCATAAGCTGCATTGTACATTTACGTACATTATACATTTCGGATTCAAGGGATACCTACACTGATCTGTAAAATTATTAATTACGATTTTAAAAGATCTTCAACTTATGAAGGGATATCAATCCCTGATTACTGTGTCATATTTCAATATGATGGCATTTTAACGGCTATGGATATTAATGTGTAATGAAGTGATAGAACCTATTGAAATACATAATCAATGGGTAATTTAAAGAGCACATATAGTCTGAGTTTTTGGCTAGTTCTTCTTACAGAGCGCTGGCTCGGAACTGGCACTTAGATTCACTTAAGTTTCACGTAAGGGAATCTAAGCTATGTCGATTATTATTCATATAAAATTCTGACGTTTTCAAGTACTATGTAATAGTTTATGGAATACAAAAAAGATATGTTTGATTATCACATAACACAAGTTTACTACGAAGCGCTCATAGCTCATCGGTGGTCGGAAATAATCACCGATGTAAAGCAGAGTTTACAGAGGTCAATCCTTGGACGGTAACCGTTTGTGTGGCATTTGATTTCAAGCGCTTCCGTGCTTCGGAAGGCACGTTAAGCCGTTGCTCCCGGTTATCACTAAATGTGGTAGTCAAGTTAGAGGCCCAATTGGGCGGCAAGAATTTTTTTATAGCAGGACGCCGTACACCTGCCTCCGCCAATCCGCACTGGGTCCGCGTAGTGGACTATGACTCAATACCCTCGCACCTTGGTATGTGAGAGGAGGCTCGTGTTCAGTAGTGGGACGTTAATGGGCTGCGGTGATAATGACGATGACAAGTTTACTCTTTATTTACTCTTGGAAAATCTTTGTCCTACTTCACAGGAGGCAATAACGTCTAATTTCCATTCTAATTGTGTAACTTATATGAAAATGCTTACCAAAGTTTGGAACAAATTGTCTAAGTAAAATACGTCTTCCGGCGTAGTGATGTTGTTTCCGGTCTTCTTGGACAAGTACGTGAACAGGTCCTTGTAAGGCTCTATCAGAGACTTCATTTCTGGATAGCCGTAGACTTTGTTCCGGAGCCATAAGTACCTCGGACAGTTATACCAATATAGGA
Organism: Musotima nitidalis; assembly: GCA_949126915.1. Classification (NCBI taxonomy): domain Eukaryota; kingdom Metazoa; phylum Arthropoda; class Insecta; order Lepidoptera; family Crambidae; genus Musotima; species Musotima nitidalis. Next base: position 7,349,799 of record OX421415.1, on the reverse strand, counting down.
GCTGAAAGAAATAACATAAAACAATGAAATAACATAAGAAGACCGTTATGGCGTGGTGTCAAGTATACCCGCACTTCGTTCTAGAGCACGACTTCGGTTCGATTCCCAAACAGGACAAATCTTTGTATGCATAAACATAGAAATTTGTTCTGGTCTGAGTGTTTTCCTATGTATATTAAGAGCGTATTTACATACATACATAATGTCACGCCTCTTTCCCGTAGAGGTACGCAGAGATCACTACTTTCCACTACCTACGATCTTGGCACACATTTTTAGCTTCATTTACACTTATTAACCTCCTTATACACGCCCGTCGGCTTAGGGTACTTTTGACCTGCCCTTTCTCCAAAACTTTCTGGATTTGGTCATGGAAGGTCTTACGTGCTTTCCCCCCCCCCCCCCCCCCCAACACATCCATTCACTTGTCCATCTTAATCACTTTCGTTAGTCTTCTTTCATTCATTCTCTCAGATGACCAAACCATCTAAGCGTACCTTTCTCATTTCTAGTCACTGTATTTTCTTTAATACCAGCTTCGGCCCTTATCATTCCCAATCCTATCACTCAATTTCACACCTAGAATAATAACCTGACTTTGACTGTGTGTGTGAAAACGCTGCATAATGTTGAGTTCCTATGCAAATAAATTGATTTAACCGGTTAGTCCATATGAAATTAAAAATAACTAGGTACATAAACCATTAACTTTAACCATTATGCATAGGTTGTATGCATTTTGTAAGTCAACTATATGAAAAATGCCTATCTTGATTTGGAAGGGACTTTTGTTAAGGCTTAAGTTAAACGATATCGCTGGAATTGGGCTTTTTAAAATCCAATCTTCTTCATCATTTTATACGGAAAAAATCTGAAAAAACCTTAAGTTACATCATATAAGACATGAGAACGTGTGCTTAAAAATTAAATAATCAGTTTAGTTTCTCAGTAATATATATTAAAAGTAAAACGTCTCGTCTTTTCTTTACGGCCATTTTACTTCAAAACTATGATTCGTAAGTTTTTTTAGTACTCCAATTTATTAGTACAAAGAATACCGAAGAGTAGGTATTATACCCCGTGTGGATAGTATATAGTAAACCCCGTGTTTGTTTTTGCCAATTTCTGTTTTCATTAAATTTGATTATTTTTTATACGTAATCGATGCACCAAATCCATCTGGAATCCTCTCTGACGTCCTTCTGCCCACTGTCAAGGGCACGGAACCCCTTGCTAGGCGTCACCTTGCTCCGCGAAATATAGCACAATATAACTTATTGTAAGCGTTGTTATCGATGTCAAAAACGGAGGTACCTTATTTTCAACGTTTATTCGTAAGCGAACCTTGGATGAATGGTCGTGGCACTCGTGTCGTGGGTGAGCATTACGAGTATTTAGAAATTTCTTAAAGTCTCAACAAATACCTATTGATGTATAAATAGGCATTATTGTAGCAATGATGTTAACGATGTCGAAACGTATTACTTTGTTTTCAATACTCACTAATAACCGGGGTTGGACGAACGTGCGAGTATCACGGCCGGCATAATAGAAGAATTCTAGTTCTGGTTATAATATCAAAGAGACCCCGTGTTTGTGTTTGCTAATTTCTGTTTTCATTATTTTTAAATAATTTTTATACGTAATCTATGCACGAAATCCATCTAGAATCCCTTTTTTCTGCGATTTTCTTAGACACTCTTGTAAAATGAAATCAGCGACTTTGTGAAATAAATTGCTGTAAAATCTTTAGGACTCCTGCTCCAAATATGCAAAAAATATTTGATTCTTAAAATGTACATATGTATATCAAAAATATAACAGAAACAAGAATTGCTTTACAATTGAGATGTATTTACCTAAAACCATAGGAATACTATGAATTATTTGCATATTTTCATAAATAAATGAATGAATGAAATCTATCATATTAAAAAGATAATCTCTGACTTTGAGAAATTATAATTAAGAAGAGAATTATAAGCAGACTTATTCATTAGGTTCTAGTAGTAGTAGATAGTTAAGGACGCGAGATGGTGTTATTTAAAATAATTTATTGAAGCTTGCGCATAATTTTATTGCTAACGAGAAGTTATATGTAGGTGCGTGGCGCCTCTCGCGGAGGAATTGGTCGAATTCTAGTGAATAGCGCATGGTCAGCGGCGTCTAGGGCGCTTTTAACAGATAGCAGAAGTTACAAGATTTAACTTAAGCTACTTTTAATTTTCACGCGGGAATTTGATTTAAATATTGTACCTGTAGGCCAAGCCGTCGCGGGCGGCCGCTAGTTACATATATTTTATGTTAGTATACCTACATCATCTGTGTCAGCAGCCATAGTGTCGTATGGAATAGGTTGCCAGTCCAAGCTTGGATTCCACTTCTGTGCAGGCGGGGGGGGATAGAGCGCGGCGAGGGCAGTAAGGGCCGTCATTTGACAGCGCGCGAATGCAGTAGTCCTGACCGCCAGCTCATCTGGCAGGTACAAACGTGGCACGAGGCCATCGTATCGCTGCCGCAGATACTGCCCCACTAGGAAACCCCTCTGTTTTCCTTTCTGTTGTGAAAACAAGGAAAACCAAAGATTATTGAATTTTGCAGCAAGCTTGTTATACAATCTATTTATTTTCAATTCATGAGGTTTATGTGCTAATTTTTAACACAGATCCTGACGTTTTTATAAGGCACTTACAACTTAATTGCTATTTTCGAATTGAAATTCAACACACGAGAATCTGCCCTTTGTACTTTGTAGGTTGATAAGATCTCGACTAAAGATATAGAACCCGAATGAAATTTCTTATCTAGGTGCGTATCGGGAATTGAGAATTTATTTTACTACAAAGTTGTTGTTACCATCATTATAAAAATAAATTAGTAATAATAATTAATCTTATCGAATCTAAAGGGAAAGTTATAATATTATTTACAACTTGTAAATACTTTCATTTATTAAATAACTATTTTTCTTTCGAATGCTGAACCTTAAGGTGTAGGCTAGTACAATGTGCAAGTAAGTTCTCAATAGCAAATTAATTCAACCGATTGTCCATACAAAAATGACATTCCATAGCCAAATCTTACATTGTGTCTGGTTCACACGTTTAACGGATTATAGCTCTTGTAGGAATTATTGTAGAATTTATCATTAAAATTAGTGTTGATAAAGTTATACCGAAAATATGTTAATGGAAGGACTTACGTTGGTGAGTGCTTTTAACCCGTATGGGAAAAAGACATCTTTATATTTTTCATCTGTAGAGAATAATTCCAGCTCTTCCTTATCAGGAGTTCTATCTCCATGCCTAAATATCTGTTGAAAGTAAATTAAATTTTTATTAGCAATAGTGCCACCCCTACCTCACGGGGAATCGTAAGAGTCGACGAAGAGAAATCCTACCGGATGACGGGCAGCAGCGTCATCTTGCGTACTCGCTTCAACCGCTATCACCAACCCGCCTGCCCTGCATGGTGATTATGGGCAAATAACCCCAATAGAATGTATTCTATTAGGAAAGCAATGTTAAGCAGTGGACTTTTTAAATAGTACTAATAGTAATCATCGTCTCACCCCACTACCGTTCCACTACTAAGCACGAACGAGGGGGTTTCAGGTGATCTCCACAATCATACACCACGCGGATTGGCGAAGGATATTATTATTACTCTTAAAATGCGCTAGTTTAAATGTCAGTACGTCAGACCTCTTACCACAACCCAAAGGATTGCGGCCTTATTCCATCACAAAGAACCAGAGCGGATTGGCGAAGGCAGATGTTGTATCCTGCTATCAGTTTTATTAAGCCTACCAGGCCAGGCTTCTATATTGGCTGAACGACTACCACGTATAATACACAACAACCGGGACCAAAGACTTAACGTGCCATTCGAAGCACGCTTTTCAGTGAGTGCTTCTTCCTTGAAACTAAATTAATGTGAATATATTAAAATTTTATGCGTTTGTAGGTAAGCGCTATATTACATTATATTTTTTAATTACTCGAAATAGTATTTGAAGCACATCAAAATCTTTAAAATCGTCTTAAAAAGTATATCAACCAATAACACTACAACAGCACGTGATTAATTAATATTCGGTTTTATAATGATATGACATTCATTAAATTAATAGAACAAGTCAGCATTTAGTGCTGTCATAATCTTGTTTATTTGACTTTTACTTAAAACCATATTAAATACCTAGCGGCCCCCCGTGACTTCGTGTGCATGGCTTTGTTATTTTTCGGTTAAAAATAGCCCAAATAACCGCTTATAAAATCTATCTGCCAATGTCAATACTGAATTTTTTTGTCATTACCCACAACAGCTAGAAAATAGAGAGAAATCTTTGATAAATACCGTAATAATTTCCTAAGTATTTAATAAAAAGCTCCTATTGTGACAATTTAAATACTATGAGACAATTTTTTCAACTAGAAAAAATCTATTTGTCTGCGGTATCCCGGGAGAATTCGAAACTACGACCTTTTGATAACCCATCCACTGCTCTGACTACTGAGCTACCGGAGACTCCGAAGGACGCGTGGAATGCTTTTAGTACTATGAGATTTGCATTTCAAGCCTACGTTTTTTCTAGTTAAAATGTTAGTGTATGTAGTTAGAAAGACATACAAGACATTAGAAATGCGTAGGTGTATAGGGATCCTAACCAACGACGAGTCGAGACGTAGCGAAAGGAGTCCAAGCCAACCTCACTTGCAAGTGGTGCACCTGCCGATCAACGGACGAGGCTCTGGCGAACATAACAGTGCCCGGTAAGCGGCAACAGGTATTACGTGGGACCAACTATATAATTGGCGAAGTGTAGGCGTATAATAATGCCTCTGCCTACTCCTTCGGGGAAACAGGCTTGAATGTATGTATTGTAGATAGTCGATAAGAGTCGATTTTCGACGAACTTACAATCAAGTTTTTAAAAAAGTTTGACATAACGACGACAATTCCCAGCAAAATAACGAAATTTTAATTGCAGTAGATAATTAATACTTGATAATAATATGTTTAACAATTAGTAGATCATTAATGTATTCGCCTATTACTAGACCAAGTCATGTCCTCAGGTTAGCATGGCATAGTACAGGACACGGTTGTCTGGCTTTCCTACGATCCTTATTCAATAAACGATCCGCGATTCATATAGGAAGTAGGGGCACGCACGGCAGGCGTGATCAGCCTCAATAGCGAAATTGTCAATTTGAACGTACCACAAAGGCCAGCACCACTTCAGTGTCGTCTAGGTCGCGTTGTTTCACTGACACTGGGGGTTCCACCACGTGTCCTATCACGTGGAACCCCCACAGGCACACGGTCATCACTAACACACCTAACCCTCCCACCATGTTTTATTATGTATATTTAAATTTCCCGCCTATCGAGGCACTATCAGCGCGCGCGCTCGCGAGCCGATTTCGACTGCAACACACAGAGCCTCTGCTCCATTTATATAAAGAGATACATAGAATAATTGTTTCATTCACGAGGGTCGAGTTCAAAATCGCTTCTCTATTAGCGTTACAGCAGTCGCGTTGTCAGTACCGCGAACAGGTATTCACTTCATTACTCAAATCGCGATATTTTTTGTGAACATTTTGTAATAAAACTCTAATTTAATAAATAGTTCTCATTTCTCGTCTCGTAAGGAGGTTTTATAATAACTTTTTAATATGACTGCTAAAAATATCATTTTATGTACGTCATGTCGTGAAACATATTATGTACCAAATTATATACGCTGAATCAATTTTTTTAAATTTTGTGGTAAGAATAGAATTAAATTAATTGAATGAACTTGGCATTTTTATTAAAGCAGATATTCTTAGATATGGTCTCACTTGTAACTGTATTTGCCAGTGTCAAGTAATATAATTTAATGAGGTATTTGCATTAATGCAGCATTTGGTCATTCAGTACAGTCAAAGTCAAGTAAAGTCCGTCATACTTATGACGGACTTTACTTCAGAGTCAAGGCATACCCCAGTAAAATAGTGGAGACTTTAATAGAGGCTTCTTGCAAGGTTCGGAACAAACATGAAAACTCACTGCAATATGTCACTTTTCTACATAAGTGTACATTGCCGAAGAAGTTATGTCTAAAAATTCACTATATTTACACATAATAACTTGAATTGACACTAGTTTTGGAAAATAAAATACTGCCGCTATAGGTAACTTTTGGTGCCAGCACTCCAAAATTAAAATGAAAGAACGCTACTGCAATAGTAATTACACTTTGCCTCCGAATGCATGAATAAAAATATTTATTAAAGTTAGAAATGTATTTATTTCTCTCATTGCAATGTAGTGCAATTTATAAAGATACGGGATTTCAAATCAACAATATAATTCCGGTTCCTGTCTGATGATTGGATGGGTTCCAGAAAGCAATATAACATAAATTTTGTTGTAGATTAGCTAGTCATTATGTAAAGATTTCCTTATCTAACTAATGTTTTTTTTATTAACAGGTATGACAGACGTCCAATACAACGAACAGGCCCTACTCGAACAGCTCATGACCTGCACAGAGTACATAGATAAAGCGGAGAGATATGAATTATTGGGTCCTTTGTACCGTCTTATAATACCCATGTACGAAAGGAGAAAGGACTACCAAGCACTGCTAGCTTGCTATCAGCACCTTACCAAGGCATACGCCAAAGTTATCGAAGTAACAAATTCAGGAAAACGTCTCTTGGGAAGATTTTATCGAGTAGCATTCTTCGGCAAAGCTCATTTCGGTGATGATGAAGAAGGCATCGAGTTCATATACAAGGAACCAAAATTGACGTCTCTGAGTGAAATCTCGGAGAAACTGCAAACGTTTTACGAGCAAAAGTTCGGTGTCGGATTCGTCAAAATGATTATGGATTCAGCACCGGTGAGAAACATATTCAAATTAATTAATATTCTACTTTATTTAGAAACCAGTGGCCGTCCGCCACTTTGTTTGTGTAAACTACAGATGCTTTAAGTTTTGGGTTGAAAAGTAAACTCATAATCAACTAAGTAACTTCTTATAGCATCAGCTATCTGCCAGTGAAAAACCCGTCAAAATTGGTCTAGTTTATTCGGAGACTGACTAAAAGAAACAGCCAAACAGATTAATAGTAAATTTTGATGGTAAATACTCCATTATTTTATTTTTATAAGCACCGTATTACTTTAAAAGGCGTTATATAAAAAGCCCTCGATCGAGCTTCGGCCGATAATGATAAAAAGAACCTCTTGTGACTGACTCTTCAATTTGTGTTTAAGTTTATCTATAAGTCAATAGTTATATGAGTAATGGAAATAAACTTAAAAATTCTACTCCACAAAGGTCATTCATGGTTTCAGACTCAGTTGGACTGACATAAATCCAGAAAAACACCGTCAGCGTTCAACAGTTGTGTATTTTTTTAAATTTACGTCCGTTCTCAGTTTAAGGCCCTAAATCGCCTTTAGTCTCATTTTACAGCTAAACAATAAATGGCAGTAAAGTTGTTTAAATGTGAATTAGGTTTCAAATTTATCACTTTATTGTCTTCTTCACAAAGAGCAACAAATATTGTTAGAGGTTGTAATTTTCCATCTTAAGTATCATCATATCAGCCGTATAAAGTCCACTGCTTAACATTGGCCTGTCCAATAGTTTACATTCAATGGGGGGTATTTCCACAGTACGCAGGATCACGCTGCTGCCCATCATCCGGTAGGATTTCTCTTCGTCGACTATTACGACTCCCCGTGAGATGAGAGGGGGTGGCACTATTCTAGGCCGGTACCACACAGGGAAGAATAGTTTGATTGCTGTATATGTGAAACTAGTATTCTGGGATCAGTCTAAAGTATTTTATGACTTATCTATTTTTAAAGGCAAAATACAACAAGTGCTGTTGTATTGGTGCACTATACATTTGTGTTCTTACATTCATAATTACATGTTATATGTACTATGTGACCGTCCGAAAGAATTATTTGCACTATATTTATTTACTTATTTGCTGTCTACTTAATTACTTCTGAATGCGAACGAATCTATTTTTTGTTCTGATGTTATAGTATGTTTCACAGTAGGTTAAACCAAAAAATAAGTAACCCTACGTTATTCATAAACAAAAATCAGTTTGAACAATTATTAAAATAACCAATAAGTTTATTTAGACAATTTCTGTTTGTTAAACGTTTTAATTGCATTGAAGTATTTTTGACTTTTTAGAAGCGTGAGCCCATCGCGGCTGTCTTTTATTTTCCAAAACTAGTTTAAATTTGAGGTTTTAAAATATAGTGGATTTGTAGATACAACGTACACAAGGGTGTCTAGTAAAGTCTCCATTACTTTATAAGGGTATGACTTTGACTTGACTCGACTGTGGCGGACTTTACTTGACTTAATGATGAAGACGCTGCAATTTTTTTGCTTGAAATCTCTAATTTCTGGACACTGGCAAATATCAAATCGAATCAGTCAATACTGAATGAAAACAAAATGATTTTATCCGTTTTGGCATAAACTTTATGCCTATTTAAAGTTATTATGCATGCTTATGTATCAACACTATGCGTGCTTAATACTATAAAAAAGCATTTATCAAATAATCTCCCAAATTGCTTGAAAGGATTTTAAAATCTCTCGATGACTATGTATTTTTATATATATTGTTGATGTACCTTATTAAATATATAAATGACATAAGCGAAGCCGCGGGTTTTATAATACTTAATTAGGCATCCGGTTCCTCCTTTTTCTTTTTTAAAGACGCCTTGTTATATACATATTTAAATTTTATAGCATCGCTTGGGTACCTTTCTGACGCAACAACTCATAAATATTTTTTGTATCCAACATTATATATTCTTTATTGCTCAAAAAAAACAATAACAGAAAAAGCCTACATTGGCATAAGCGACACAAACAATAATCTCTTTTTTTCTAATTTTTTAAGCGAAATTGTTTTTTAAGTTTGCTCTCGCAAATTATAATTATAGCTGCTTGACCTTATTGACTAAAATTCCGTTCGTTTCATGTCAAAATTAATTTTCCTACTTATAAGAGTTTTTTTCCTGTGCCAATAGGTAAACCACGGCGAACTAGACAGCAAGCTTGCTTACATACAAGTGACGTGGGTTCGTGCGGCACCCGAAAACGTAGTGTGGGCGGGAGCAGGAGGGGAGGGCTCTTTCGAGAAGGCTCATAACGTGCGCCGCTTCGTCTTCGAAACTCCATTCACCAGAGAAGGGGGTGCCAGAGGACCCGTGCATCATCAGAGACTTAGACTGACTCATCTCACAGGTATTTTTCATAACAAACCTACAAAAGCGTTTTCAAACATTACTTAAATTGTGTCATCTCCGTCTTCCCAACGCGCTTGTCAGAGCGGTCGTGGTCATCATGAGTATACGTGAAGATTTAAATAAATTTTGGGCAGGTGTGACTTACAACATCACACTATATTTCTCTACTTGTCGTGCACTCATCCAAAGAAACGCCCACAGCAGACATGATTTGATCTGTCTCTTAATCTTATAAAGTTATATCATACATATTATTAGTATAGCTGGTCTCGTGGTAAGTTTAAAACCATTGCAAAGTGTTCCCGTCTGCAGCACTCTTGGCAAGGTTCGTACTCTAAGCACACAGGCTACGACTACGACTGATTTTAATGATGGCCATTACATCTAGATAAGCAAGTTTATATATGAACACTTGATTGCTGTTGTTTTTAGCGGAAAACTGGTTTCCGTACGTGAAGCGACGCGTACCAGTGATCGACACCCAGGTAGAGGAGAGAAGTCCCATCGAGGTGGCCGTCGCCGAAATGGAGGGTCAGGTCGCCGAACTTGCCGATCTCGTGAACGCCAATACCGCTGACATAAAAAAATTACAACTCAGGTAGCTATTTGTATATTATATTCTTAATTCTTACCTGACTTTTAATTTTTTACAATCTCAAAAAGTCAAAGGATGAGTTTATTTTCCTCAATTTTTTTTTTGTTGTAGGTATATTCATTACTTAAAACGAAATATACTTTAGATCGTAGGTTAGGTTAGTTTCCCGTTTTTTAAAAATGAAATGAAAATAATTTATTATGGTATAGTGAGGAAAGGTCATTAAAAATTGTGTTGTATAAGCCCCTCTACTTTATCGCTTGCTCCTTGTCTATTAAAGCACATTAAGCTATTAGTCCCGGCTTGTTCAACATCTATGGCAGTCGCTATTAGGAAGTCAGTGCCTTCTAATATCCTAGCAGCTGGTTTAACCAAATATTTTTCTTTGGGTTGCGGAGGTCAGACGGCAGTCGCTCTGTGTAATTAATAAATTTTAAATCTGTTAGACCAGTGAGCAGACCCTAGGCCCTAAGCTTAATGCTAGAATACACACAACCGGATTAATGCTAGGATGACGACAAGCACTCTCCGATAAATGTTTACTGAATTAAATAACAATATATGTATGAAACAAGCAATTTAGTATTAAAATATTGTACATAGTAATTGAATACATTTATTGTCAACATCTTCAAAGTTTCTATACGTTTTGTTCACAGATTACAAGGGAGTATTTGCGTGCAAGTGAACGCTGGTCCACTAGCGTACGCCAATGCATTCTTAGACCCTGCCTTGTCGCAGATGTATCCCGATGATCAGGTCGATAAACTGAAGACGACTTTCAAGTTAGTTTCAAAACTTTGTGCGATATATTTAATAATAAAGCGCTTCTACACAGATAAAATAATTAATATAATCAGCGGCACCTTCGTTGAACAAAAATAGGGGTTGATTGCGCAGATACAAACAAATGGGAAGAAGTACATGCGCGTGAGTGAGTACTTAAGCGTCACCCTTCATTCTGCGCTTCGATTGAGACTCGATAATGTGTTACTGTGCACATTCAAGGATATTTTGTAACGTAGGCAAAGGCCGCGTACTGTAATGAGTTCCACAATCTTAGACATCAGCAGAAATCTACATGGTTGATATCTTATTTAATATCAAGTGTTACTTTGTGTGGGTGTACAGGTGTCCTACCATCATCTTAGGACCCCAAGCCAACCAACCTCACCTGCAAATGGTGCACCTGCCGATTATTGCCCGAACATAAAAGTTCCCGGTAAGCGGCAATGGGCTCGCCACCTATTACGTGGGAATAACAAAACAATTGGCGAAATTTAGGCGTAGAATATGCCTCTGCCTACCCTTAGGGTAACAAGCGTGATTGTATGTATATATGTTACTTTGTGTATCGAGAAGCAAATTGCACTATTTGGAAAGAAAACTTTTTAACATTATAATATATTACAGTAGTAATTGATTTCATATAGCGCTAATGAACTTAAGATTTCCTCATCGGCCATGGGACGTTTACTTACGGAAACATGTAAAAAAGTGACTTCAAAATAACAATGAACCAAAGTGTCAATGTCAATCAAACAACATAATTGTGTAGGCATCTATTTATAACATGTTCCAACAACGTGATTGTTACAAACAGAATAATGTCCTTTAAATATTCATACATTTTATACAAATGTGAATGTGCTCAAGTCCCCTTTGAAACTATTATGGAGATACTTTTCTGTGCGATAAGAATTTATGAAATCCGTTACTATACGTTAGAATAAGTTAAATATTTAAATGTCTTAATGTGTCAATGAAATCTTATTTTTGTTTTAAAAATTGTTAACTTATTTTAGTTAAAACCTTTTTAGGGAGTTTCTGACGGTGTGCCATTCGGCGCTACAACTGAACGCGAAGCTCATCAGCTCCGATCAAGTTTCGTACCATGAAGCCTTGGAGACCAACTACTACAAGCTAAGTGATTCGTTGTCACAAGTTCTAGGTCAGCCGCTGCATGAAATCTTGGTTAATGGAAATCTCAGCACCACCGTCACAGGGGTGGAAATGGAATCTAGTAACGCTTAAGATCTAATTTATTTCTTTGTTCTTTCCTAGATAGTAAGATTTTATCTGAAATGTTCTCTGATATTTAAACTGGGTTGGAAAGTATTTCACAATTATCACTTATTCGAGAGAGAATGTGATGGAGGAAGAATAATCTAAAAGTGGTATTTCGGCGATGGACCGTCTAAAAAGAGATATTAGAACCCAAATTTCTGTATAATATTACAAAGTTCTTGTGCCACCAGATGGCGCTACTTGTAAGTAATGTCCCATCGTCAGTCGAATTGCAAAAGTTTTATTTACTACATATTCTGCATTCAAATCTAAATAAATTATGAATATGACAAAAACGCATGTTTACTAAAAAAAAATGTTTACTTGTCTATATGACAAAGGCTTATGGTAGGGTAATAACAAATTATAGAGTCAAATATATGCGGGGAAGATATAAATACTTTAAGAGACACCAACAAGATTAATGGCAGATTAATGGGACTAACATCTTGCTCTCTAGTGCCGCCAACTGAAGAGCATAAACATTTAAGCCCATTTCGTTATAGTGAAACAGCTATACACCTTATATAGCGGTATCTCACGCATGGCGGGCCCTTATACTATGGCCTACAAAAATCTGAGTCTTGAAATCTAAGAAACGCTCTCTATTTATGTGCATTTCATTGCATTAAATATTGTTACTATTTTTAAAATATTATTCAATACAAGACTATGAAATATGACGTAATAAATTCGTAAAATACGTATGTATTCATTAAAATTTCTTATGTTTTGTAATAATTGGTATTATTACATCTTAGGTAATGATTTATCCGTCAAATGGAATATAATACGACCTATTAAGAAATGTTCTTATGCGGTATTTTTTAACATGCATTTTAAAAATCAGCCTGAAATAAAATTAAGACTGGACATTATATATCTGATAGCAATAATATTTGAATATAAACGAAACCCCATCATCGACTGTCAATTATGTCTACGATAGGTACATTTTAAACGATCATGTTAACAAAAGCAAGCCTAAAAATAAAGTTTTCAGTCGATTAAAGTTAAATATTCTTTCAAACTTAAATAGATAAGGTTAATAATAGTTCGAGCACAAAATAGCCGCTAGATACATTTTAAAAACTTTCCAATAGATAATAAGTACAATGTGTCAGTTCAATATTGCCATAAGTGAAATGTCCAAGTCGAATAGATCTCGTTTTGCGAAACTTAAAGTTTAGTTACTAATGTCGTGACTGGTGTAAAATCTTAGTTCTATTATAATAAATAAATAATAATAGGTATAATAATAATAAGGTCTATACCCACATGTTTACTTGCCCAGTGACTTAGCTATTTCTGAATGACATGGTTTCGGATAACACAAAGACAGAAATAGATAACTATGGAGTCGAGTGTTGCCAACAATAAAATAATTTACCTTGAAGTTTCGTGAAACAGATCCTTGCCCAGTAATACAATATTTATAATTAAGTTACTCTAATTATGCCATGGTTAAAAAAAATATTATAAGAATTTTGTACTATAATAATGTAGAATGTTTGAAAATACTTTTTAAATTACATTAAGGGATTCATTGGTAATTTAAAATTCCTGATTTTGTTCTGTCCATAGTCCTTAAAGACTGATTAACTTTTCTTATGTATAACTAACTACAAAACTACCGAAAAGTCCTTTTTAATCAAAATTGTATGCTTATTTTAAGCCAATATTTTATTAAGGTAACATAAAAGACGATTTTTTTGTTACTAGAAACAATCAACTCGTCTGCGGTAACCAGGTTAGAAATTGAACCTACGACTTTTGGAAAACCGGTCCATGCTCTTCTTAACTTATTTTTGGTAATTAAAATAGTATTGTTTTTATTAGGTACACATTAGAATTTTGTCAAAATTACTTTTTGCAAGCTATTTTAATTTATAACACTGAAATATGTACCTGCCCATTGTTTTAAAATGTATTTGAACTACGAGGAACTATTTCGTATATTTTAAATGAATACAGTAATTTTTTATTTCGTCTTTAGGTAAGAGTATGTAGATCTGAGGAATGATATTCTGTCGAAAGCTGCATCAAGATACTAACTAGAATATGAATCTGGTTTGCATTATTTTATGCAAACATAAGGGGAATGTTCAAAGCGAGTTATATTTTATGTCTAGGCAATAAATTACTGATTTAATATAAGACATTGTCGGTGTTATTACAAAACCTTGTTCAGTGATTAGGCAATTAAACACTCCTTAGACATAGTTTAAATTTAAACACAGGCTGGCGCTTTTTTATGACGCGTTTAACCTTAAAACTTTGACATTTTGTGTATCGCTCTTGCTTTTTAGTCAAAATAAATATTTTTAACCATGGATTTAAGCCTTTTCGATATGTAAGATTGACATTATTTACATGCCTGTCGTGACACTCAAAAAAAATGCACACGAATTAATCCAAGTGACCCTCGAGATAGGGTCTATTAAAATTGAATTGCATTTAAATTGTAACGTTTATTGACCTCCATATTCAATAATAATAAATTGTTTTCATTGTTTTTGACTATAATTAATAAATTTACCATAGTTTATGTCTAAATTTTGAAGGATGACAGCTGACAACTGTGACGATTCGTTTCATGCAGCGTTACGCATATTATTTAAAAGTAGGTATTTTATATTCCTAACATGACCCTTGTTGAGTTAAAAGTATTTTAAATCCATAAATAGATTATTTAACTTAAATTACACATTTTTTGATATGTGAAATATTGATATTCAATAATAATGAACTCCGTAGAGTCGAACATGGTTTGCTTAACACGGAATGTGAAAGAATGAATGAAAGCCCGTTGAGTGAACGTATCGTTTTGAAGCGGTTTTAACTAAACGCTTGCTAAACAGTGTTTTGTAATAGAGAAAGTTAAATATATCGTAAACATCGTTTAAATTTTTAAACACGTTTACCTAAACGCATGTCTAACGAGTGTTTAAAGTATTTTTTATAATAACACCGTGTAAGTTTAATATTGATTGTCCCCAATAAACGAATTATTTTCAGATATATATTGTTATGTAACATACATAAAAGTCGTTAAAAAATTAGTTAAATTACTGGGTCTAATACTAACTAGAATTTATAGTGTTATGTGACTGGTCTACATTTAATAATTTACCTTTTTGCTGTACATATAAACATAAATTCATTCCTGTTACCCCGAAGGGGTAAGCAGAGGCATACTATATGCCCAGACTTCGCCAATTATATAGTTAGTCCCACGTAATAGGTAGCAGAGCCTTCTGCCGCTTACCGGGAACTTTTGTTTGTCAGAGCTCCGCCCGAAATCGAAAGGGATCACTTGCAGGTGTGGTTGGCTGCTGTGCTAACGAAAGTTCCAAGGAGTGCAAAGTTTTGCAGTCTAAATTGGTATTTGTAAACCATCTAGCAGTTTTGTAAAAAGGTGTATGTACTTCTACTTAATAATCCTAGGTTGTTAAGGATTACTTTGCAAATTCAATTCCTTCATAATTATGACTTATCATTTTGTACAGCGATGTATCCAGTGAGACGAAAGAGTTCAAAAAATAGCATTTTAGTTTAGTTGTTATTATTTTGATGATAACATTATTTTTGTGAACAAATTTTATGCGCATAGGTTTATGAATGTTTTATTTATTTTGTTTATTTCTAATAAGTCTTCATATATTACGTACAAATAGAATTACGTCACGTAAATTATAATAAAGTGCCTCATCATTTTTACAAAATCCACTACGTATTCACTGTATGTAAAATGTGAAGTACACATATTTAAACAACGACATTTTAAGTTAGTTTAATAATTGTACTGTGAGCTAAAATTGCGTAGAACGGTCAAACTGGTTCACTAACACCGTCATCGTTTCAGCCATATCTAGTCCACTGCTTAACATTAGCCTCCCCAATAGTTTACATTATATTGGAGGTATTTGCCCATAATCACCAGGTAATCACAGCGTACTGGCACGCAGGGTAACGATGCTGCCCATCATCCAGTAAGATTTCACTTCATTGAGTCCTACGTCTCCCCCATAAGGTAAGAGAGAGTAGCACATTTTAGGCCGATACCACACGGCTTACCGCCCCTAACACCGTAGTTTATAGTGTAACTTAAAGTGACTATTATAGAATATTATAGTGTTATAATAAGTATATTTTGCACAAGAAAACTTTATCCATAGAACTTTGTAGTATAGCTGGTCAGCCTTCAGCCACATTTACACTAGAAAAGATCGAATTCCATTAGTCTCCTTCTACGACACCTTCGGGCAAGACTGGAGTGGTAGTATTCTCTGGCGGTGCCACTACCACGTGACCCGAGTATATATTATAGAAATGACAATAAAAGTAGACTGTTTTTCCTTTGATTGTTACTTCATTTGGAAGATCCCACAAGCTCCTGACATACAGTTTTTACTATTTCGAGAGTCTAAGGAATTTAAAAAAAAACTTTGTATGTCTGAGGCAATAAATAAATATTATTTGGAAACACATCACCTATTAATATAAGAAAAAGTTAATTGTAAAAAAAGATCAGACTAGTCGACATTGTTTTGATTTGTACAATTTGTTGGCCGTTCTACGTCGTGAATTCATAGCCTTAACGATGATTCAACGATTTGACTAAAACGTCATGAAGCTTCATTCATTCCATAACTTATTTATTGTTATCTGTACTTAATCTTTACTAATTTATTGAATGTATTGTCTACATTATAATACTTGTGTAACATTTTGTAAAGAAAAATCATTCAATGTATACTAAAAATATATCAATGCTTATCAGAAAAAAGGAATTTGTGTTATTTTATTGTTGTCTAAAAAATTTATATTAATTATAACTTAATAATTTTTTTTTTTTATTTTCGTGAAAAGGTTGTGCTTTTTTATTTGTTATACCCATTTATTGGTATAAAATTAATCTCGAACGAACATTAGGTGCGTGTAAAAGTTATTACTGCAGGAACATCGTCTTTGTAAAGTTTTAAAAGCAACAAGACTGATCACAGGTTAATGGGACTGAAAGAGTAAAGACACGACGAGTGACTCAGGTGATCACACAAATTCCTCATTCAGTACTTGCGGTCAATGTGGGTTTCTTTTACATAGAGCTTTTTTTGCAGTTGTAACAATCACTGGAAGCGTATGTTCGTACATTGCGTGGCACATGTTAGTCTGACAAAAATTGAGATTATATCAGTGTCATAAGTGTAACGCTAATGTAAAACACGGTTATTTGCCACGTGCTGACATCGACGCCTTAATAGACCTCCAATTGTTTACGTTATTATTTATATTGTAAATTAATGTCGTATCTTAATAATGTACGTCAATACTGTCACACTTGAATCCTTTGCTGTATTCATCTTGTAATCATATCCTTTATATGCTTCGACAGTTCGCTTTTGTAATTTGAAATAATATTTATGTGAAATATGGTTTAAAAATAATACATCTAAAGATATCCTTCCTATTTAATAAATGTTTCTCGTTTCTTGAAAGTCAGAGGCAAGTAGGTATAGCTTTTCACTTTTAAAATGTTAAACTTTTTTGGTGTGAAAAAACATTCTTCCCTTCTTGATACTTTTATTTATGCCATCCTTTTAAAATTAGCGTAAATTAAAAGTAGCCATATCATTATGTTACCCAATAAAATTAATAACCATGAATTCACAAGAGGTAGTTTTTTGTATCTCCACTAAAATTGTAATCTGATTGTCACTGTTTAATACATTTTTTAAACATTGTCATATTCTCGGTGTTTTATTGCATTTATTAATCCCCGCCTTAAAAAGAGATATGTTATACGGGCCTTATCTGTCTTGGCACCGTAGCTCCGAAACGAATGACATATCATTCATACAAAAAAAGGGTGATATAAAGTTCAGTCAGTAATTTATGAAAAATCACTGACGGAACAGTCATTTCAGAATTATTAACTCATTTCTTGCTTGATAGATAGACTAAGACATACGTATGTACCAGGCGCAACAAGCAGAATAAACAAAATTAAATTAATCCGTTTATAAAATAAAGATGTATACAGGTGACCCAGAAACGAGTGTTAGGCTGAAATCCAAAGATCTGGGTATTAAAAATCAAATAAGACCCCCTGAACAAAACATTCCACGTGGGTAATCAATGCCAATTATAACGCTTATTTTATGGGTTTCTATAGCATTTAACTATTTGAAAACTTAAGCGTTGCAATAGCAAGACGTATTGGCATAAGAGATACGCTAGACAATGAGATTTTTATGTTCTGGGTACTTGAGCATTAAACCGACCGAAGACGTCATGACATGCTCATAAGCACTACTATCTATGCGAAAAAGTCTGTCACTTTCCGCACGGGGGGCGAGGAACGCAGGGTGCTTATCACACACAATCCATGCATCCATTCCAATCACGTCGTAAGGCACGCACACAAAAAAATTGTCACACGCAAAAATTAACTATACGCACACATGTGCAAACACAGAACGGGAGAGCCTGTTAGGGCCAACTCACACCGAAAAAGCGGCGAAGGGCAGCGGAGCGCAGCGACCCGCTCGGTAGAGAACGACTGCTCGAGAAGTCGCTGGAATGCGCGAGAAGTCGCGGGACTCCGCGCGCCATCTCGAGCCCGCACGCGATGAATTCACGGGTCGTTCTATGCGCAGTTCACTTTCAATAAAACTCGAGGAAACTTGTGTTTATGCAGTGAAAATGGGTATTTTGGATTTAATTATTATTGCACATATAAAAGAAGAGGAAGAGGCCGAAGACATAAGGAGGGAAAGATTTAAAAGAAAAATAAACTTTTGGGTACACGACGTGTGGAAGAAAAGACATTTGTTTGGCCAATTTCGTACATTTTGCACAAATTTACATCTGTATCCTAGCATTCATTATGACTATTATAAAATGAACTATAACAAATTTGAAAGTTTGTTGGAAATTCTCAGGCCACATATTCAAAAACAAAATACCAATTATAGATTGGCTATTTCCGCTGAAGAAAGACTATCGGTCTGCCTCAGGTGAGTAAATAAGTGAAAAGTATATGTATATTCAATTGTATTGTTATTTATTGTTCAACATTAACTCCAATCAACAACACTCCAAAAAAAACATTGTTTGAAAGAAAATTTAGGCAACAGTTCTTTATTAGTCAAATGTCGTATTGATAAAATTGGTTTCATAATCCTCTTCAGAGGATCTTTGTTGTGATTTCGACACAGCGTGTGGTATATAAGGCGACGGAGGTGGGTCGAATGAGCTTAGTGAGGAGTTTGTCTCGTAGATATTTTCTGTGTTCGTTTCTTGATAACTTGTTGAAGTCGACGGTATTTTGGATGGTTTGTATGAAAAAGAAGTTTTTTTTTGCAGCCGGTATTATTGATGGTGTGTATGAAAAGGATGTGGTTGGAATGTTTGTTTCATTGTAATTTTCTGTCACAGATCTAGGACTGATACTGATTGTTTCCAGTGGATACTTTGAAGAAGGTGATATGGTTGTATTATGGTGATATGGTTGTATTATTTCCTGTGGCAGATAAGTCGAATTCAGCTGTATCTCGTGTCATGTTACCACCGGTGTAATCGGCAAGTCTTATTTCCGTTTCATTTATGAGGCGAAAAATTTCTCCTTTTAATTTGGCTTGAATATTTTTAGGCATTGTTTTCACAGTTCGGCTCATGGTTAAGAAAAAGCTAATAGTTGGGTCATCTTCCATTTTCTTTTCTTCAATATATTGTTTTAACAATAAATTTGACATTTTGAGAGGCTGTTCGTTGGATAAAGAGGTCCGGTTTGATAGCTGCGACTGTGGCCGTGGTGACGGTGATAACTGCGACTGTGGCCGTGGTGACGGTGATAACTGCGACTGTGGCCGTGGTGACGATGATAACTGCGAATGTGGCCGTGGTGAGGGTAGGAGCTGCGACTGCGGTCTTGGGGACATAGACTGATATTCGCCATCTGTATCTTCTGGCGAACTCGTTAAATTTGAAATTTGTTTCCTGCTTTTCATGAAGGGTTTTATGAATTCTAATTCTTTTTCAAATTTTAATGGGCGTTCTACTTTTCTAGCTGACCCACTTCTACTCTCTCTTAATGAAATGCCCTTTCTATAACTATCTCGTAATTTCTTCCAAGACTTTTGGCAATCATCCACTGAAAATAGTAGTAATATACTTATTAATATAACAATCTTGTTATGTTTTATGGTTTTTAATTGTTATGATGGTAACATAATAATATACACACACGGACAAAAGTAGACAAACTACCGGGGCTGTTACTCTTGATATGTGTAACTTATACCTACTGGTGATAATAATTAAATTTTGTTTCAGATTTCTAACTACTGCTATCAGTTTCAAAGCGCTAGCTCACGAGTATCATATGGGATATATTTAGTACTGTACTTCTAATTGTTCACGAAACTTGCTCCGCGATATGGAAGTATTTACGGCCGCGTGTTATGCCAAAACCAACAGCTGAGTTATGGACCAAACTAGCAAAAGAATTTGAAACTCAATGGAATTTTCCTAACTGTATAGGAGCCATAGATGGCAAACATGTTAATATAAGAGAACCTTGGAACAGCGGCAGTCAATTTTATAACTATAAAAAAAATTTCAGTGTAGTTTTGCTAGCCAATGCCGATGCAAATTATCGATTTGTTGTAGTCGACATTGGAGCATATGGTCGCAATAGTGATAGTGGCATTTTAAGCAGCTCCAGATTAGGACAATCATTGAATAATAATACACTGGATATACCACCTAATAAATGTTTGCCAGGTACGACAGAAGCATTGCCACATGTTTTTGTTGGAGATGAGGCTTTTCCGTTACTCAAACACATAATGAGACCTTTTCCTGGAAACCAAGTGTCGACACGTCGAGAAGAAAATATTTAATTATCGCCTGAGCCGTGCAAGACGTATTGTAGAGAGCAGTTTCGGAATACTAACACAAAAGTTTGAGGTTTTTCAAAAGAGAATTAGAATGCAACCCAAATACCTAGACATTTTGATATTAGAGTGCACTTGTTTACATAATTAGGTACCTAAGAAATGATGAAATATTTGAAAACATAAATGAAACAGTGCCAATAAATAGTATATTACAAAATATTCAAGAGGGTTCAGTTTCCCAAGAAAATGCTATGTGTATAAGAGATAAATTTAAGACTTATTTTAATTCTTGTGGTGCAGTTTCTTGGCAAAACGAAATGATTTCCCGTAGTTAAATAGATTTAACATCAAAATGGTGTCAAGTTTTACAAAAGACTGTGCCGTATGTAAACTAAAGAGTTCTACAATTTGCTAACGACATCGCAACAATTTAAAGTTATTTTTAATTTTAATTAAAATATAAAAAAATGATTTATTTTAATTTTCAAATAAAAATACATACCTATTTATATACGTTTTTCTTTTGCTCCCAGCTCAGCAGTGAATCAAATAAATGGGGGGATATTATTAATTGCACATCAAATGAAAATAATCTCACATCAATTTATTGTCAAATATGTATATATAAATACATATCAAATAAATTACTTCACAACAAATAAACTAAATGTTTAGCAAAACTACACTGGACAGCAAATAAACCGGGCCACCCGCTACCTTAAAACTCTGATTCGATGTTCTCAAAAAGTATAAACCTCACAACTATCAAACTTACACCTACAAAAAGTGCGTATATAATACTCTCTGACGTCGATCACTTTCTTGTAGACTCACCCTGGTCTCATCAGTAAAGAGTACATTGCGCCACTGCTCTAACGTCCAATCCCTATACTCTCGAGCAAATTCAAGTCGTGCTCTACGGTATGCTACGGTCAATTTTGGGCCTGTAGCAGCTCTCTTTGAAGCCAGATTTCGTTCAGCAAGTCTCCTTCTAGCGGTATCTGAACTTATGACCACTTGGCGTTCGTTACGCAGAATTCGTTGGACTTCAACTGCGTTGAGGCGGCGATTTCGCAAAACAGTAAGTTGGATATAACGATCATCTGCTGCAGATACCCTAGGTCTGCCCATACATAGTCGGCGATCGAATGCTCTAGTCTCTAAGTATCGTCTGTAAGCTCGTTGTACCAAAGATCTGCTGATTCGAAGTCTCCGAGCAACTTCACGTTGCGAAACGCCTGCTTGAAGTAGTGCTACAGCTTGAGCTGCTTTTTGAGGCGTCGTATCCATTATTGACCATAGAAAATAGCAAAAATACACGCGTCTGAAGCAATTAATGGATGGCAACTAAAGAAACCATAAGAAAAATCCGAATATCCTCATTTAGAAAAAAAGAACGCTAATCGCAAACTCTAGTCAAAACAGAGCAAATCGTTGGTATTGTGTTTGTTGCTTGATTGCAATGTGAATTGAGGGTACTTTGGATAAATTTGTGGTCATTTCTCAAACAACATGAAACGCACTTTTTGTAGACGTAAGTTTGATAGTTGTGAGGTTTATACTTTTTGAGAAAATCGAATCAGAGTTCCAAGATAGCGGGTGGCCCAGTTTATTTGCTGTCCAGTGTAGTATTGCAGATAATTCGAAAATGTACATCAATACTACATTACTTTTTTTCCTCTATTGCGAGACAAATAATATATGACTTTTGCATACAAAAATTACTTTTTTTGATGTACGTTTAAATACCTACCACCCAAATAAAAATAATTAAACTAATACATACCAGACATATTTATTTCAGCGCCCACTTTTTGCCAAGCGTTATTTTTCATATGTTTATCGCTGTACTGCCTTGATTTTATATTGTACAGGCAGTCGTACATTTGCACCAAATAAATAAGCTTTTCTTCATCCATTTCCATTACTTCTGTATTCGTTGCACTGCAATGAATGAATGAATGCGAAATAGCGAGCGAATGCCCGCGCACAACAGACGCACGCGGCGGGCGTCGGGGCAAGGGGCGGGGATATTGCCAGCGGCCGCTCGTGACTGCTCGAGCATTCTCGGGAATTCCCGAGAATGCTCGCGCAGGCGCACGGCTCCGTTTATGGAATTCGCCGGAATTCCTGCGGCTCCGCGGGCATCCGCGCGCCTCGTTCGAGTTTCTCATGCGATGATAGTATTTATAATAATAATAATTAAGTTAAAATTCTCATGACACTGAAACTGCGCTCCGCTTCGCTGCGCTTCGATGCTCTTTTGGTTTGAGTTGGCCCTAAGTGTACTAAGTGAGAGTGTAAGTCATTTTCAAGTAACAACGATTAATAGTGCTTGCACTGAGCTTGCATCTGAAAAATGTCTTAATAATCACTGAAACTGATATTATAGTCGATATCGATATTTTTTTTGTGCTGTACAGGCCTTATTTACATTAAGTGTTGCATGTGTTTTAAATTAAAGATGCCGAAATTGTTCTCGGGATAAGTTTATTCGCGGACTTCTTGGCGGTAAAGTAAATAGGCGTCATGTCTATTAGCAGTATTATCTCATGTACCATTAGTCAGTACATTTTAGTAAGATATCTTTGACTGAACACTGGCTACATGTGCTGACCGTATAAAGCCAGTATTAAGAATAAAATAAAGTCAAACGTGCGGGTAAAAAAACTATTCTAAATATAATAAAAAAATATTTGATGTTAATTTGCAACTTTTTGTTGTATTAAGTAAAATAATGTTAGGTAAAAGTACATGAGTAAATGTAAATAAAACAATACAGTGCAACATTACTTTTCAAATTCTCTCAAGAAGTCCATCAGTATACTCCACATCTTTACGGAAGACTCAAAAGATTTAGGGGGAGGGCATCTCATTTATCATCTTTATCACCACTCATTCTCAAATACTACGATTTATATATTATTTATGTATCTCTAACTTGACACTGGCTAAATGTGCTTAACACAGAAAGCCATTATTTAAAGGAAAAAATATGTTTTTTTAATCTTTAATAATAAGAATTTAAAAATCCAGTAAGAAATAGAAGTTTGAATCAAGTAATTGTCATGCATTATAAAATACAACTTCTAAAATTACCCTGTATAGATACGATCACTATTGAGTGGCAACACTTATTGATCGATAAAATATTTTGTCTTTTTGCATATTTATTTCTTTATCTGTTAATACTTTATCAAAATAATACTCTAAAAAGAAAGGAACGCTATTACTTTGTAAACTAGAGGTTCCCGAACTCTTTTACGACCATTCCGCGAGGCTGTCATTTTCTGTGTGACATGGTGTTTTTTTTTTATACATGGAGAATCTGCAATCCACGCATGCACGGCGCATCGTCGGATTCGTCGGTGACGTCAGTGACGAAGATGCATCTTCTTCAAAGATGCATCAGGTGGGAGGAGGGAGATAATTCCCCCGCATACCACACACCCGGTGTGTGTGGTTATGTCAGACTTGAACCGACTAAACCACTCCCTGTAATGTAGCCTTTAGTATCTCTACCGTACAGGCGACATCTGAAGCGGTCGGCACCTGGGGAGGCACCGACGCGGCGCGCTCTAAGCGGAAGGCTAGGTGGCGTATATTAGAAGGCGGGAAGCCTTAGCTGAAGGGCGCACACTAAGCGGAAGCTAGGTGGTGTATATTAGAAGGCGGGAAGCCTTAGCTGGAAGGGTAGGCATTAGTTGCCTTTTGCAACACCCTAGCTTTGGGTTGGTTCTATTCTTGAGCCGGTAACCACACGGCTGATTTTATATAACCGGTATGACCGACGTTCTTATACTTTTAGCAAGGTGGAACGCCTGGCAATGGCGCCTCCGGTTGGTTTAATGCTCTTAAGCCTGACAGACAGAAATAGGCCGAAAAAGATAGGAGATCTACTGATATAATATTCGCCGCAATTTGATGTCCCCAGATTATATAACTTACCATACTATCGTAAAAGTATATCCGTACGGGCATGGATATTGAAGGTACAACACGTTTTTGTGTCATAAAATAGTCGTTCTATACGAGCGGAAAATAAATCAAAACCTGAAATATCTAATTAGTATATAATTAACTAGACTGTGTGGTGCTTCCCGTTGTGAATCAAGTAAAAACTTCACATCGGCTGTCACTGTCATATATATCCAGTTGTTTATAAAAAAATACTTGATTTCTTCGTGAAGCGTAATTTTACATTGGACTTCAGAAACCTTTTGGAACGATTTGAAGTTTGAACACGTTTTACATTTTCTCTCAAGGACATGGAAGACGAATTAGAGGACCGAGTTGTGCACCAAACGTATCTTTCGTTTATGAAAATTTTGTCACGATTTACAAGTAGTGTTCCATTTGATGCTCCCGCGAGCTATTTATGGAAAATGGTGCGTCTTTATTTACTCCGAACTGAAGTATTAGTGTTCACTTTAGGAATAATATTATGTGTCATGTATCTCCAAACAATTGAGCTATGGAGTCGCACTTTGTTAAGTCGATTATCTCAGGCCATGAGCCCTATTGGTGCAGCTCAGAGGATGAAATTTATGGAGGGATCCGATGCCGATAAACAAAGTTGGGAGCTAAAAGGGACAGTGAGTGCAGCTTATGCAATTAAAGGAAGAAGAATGCACATGGAGGATAGGTTTATAATCAACGAAAATATTAACAACACTGGAGTGTCATTGTTTGCCATATTCGACGGGCACGGTGGTGAATTTGCCGCAAATTACGCGAAGGACCATCTGATTCAAAATCTTTATAACAAAATAGTAGAGATAAATGCTTATAAAGATGGGAAAGTAATGAATACCTCACCTAAGGATAGTCCAGATGAAGCCAAGTCTAATGAACTAGAAAATAGTATCAGTCTGGAAAGGAAAAGTAGTTTCAAAAAGTCTGTAAGCACTGCTGATGATACTTCAAGGAAAGAGATTACAGACCCCGAGTTGCTTGCTCAACTGTCTAAAGCTAGGCCTATAACAAGGGAAGTTAGACCAAATGCAAAACCTGTTAAGAATGTAGCTATACCAATTGCTAGTTACTTGGATAAAGGGAAAGTAAACTATGGGAAACTCTTGACTGATGAGGTTTTAGCTGCAGACAGACTGCTTGTAGAGGCGGCAAAACGATCTATGAATGTTGCTGGAACCACTGCACTTATTGCTGTGATGGAAAACAACAATGTAATAGTAGCCAATGTTGGTGACTCCAGGGGTGTAATGTGTGACTCTCGTGGTAATGCGATTCCAGTGTCTTTTGACCACAAACCCCAGCAGGTAAGATTTTGGATTTTTAGTTAGATTATTTTATTTTTCATGACTTTAATAATAGATATCTTCATTACTGTGCCAAAACTAACTTAGACACAATGACAGACATATTAATAATAATAAATCTTTATTGCAACAATAGGGAGTTTATTTGAGATATTATAATAATATTTCTTATAAATTGTTATGCCCAGATCCTTCTAAAACTATTTTTCATCCCAGATCAGTATGATTTTTTTATAGGTTGAAAAGTATTCCACAGGAATTTACAAAGAAGTTTTCACTGATTGTTATAATACCTAGTAGAACTAAGTGATTAAGTAATAAATAAAATAAAGAATAATTATAATTTTCCTTTTAGGTTAGAGAACAAAGGAGAATAGAAGCAGCTGGGGGGTATATAGCCTTTAATGGAGTCTGGAGAGTTGCTGGAATCCTCGCGACATCAAGAGCTATGGGAGATTACCCCCTGAAAGACAAAAAGTTTGTCATTGCCGATCCTGACATACTTACCTTTAATTTGAACGACCATAAACCTATGTTTTTAGTACTTGCATCAGATGGCTTATGGGACACTTTTTCTAACGAGGAAGCCATAAGATTTATAAAAGAACGATTGGATGAGTCTGATTTTGGTGCAAAGAGTTTAACATTACAAGCTTATTACAGAGGATCTGTTGATAATATTACGGTTTTAGTTATAAACTTTTTAAACAACCGCGTTTCGGTAGCTAGTGCAGGAGAATAAATTTAAGGAATTATATCTATCCAACATATTACTGTTACTACGCATTGGGTCAATAACTTAAAGCCATCCACTTGTATGCAAAATTTATAAATTACCGAAATAGTATTGAAAAAAGAAAATTAAATGACAGTGTGTTTTATGGTATCTTATGAAAAATAATGGAAGTATTACTTACTTATACCATAAATGCTTAAAGATCTGTCAGGCCTTGCATAAGGACTCTGGGAATTTCAATGTGTACAGATGAACTACATTAGAGCAAATTTTTGAGATTTGTATTGATTTATTGACCCATTTTATTACATTCACATGTCCCAACATAACCTCGCATCATGCTTCTTATGGATATTATGGAAATAGGTGTTGTGATATGCAAAAGAACAGGCAGACCTGCGTTACTGCAATAACAAAAATATACTATATCTTGAATTTTTGAAATGTATCGAAAATTATTCTACACAGAAGCATTTCAAATAAAAAATTATGTGTTTATCTGTCCAATTGATCTTGTGTTTTTTTATCACTTACCCATACAACAATGTTGACAAAGGTCATTCTGAGGTCAGCAATATGGCAATTGTAAAACAATTGGCTTTATTAAAGAAAAAATTGTAAATATTTATGTCCAGTAAAAAATTTAAAGCTTAGATAAGCGTAGTTATATATTTTTGAATGTTGTATACTTAATGTCATATTTTTGAACATTTTGAATTTATGTATGGTTGTGAAGTGGACGGATTTCTCAGATACACATGAAATTTGGCATTTTTGTGAGTAAATGATTGTATTTATCAATCACTGTGATTTTTGTTTGTTATGATAATAGTATTGACTAGTTGCAAATATGTTGTGACCCAAAAATGTACCCCAAACAATTTGGAATATTAAGTGTTGATTTTATCTGTTGCATTTTGGTGTTTGTTAATGCTTTATATAGATTTTTGTGAATGTAAAAGCCATGTTTTTTTGCCTGACATGCTAGTCATTACTTTTTCGACTTAGTACATAATATACCTACCTAATAGTTTAGAAATATGTATGTATGTTATCATAGATTGTACCAAGTTTATGCTAATCATTTTTATTGTGTAAGTATTTAGAGCAGAGTCAAAAAATTATCAATATGTGAAAAAGATATTTTTGTAAATGTGTAATATTTAGTGGTAATTCAAAATATTCTAGAAGTACAAAAATATTCAAGTATATTTGACTAAAAATATATATACCTAGTATACATAATATTAGTAGAAATTTTGTTTCTCATTTGTCTGGCAATTTAAAAAGGGGCCAACTTGTAAGAATCAGTTCTGTTGGTTTTAATGGATCTTGAATAAAATTAATCAGCATTGAATCGCATTTTAAAGGAAAAGCAAATTAATTGTTATCATTTAAATTCATAATCTATTAAATGTTAAAATGATATTTAAAAAAGTTATTAATACTAATTTAATTTGCTACGATCCAACAACAATATCAGAAATAGCAGAAAAGATCATTTTGTAAGATGTTTTTACCTTAGAATGCCTATCTCGTCTCGTTTTCAATTGATTATCAATAAAATGTTAGTTAAGCCAGAATAATCTAGTTTCAGTGCCAAATTGCACGCACGCTTGCTTGTTTACCTATTTTCGCCAATTAATTTTGACTTTTCATAGATAGACTTTCTTTAAAGCTCGCATCACGTATATAGATCTCTCTATGAGAGTGCGTATATTTCTGGCTGCGGGAATCTGGCTGGCTGTCTGTGCCATTAAATAAAAGATCTGCGTATATTGTCACGCGAAACAATAGCGCAACGTAACAATCTCTCCCCTTACTCATAAATCTTTTACTGCGTATGTTAATTACATGTGACGTGTAAAATGTATAAATTTTTATTTAAATAATTTCCTAATAAAGCCTTAACGGCTTCACTTTTACTTATTGTTCACTCTAAAATATTTTGACGGTTTGTTGCTGTTACTACCAAAGCATAATATAACATTTGTATGTATCTATTAAATGGTAATGTATACTTTGATGACCTTTTATTTAAATGTCAAAAATAAAACAATTCACATATGGACTTAGTGCTAGTAATTTAAAGAAGAAGTATTGCTATTTTTTGCATTGGCAGTACAAATTGCGCAACAGGTCAAGTGCGCATTAAATCTTCTACTACTTCTACTTTGGGTTGGGGTTTCTTTTTCTGACTATTAAAAGACATCTATGAATATCATCTGCGAAAGTGCGCTTTTACTTCGGGCGGAGACGATAAATGTCTAATAATATGTGACGATTTAGCAGCCGCATAAGTCCTTACATTTTAACTTATGTGCGTGTGAACTGAGGGACCACACTGGGAATTCGGAAAATAAATTACCAAGGATTTAGTAGTAGATTAGAAACAATTGTAGAACGAATCTTGGAATTTGTAAAAAAAATTATCAATAACTACAGCCCTTTGTATGTGGTCCCTCAGTTCTCACAGACTATTTAGCCAGATCTCGGAAATTATCTTAAAAATGAAGGTAATGTGATTACACACATTTAGTATAGAATTTGTAAGGTTCATTTACTAAATAACAGACCGCAAAGCATTACAGAAAAAAACAAAAACAACGTCCAAACTGTGGTCCCTCAGTTCACACTAATAATACCTATATATATTTCAGTGAAAATTACTGAATCAAATCCCTAAATCCGTAATTTTTCCAGCTATGGTTATAGTGAACATTTTCTAAAAAAGAAATGGAGCAAAAATATTGGCGCAATTTCAAGATAATGAGTATTAAAACTGGTCCCTCAATCCACACGTCCATTATAATATTGCATGTGCTAACTGTTTAACCAAAGGAATATCAGAAAATCAAGTGGATGTACCTTTTAGTACAAAGTTTCTACTAAATAATCGAAAACTTAAATTTCTTATTAATTACCTTTTAGCTGAGATAATCAGTCATTATTAACCCTAAGAAAATACACCGAGTAGTGTGACCACACAATGAAACAAAATGTATACAGTTTGCAATGTCTTTTATTATACTTAGTACTATATAGCATTAGACAGAACTAAATAAAGGTTGCATGGTACATTTTTTAATATCATGATAAATGGAGCAAATGTGTATTAATTGTAAATATAGATAACAAGATCAACAAATCATTGATTAAAATATTTTTATTTAGGTAAAATTTGGATGTAGCTTACTGAATGTAAAAATATTTGTTGGTCTGTACTTTCAATAATTTTCAACTGTTGGTCATCATAGCAAAAGAAACGCTCATTCATGAAACAGTGACAACGGTAATGGCCAAGACCGCCTGGGATAAATGCTGGAACGAATTCAGATGCTCCTATAATTTTGTAGGTACTATTCTTTACTGTTATGGTAACAGGGACATTACTTAGATAATCTTTTTTGATGCCATTTAAATCAAACGATATTATTTTTGACAACTCGTAATTATAACTAACTTGGTCATTACAAGTAACACAGTTCTTGTTTTCTTCGTCAATGTTAATAGCCTCTTCTAAAATACTAATACCAAATATTTCAATAAAACTTATATTTAATGGCAAAAATGCAACGTCTCTTTTGATTTGGTTTGATTGGCAGGATGCGTTTAAACACTGTTTTGTGAAAGTTGCACTGGAAAAATATCTCAAAAGTATGTGTTCAAATATGTATGAGATATTACACTGACAATCATAGATAACATGATTTCCTTTCTCATGTGTTGGCCTAAAATATTGTGAAGCAATTTGTGCTCTCATTATATAAATATCATCGTCTGTAGACTCAATATCGCAGAGACACTTTATATATTGTGCAATTAAATCTTCGTCAGAAGTGGCCATAATGTCTCGAATACTCTCATTTTCATGAAATCCTACACTCAAAAAATACATAATAGAATCGAAACCACAAGTATTTTTGAGACTGACATTATTATTATTTAGAAATACAGAACGACACAAGTTACCATTTTTCAACAATTTAACATTAGAGTTTATTTTCGGTTTATCCATTTTACCTTCTCCTCTCCAATTTTCAATAAAAGAAGGTTGGTCAGAAAATATAGAGTCCGTATTAAAATATCCCGTGGAAATATTAGATTTAACTTTTTTGGCATTTTTCCTATTTTGAATACATTTTCTTTTTATCGAGCGTTTTTTACGTGTGATTACTTTGTTTACTACGTCTTCACCTAGATCAGTAAGAGCAGTTTTCATTACTCCATCTAAGAAAATGGAATACTGTTTGTAGAACTCGTCGATTCTATATTTTTTAACTTTTGTTTTGAAAACTAAGTGTTTCAGAGTTTTAAAGTAACTTTCGATGCCTGACGAGGATGGGGCTTCATTTGTCGAATCGAAATATGAACATGGTACATTTGACCACAATGGAAGTCTTAATATTATTCTTCTTAACGTTGAAATGAAGGGCGGAAAATAGTATATATTTTCATTATTTTTTAGGATCATGGTGGCTTGATTTTTTGTTTTAACTGTTTTAAGAATATTGTCAAACCAAAGCGAAAAAGTAAAATCCTCAGTTTTATCATCAAATTTGTAGGTTTCATCCAAATTTTTGCTTTCTGAATGGTAGTTGTCGATCTCTACTTTGCTTAACAATTTATCAAGTCGTAATTTTGCTTCTTTACAATCACTACCCATGTTATTAGTATACTGACCAAGGCAAACGTTAATAATATCAAGAACGGTTTCTTTTACTACTTCATAATTTTCACATTTCACTTGATAACAGATTCATCGCAACAATATCACAAACTTTATTATTCGCGCACAGTTTAGTGTATTCTCACTTATCCTTAGTTTCCTATTTTATTTATCCTCATAAACACTATGTGTACGTAAACACCAATGCTAGCTGATTCACATTAAACATAAATTAAAAAATGAGGGTAGTTTAATATTTTGATCGTTAAAGTTTGCGTTCGGAAACATCTTGTTAATTATATTATGACTTGTCAAAAAAAAATTAAAAATATTGAAATAGTATCTGACTAATGTTCTTATAAACTTAACAAGTAAAAACAAAAACTGTAAAATCCTAGTCACAATTAATACACATTTGCTCCATTTATCATGATATTAAAAAATGTACCATGCAACCTTTATTTAGTTCTGTCTAATGCTATATAGTACTAAGTATAATAAAAGACATTGCAAACTGTATACATTTTGTTTCATTGTGTGGTCACACTACTCGGTGTATTTTCTTAGGGTTAATAATGACTGATTATCTCAGCTAAAAGGTAATTAATAAGAAATTTAAGTTTTCGATTATTTAGTAGAAACTTTGTACTAAAAGGTACATCCACTTGATTTTCTGATATTCCTTTGGTTAAACAGTTAGCACATGCAATATTATAATGGACGTGTGGATTGAGGGACCAGTTTTAATACTCATTATCTTGAAATTGCGCCAATATTTTTGCTCCATTTCTTTTTTAGAAAATGTTCACTATAACCATAGCTGGAAAAATTACGGATTTAGGGATTTGATTCAGTAATTTTCACTGAAATATATATAGGTATTATTAGTGTGAACTGAGGGACCACAGTTTGGACGTTGTTTTTGTTTTTTTCTGTAATGCTTTGCGGTCTGTTATTTAGTAAATGAACCTTACAAATTCTATACTAAATGTGTGTAATCACATTACCTTCATTTTTAAGATAATTTCCGAGATCTGGCTAAATAGTCTGTGAGAACTGAGGGACCACATACAAAGGGCTGTAGTTATTGATAATTTTTTTTACAAATTCCAAGATTCGTTCTACAATTGTTTCTAATCTACTACTAAATCCTTGGTAATTTATTTTCCGAATTCCCAGTGTGGTCCCTCAGTTCACACGCACATTTTAACTTTGACGCATTTTTCCCAGTGCTATTTTGTGTAATCTTTCAGTGCATTCGAAGATTGAAGTGCAGTAGCGGGTGTAATTATAAATTACTATTGATAAGTAGTTTTAGCTCAGTCTAGTACGTCATTTACAACAGACAATTATGAATCAGCAAAAATAATAGACAGTTTTTGCCCACGCAAAATGCTTTCATATTTATTTAATCTTACAAGTTTTAAAAATATTTACATATGTATTTCATCTGAGCTCGCAAAGGGCGGCGCACGGTCGAATGAAGAAGATCTAAATAACATTGACGAACTGCTTTTTCTTTAAATTATTGTATAATATAGAAAAATCATGCATAATATCCCAAAAAAAAATAAAGTTACTCTCTAAGATAGAACATGCGTAAAGTTTAAAAATTCATTTCTCAAAAAAATGATGTATCATTTATAGCCTAAAGTTAAAGCCACATTTACTTTTGGATTTTTTTTGTTGACTTAGATACCCAGCTCGTACCGAGCAATAAGAATAAATAAAAATGTCAAACTGACCAATAATTATTAAACAGGTCCAATACTTATTGGAAGGGACATTATAGCATGTTTTTTACAAAAATTATCCATGGCTGCTAAAACAATGGTCTCTAGAGAACATTTCGTATGACTAGACAGATATTTTTTATTTTGTAACTATAAAACATGGGAGAGTATAAAAACAACACTATAGTAAAGGCTGCCATCAGGTATTAGTTAGTCTGATAAGGAAGTAAGGAATGTAAAATATAATCAACGAAACGATAATTATGATAATATAAGTATATAAATAACTTTAAAAGATTATTGCAACATAAAATGCATATACGAACGATACCTGTTTGTAGATAATTGCCGGTAATCGATTAAAATTAGACAGAGCTTTGTAAGCTTAAAAAAATATCTTTACGAAACTAAAAATTAACAAAAAAATTAATATCATTTTGATTTAATCATACTTTGTCAAAACGACAGTTGCAAATTATAATAATATTTATAACTTGCTTGCTGTACGGATGATTTTTAATAAGGCAAATAAAATTAATTTAAACGGACTTTTAGTAATTAATATTATTTGATTTTCGGATAAATTTAATAAGTGGATGTAGTTTTTATATTTTTGAAAATTTTGATTCGCAAAAGCGACATTGCTCTTTAAATTATATCAAGCCCTTCTTAAATCAAAAAAATTAGAGCTAAAATATAACAACAAAAAATATACACAATAATCTCCTAATTTAATTGCATTAAAACATAAAGTTGCAGTGATGTTCGTAATATGTGTGTTATTATCAGAGGTCGGAATTAGGTAGAGTTATTCATGTACTTACACTGATTTCACACAGCGAAAGAATATAGTGGATATGCCTCAAATCCCGGGATTAATTTTAAAGAATAGAAAAAATCCCGTTACTTTTTAATAAAAAGTTATTTACTTTTACTTTTTTAATTTAGACTACTGCACGCGCGACGTTGCCAAACTTACATCAATGATATTGGATGACCGAAGTTGCAAAATTCCAATACGCACACGCGCGATGTTGCCACGTTTATTGTTCGCACTACATAGCTTGTGAGAACAAAAATAGCGAAAAAAAAGAAATAGCGAAAATGCGGAGCACTCCCATTTGAAATCCATTTGAAATCCCGGGAAGGTCCACATTAATATCAACATTTCGATGCAAGTACATAAATAACTCTACCTAATTCCGACCTCTGGTTATTATAAAAGATCTTTATAATATATTCTCATAGAATTTCGAATTCGGCATCTGAATCATCAAACTGTCTATCCACCTCCTCGAATTCTGAAAATAAAAAAAAATTACAGAATAATTTATAAAAAGTGAGTTTTGTTGAATTTCTTGGCACGGTGGCATTTAGATTCGGCCATCCTCGTGAAAAGTGGTCACCACAGACTAAGGAACCTCGTTCCAACCCTTTGTGAACAGCTCCATGCTTTTTTCTCTTGGGAAAACCTAGGCAGGGGCTTCATTTCACAACCCATTGATTGGCACGGACCACTGGCGACTAATATAGCGTAGACTCGACTAGAGCGTCTACTCATACATAAATACAAAATCATACGCCCAAATACAATTAGAAGTGCAAACCAACGCTATAACTAAATAATTGGTCCGTTAAATAAAAGGGATAAATTGACAGTTGCAGCAATAAATAAATAAATATTTCTGACACTTACACCAATTATTTAGTTCCAAGATAAGTATCATTAAGAACTTGTGTTATGGATACTAAATAACGGACAAACATACATAAATACTTTTTTTTTTTTGTAAATACATACTTAATATATATAAGAAAACACCCAGACCAGAACAAATATTCATATTTATGCACACAAAGATTTGTCCTGTGTGGGAATCGAACCCACGACCTCAGGAGTGGAGTGCAGGTATACTCGCCACCAAGCCATATCGGTCGTCAAGCAATGTTCACTTTATATCATAATAATTATATCATACTAGCTTTTTCCCGCGACTTCGTTCGCGTGGAATAGTGACTTCCGGCAGATTTTTGGTTTTACCCACATAGTTCCCGTTCGCGGGATTTTTGATAAGTTCCCGTTCCCGCTCCCGCGGGATTTTCGGGATAAAAACTATCCTATGTCCTTTCTCGAGTTTCAAACTATGTATGTACAAAATTTCACACAAATCGGTTCTGTAGTTCAGGCGTGAAGAAAAAACAGACAGAAAGACAGAGTTACTTTCGCATTTATAATATTAGTTTGGATAGTTGATCCATCAACTTTCGGCCATAGTTCTGGCGTTTAACTAAAAGGGATCAAAAATAGTTGTAGAAAAGTGCACTCTTAGCACAGAAATCTCAAGATGAAACGTGTCAAATGGTAAGGACGTAACTAGCCTTTCACCCACATTTACACTAGACGACATCCTATTAGTCCCTTGGTCACCTTCTACGATATCCTCGTTTAAGACATGGGGTGGTAAAATTCTTTGGATGATTTGCTACAGTATGTACTAATATTAAACAACTAGACCCAAGGTCACAATTTTACTCCATTACATAACAAACATAATTGCATGAATTTAGATATTGTCTGTCTTGCCTTTAAAAATGTATTTGAGTTTCTAATTCCCTCAATACCTAGATGTATTGCTAGATGGCACTAAGTTCATACAGCATACAGATCACCATGTAAAAAAAGGGAACACGATATATTATGATAATAAGTATAAGACTATATTATTACCTGTGAACAGACTTGTATTTTGCAAGTCAATATCTGCGGTACTCGGGCCCCAGTGCGACGGCCTCTTCTCGCATAACTCAAAAAGAGGTTGGCTTTCACACATCAGTTTCTTTTGTATAGCTTCACATAGATCTTGGAAATCGTTTTTCGTTCGGCAAAGAAAACACTGAAATGACATAATATTCAAATATTGTCATAAAAAAATAAACTCTTACAGATTTACAACCAGTTATATACACTATATTATTGTATTGAAAAACCCATTGACAACTTCCCTGCAATTTTTTATAGCCAAAACAGTTCTTTGCATTTTATGAATACACGAAACCACTATTCTTTTGTTTCAAAAAACAATTTTTTTATATCTTAGAAAATTTGTTGTGTTTGGTAGTTTGATGAATATGTTGCATAAATTTCGTTTATTTACACAATGTCTAATAAAAATGGAATGCTTACAATGGGAAGCCACTACGCGTGAAATCAGCACAGAACAGATTTGCTCATAGTCTTAGGACTGATCGCAAATACATACATAAAAAAATAAAATATAAGTAAAGGAGTATTAGTATAATACGGCATATTCTGCTAAAGCGTACTCACCACTGCAACTGATGGATCCATGGCAAGCATTGGTATTCTAGATGCATATTTACAATGGTATGAACAATCTATTTCTTTCTGCTCATCACTTGTTTTATCCTGAAAGTAAAAATAAGCTTTGGTCTCAATATATTGATTCTGAACTCAGCATTGACCATTGCTTATTGCCATCAGTCATAATATTATCTCACTCGGCTATTAAGCCGTCTTCACTTTCGTTGTGTATTAACACAGACGAACTTATATCAATCGCTTTTAGTTTGCACATACCCTACAACTTGCTCAAACTTGTATTACAAAAGATTCTTTTTTTTTGTGGCACTTTCGAAACAAGTTCGAAATGATTTTGATGGTTGGTTGGATAATTTGTTAAACGATCTTTAGAACAAATGTTGTATCATCTGAACTTTATTGTAAGTAGTACTTCTCGTTCGAAATCGCTCTTGGTAACGCGGTTGTGGTCGCTTCACCAGGCGCCTGCAAACATACCGAGCCGCCGACATTTGGGTGCATTCGTGCACGGTTGTGTCTAACGCAGTTTTTAACTTATCAGTCCATCTCATTGGGAATCTAGTCAATAAATACTAACTAGTATTTTAGTGCAAGGTAATTATTTAATGGATTTATTACAGGATTGACCTATTTTGGACACCAGTCTCCCATATAATATCAAGCTTTGGCAAAATTGTACACCTCTTATTTTAAGTTGTCTTTTAAAATGTTGAAGTAGCTTTAAGTTGCTTTGCTTTGTATGGGACAAGAAAAAAAAAAGTATGACCTATGTTAAATATAATCATTCATTGGAATCATTGGCTCATTGGAATTACATAAATGAAACGGACCCTCTGAATCAGTGTGTATAGTAAGTTTAAATTACTAGTGTACTATCCTACCAAGATCGGAGGAGCCCAAGCCTAAAAGTGGTGCACCTGCCAAATAATGGTCGGGCATAAAAGTTCCCGGTAAGCGGTAATAGACTCGCCACCAATTACGTGGGACCCATATGATTGGCGAAATGTGGGCATATAATAATATGAATCTGCCTACCTCTTAAGGAAAACAGGCATGATATTATGTATGTATGTACCTCAACCAGCCCGGACCGCTGCGTAGTGTGAGGGTCCAGGTAAACTACTTCATCACCCACACAGCCTATTAGATACAAAGCTTGATTAGGCTTTCCACCTATAACGCCTATTGATTGCGGGCACTGAAAGCACATCTGAAATGTTCACGGATAATTATTAATCTCACAGGAAATGTATATGAAAAATTTTGAGCTTACCTATATCTTAATCAAGTCACTATCATTAGATATTTAGTAGAATACTGCAGCTCTTACTGTTTACAAAGTAAAAAGAAACTTATGATCTTAATTTTATGAGACATTTGATAAACTAAATCTTATTAGTTACCAATATCAAAAGAACTCAATAGGTGATAGTAGAAATAGTAGTTAGCTACTACCAGTTGATTGTCCAATTATGAGCCAGTTGAAATAAATCACCCCTCACTCTCCAATATAGTATGAATCACAAACACTAATTATAGAAGTTTACCTTGAGCCCGTTCACATAAACTGGATTTATTTCACTAAGGCCAAGTCTAAGGGGCACTATCAGTAGTAATGGCATCCAATCGGAAACTATACCATCGGCCGTAGATGAGGAATCTCCCCTGTCATTATTTACAACACACTGCCTCACTGTAAA
Organism: Musotima nitidalis; assembly: GCA_949126915.1. NCBI lineage: Eukaryota > Metazoa > Arthropoda > Insecta > Lepidoptera > Crambidae > Musotima > Musotima nitidalis. Next base: position 7,311,483 of record OX421415.1, on the reverse strand, counting down.
ACGAAGTAGTTATAAAGTATTTTTAAAAAAAAGAAGAAATATGTCTACTAATGTAATTAAATTATTTTAAAAAGTGTATTCCTAGCTATTATGTATATACATAAATGGCTTTTATATAATTGTAGCCAGGTTTCCACAATTAAACTACTACGACAAAGTTTCAAAGAGGATGGGATAGAAGGATAAATATATCTGTGTAAACTATATAATAACGTTTCTCGACATTGTCGCCCGAGAATTATATTCTATGTACCAACCAAACGTGTTTCCTTGAAACCAAACTTTTCAATTATATACATAAAAATCAGTTCGATACCCTCAATATTTTTTGTAGCAATATGTCAATAGTTAATAAAGTTCTGTCTGCAGACTACTTCAGGTTGTATAAATAGGTAAATGTTATAAATAGGTAATAGGTTAATTAAGTAAATTGATTGATAATCTAAATTTAAATAAATAGTTCTCATTAATGTTAGTCACTTGTTATCTGTGGAGGCTTGTTATTGGCATTGGTTTTGTATAATTATTTAGTAGTACTAGCTGTAAGCTCCCAAATAAAATAAATTAAAATTTACTTACAAATATCCTCCTTTACAACTGTATTATCTAATGCTACATGTATGACCAAGGAACTCCATTTGTCAAACACAACTAATTTTCTGAAATAAAAAAAAATTGTTTAGTACTTGCCAAACGGCCAATCTACACTCATTTAATTATACAATTGTAGGTTCTGTGATTCTTAAACTCGATATATTTATTTTATGCTTACTACACCTGCTATTAGATACCAATGACTTGGAACAGGTGGCTGGTACCATATAAATATGTTTTGCGAGGAACAGGATGGTTGGCACTCTTAAGTGGAGGTCTTATTGTGGTTGATTATGATGATACCTCCTATTCATAGTTTAATATAAAAATAAGGTATGACTGTAACTTACTTTAAGACTTGAGCAATAGTGTTAGGGCCGAACCATTGGCCCACATGCTTTCCTTCAGAATCTCCCATCAGAGCTACTTGATGAATGGAATATGGAGCTTGCTTTCTTTCTTCAAAGCGTTGGACTATCTTCAAGTAGGTGGGATCTCTGTAATAATTCAAATGATTACATTTTCATTTATTGGTGTATCAACAGTGTTATTCCTATTCATTCATATACATTATAAAATTAATTCATAATAATTTGTAACATACAAGTCAGTGTTAGATAATTATATTCTCTATACTAAATATAGCATTCTTGGATATTAAATAATATGTAACATTTTCATACATTATTTTTGTTAGTTAACAAAAACATTGGTACTATAACAACATTTAATACATCATTAAAGGCCTCATATTTGTGCATTCATTACACACGCATAAAACTAACAAATTTTCAAACTTTATAACATTAATTATCTATGAAAAGAAGGTAGGTTGGTTTACATTTATATTGTAAGAACAAGGGTATTTTTTGGGTGTTTTTTGTAGTAAGTTATTGTTATAGCAGCTTATTAGTGTTAATAATACCTTTTTTTTTAAAAAATTATATAACCAATGAAAGTGGTTACTGATAAATATTTACCTTGAAACAATAATTAATTTTATGAATTTAAAATATTATAATAGGCCTGATGCCTTGTATTATGGGGTATACTGCCCTGTAATAAGTATTAATGCCCCATTTTACACATACAAATTTAAATATGTCACCTAGTTTCTGGCGTCCAGACCCAATCTGTGGATAGGTGAACCCTGATCAGCGCAACCCCAAGTAACATTTGACCACACCGCAGCATACAGCCCCATCCCTTGTCTGATGTGAGGCCCTCATCTCCTATAGGAATGAATCCTTTTCTATAAGTACACCATATCACAGAGCTGATGTCACGTCTGATACGATCTAAATCTGCAAAATAAAACACGTAACCGTGAATTTGACTACCATACAATGAGACTAAATCTAAGACATTATATTTCAACGATATACGGAGCTGCATTACAAAAATATATTATAAATTAAGTAGTAAACGGTATGTACCTTGAATAGCACTATACTTTTTCCCGAGAATCCATACATCTTCTTTTGTTTTGGGAATATCATCAGGTTCTACACTATTTCCTTCTGATGTTAAATAACAAATATCAAACATGGCATCCATCATAAAACATTATTTTTTAAATTGCGATAAATTTTATAACTGTTCTAAACTTTAAATCTAAGTGAAAATAAATGATTAGTAAAAATAAGACAATGAATGAAAAAAAGTGAAAAATAAACAATCTTTGACTGACAGGCATCTGACAGTTTGTTTTTAAATTTAATACTCTAAGCAATAAGCAATCGCAGGCATTGTAAAAATGTCTTTATTTTTTGAAGTTGATTAAATATCTGTATTTTGACTTAATTACATATTTTTTATACTAAAATTAAGATTTATTTTGCCCTCGTTACTTCCATGTTTTACTAAAAACCAGTACAAAGATTTTAAATTTTTAGACCCAATATCCTCTTAACTTTTCTTAAGTGTGACTCTAATGAGTAATAACAATAATTACAAGTAACTTTAAGTATATTTTGGGTTTGTAGCCTCTGCTGCTGAACTTGGGTAACCTGTATTTCAGTATGCAGCTCCTCCAGTCCAAGGACTTAAACGTAATTTACATGAAGAGAACGCAGAAGGATCTCACAATATGAACTTAGAGTTATAGAGGTAATAAAAAATATTAAACTCATAAAGGATTTTTTGATAAATTCATTTACAACGTCCATCCGTGTGAGACTTTAGAGATTCAATCGAACGTCAGTGTCAGTCATATTTCTTCTTTTCTAAATAAATGGCAGTCAGTCAGTCATTGGCCTGATAATGTCAGATGTCTAATTGACAATTTGACATAATAACAAAAACCAAATTTTTAGACCCAGTATTATAATATAGACATCAGTCGGTTCCATAAATAAATAAAAACATACAGCAGAAAAAAGTGAAGAAACTCGTATTGAGGTACGGAAAGATTTTATGCTATTTATCCAGTCTTTCGTAAACTTATGATATAATCTAATTTGAATAATTACGAAAAGAAAGCAGTTTTACGTTAAGACTTTCTAACACTATTATTATCATATCTCCGAAATCAAATGTTATCCTTATTCTCCAACGTTTGGCCATTTTAACTGTTAATTATAAAGGTTCTAGTTCTTTCGTTTTGTAAATTTATAGTCCAATTTTATATTACAGATTTACGATGGAGTCAAGTGCATTAGATTATGTTGCTCAATCTTGCCTGGATCTGACTGAAGCGATCACAGCCTCAAATAGTGATGGTGAACGAGATACGCTTATTAATAACCATATAAAAAAAGTTTGGACCATTGTTTCTCCAATTGAAGATTTCAAAAACAGTATGTACACCTATATGTTTCTTCTGTTTCTGCACTTTTCGTCTTGTTGTATAAGTAAAACTAATGATTCATTAGTAATAATTTAAATTTTATATAGCTTCAAAAACCTTACAAACCTAGCATAATATAAGAAAAGTATATCAAGTCATATTTACTAATTATTCATTGTATATGTCAACCTCTCTATTTAATACTTAATATTATCAGAGTACAAACAAAAAAGCTTTAAGCTTAATAATACTTTTTTTACAGGTCTGGAGTGGGTGAATGTGTCTGAACCAGTATCACTTGCCCAGCATTGCAGCGATAAGATTGTGGTGTTGGATTTCTGGACCTACTGTTGCATCAATTGCTACCATGTGTTGCCAGACCTAGCTCACATTGAAAAACTTCACCCAGTGGATAGTGGTTTGGTTGTGGTAAGTTGGTATAATAATAGGTTTCAGCAATTAACTTATAAACAAGTTATTGCTGAATGTTCACCTGAATGATAAATATTCTTATAAAAATTATTATAAGGATGTGATATCTGCCTACTTCTATAGGAATAAGGTGTTACAATATGTTTGCATGCAAGTAGAATGCATATTGCTTTTTTATATATTATATAATATACCATGTGCAGATTAATAGTTTTGCAAGAGTAAGTTAGAATTCTCTTCAGTTCTAATTAATTCAATCATCTCTTGAATATTTTTGGGCACTCATTTAAATATCTCAAAACATATGTTAAAACCTCCTATTGAAGTGTGTAGAAATATGTAGAAAGGATTTTTTTAAACTACAAAAGAATAACATAAACTACAAATGAATATAAATATACTGAATCCATAAAATCTTGTTTGAAACAATGAATTTAAGCACAATTTCTTTTTTTACTTCTTTCTCTAGATTGGTGTGCACTGTGCCAAGTTTACAAATGAAAAAGAGTGTTCAAATGTTCTGGCAGCTGTTCAGAGATACAATATCCACCACCCTGTGGTGAATGACCCTGAGAGCAGCCAGTGGGAGGCACTAGGCATCAGGTGCTGGCCCACACTTCTTATTTTGGGTAATTATTGTTACTAAATAATTAACTGGTCGGTGTAAATAAATTGCTATACAGCTAAAAGAAAAGTTGAATATTCCATTTAACACTAAACTAGATTTCACTTATATTGTCAATCAGATTGTAAAACTGAGGGTATCACTGCCCGAGTAAATATGGCACAGTATCATGGTAGTTCTTAAGTTATATAATAGAAGTGTTGATTATTGGTTTGTATTTATATTTTGATACTATGTAAAAAAAAATGTGATATTCAACAAATAAGTACCAGTGTTTAACGTCACTAATCTCTATCTCTAAAGATAGATAGTAAATAGAATAAATAAAGTAGAATGCTTATTCCACATGCATCAACAACTTTTAGCAGTTTAGTAAAGATAAGAGGTGGTTGTAAATTGTTGTGAATCATAGAAGTTACCCCCAGGGCCTGGTAACAAGCCTCTGTTCGTGCTAACTGGTGAAGGCCATCGACAAGAGCTAGTTTGGTACGTTGAAGCAGCCTTGCAGCAGTTCAGCTCGCGTATTTCAAGCTCTCCACTGCCGGTTTCTACAGACACGCATCTTTTGGCCAAAGAAGACTCTGTGCTGCTCTTTCCTAGCAAGGTACGTTTGTATTATTTTCCGTAATTTATTCTGAGACTTAGTTACAGTTTCCGTCATGTAAAATGAGCTCGAGACAGATTGGTGGGGAAGAATGAGCGATGATGGTTTTTTAAAGTCGCCTGAAAATTACAAGAGATTTCGTCTTCAGCTCTAACTAACAGAAATCTAACATTTCGAAATGTACGCGCGTAAACCTCAAGCTACTCTTTTACGTGACGCGAGTTGTTACGGAGTATAATAATATGTGTAATTTGCATAGATAAATATCCTACTTCTTACTAATATTACGAATTCGAAAGTTTCTTGGTTCGGTACGCTTTCTCGTCTAAAGTACTAGGCCAATTTTGAACTGTGATATAACTATACACATAAACTGACTTCCATGTCGTATGGGTCGCTAATCATCATCTCAGATAGGCGCGGTCCAAAAGGGGGAAGGGCCACATGAGACATAATCCCCTGCTCGTCAATTTAAAGATCTTTTAAAAATTTACATACTTAAATTGTGTATTGGGCAAATTAAGCCTAATTTACTCAATATCATCACATTATTCTTAGTGACCACCTCCAAAATTCTGCCCATTAACGTTCCACTACTAACCACAAGCCTCCTCTCACAAATCAAGGTATTGGGTCATACTCTACCACGCAGACAGAGTTCGATGTGTGGCGTCTTGCTGTTAGAGTTTTTTATGCCGACGAATTAGGCCTCAGCATGGATTACCTACTGTAAAGTACAACCAGCGGCTTAACGTGCCTTCCGAAGCACCGAAGCGCTCGATATCAAACGCCACACAAACATTCACCCAGCCAAGGTCAGCACCGTGGAGCCGCTTTGCGGTCGCCAATGCTTAAAGTTTTCTAGTATCTTTAATTTCGTTTATTTCCTATAGGTTGCCTTGAACTCGTTTTACCGCGGGCGACCAGACGAGGCTTTTCTTGCAATATCGGACACTGGACATCACAGGTTAATACTGACGGACTGCTTTGGGGTCATCTTGCTTACTGTCGGTGGAAACGATCCAGGTTTTAAAGATGGAAGTGAGTATGGGCGTTACATAAATAACTCATTCAATGTTTTTGTTCACGACTCACTAATGGTAACAATATATAAAGACAATAATATTAATAAGACTAGTAAACAAAGCAAGTCTTTCAAGAACCCAGAGTAAATTTTCACAGATTTCATTGTTTGAGGACTAGTTACTACAGTAGAAAGTTTGATTATGAGCAAGAGCTCACTCATATTCTAGCATAATCCCGGTTGCCCTAGACTTAAGCTTAGGGCCCCGGATCTGCTCACTGGTTCAACCAGATTTGACCGAATTTCAGTTATTAAATGGTGCGACTGCCGTCTGACCTTCGCAACCCAGAGGGAAACATCATTCTATGGTTAAACCAGCTGTCAGTCTGTTAGAAGGCACTGACTTCCTAATAACGACTGCCATAGATGTTCATGACAGCCGGGACCAACGGCTTAACGTGCTTTCCGATAATTACGCACATAACTTCGAAAAGCCGAAGGTGCGCCCTCAGGGTTTGAACCCGAGACCCTCTGAATTTAAAGGCAAGGGGTCTCGCCACTGGGCTATCGCCGCTCTTAGACCGAGAGCTCACTATGTCTCTTAAAAACCTCTTGATTTTATAGTTATTAGTTACAAATATTTAATTATTAAGTATGTCATCTTAGCCTGGTTCACCATTGTATGGTATTAGAAAGTCCTAAATTTAACCCTCATAATCTTTTGTCAGAGCTAGCCGAGGCGCAATTCGATTCGCCTCAGGGTGTGTGTTGGCTGTCGAGCAACGTGCTGGCTGTTTGTGATACCGGGAACCACTCGCTCAGAACAGTGCAGCTGGATGAGAAGACCGTGGAGACATTAGCTGGGACCGGCACTCAAGCTACACTCGGCGATACTGGTGAGAAATGATATCTTTAAATCAGCGTTATCATAACCATGAGTTATGATAGCTAATCCTTTAGCAGGCAGAGAAAATTTTAAGTTAATTGTATAAGGTTCATTAAAATAATACATACATACATTCACGCCTGTTTCCCCGAAGGGCATATTATACACCCACACTTCGCCAATTATATAGTTGGTCCCACGTAATAGGTAGCGAGCCTATTACCGCTTACCGGGCACTGTTATGTTCGACAGAGCTGAAAATAAAAGGATGAAATTAATGAATGAAATGATACGAGTTGACTATATAACTGCCTTATTAGGGTTAACCTGCCATTTCTGAGTAAGTCCAAACCAAGGTGAGATAAAGTGTGAGGATTAAGGCGGAAGCAAGTGACGCCACACATCTTATACTCCGATGACTACCTTTTGTTTGTTTTACGTCAGTAACAAAATGCATTTACGCACTGCCTTCCGGCCAAAGGAGGACCGAAAGAGGGTGTGGGACTCACCACCAGCAGACGCGACTGCCAGCAGTAACACCTACTAAAAATCTTTAGACGACGCCCGCCGTTTGTTAAAAAAGATTGCCAGTCGGGGGGGCTCCGATGACTACCTAAGTCAAAGGAATATGACGACGCCTAATTTCTTACTTACGTTTAAATATTTTTGCGTTTATTATGCATTTATTTGTTTTGTATTTAGTATTATGGTATGTATAGTTTTGAGACAATTTTTTTTTCGATTTGCCGTGGACGAGTTGATTTTTTCTATGAAGTATAAAATAAAAAATAAAAAGATGTTACGTCTTTATCGATTGTTAAATACTTGTAAAAGTGTTTTTTTGACTATGAGGGTAATGTTAAATTTCATAGTGACGTAATAAAGCGTGCTTGAAACTCAAATCGTAAAGTAGAAGAAAAATTCGAGGCAACCATCTGAGTCCCCGATAGCTCAGTGTTTAGAGCAGTAGGCCGTTTATCCAAGGTCGGGGGTTCGATTCTTTGCCGTATTATGTATCCTTGGTACGATAATATAAGGGTGTATGGGGTGGGGTTCCTACCAAGATCGGAGGAGCCCAAACCAACCTCACCTGCAAGTGGTGCACTTGCCGATCAACGGACGAGGCTCTGGCTAATAGAAAACCACAAATTTCGGTAAAAAAATTGCATATATACATGACATCACGCCTGTTTCCCCGAAGGGGTAGACAGAGGCACATTATACGCCCACACTTCGCCAACCATATAATCCTCTGCACCACTTATAGGTAAGGTTGGCTTGGGCTCCTCAGATCTTGGTTGGATCCCTATGCACCGATAAAAAAAAATTCTTTATTTAAGACAATAAAAAGGATGGTAAAAATTTCAGCCTTTAAATTTGTTTGTTTTATATTTATCGATAAATACATACCCCCACCTTCACCGATGATTTCTAAACAGTCCATTTAAGTTACAGAGTGTCGAAGTGATGGTTTGAGCCACGATTCGGACACCAAAATTCCATGTATAACGCCATTACCAAATGCTGCAATAAGATCAGTCATATGTGAAGGAATACTCCAGGGGAATAGATCCAACCAAGATCTGAGGAGCCCAAACCAAGCTCACCTGTAAGTGGTGCACATTACAGTTCCTAATATTCGGCAATAGGCTCGCCACCTCGATTACGTGGAACCACTAATACAACTGGCGAAATGTAGGCGTATAATAGTACCCCTTTGGGGAGACAGGCGTGATATTATGTATGTGTGTATGGTACGATAATAAGTGTTTTTTCCTCTCAGGTGGCAAGTACCTGGGTCTACAGCAGCTGTCTTCTCCATGGGACGTTACTCTGCTCACTACTCCGGATCTCGACATGTCTGTACGACTGCCGCCTACTGAGAAAGTTTCTGACAACAAAGGTATTAAGGACGCCTGCTATTATTACATAACCCACAGTACTCAGTCAAATGTAAATATAATATGTGACTAATTATAAACCAAACTCGGGATAGTAGACAGACGTAGCTTATTTTACGTTAACAAATTATAAAAAAATTATATTATTCATACAATGGCTATAATAAAATATACTTCTTTATTATTTGTTTGATTTTAAAAGTTAAAGTTATGATACATCATTTGTGATTGGCTGAGGCACGTATGGTACATTACGAAAGGGTGTTTTTGCCATGTACTCTTAAGTTGTGGAATAAGCTGCTATACGGTTCTTCAAGAGATACAGAATTCGGCTCTTCAAAAGAGCCGTGAAACTGAACTGAAGAAGTTAGTTTTAAAAATACTCTTTTGTATATTAATAATAATATTACATGTTTGACGACCGATAATGGCGTGGAGGTCAGTATATCTGCACTCCGCCCATGAGGTCGTGGGTTTGATCCCCACACAGAACAAATCTTTGTATGCATGAATGTGAATATATGTTCTGGTCTGGGTGTTTCCTATGTATAATAAGTATGTATTTACAAAAATAAGTATTTAAGTATGTTTATCCGTTATTTAGTATCCATAACACAAGTTCTCAAAGACACATAATCATAATTCTTTATTGTTTCATTTGTTGTACAATTATGTCTTAAAAATAATATTTATCTTGGAACTAAATAATTGGTGTAATCGTTAGAAATTGTTTATTTGTTATTATTATTATGTTTATAGAAAAAGAGAAAGACAAAAAGGACGAGAAGCGTCGAGTGCTGTTGATCGCGTGTGCTGGATCGCATCAGATTTGGGCGCTCTTTTTGGATACTACCATCTGGTGGAAGTACAAGACTTATTCTGAGGGTAAGGGACTCCATAGCTATTTTAACAATAGAATTGTATTTTTACTTTTTTATCAATCATTGTCTGGATGTGGGCTAGGTTCAAAGCAGTTTTTAAGAATTCTTAAAAAATTAAAGGCTCTCTCATCAATCAATGTAATTATTAATTAGTATAATAAGAGGAATCTTTGTTTAAAGTTGCAATGGGATTGACATATCTTTTAGGATAAAAACTACCTGATATAAATATGAGGGGAGAAACTTTGACTGAATACTATTAAATATAAACTAAGCATGATTACCTGAGATTGTTATACATGTATGTCTAACATATACTATGTGTGTCTGTTTAGGCACATGTGTTTGTATAGCGGGTTCTGGTGCAGAGGCAGCGAGAAACAGTGCCTATCCGCACACTGCGGCATTTGCACAGCCCTCGGGGCTAGCACTCAAGACTGGTAAGTTTATGTTTTATTTCAACCCTTTAACGTCCCACTATATCAAAACCAATTTGAGAGGAGTTCAAGTTAGCGCAGGTTGAAAGCCAGAATGCCGAAGTATAAAAATATTAGAGAATCCCAATAGGTTAAGGTTTTTTTTTATACCCAAGAGAAAACTATTCAATTGATATAATTTATTGTCTTTTTCCTTTTAATTCAGAAAATAGATATGTTTTACACTGAACATTCTTGACGACCGATATGGCGTGGAGGTCAGTATACCTGCACTTCACTCCAAAAGGCCGTGGATTTGATTCCCACACATCTTTGTGTGCATGAACATAAATATTTGGTCTGGTCTGGGTGTTTTCCTATGTATATTAAGTATGTATTTACAAAAAAAAAGTATTTAAGTATGTTGATCCGTTCTTTAGTATCCATAACACAAGTTCTTAGTGATACATAAGTATTATTTATTCATTCTGGGAATTGGCCAATATTGATGAATATGATCACGTGGATCCAGTTCGGATTAGTAGAGACATATTGATTTCTTCCAGCTGTTAGAAATATTCAAGCCGCTTAATGGGACCTTGAACATCGCTTTACTATCACCACATGTATCAACATCCTATTGTGCCTTCCGAAGCACGGTCGTGCTCGATATGAAATGCCACACAAACGGTCACTTCTCCAAGGACCATCTCCTGTTAACTGAACTTTGAAGTGACGTCTTACGAACCCCTGTACTAGGTGAAGCTACAGTTCCACGAAGCTACGAGATCCTGCTATTCTAATAAATAGAACTGTGACCAATAGATCCGCTGCGCCGAGTTATGAAAGCTTTCCATCCCCGAAAAGCTGTGACAAAGAACACGGTTCCCCCCCCCCCCACAAAACCACAACGCAGAACGCCAATTATTGAATTCAAAATCTTTTTATCTTGTTTTCGGGCTAAGGAGGAACAAAAATCCAAGACATTTTCCGACTTATAATATTTACAAAGTATAATCGCCTAGATAGAACAATATGAATTATATTCCTATTTATTGTTTAGCTAATATTAAAGAAGCGAAAATGAGTTTGTGCTTAACTATCATGCAGACTTTGTGTAGAGATAGATCAGACGTTGAACAATCTCTCAAGGGAATAAGGTCCGGTCGTAAAAAAATCTTATCGGAAGCGGGCGAAGCCGAAGGAAGTTACAGTCATAAGCTTAGTATGTGCACGTATTGTGTTGTAAAACTTTTTACTGATATATTGAAGCACTTACTTATAAGGTAAAGGAATCGGTTAATTACACCGACTTCATCATATCGAGAAGTGTCTGTTGTGCATAGTACATTGCTCAACGATTGTGCAATGGCAATTAAATACAAATAAAACTTCTCTATTCTTAATCGTAAATGGTATGTTACAAAGAAGTCGCATTGCGTGCAATATCACTTTAAGTACGGCATTCCATAAGCTATTATGTTATCCTACTGATATTTCATATCTAGATTTTGATCCTGATACCAGCCGTGTTACTGTGGTTTTAATTGCGATTAATAATTAATTATTCATCCTCTTATAAAAAGTGGATGTTTTTTGAAACAAAAAAGCACGTGTTACTTATCAATAAGTTTAAAAAGAAAGCGTCCCGTTTCTAACTTTACAGTTGACGGACTTTGTTTAAGGGTTGATTTTGAAAAATACTCAATATATTATATAATTCAGGTGCAGATGGTTTAATTCAACTAAATCCACAGAGGCCTTGGCTATTACGCGTGGCTCGATAGATTAGTCAGACACGTTACCTTTTTACATATTGAGATGTAGGATATAAAAAGCATTATAAAATACTTTTTTGACTTCTATTCCTTATGGACTGCATTATTGAGATTGCCGTGTGGTACCATCCTAGAATAATGCACCATAATAATCCATATCACGGGGAGTCGTATGAGTCGATGTATAGAAATTCACCGGGTGATGTTAACTGCGATCACCAACACGCCTGCCCAGCGTGCTGATTATGGGCAAATACCCCCAATAGATTGTAATCTATTGGAGAGGCTAATGTTCAGCAGTGCACTTTTTGAGGCCGTTATGATGAAGCCATTAAGTCAATATTCCAAATTTAACAGAACCACATACCATCTCACAAACCACTATAATTCGCAATTTAATACAGATGAAAATAAATAATTCATGGCTCAACCAATCTTTTTTTGAGAATGATGTCATTACTTATCGTTAATTTAGATTGCCGTGTAGTGCGGGCCCAGAACCTCACGGAGAGCCGTAAGATTTGACGAAGAGAAATCCTACCGGGTAGACAGCTGCGTTATCCTGCGTACTGGCTTGAACTGCTATCACCAACCCGCCTGCCGAACGTGGTGATAACATAGTGTAATCTATTCGGGAATCCAAAGTTTAGCAGTGAACTTTATAAGGCTGATATGATGATTTTAGATTGTGGGTGTAATAAATAAACAAAGCGATAAACTTTAACCTTATATTTAAGGCTGTTGTTAAATTTCTTTGGTTTACTTACAGGTACCAATCCAGAGCTTTTCGTGGCAGATTCAGAGAGTTCGTCCATCAGAAGAATAAGTTTGTCCACGGGCCAAGTCTCTACTCTATGTGGCGGAGGGCGAAACCCTTTGGTAATTAATTTAATACTAGTTTCATTTATTTTATTATTTCAGGTGTCACAATCATCTCCAAGCCCAACCTACGAGACAGCGGGTATATACTTATTTATATACTTTCTGATTTGAAGACATTATTGTATTTTGTCATTATCACTGCGATGCTAGATATTCTGCAGTCAACTAACTATACGATTTGGAGAAAAATGCAATGCAATAATTATAATCTCTTTTTAACATGAAAACATGAAAGAAAGCACCCAAAAAATATCCAGAGTTGTTATCATTACATTTTATTTTCAGAACCTTTTCGCCTTCGGTGACATAGACGACATCGGAGTAGAAGCCAAATTACAACATCCTTTAGGTGTGGCTTATAGTGAATCCAATAAACTCTTATACGTCGCAGACACTTACAATAACAAAATTAAGAAAGTAGAAGTTGGTCCTTTCAAAGTTACTACCCTAAACCCTAGCAAGATAGAAACAGCGGATCCTATTAAATTCAATGAACCGTCTGGCTTAGCGGCTAGTGCGGACGGAAAATATCTTTACATAGCGGACACCAACAACCATTGCATAAGAATACTAAATATAGCAAAGAATGTTTGCCAAGAATTCAAAGTGAGAATGCCTGAGAATAAATTCGTTGAACCGGAAAATTTGATATTATACAAAAACGATCTGTTTGTCAACAAAAAATGTGGGGTGTTAATAATATATTTCAACGTAAGCTTGGACACTGATATAAAGAATGTAAAGTTTACCCCAGGAGCGTCTCAGGACTGGAGTGTGTGCGTTCGCGACGAGAATAACAAGGACGTTACGCTAGACCATTTTGAGTTCGTTGGGTCCTCGCATAAAGGATCAAAATTACCAGGAAGGGTCGAAATGAAAATCAAACAAAAGACAGACAAAACCCACTATCGTCTATATCTTAGCTTCCACACATCTCTTTGTGACAATACCATATGTTTTTCACATTCGTTCACAATCAGATCCACAATTTTAGTACGAGATTCCGTCAAGAAGATAGAATCATACAAGATTACTTGCAAAGTGAACCCTGTAAATCGTGACAATAAACCTGAACAGAAATCAACGTAAGTTAATTGAAACAAATTGAGACGAGCACAAATTAGAATATGACATTAAACTAATTATATAGCGTTGTAATTCATGACGTAAATTAACAAGCTTTAACATGTAATGAATTAAGTTAGCATAAGTGGAAAGTATATATTAAGTTTGTTTTATTTTTATTTTTGCATCAGAATATAGTAAAAACTTTTTTTATATATGAAATACTTAACATATAATGTAATGTAAAAGTGTATGGATAAAAGTCTTACTTTCTACTAATATCCTTGTACATATAAGTTTAATGTTTCATTTGATATTCTCTGTAGCTAACTTCTTAATGAGATTATTGTTATTATTATTATTGATTGTGTAGCCACAGCTAAATGCATTTTATTGATTCGTCAACGTTTAGATGTTAGATGTATTTTAAAGGTTTAAAGTTGCCAACTAATATCCCTATCCAATTTACTCTAATGTTACTTAAATAATAGTGATAAAACAAATAAATCTTATTGATTAATAATAAAAGGAAAAAATCGCTCAAGGAAATAATGTCACCAAGGGACTTTTTTCTATCAAGTGGGTTTTCGTGCGCTCGCGGGCTTCCCGCAAGCGTATTTCTGGTCCCATAGTTTCATTCGATATTTTCCATTAACACCCGCGACCTACTCACGTGTGCCGCAGCCCCGCTTGAGAGGAAAAAGGCTCTTAAGCAAAGTATCAATGCACATACTACATTTTAATTGTATTTATTACAACCTTTTAATTAAACTTGCAATATTCATATGTATATAAGTTGTCGGCTACAAAAATTACTAACCATTTTTCGTTGCGACTGTATGTATGACGCAAGTATGTATATTTTGCAACGTCAGTCCATTTTTATACTGCTTGTACTACTGGTTATTGTATACATACATACAATCACGTAATAAGTGGCGACCGAATTTCCGCTTACCGGGAACTTGTATGTTCGCCAGAGCATCGTCCGTTGATCGGCAGGTGCACCACTTGCAGGTTAGGTTGGCTTGGGCTCCTAAGATCTTGGTAGGAGCCCTATACACCCATGCTATTTTATTGAGAACATGTGAAAAAAAGGTACCAGAAAAGTGTATTAGTTTCTAACTACTATTTTATTTGAGTCAGTGCAAGATTTTCATAATTTTACAAAAAATTCAATATATATATGTTAAAAATATTTTTTCAGCATTTTACTGACTTCCTCCTTCCTGTTATAAAATGTTATACATTTATTTATGAATATCCGTCGAAAGTTGTAAACGGTTTCAGTCATTAGCGGTAACTTAAAACTATCACGAGTTCAGTAAAATTTATAAAAAAATAACATGTTCTTTTATATGTCAGGGGCGAGTGTGTAAATGATAATAATAAAATTCCATTTGTGTACTTATTGGGTATTTAAAATGCAGCTTGCTTACAAATAGACGGACGGACAGTCAAATAGCTATAGTAGGTTAGGTTGGATAGAGTAGTGAACTGACAACATCGGCGGAACCCTAACTCGGAAAGAGATATATCAAGGCATTATTACTTTATTTAAAACTGGTGTAAATTCGTGTTTTTAATATGTAAAGGTGCATTGTTAGAGATAATGTCTCCGACAACGTACACGTGTCTAGGAATGAGCTATTTCGCTCATCACACACCATAAGAGCTTCTAAAATCTGTACTACATCACCGTGGTAGGACTTTACTTAACTGCTTAGACTAAATAACGAAAACGCAGCAGAATGTTGAATCTATTTGCAGCTATCTTGATTAATATTTACAACTTGAACTATTACATTACTAAACACTGACTTTAATAATTCTAATTGTAAAAATTATTGAAAGATTTCAATTAAAAAAAAACTAATAATAATTTGACTAGTTTACATGAATGAGGTCTGCTTTGCTGCAAAGTTTTCAACAGATTTGCAATGTGCTTGCTCAGAGAACAATAAGGTTGTAGATCAAAAAAAATGCCGGTACTTACTTGTTTTCATAAAAATTTAAACAACTTATATGACGCGGTAGTATACCTGCAAACCTAAGTTTCAAAGGTCGTGGATTCGAACCCCACACAAAAAATTGGCATCTGCTCTGATCTAGATGTTCCCAATGTATTTTATGTCGGTTTTTACAAAAAAAAAATTGCAATATGCTTGTATGTTCTCAGTAGGTACTTATTTTTAAATGATAACATTATATTTATTTTTTTACTAAAATACATCAACTTGTTGGTTGCCCGAGTGAGAATCAACACACAACCTTTAAAAATGCAAGAAATTTAAATCATAAAAAAGTCTAAAATATAGACTTTTCCTTGCAAAAACCTTTCTATTGGCTGCCTTAAGCCTGTGAAGAATTGACTTCGCAAATGTAGAGGACTGAGAATATCTACTAAGTATAGATACACTGTTTTCTATATTCTTAGAAAATGAGAATAACTTGTGAAGCATTTGATAATATTACCAAAATCTTATAGTTGCATGAATACAATTTTCTTCATTGGTCGTGTCGCACTTAAGATTAGCCGAATATTTCTCTGAGTTTGAATGTCGATTTTTTTGCGGCTAGTAATGGAAATCGTGTTTAAAAGTTCATGATCCCATAATCTTTTACAAGGATTCTATATCACGACTCAAGGTCGCGTCGATCAATCAAGTTTTCTATCTTCGAAAAGTGGTTTTAGTCAGTCGTGTCCTAATTAAAACGATTTTTATTGAAAGAATGTCGCCGCCTGTCACCAATTTCTCTCATTCGTTTATTTTGGCTAAATATTTTGTAGATTTTAACAAATACCTAGGTACATACTCTCACGCCCATAAATGCTATTAGGGGTTGGCAGTTAACTTATGGTACAACTAAATATAGGGATATCTCTCTATAAAGATAGTTATGTAGTCAGCCTAATTTTTAAACTGCCAATGTCCTTTTGAGCAAATTTTATGGAATGAATGGCATAGTTAAGGCACTTATTGCATATAGGTGTTATTCTAATTCGTTCATAACTAATTAAATATTAATTTATGGGACATATTCCAATCAATGGATTTAAAAAAATTACACTAGATGGCATTAAAAGTAAAAAATTGTATTTTTTGGAGTTACGTAGTTTGAAAATTAGACTAACGATATCAAAGTTCACATTAAGCACAGAGCTAAATGAAACGTAGCATTAACGTTAACCTTTAAAAACAAAACTCCAAATCAAATAATTTTTTTGACATATAGCTATCTGTAGATATTATTAAAGGAATGTGAATGACCTAAACACGTCTTGACAAAAATAAACGCTTCAACACTTCGGTCTCACTGTGCCTACCCTTATTTTACTTACATACCTACTGTCTATAAAAACCGGTATTAATCGTGCAATAAAGATGTTAGTATTCTCTTCGAGTCCCTACCCACATTTAATCATTTAGCACACAAAAGTAATCCATGGAACAATACTTTCAATGTAAATTGGTACGTCCATTGTCCAAGAGTGCAAGGACTGTGCGGAGGCCGCCTCTGGCATAATTAAGTCGTGGTGAGACAGGTAATTTATAAGAACAACCAACGTAAGTACATACTTACTAAAATAAAAGTTTAACTACCCAAGAACTTTGAAAATTATTTTTTACCACCGATTGTTTTCCAGATCCATGGATTTTTATCTAACATTTTTTCATAAATAATGGAAGTAAATATATTTATTTAGCTTCATAAAAGAGAAACATATCTACAATATTCATAGTAACAGAATAAAGGAATAAAATATAATATTTCACCCAAATGGTTCCCACTCAGCTGTCTTGACATGACTTATTAACGCAAAGACGCTGTTATTATGTGGAAACCAACAGAGACTTGATAACGATACCGGCAATCTTATTTTAAATCAATAAATTCTTTTCAGAGCTAGATACAGAAACAACTATTCAAAATATGTTACACATAACCAAGTACCTATATACACATTATAGGACATAATTCCGAAGACAAAGTAGGTATCAAAGATTCTACTCCGGAACCACTTATCTACCCGGTGAGCTGTTTTCCGTCTATATTCTACAAACTTTTAAGACTTTCCTCAAACACCGGGTATTTGAGGGCGGGCAGTGTTTTGAGAAGAATAGGTAAATAGAGCAAGAAAGGTTTTCCTAGAAATCAAGACCTATATTTGTGCGTCTAATATTGCAGCTGATCAGCATCTAAGCTTTTCTTACAAAAACATACGATTCTGCGACATACCTTTGTAACAGAGGAAAACAATATTATAACTTTATTTAATTGTAGATATCTTCTAGAATTCGTTGAATTTTTTTAAGATACAGTTTTGCCGCTGCTGTCATCATATCCCAGTATTGTCCCGGTTGCCCTAGACTTATAGTATTGGGTCTGTTCAGTGGTCTGGTCTAACTAGATTTTAGCAAAATTTCAGTTATAATATGAAGCGACTGCCGTCTGACCCCTGCAACCCAGTGGGAAACATCATTGTATGGTTAAACCAGCTGTAAGGATATTAGAAGGCACTGACTTCCTAATAACGGCAGCCATAAATGTTCATGACATTTGGTCCCGGCAGGTGGTAATGTCCTTTTCAAGGCACGGAGCAAGCAATTATTACGTAGGTAAATAACTTCGTAAATACATAAACTCATAAGTACGCGAACAGGGTTTAAACCCGAGGTATTTTTCCCATCTCCCAATAACTGGGATTTTAATAATAATAATTTTAGTAATTAAAAACTCAGACCACCTATCACAACTGTGGCACTGGCA
This sequence comes from Musotima nitidalis, assembly GCA_949126915.1. NCBI lineage: Eukaryota > Metazoa > Arthropoda > Insecta > Lepidoptera > Crambidae > Musotima > Musotima nitidalis. Next base: position 7,292,834 of record OX421415.1, on the reverse strand, counting down.
GATAAGATATTTGATAGGAATGCATTCATTATTTACATTTACAATACATACTTTGTATAGTGCGATAGGTAACTACTTTAAAAACCACAAGCTGAGACCGCCGTCGATGGGCTTACCAAACGCTTCTATAAAGCAGGCAAGTTTGGAGCTGTGAATGAACGATTTAGACCAGGGGTGGCAAACCTTTTTTGACCCACGTCACTTGGAAGCTATAAGAAGCCTGTCAAGCGTACTTAAGCTTGTTTGGCAGGCTTTGCTTAGTTTCCTGAGCTTACAACTATAGCTTTGCATGTAGTCTTGTACAACATTGTTATTTAAGCTTAACTGTAGGTGCCTTAACTTGTTCTAAATATGGAAACGACGAAATCGTAAGGCATATTCTCACTAATATTATGAGGCTTATTTGATCTTTGGAAGCCGACTTTTAATGTACAGTTTAAAGGTTTTTTTTTATAAATGCTTCATAATAGCAATCCTTAATCTATTTTTCTGCCCGGCGGTATATTATGAAAAAAACAAAAAGATATTTTGTATAACATTGCACAGCCTGCAGAAATACGCATACAATGGGACTTTCCCATAGCCATATCTTATTTGGAACATTAAAAAGACCCCATAACAAAAGTGTTCCCTACTTCCGTTTTACTTCGAATCTCTCTTTACATAACTTCAATCTATTATACTAGGTACTATCATAATCTCGAAACTAGCTTTGCGTAAGATACCTACCGCTTTTTGCTTAGCAAGGCAGTATTGGGATAAATTAATCTAACTTTTCTATGAAAAACATTTTATTAAGATCATTTTAGTGAAATAAAGAAGTTCCCTTTCGTTTTTACTTACAATAATATATTATAGTTGTGAGATTGGACACCACGAATTTGACTGTAATATGTAAGGAAGTACCAATAGAAGCCGTGGTCTCTACTTTTATTGGTCAGACGTCAGCTTGTTCGCTATCCCTGTCCTAGCTAACCACGCCGTTTAAGCGGGCTAAGGCCGAAGCGATCATTACCGCATCAATTCGCGGCCCAAAACAATTGCGCCGCCGTGGGATGTCTATTAGACCCTTTGCGATCGTGCGTTAAAGTGGTATTTTCTATAATCATAATTATTCTAGCTGTAAACGTAGGTAAAACAACAAGTAAGTACCTATTTTATTCAAATAAATACGTAGAGCCGTCTCAGAAACAATACAAATTGTCAGAGCTTCTTCTCCAATTGAGAAATTAATTTTTTCAGTAATTTTTCAATGTAAAATCATGGTTATAATATAATATTAATAATACCTAGTATAATCTTAATCCCCCTCATTTTTACAAAATATTTATATGTACGGTAGTTAATCACGTATTGTGAAAGTGTTGGTAGTATTAATACTCAACGCTCGATTAGTTTAAGCTATTTATACTAAGTAATATTATAAAATATATGTGTTTCATTGTATATTTACATACCTGTAATAATTTCACAATATAATTTTTTTTTTCAATTTAAGCAAATTTATGTATTTCAGACATACCTAAGACATATTTACACATTTCTCCCCAGCTATATATGCCGTGGCATATCGGCATATATAAGGACGAAGTCTCCTTACATAACTTTAATGGAGCGAATCAGCTAGGAGTTGCATGTCCTCTAACGGACGGCAATTACGGTTATTGTTCTTTCTATATGATAAGAGTCCTACTAGATTATTCATATACTTACGTAGATTGAATTGTAATAAGCTACCTATTTTTGGTATACCTATTTCATAACTATTGTCGCAAGACTTTTTTCCTTCAGCTAATCAGGGGCATGATTTTTGCTCACGTATTCAACAACTATAGTGCGGCAGGCTCTCGGTCCCCGTTGTCGTCCTACCCCCTCACCCCTGTACCGCGCAGGCGAAGACTGATTTAGACGGTCGTACTATAGATTAATATTGTTTTCTTCTATTTACGTGATTGCACATACATAATTTACCGGATCGCTTTAAACCGCGATTTTTATTGTATACCAACGTTACGAATATTTTATATTTTATACTAATAATCACAATGTTAATTTAACATTCAACCCTGTTTTCCCTGTGTAGGCAGAGGCATATTATACGCTCACACTTCGCCAATTGTATAGTTGCTCCCACGTAATAGGTGGCGAGCCTATTGCCGCTTACCGGGCACTGTTATGTTCGCCGGAGCCTCGTCCGGTGAGCGGCAGGTGCAGGTGAGGTTGGCTTGGACTCCTATCAAGGTTGATAGTATTATTATTATTTTTTTATGTTTTACGTCGGTATAAAAATGCATTTACGCATTGCCATCCTGCCAAAGGGAGACCGATAGGGGGTGTGGGGCTCACCACCGGAAGACTCGACTGTCAGCAGTAATACCCACTAAAAATCTTCGGACGACGCCCGCCACTTGTTGAGAAAAAGGCGGGGGCCAGTACCTGTGTTGCAGTGACTGACACTCCACCTGCGGCCAACGCCCCCCAGACCAAAACCGGAAGGACCTCCTCAGAGAGGCGCAGTGGACGCGCCCCACCTACCTCTTTGTGCGATCATAGCGTGGGTGGCCAACTTCTCGGAGGGTCCATGGTTAGACAGCATGGGCCCTCCTGGCCCGCCCGCTGCGCACTCCACAGGTCCCTCTTAGTTTCCCCCCCTGTTACAGTACTAAGGGCACCCAGAGTCGCCAACATCTGGGTGTTACCTTTTCCCGGCTTCCGGGAGGTACTCAGCCCCTTATTTTTTTTTTTTGTTTTACGTTGGTAACAAAATGCGTTTACGCACTACCTTCCGGCCAAAGGGGGACCGAAAGGGGGTGTGGGACTCACCACCGGCAGACGCGACTGCCAGCAGTAATATCCACTAAAAATCTTCCGACGACGCCCGCCGCTTGTTGAGAAAGAGGCGGGGTGCCAGTACCTGGGTTGCAGCTTCTGACGCCCCGCCTGCAGCCAACGTCCCCCGGACCAAAACCGGGAGGACCTCCTCAGAGAGGCGCAGTGAATGCGCCCCTCCTACCTCCTTCTGCGACCATAGCGTGTGTGGCCGACTTCTCGAAGGGTCTGTCGTTAGACAGCAAGGGCCCCCTGCCCCCACTGCCTAAGACCCTCCTGGCGCTGCTTAACGGGCCCTCCTGGCCCGCTCATTGCACCCTCCACAGGTCCCTTTTAGTTTCTCCCCCGGTAGTCAGTACTAAGGGCACCCAGAGTCGTCGGTCTCTGGGCCTTTTCCCTGGCGCCTCCTGCGCCCTACCGGGAGTTACTCATCCCCCCCACCACGACAAGGTGGAGACCAGTCGGGGAGGAGGTACTCAGCCCCCCCACAACGCCAAGGACCTGTTCGGGGGGGAGGTTGATAGTATTACCAGTACTCCTACCAATGGTTGTATAGGGAAAGGTATTGTACTTTAATTGTGTTGCCTTTAATTGATTTTTTATATAAAACTTGTTAGTTAGATAGGTATATACCATAAATTTATACTTCCTTAAAAAATCTGTATAGACTGGAGACAACTCTTTAGTTTATCGTGCTAAGACAAATAAACGCAGTGATGGTACTGCGATGAATACTACGAAATGATTATGGATCTTAATTTATACCACGATTTGAAGAAGTTTATTTTGAGGTTTTGGTTGTACCGACTAATTGTACATTATCACAAAGTTGTTTTTTTCCTTATTACCTGCTATATTTGGAAATGAGAAAATATTCATTTATGCTTTAAGATTTGAAGGTTAAGTTAGCTCCTTTGTCGTGAAAGGTAAAGCGAATCCGCTGGGTAGTTTTGATAACCCACAGTGCACTGTTCACTCTTTTCTTTATCTTTTAAATAATGGCTTCGTGCGGTTTGCATATTTAGCCAGTGTTAATCTACAATAATATTATAAAGAGGAAAGATTTGTATTTTTGTATGTAACGAATAAACTCAAAAAGTACTGGACCGATTTTAATAATTCTTTAGACCATCAGTTTATTTTGTTACCTGAAAATAATTTAACGACAAACGTATAGAGAAGCTGTACAATAATCGCTTTAGTTATCTATCCCAAAACAACGAGTGGAATTCTAGTAGTACATTTAAATATTTTTATCATTAAAAACTTTAACATCCACATAAAGACAATCTAGGAACCCTATGGATAATGACTGCGTCGTTGATGTTAGTATCGGTGTCTGTGAATTGACCTAGGAATCATTTTGCTGACCGTGTCTTTTCTGGGTAGGCATTTTGCAGCGGTAACCGACATCCACGCGGGCGGAGCCGCGGGGAACCGCTAGTGAGAGATATATTAATAACATATAAATTATAGTAAATGAGAATGAGTGGTGATAAAGATGATAAATTAGATGCCCTCTCCTTAAACCCCTTGAGTCCTCAGTAAAGATGTGGGAATATACTAAGATCTCACATGGACTTCTTGAGAGAATTTGAAAAGTGATGTTTGACTGTTTTGTTTTATTTACCAAGACTCATGTACGTTCAAAAACAATTAACTTTTAATAATCCACCGTTATTACAGATTAATTATCAAATAAACACAAATTTAAGAAAATAAAACAAAACTGCAGACATAACGCTTCACTTTCCCGCCAAAGATTTCCTAGTTTCTTTGGAACCCAGGTCCACAATTATCAGTGTCACGTCTAGAACTTTAGCTGTAAGCCAATCAGTTTTAAGTTATATTTATGTATGTACAATTAACGGGCGCTCGCCACTTCGTCTACGTGGTCTAATTCACCCCCTTATGGTTTACCTATATTTAAAAAAAATTGTGCAATAAGACGTATTTATAAGAAAATAAAAATTCAGATGTCGTCTATATGTTACTGGCAACACCCGATACCAGACAAAACTACTAGTCCTAGGCCAAATTGGTTCAAAGAGGTACGAAGTTTATTTAAAAAGATAGCAAGCTTCTTTTTAAATAATAGAATTCTAATGAACCTATAACATAAGATATATCGAAAAAAAATAACCTCGAACCTAATCTTAACCGATTTGACCTAGGATAACTAGTTCGAAATCTGGTTTGACCGGTAACATCTACAAAAATGTAGGTACAGTTTTATTAATCAATCAATTAACTGATGGTGGTCACCTATATGCTAATTAGTCGAACGAAAAACACTACAGCCCAAGATCCGCCATACCATGGATGATTTCAACATCGATCGATGATCTCTCACATGTTCAATGTCAGGAGCGCGTAATGAACGCATGCATTCTACTCGTACCTACGTATTAGCCGTGATGTTAGATAATTTACATTAAGAAATACTGCTTTTAGCTGCGTCGGATTATGCCATGACGACATACAAAGATGTGTCTAAGTATCGTAATTATATGATGGGTATGTGCATGAATGGTGTGTCTGTTATTAGCTTTAGAATAAAGAATGGGAAACAAAAGCCGAATCTAAAAAACAGCTGACGGACCACAAATAAAATGTCTGTCTGCCAAACCGTCGATGATTTATGGATTCGAAACATGGTCTCTTATAATGTTTCTGATGAGAAAGCTCAGAATTGCAAAGCGAGCGATGAAGAGGCTTTATTACGAGATGAATGATCAGAAATTATCGGAAATGTGAAGTCCGTCAGTCAGAACTGATCGACCCGTGATTTATAAAAAAAAAAGAGTTAACCTTAATTATGTGCAAACTGAAGTGGTAGTGGGCAGGGCACTTAGCACGAAGTTCTGACGGCTGTTGAGGCAGAAAAGAATGCTTTTGTTCCTGCTCATGTTTTTTATCAAGAATACATAGTGTTGGACTTATATCTGCAAGATAATCGGGAGACCGGATAAAGGTCGCAGGATGCAAACAGCCTACAATCGGTCTCATTGAAAATTTGGTCGCTATTCTCGTGCTGATGATGATGACGGAATTAAGGTTTATCACTTAAAATAATAAAGGCTACTCTTTTACTTTGTAATATAAGCATTTATATATAGTCTTTACAGATCATTCTGATATGTTTACTGTTAAACCAAGGAATTATAAAGTGTTTTCCGCTTATAAAATGAATATTGCGCTGTGGATAGGTTTCGAGTTTATTGGTCTGTTAGCAATGAAAATACTTTTTGATTATATCTCGAGTTCCTTGTTCATAAAAAGATGATACTCTTCCGGGGTAGCTTTTGTCACTATTATGTCTTTAGAATCGATTGAATGGATAACACTGTAGTTAATTTATTTTATTGATTATTATTTACGATTATATGTAAATACTTTTTCTTAATTGAATCCTGAGTAGATTGCATATTATGGGTATGTGACGTCAGGTACAATTTTGGCCTCTATAACAAATATGGATAGATATCAAAATTATTAATCCTTAGACATGTCATTGTTAATAGTTGGGTAAGGGATGTAAAAATGGTCGTTTTACAAGAAAAATGCTTGACAAATAAGATTCAAACAAACATGTTTAGAAACAAGCGCTTAAACGTAAATTTATTTAAATAAAAAATAATAAGAGCAAAGGTGATGAGCAAGGCGGTATGTTTATCTGAAATATAAGGTTTTTGAGTGCTTTAATTTTGTTTTTAAGGTTATGTTTTGAGATGGAACCATTATTAACTTGAGTGTTTGACCTTTTCCGTATCAGTATGCATAATCAATCCAATCTGTCTAATTAATTATGCTGTGTATGATAAAAGAGAAAAACCGATATATTGACCTTTAACATAATTAATCGTATAGGTAGCACTTTTATAATAGTTTAATAAAATTACTTCACAAAAAAAAATTATATTAAAACTCTGCAAATCTTGTATAATATTTTTATGTGGTCTTACAAAAACTTTTTATTGTAACATCATTATTTACGGCTTACTGTTACAATAAAAAGTAAATGCTACACATACAACAGTGTTTAGTTGTTATTATTATTTATTTTTTTCTCCCAATATTTATATATAATAATTTATTATTTCTTATTGTGATCCCACACACACACACACACGACACACACACACACTTCCGACACTTCTGCTAGGTTTGGCTGGAAGAGATTTCTTATAGAAATAAGCTCACCTTTGTAGATGTAATAAAGGATATGGGCGCGCTAGTTTTTAAGTTTTGACGTTCATAAGAGCTCTTTTGAGCCAAACTTGAATTAATGAATATGAATTTGAATTTGAATATGTTTCGCTGAACTATACACTAAGATGCCTTGCGCCCTGTACCATGTGTCGGATTTTAAAATTTACGCATGCGCTGCTTCGGCAAGCCTAAGGCCTCTTTTATAATGGTTAATATTGGCTCACATAAAATTCTAAATCCTATTCTTTGTCTTACTACCGATTTTTGTTCATAATAATCACTCTGCATAATTTTATTCCCCATACTTTTTTTTCATACATATTTATACATACATACATACAATCACGCCTTTTTTCCCGAAAGGGTAGGCAGTGGCATATTAAACGTCCACACTTCGCCAGTTATAATGTTTATCCCACGTAATAGGTGGCGAGCCTATTGCCGCTTAGCGGAAACATTTGTGATCGCCGGAGCCTCGTCCCTTGATCGGCAGGTGCACCACTTGCAGGTAAGGTTGGCTTGGGCTCCTCAGGTCTTGGTAGGATCCCCGTACACATTTTTATGACTACCAGGGAAACTCATAATAGTTAGTGATTATGTATGTAAGTATTTATGTAAGTATGTATGTTAGTATTTATGTAAGTATGTATGTAAGTATTTATGTATGTTTATCCGTTATTTAGTATCCATATCACAAGTTCTTAATGATACTTATCTTGGAACTGAATAATTGGTGTAAGTGTCTGAAATATTTATTTATTATTATTTAGTGATCATATTTTTTTATTAATAGTGTTACTACCCAATAACCAGTTTAAATTTACCACTCTTTTTCATATCTTTTTTCTTCATAACATTCTATGATCATATTGTTTTAATCAAGAGAATACTTTAACTCATAACGTCGTTGTGCAGAATCAGAAGTCAGTACTTGTACTTGTACTTGCTTACTTTGTACAGACAATAATCGCGGTGTTGAGTTCTAACCTAACCTTCTTGGCTGGTAGCATCTCGTTTCTAGTAGCAATTTGATTCAGTAGAGTCGAATTTTAAACTTAACTTTAATTTATATCAAAAATTGTTTCTGGCGCAACGCCGGTCGCTGCCGTTGAAAAAAAAATTGTTAAAGCGAAGTTAGATATATTCTGAATTCAATAATTTTAATTTTTTTATTTTTAAATTTTTTTTATGAATACCATTATGATATTAAATGGTATGAGAAATATTTTCGGATCTCCGATGATAGGAGTTGAAAAGTTATGTAGGACAATGCGCACCCTATTTATAGAGACCTAGTTGCGAACTTTCCCTGAATTAAATCGAATAACGAAACATGAGTGCGATAGCGGAGAATCGCTTTTACATGCGTTTCGCTACACACAGGGGTTTGCCGCTGGCGCAGCGGCGGGCACCGCCACTCTACTCTACCCTCTCTTATAAACAACATCGTATAAAAATAAGTGTTGCTTAACTCTCCTCCACACCGTAAACCAAAAACGTCAGACGCGCCGCGAGATGCAACGCCACACGCGATGTGCGAACACCCTGTAAATGAATGATGAAGTAGGTATGATTTTATTGTTTTCGAAGCCAGGATTCACGTTTTATTGAAAGCTTAAGCAGATTAGGAGAATTAATATCTATAACCTATTTAAAATATGCTTTATATAATATACGGTATAACACAACAAAAACAATTGCCAAACCATTCTAGGTTTGCAGACCTGTAAGGGGTATTCATGAACATACTACGTAAATACAAAATTAGCTACAAAAACTATGCTTAGGATAGGACTAATAATGGGTAACTAAAAATAGAAGGAACATGGATGGTTTTTAGTCAGTAAAAGTCTGACACACCCTCCCGCCCGAGAAGGTCATTAGATGATTTTCCATCCGAAAAAAAAGAATAGGACTACTAATAACTTTACAACCGGATTTTCTTACGCAGTACTTACCAACTTACCTATTATATGTTAAAGTAACTACGTATACGATTACCGTAATAACAGTCATAACTTTATTTATGAATTAGATACGTCAGTGTGTCTTTGGAAGACGGTGGAATGACTCATCTTTGACACCATCGTCAATTTATCCTACCTAACCATGAAATGTTGCACGTATCCTGTTAGAACATAATAACGTAAAGCATATAAGTGGCAAATCATTCTACGACTACTTATTTGACGACCGATATGGCGTAGAGGTCAGTATGCCTGCACTTACTCCAGAGGTCGTGGGTTCGATTCCCACACAGGACAAATCTTTGTGTGCATGAACATGAATATTTGTTCTGGTCCGGGTGTTTTTCTATGTATATTAAGTATTTATTTACAAAAAAATAAAAAAGTATGTAAGTATGTTTATCCGTTCTTTAGTATCCATAACACAAGTTCTTAGTGACTGATCTGATACTTATCTTGGAACTAAATAATTGGTGTTGATTGTAAGAGAATATTTATATTGATATATTTATATTTAATAATGTCCTCAAATTGTCGGTCTGACGGTCTTGACGGTCTACCTCATCATGATTTGATTTTAACCTTTATAATGCTCTGATTTAATATACATACATTATATCACGCCTGTTTTCCCGAAGAGGTAGCCAGAGGCACATTACACGCCCATATTTCACCAATTATATTGTTGGTCTCACGTAATAGGTGGCGAGTTATATGTTCGCCAGAGCCTCGCCTGTTGTTCGGCAGGTGCACCACTTGCAGGTAATGTTGGCTTAGACTCCTCAAAGTCTTGGTATCTATCCCTATGCACCCTAAATTAATATATTTTTTTTAAATATACTCAAAATAATAACGACTGTCAAAGCGTGGCTATTTACAAAAATAAAGTAAGGTAATATCTTCTCAAAGAGTTTAACGATAAGTGGTAAAATTATATGTGGATAAAATTAGATGAGAATATTAAACCTGTAGTAAAAGGGTGAATAATTCACCATTATTTTTTTTTTATAGTTTAGCAAAGTAAAATGAATTGTAATTTGATCTATATTAAGAAATAAACACTTCAATAATCGCCTATATGGCATGGATTTCATCATACCTGCACTTTGCTCCAGGTCGTAGGTTTGATGCCCACACAGAACACATCTTTGTGTTGAGTGTGCATGAATTTGATATTCATTAGGGTAATAATAATAATAATAATAATTTATTTACTAACCAAAAATTTACAAAATGAAGAAGTACAACTGAAAGCTTACAAATAATGCCAAAGATTACATATTGCAGCATCTGCTGCCGAACTGGGATGTTAGTCCCGTATTTGTAGGGTGTTTCCTGTTTATGATAAGCATGATTTGACAATAAATATTTATATACACATACATGCTGGCTGGTATCCATCGTACACGGTCTGCTTAGTTTAAAGTTTTCAAAAATTATATCTGTTTATTTATAATTTTGGAAGTATCTAAATAATGGACTCATATCGGACGTAATTTTTAGACAGCCTTTAGTAAACGGAAGATTCTATGTATTATTGTTTACGTTTGTTGTTTACTATTATCGCCAATTCTCAAGTGATCTCGTCAACTATAAATCTTAATGTTTTCAATAGCAAAAAACATTTTAAAAGAAAACTTATTGAAATGCTTGGAAGATAGACAAGAACCAGTAGTGTGAAGTACTTTACAGAAAATTTTCTTTTAATTTCTCTTGTTGCTCATTTTGTATTGTTATTTCCCTCTGACAATAAAATATTCGTACACTTTCTACTTCTTCCTTACGTGTTAACACCGTTTACGATTATATCGAATTTAGATAAGTAAGAATATGATTATGAGCGGTGACAGCCCAGTTGCGAGACTTTAGAGGGTCTCAGGTGTATTTTAGAACTTTAAAGGGTCTCAGGTGTATACCCTAGATGACTCTAAGAAGTTATGTGCGTAATCTTCGCTTGCTCTGTGCCTTGGAAAGCACGTTAAGCCGTTGGTCCTGGCTGCCATAATAATAATATATTTATTTCCACAAAAACTTTAGATTAATACAAAAACAAGTACAGCTTAAAATCTAAAGTACAATTAATATAAAGGACATCTGTTTCTGGACTAGATAAATAAATATCTGTATTCCAGAAAACAGCAACAATGGCAGCACCATGAACATTTATAGCAGTCGTTATTAGGAAGTCAGTGCGGTAGTCGCTCCATGTAATAACTGCAATTCTGCTAAATCTTGTTAAATCAGTGAGCAGACCCTGGGCCCAGGCTTCAGTCTGGGGCAACCGGGATAGTGCTAGGATATTATGATGATAGAAGAGTAAGAAATAAACTTAAAAACTACTGCAAAATATGGCTTCAATCCGACAATCAACTATAGCTAAAAAGTTTAATGAACTTTTCTTAAAAAGGCGTTGCCTAAGGTTAAGTAGATTATATTTTATCTACAAAATGATATAATGTACGATTACGACATTCATTAAAATAAAAATTAGGCCAGCCTGCGCAAAAGCCGTTTCGTGCTCTTCGTAAAATGTATTTCGTAATTTATATTTTGAAGTTGGAAGAAAAATAAATATCTATTATTTTAGTAGTTCATAATTGTATGCAAAAGACGATTACACATCCGAATGCCATGTGCAAAATTGGATAGGAATGGCAATTAATAATTTATTTGGATCAAAAAAGCTTTGCAAATCTAGTTCAGCGATCAAATCTATTTTGAATCCGTGACTTCTTCTGAAGGACTTAGAAGTAGTATTGCGATTTTTTCCGTAAAACTTTGAGAAGAAATCGATCTCAGTTTTTCAATACCCTTTTATTTAGTGCCTATTTTACCCAGCCCAGAAGATATATAAGTATGCAAGTTTCAGTTAAGCTGATTTTTTACGAACTGTTCCTTCCGAAGCCTTGTGGATTTCTAAACCATCTTAAATTTAATATATTAGTTTCATTTACTTGTCAACATTGGCTGTTTATTTTAGTATTGAAAAAATACCAATTTGACAAGGGGTAAATAATCTGGAACGGGGATGTCGTACATAGTGGGAGCGTTCAGAGGTCATCTTGAGTTGGTCAGTAAAGTCACGAATACGTGTCTGCGGAGCCGCCGCCGTCCCACTGCGCGCGCGCATCTCATCCCCGCTACGGCAGCTATAAAAGACTTGAACCAAACCTGCTGCGCGCTATTACAACAGTGCTTGTGTGATTTTTCCCGCCGTTCATATTTATTTCAACAAATAAAGGTAAGTGGTTTTAAAGTGACGGGATAAGACGGGACGGTTTGGGAATATTGTAAAATTATTATTTCGATGAAAAAAATGAGAACACAATTGAAAATTTAAATTAGGATTTTAATTAAATTTCAATTTTAATAAAAAGCCTTTAGTTATTTTTTACTATATTCTCATATTATCTCAAAATTCATAATACCCAAGAAGCGATTTATATTGAATGACAAAACAAATTGTACCTGTGACATAAAAAAGCGTAATTAAAAAGTTTATCTTTAAAAAGCTTAGTTTGAAAAGCTGTGTGTCAAACTGATGACCAAAGATTACGGCATCTTACCCAACGAGTACTGGTTGTTACAAACTTGATTTATTATTTCAATAAAATATCGTGGCGTATTTAAATACATTACAAGTATGTGCTTCTTACTTCGGGTTATATCATATAGACATTACCATAAGGCGTCACTTAATCTCTCTTTATCACATGCATTTTAAAAAGCTTTTATTTAACGTGTCCTTTATATGGTAAATTATTGCAAGCTGAATTAGAACCACTCCTCTAAATATTACGGAGGAACATTTAAAGAGGGAGTGCAATTTTAAATATTCTTTGTATTCAAAAGTACAATAATTATAAAAAAAGCCATTAGTTGTTTCATATCAGTTAGTTTTCATTGGTAATGATTTGCGGGTTTAGGACAGGAATAAATAAATAAATAAATATTTTCTGACAATTACACCAATTATTTAGTTCCAAGATAAGTATCATTAAGAACTTGTGTTATGGATACTAAATAACGGATAAACATACATACATACTTTTTTTTTTTAAATAAATACTTAATATACATAGAACCACACCCAGACCAGACCAGACCATTTGTCCTGCGTGGGAATCGAACCCACGACCTTAGGAGCGGAGAGCGGGTATACTCGCCACCACGCCATATCGGTCGTCGAAACTCAAATAAAGATAAACATTTATTTGTTTGTGTTAAAATGTATCATCATATCCTAGCATTATCCTGGTTGCCCTAGACTTGAGCTTAGGGCCCAGGGTCTGCTCACTGGTTCAACCAGATTTGACTGAATTTCAGTTATTACGTGGAGCGACTGCTATATGACCTCCGCAACCCAGAGGGAAACATCATTCTATGGTTAAACCAGCTGTCAGTCTGTTAGAAGGCACTGACTTCCTAATAACGAATCTCATAGGTGCGCCACCAGGGTTTGAACCCAAGACCCTCTGAATTTAAAGGCAAGGAGTCTCGCCACTGGGCTATCGCCGCTTTGTGTTAAAATGTATGACTCGTCCAATTCGAAACGACTATTTTGGAAAGCTAAGTAAAATTATGCGTGTTGTGTAGTGCTCAGTGATGTCCCACGTCAGTCAAACATTTAGGTAGGCAGTGTCGATGCTAGATGACTTAGTATGTATGTCAAGACGTGGTGTTGCGCCATACCGCAGCTGAGGTTAAAACCGAGAGCCCTTTTCTATGGGGCGGTTTCAACACTTGACAGTCAAACAAAGCTATGTTCTCGGACGCTTCTCACGGTTTTATACTATACCGATATTAATATTTCATAGTAAGCTATTAAACGCTTACAACACCTCAATCTGCAAAAACTAAAAATATGTTGAATTAACAAAAAAATATGTGGAAGAAATTCGGAACTTTTAACCATATATTATCAGCAATAAGAACATGTCCTGGTCAAGGTTAACGAGTAGTGAGCATATTGGCTTGATTAATTTTTTTTAAATTTTTGAACGAAATAAACATTTTATTTTTTCTGCATACTAAAATTTTGCCTGACAAATACACGTTTATTTAACTAGTTTTGTAATTTATGTGGTTTATATCCATACGTCTGACTGGCAGTAAGCAGTATCAAGAGTACACGTAAATAAACCTTTAAGTAGTGTAATAAATTGTGCCGAATTCAATAGTGCAAGTGCAATATATAGATCATTTTATTATGGTTTTTAAGTTTTCGCACATGTTGTTGTAGGGTACAGTAAGAGCCTTAATGAGATTATCGTGTCTACATTACGGTTTGGCACACATTAACGGCACAATCTGTGTCTTGATCGTTAATTGTGAAACATAAATAAACGATCGAAGGTCGACAAGATGCCTGAAAGCTTTCAATTACCTACTACATATATTTATAACTTTTAATATTGTAGATTGTCGTTGTCTAGAGTAAAACCTTTAACTAATCTGCTGTAACCTGAAAATTACATATAACCTTTAATATTGTAGTTTGTCGTTGTCTAGAGTAGAACCTTTAATTAATCTGCTGTAACCTAAAAAAATATTTTAGGAAAATCTAAATTTGGTTGTTTTATCTTTGTTGGACACTTAAAAAGTTATACAAAAGGCGAGCATGTACCTTTAGTAAACACAATTATTATAATATCCTATAGATATGATTGCTCTTAAATGAAAAAACAGTTAACTTTTATGGTCGCTCAAATTACTATTTACAATTTTCATTCTATCAATTTTCGGTTACTAATAAATTCTTGTTGGTATTTTGGACAAAACATTATTCTTTCTTTCTTATCTAAATTTGTTGTTTTACATTATGTTTAAAGAAATTTTATTCTAAAGAAAACTTCTTGCACACAAATCAACATTAGCTGTTAAATTATTTCCAATTTTTGATAAATTATCGCATAAGTAATATAGAGTAAAAATTACAACATATTTTATTGATTTAAATACTTACGTGTAAAATGACATAATATTTTAATTTACTTATTAATTATTCATACCATTCTATTAGGCTAACAAAACTATTTAAATTTATTTAGTCGATCCGGTTGTTTAACTACTAATTTAAACCAAACATAGCACATAGTTCAAATATTAAATGGTATTAAAAAGTCAATGGAATCACTTTTAATTTGTTTATCTTTGAATATAGTCTAGGTATGATTTTTTTTGATCCTGTATTATATTGTATTTGTAATGATTGCAGCAAATTCTCATAACGTTCGCTATGCTTCTTTGTAGGTAGTATTATTGCGAAATTAAAAATCAATAAGTCTGTTCAACTCAAACTTTAATATAAAGATATAGTTAAGTATATTGGAGTGATACCAACACATAAAACAAAATAACTCGAATAAATAAGCAATACCAAGATTAACACTTCAACAAGTAAGTTTTTATCGGGTATCTATGATTGAGTTATTAATTTCACAAAATGGCAAAAGTCCTGACGTCAGTTGATAAACTTGCAATATTATATTCTTCATGTTTTTTTATATTAACAGCTTTTTAAATAAAATGTTTTTGTCGAGTAAAATAAAAATTAAGTAATATATTCTGTATTTTCCATGGGTCTCAAGGTCCGAATCCCAGGGGTTATTTTGTACAACCCAATTAATTTAAAACGTCCCTACAATTTGGAAAGAAGAATAAACCTAACTAATCTCAAGTTCGATTTCTGTTAGGTTATAAGACCATCCGCTTAACATTCCACTTTAACAAGCTTGCAGCGGGGGTTTAAAAGAATATAATCTAGAGCAATTTTGACACTAAACAAAACTTCTTTTCAAGTGACAAAAACAAGTTGTGTTAAAACATTTCATAACTCAGATTAAAAATACGTCGTTGACCAAGTAGGTTGGAGGTATTTTTGTTAACCTTAATGTAAATGACCTTAATTTGTTATGTTTAGTTACTAAGCGATTCTAATACATGTCCATAACATTTACTACAGCTGTATTTGTAGTAGCAATATCTATTTTGTTGCCGGATCGTCAAACCCGGCAAATCAGGAAAGGCCTGGGCGTGTTTTTAAATGTCGCTCTTTATAGATCGATTCCCGACAGATAAAGTCCATGGAAACAGGACCAGAACCTAAAATATTAGTTGATGTGATAAAGCCATTTACTAATATTTTATTAATGATATAGACTTCATAGGACTCTGTAACTTTATTTTATCCTACCTAAAGTAACCACAACGATACTCAAAATATTGTTCTAATACCTTTGTTAATAATATACATAATACGAACAAATTTACGAACAAAACAATTTTAAAGTTAAAATAATCATAAGTTCTATCAACTAAGTTTAACAGATGATCATCTTATGATCATTGTAATACTCTCTCACTCTAACTAGAATGCTAGTTCAATAAATTACATCGTAAGTTAAGTATTAATATTTGTACTTAGTAACCGTACTGTTAAGTTTACTTATTTTTTAATAAATGGTGCTTGGATAAGGGTCACGTCACGTACGAGTATGTTGTAAATATAATTTTGACGTTTAACTTGTTATGACCGTACGTCAAAGTCAGACACAGTCTTAGCCAATCAGACTCGTAAAAATTATCATAATGTCATTGTCATAGGGTATGCATACCCGATTATATTTCTCTTATTTACAGAGGTTGCCTAGATATTCTAAGTAGTACCTAGCTGTTTACGCAGTACTAACTGTCGATTCTTAAATCAATTAGAATAAGATTTATCGATTTTTCTGATAACAGTTTATGAATAATATGTTATGTTGAGTCAAAGGTTATTTAACTATTATGTTTTAGAGTCGGCAATGAAATTTCAACAAAACGACATTCCAATAGTTGTGCGTAAATAACAGAAATTGACATTTGAGATTCATAATGTGTATATTTGGGGGAAAAAGTAATTTGAGGTCGAAAAATTACTATTTTATGCCTGAACAAATTGACTATATCAGAATAATAATTGTCAAAAATAAGTTCACATAGCAAATTTTTGATTTCAAGAAACGGGTTCTCAAACTTCTATTATAAAAATATTTGTACTTACATAACTTACATTAAGTACGACACTGCATGAGGTAATAAGTCTTTAAACTGTTACGGTAATTATAAGTCTTAAAAGAATTAAATATGCATCTATGTCACTTGACGCTTGAAAAACCGTAAAAGTGCGTGTCGTTGAAGTGTAAAATCAGGGTCCCGTGAATGCAATATAATATGCGTTCGCTAAAAATTCGGAACTAAACCTTCCTTCCTCCGTCCTTCATAGTTAAAATTATCATTCAACATATAAATAACTGTTACAAAACTATCTGTCAAAAAAACTGTTAAAAAAACGATCACAGCAGACCAGACGAAAGAGGACGAATCTCTAAAGCGTAGCTACTTTGACCATCATATTACGTAACTCTTTTTTTTCGGATGGAAAATCATCAAATGACCTTCTCCTGCTATGAGTCAGACTTTTACAGACTAAAAACCATCCATGTTCCTTCTTGAGCCTGCTACGTCCCGAGGCCGCGGTAACCCTTTCGAACAGAGTAGTTCACATTACGTAACCCCAAAATCGTAACGCTAAGTGGTTATATCAAGAGTAATTTACCCGATTTTTAATTAACTCGTAGGTAAGATGGAATGCTAGATTAAATTCACACAGCACCGAGTGGCCGCGGTAATCGTCGGCGATCATACGCAACAACGGAATCATCTCACGTAAGATACACCGTTGCGTACTTAAGCGTCATATTAGGGGCAGTACAGACCAACCAACCAGTACGAACAGGTTAACTCATAGCTTAAATTTAATTTAATTGTATTAATCAATTAAAAGTTTATTAATCAATTAAAGAGAACAGATCTAGCTATTAGATAAAATCTACTATTGCGACTAAAGTACCACGCATGTTATCTCGAAGGGGTAGGCAGAGGGATATTACACGCCCACATTTCGCCAATAATATTGTTGGTCGCTTGTTTAACAATTTATAGGTGCCAATTATATAGGTGGCGAACCAGTTGCCGCTTACCGGTAACTTTTATGTTCGCCAGAAGAGCCTATTTCGTTAATAAGCAGCACCACTTGCTGGTGAGGATAGCTTGAGCTCCAAAGATCATCGTCACGTTTCTAATAAAAAAAAAGATGTAAGTAAAAAATTCGTGTGTCATTTTTGATTGATATATTTTATGTTACTTATTATCAAAACCGATAACTTTACAATTTATTATTTCTTTCAAAAAAATATTTATGAACATGGCCTGAAATATAACTAAAGTACTCTTTAGTACTCTGAGTTAGGGTTAAAAATTCCCTATTCATGTTGCCAAACAAAATTTAATATAGTCGGCTTAAGGAACTACAGACAACACTAAATGAATAACACATTATTTTCGTCGTGAACTGCGTCGGTGTGCGCTGTTCCTAAGGTTTCAAATAGAGCGGAATTTTACCCTTTATCACTGGCATCAAGCTGGTTTTTATAGCCTCTAAATATAAAGAGGCTGAATTTAGCCAACATAGTTACACATTCATAACACACATATTATGCATTTCTGTCTTTTCGATTTGTGTGTTTGTTGATTCCGTTTCAAACTAGTGACCAGTTGTCTGACCATTTTGAGACGTTGCTTATGAAGTTCCTCATCTCTGCTTACACCTTTCCATATAAATAAAGTATTATGTAAAATACATCTCTTGTTCATATTTATGGTTACTCCATTGACGTCCCACTATTTGGTTTAGGCCTCTTCTGACAAACCATGGTAAGAAGAATTCTGTGAGAATCTTAAAGCCGTCCTATAGGGCGTTTAACTTTGCTTATTGGCTATCCCATAAAATGATAATCAAGATCAACGGCTCAACGTGCCTTCAATACAATTTGTAAAGGAACAGACTTGTATAAACGCTACACTTCTAACCACTAACTTACACTGCCGCCTTTTTAACTGAAACGGCACGCGTGTTAAAATGAAATTATTAATTCTCTTTAGTTTTATTAGTAGAAACAAAAATACATATAAAAAATATTAATATGGCGTTCAAACTTTTAAGAATCTTCAAACAATAATATCAGTAATCGTTTTGTGTTTAATTAAGGGGTAATAAAATTCATTAATATCTCAACGAAATAACTCGTATAGTAGTGTGATCCAAAGTTAATTAACACCGAAATCAGTGAGAATCTTTTACATCCAAGAATATACATTTAGTAAGAATTTTATACCGCCTTTGTGTACACCTCTACTCGTTGTGAAACTGACAATGTTTCTTGGTTAATTAGGTAGTAAATCTAATATTTGTTTGTCAACGAACACGATGACACAGATCAAGCGCGTCGCTCCCGCTAATGAATGTTGGGTTGGTGAATGGCTTAGTATGATTACTAATAGAATATCACAGTAATTTCATGTGAAATATTAGAAGATAGCGACTAGACACATTATGGAATTTTAATAAGGAGGGGAGAATATTTTGCGGTTTCATATAATTTATTTGAATACTGTAGAACGAGAAGTCCAAGTCGCTTACAGCAAATTGTATGTTTACTACTTATTGGTACTGATTCCCATCACCTCAACATATTTATTAAACATTAGCAACCATTTTTGAATCGATTTCACCTACCCAACTTTTTCTCTTGGCTGACTTATCAACGAGTAGCCAAAATTGAGAGGCCATGAAATTTTAAAATAGGTTATATTTTTTTACGCTTTGGTACAAGAAATACTAGATGTCTAAACTTCAAACCCAAAAGTAGTGGTAATGAAGGAACCGTTGATAATATAGTTTAGAAACTACCGACTAAAACTTCTGAACAAACAAAACATACACAAGCACAGAAATCTCCAGTGCCTATCTACATTTTGCTTTACGTATGTTAATTTTCTCTCGAGAAGGATTCACGTAACTCAGTTTGCCAAGAAACAATAGAAGTGCAATGACATGTAACACAAAATGTGCTGTTTATTTCATGTTTTCGTGACACGCTGTCATGTAAACCACATTGTGCGGGTACGGTCAACCACATATCTTACCGGATCCTCATCGCAATCTTTTAAACCTCCACAGTTGATTCAGAACATTTTACAGTTAGTATTAAAGCTGAAATTGGGTTGTTTTTGATAGGTTCGGATTGTACACGTGATTAACTGTATTTGCACAAGTCTGTAGACAGAGTGCAGATCACGTGCTTGATCCGAAGGACGTGTTGCCCAACATCGCTCTCAATGGGTTTGCTGTCGATATCGTCGTTGCCTCGTCGTGTCACTTGCAAAACGTACTCATCTAGAGCTTGAGTAATTAAACTAGTTGAAGCTTGATCTCTAAATCCTACTATTCTATCCTTCTTCTTGCTATAATTATATGAACGGCTTTTACGGCGAAATAAAACACATTTTAAGGTGATGTGATTTCTGTTCAACGTTAACTGCTGCATTAATATAGCTAACATTTGTAACCTAAATAGATCATGCCTATAATATGTAATATTATTTTTATAACGAGAAAATACTTAAGTAATAACTACAGTCAAGCCCAATGTTAGAAAGAAATTGAAAAAAATCCGTGACATGACAAAGGTTAACAAAAGTGCAAAAACAATAAAAAATCCGTGGTGTCTATGGCACCGCTGCACTGGTCTTACGTACAAGCCTATTTACTCAGAACCGTATTCAAAGCAATTGGAGCCGTAAGCTAAACCTTCTTTATTATAGCCTAAATCCAATGCCAATTGCGGCAAATTGGCGGAAATCTTATCGTTTAAATTTCCGCTTCGGTCATCTTCTAAACTAAAATGGTACCTAGTTTTTATTATCTCATTAAGACAATCGTTAAAAAACCCGTTCATTTACTTTATATAACGTCAATAACACATCATTTGGTATGCATACTTATTTTATATTGCATTTCATTCAGACGCCGATGCATGCAACATTACAATGTTTGCCATAGCGTTGTTTGCGTCTAAAGTTTAATGATACCACTAACCTATGCCAATAACAAGTAAGAAAGCCTGAAAGTTATAATAGCATAAGCTACATGCATCTCAAAGCATGAACATTGAATGTTTTAATTTTCTTCAAACAAAGTGTTGATGAATTAGTATTGGAAAGCACAAGAAATGAAAGTATTGCAATGAAGTTATTAATTAATCATATTTATTACCATGAAACGAAAATATAGCGTATTTTTAAATGTGACTCTGAGTGCAAAGTTTTTTTTCTCAAAATCTATCTCTTACTTAACTTTTTTTTGGCTTAAAAATACCTAATGAAAGTCCTGTGAAAATACATCCAGCCTTTTCGGGGATATCCAAAATACAGTCAAAACATAAAAATAAAAATTTGATAAAGGCACATTAAGTAAACTGCTGTTGTTTTAAAATTAAAAATATATATTTACACATAAAACTCTTCAGTTACTAAACATGGAAACAAAAATAAGTGAATAAAGGTATGGTACTGTTCAGGTGTACCGTCTGGGTGGTTTCGAAAGGCGTGTGGCTCTCAGGGCAAATGTCGTACGTTGCGCAACGGTTCAAGGCTACTACGACAATATTTTATGATTCCACATTCTTTAAGAATATATTCGATGTCATCGCTTCGTTCGATGAGCAGGAAACACGGAACTCAACTCCCGATTGTGTTATTATATTAGTAGGCTAATGACAGTGAGGTTTTTTTGTTAATCAGTATTTTTAACTTACCATGATATGTGGATGTAGTTACTACAGTAGCAGCTGTTGCAAGTAAAAAAAATAGTAGCTAAATTTTTTTTTAAAATAAAATTTATAAATAATACTTATATTTAATTCAAAAAGTATGAATAGCAACATTGAATTTGAATTAATATCGTTGCTGTTTAATGGAATGCGCTATGTTCATAATGACTAAGCAACAACATTATTAAATTCGCAAAAGTACTATGAAATAGTTTAGTGGTCTCAAGTTTTTTTTTTGTTGATCTACAACTCTACGTTTTATACACGCGTTGATGTCTTTCTTTACAAACCTAACGATAGCAAAAAAGCTTGTTTTTTTACACATTTATTATTTACTTATTACACTTAGTCAATAATTTTATTCGTACGCAAAATTAAATAACGTATGCGAACAGCCTACTGCTGTGGATTAATGTATATCGTAGACGACGATCATTTACAACACAAGAGCTAACATAAAAATCATCATAAATTGAAATAACTTAGATAATAAATCAAATATATAACTATGAGAACGTTGTGTATAGTAATATTTATTATAAATATTAGCATTTAATATCCTAAGAAACATTATACATTAAGACGACCGATATGGCGTGGTGGCGAGTATTCTGCTCCTGAGGTCGTGGGTTCGATTGCCACAAGGGACAAATCTTTGTGTGCATAAACATGAATAATTGTTCTGGTCTGGGTGTTTTCCTATGTATGTACAAAAAAAGTATTTATGTATGTTTATCCGTTATGTAGTATCCATAATACCATAATACAGGTTCTTAATGATACTTTTTTGGAAATTGGTGATTACACCAATTATTAAAAAAAAAAATATTTATTTATGTTTAAACAATTCTACAATTGCGGATCTGCTTTACGCATAGGCTTTTGAAGCGGAGCATCGCGACTGTGTTCTTGAAGATTTATGGGTGATTTAATGTGATGTAACATTAATGAGTGCGAAATATAAATTAACTATTGAATAGAGAACAAATAACAAGGTCAGTCGTGTCGTCAACAGCAGATGTCCCATAGTACAAAGGTTTCGTTTGTCACGACCACATGATTGCTCGTCCAAACAAATCGGATACATGTTTAAATCTGCACGATATCAATTAAAAAGTGCTAGTTCTGCTTACAGCGTTTTCTAAATTATACTTTTGACATTGACATGAGGGCCTTAGTACGTATCGAAGATTGGCGTATTCGCTGTTTCTATGAAGGTTGGTGCAACATCAACTCAATTCGCGGCGATTGAGCCGTGTTTTGGTTGATCGACTAAAAGCTGCATGTCGCATAAACTCGGATGTCAGTCGTAGTAATAGTACTATTCCTGTGCTGCATACTCAGAAAGTACCTAGAACACGGTGCGGTATCGATCGAGCAAATGGACCATCGACGATACTAATAGTAGAATAATAATAATAATGTTTATTTCTCAACACAATTACAGAAATTACATGCTTAATTGGTACTTATAAAAACAATTCACAAAACTTATCTATGATTGTGGGAGACTGGAGTCTGAAGTAGGCAGTAAGTCTGCCTGTATCTCAGAACTCCAGGCCTCCACCCTCCTTAAAAGACGTTATTGTTATCTAGAATATTACATGTAAAACTATAGGTAGCAACAAAAAAAGAATTAAATTTAATTTA
Organism: Musotima nitidalis; assembly: GCA_949126915.1. NCBI lineage: Eukaryota > Metazoa > Arthropoda > Insecta > Lepidoptera > Crambidae > Musotima > Musotima nitidalis. The sequence goes on along the minus strand of OX421415.1, from coordinate 7,269,463 downwards.
ATGTACTCACATCTCCATTACTGTAAGTATATATAATAATAAAGTGTATGTATGTATGTGTGTGTATATATATATATATATATATATATATATATATATATATATATATATATATATGTATGTAGGTATGTATGTAGGTGTGTGTGTATGTGTGTGTAGTATGTTTAAAAGCGTAAAACAGAATAGGTACAGTACATTTAAATGTATAGTACAGGTAAAATTAAATGCATCTCTTTGTAGATATAGTTTTAGATGTTGACATCCAATACTAAGTGACAGATATAGTTTGTCAGTATACTTAGAATGGATACTTTTCAGTTCTCATGATAGACACAAAAAAGTTGCAAGCAGGTATTGCACAGAGTTTATTTTGCCTAAAATATCCGCAGTAAATGAAAAATCCTGTCCTCACTTAGCATTCAGTATTAAATAAGCACCAATATATTTAAAGAGTTCAGAGATCGTGAGAAGCGTCTGTGTGGTGTTATTTTTTAGTAGTTTAAATAAAGATGATATAAGCAAGGTCGGGTCCGAGGTCGCGGGTGTTAGCGAGAGGTTCCGCGTGTCACGCGCCGCTCTGCCATTGAACTTGCAACGGCCCCGTCCACGACAATGAAGCTGTTAGCAGTAATGTACACTAACACTGATCTTAGGAACACTAATGCCCGAAATTAGTAATCTATCTTCATTTAAAATTAGCTATCTGCGATGACAAATCAATCCTTTTTCAAGTAAAGCGTCTCAAAAAACTAGTACTTTTGAAACTTTAGGAACTATTGAAACCAAGACAGATGGCTATCTAAGATTGGTTTTGATTGGGATTGCCGACAATTGATACTACTCGTACAAGCACACACAAGGCGTACATATTGAGACCTCATTCATAAAGTTAATTAGAAATAGTTTTATCAATTTTTTTAAAGCCTGGAATGACTATGTCAGGGAACTTCCAGCTATAATGAAATCCTGATATTAGAACAGCATTTATTTTTAACATGGAATCTTTTTTGTAGTATAAGTTTTTAAAATTTTAATAATACCTACTCATAATCTGAGTGCTAATATTTAAAAAAATATTTAACTATTAGACACCCCCTACTTGAAGAGTTAATTTTATGTATTAACTATATGTACCGTGTCTACGTTTACTATGACTGCGTGTGGAATGTTGCACTGAGAATTAACACTTATCTCACATTTTGAGGACGATACACAAACGATATCAAACCTTCAGCTGTCTGTAAATATCTTTAACTGGGACAATAAATATTTGTTCATTATATTAACATCACACTTCATCAAATATCCTTGTGCTCTGTTATTGTTTATGTGGCATGTCATCGTGAAACCGTTAACGGAAACAAATTTTGTAAAGAAAAGTAACATAATACTTTAAAATTGTACAAACACATGAAACTCCGCTACTGATATTTTTTAATTCGAGAACAGATACGTACCTACTTATTTTGTGCCAAAATTACTTCGAAATAACTGGAACAGAGTTTCACTGTAGTTGTATGTCGCGAATAAGCAATGAAGGAGCAAGCGCGCTTGGCATCCAAACGCATGGTGATGACGCTGCGCTGTAACAATGGGACATTATTTTTTAGACTTCCGTCAATCTGCCACGGTAATAATAACGAATCTATTGAATAAGTGAAATTTAGTTATTTAATGTCTTAGATCTATTGTCTATTACAAAATATTCTCATGGACTATAATATTTATTGAATATATAATAAATACCAGCTGTTGGTCTTCTCTGGAAATTGAATACATAAATAAATATGACAATAAATTCTGTCAGCAAAAATAAATGCCAAAAAAATAATGTAATCTTGTTTGATTAAGGACACTGGAAATTGTGTAATGTCGTCAACTGTAATGTGTCAACAACAAACTTGGAATTTTGAATAAGTATCGGCTTAACCATAAATAGATAGTGCCAAAGTGGACTGCGCATGAGTTGCACCACTATGCGGTTTGACCTAGGGCTATCGGCGGAACTTTCATATAAATTAAATTTAAAATATCTTGATAGTTGACGAAATATTATTTCCAAAAAAAAATACTATCAACTTTTAAAAAATATTTCATGATTCAACTATTATTTACTTAGGACTCGTAAGAGTGTAACCATAACATTAGCATAGTAGTATTTACACAAAATTAATCAAGAAAATAAGCCCGATACTATTTTAGTATTAGTTAGATGTGAGTTTTAACATATAGGTATAACATATAGTGAGGTATATTATTATTTGGGGATGACTTAGATATTCCTCGTAGATTATCTTCAAGCGGTAAACTAAAACAATAAATGGAAACATAGCGCAATTTACTTTTTTAACTAAGTAGACCAATACAAATGGGATATGGCCGCTTCAATAGCCGTTTCGTAATGGCAACCCTGATGGCAAGGCGTCAGGAGTGTAGCGCCGCAGGATCGTGACCCGCCGTCCGCCCTCGGCTCTTGCGACACACGCATTGTGCGCGCCAACTCGCACCAAATTCGCATTTGGCACAAGAATCGTTTGTGAACAACGACTCCAACGACAAAGCATGAAAAATGAATATCAAAATACTCATCTATGCTTAAAGTTATATAAATTCATAAGCGTTTAACAAATATGTAGTACTTTTTAACGAAGAAGTAATCAGAGATGTAAAGATTAATTGATGACTCGATTTATAAACGGAAACGAAAAAGTTTGTTGTGTTACCATATTAAGGTGCTTACTTAATGGTCATCACTTCACTGTTTATAATGTAATAAAATGTTTCAATCATTGTGAATCAAGTAAAAACGTAAATAAAGCGAGCTCGACGGCAGTAATTGCCGTATTCGGCCGAGGAAGTTAATTACGGTCAACCCTGAGGCTGCACGATGCATCTCGCCATAAAGCGGTCGTGATGACGCGTCACCTTATTCTTTATTGATGAGGTGGAATCGCAATTACCTGCGTACCTACCATACCGACCATCAGTTAGAGATGGGTACATGCGTGTCAAGGTCGCAGCTTGCCAACTCCGCCTGACGACCACTCGTTTCCGGGTGACGCGTACGAACGACATCATTCATATGCTGTTTTTACCTCTTGCGAGTTTGCGGATCCGCACATCCTTGATTCCGCTTTACATATTTGTCAGATCATTATTTACTCCACTGAGTAATAAAACGTGTTCAATCAACAGAGCGTGAATACGAGATAAGCTGGCTAAGAGAACTTTCGTTGCCGCTGCGCTGTATCGAATTCGATGTGTGTCAACTTTACGGTTATTAGGTCGGCCGGCGTTTCTTCAGCGGAGTGGCGCTGTCGCCCGGGGCATGCCCGGACGGCTCAGCCACACTTGTTTTTACGTAACCAATGTTGACCAACATGTCACTGGCCTAACTTACAACCTCGGACAATCGAAGCATTTGTTTGTGGCTACTGATGACATCACAGTAAATATTTGCAAATTGTTATAACACTGTGTATACCCAACCAGTCCTAACAATGACGAAGATGGCATAGTTGAATGAGATGCATGTCTACAGTATTCATATTCAGGTTTTTCAAACAACACTTAAAAGGAACTTTGTGTTGCTTAACTTGTAGACACGCAAGAAATTGTTTTTATCATATGAGGCAGTCAGACATGGGTGACGAGTAAGTATTTTCTCAATATTATGTAACAGTGCAGCGACACACAACTCATTCTGCATATTAAAAAGATTGTTTGTCACTAATACGTGTTTATTATTAAAGTGACGACTGAATATTAAACATTGGTTAAGTTTAACAACTCTCGAAACTTGTATTTTCTCAGAATATGTTGAATCGCGGAGAAAGCAATATGCACAAGCAGCTTTTAATATAAAAGATTAACCTTTCTGTATGATATGGGTAGATAAGATTCTATAGAACTATATTGAGGACTAATGTTGCAACCCTAACCTAAGAAAATTACAATATATTAGCTTCTGTCCGTGGTTTGTTACACGTCTTCTATATATTCTTATCGCTGTTTATCGCAAGTCAGCATATGGAAACTGATGATAATGAAGCATTTACCTCTAAAAATTCCAAAAATCCGACTACTGGTTTAGGAGAATATTAATATTAGTAATGTCCTAAGATCGCCCAGTAGTCAACATTCGACAGTCCTTATTCCATTAAGGAGTCTATATGTTATTATGTTATTTCAAACCCTATTTTTCAGTTAAACAATCTCATCTTTAATTATTATGATCACGACATATTATGGAATAATAAATATATCCGTTTAATTACGCGTAACATCCCAATTATTTTAAATTATAATATCACAGATAACTACAACATATATTTGTGCAGATACTTACACAATGATAGTGAATGAATGAAAAACGTGAAAACAACAAACTTAATTAAGCTATTTTATAGACTTTTGGCCTAATTCTCACACCATTGAGAAGTAGGTAAGCAATGTCTGTAGATACTTAATAGTAATTAAGTTTTTGTTGGTGAAACACAACAATGGTATGTTTTTGTATAATGTCGTATGTTATCGTTTACTTGCTTAAGTGCCTTGTAACTTGTAATATTAATCTAATTCAAACGTGCAAGACAGCAAGAAACAAAAGACAAAGTATCCTTTTGTTTTTTCTGTCTTGCTTACAGGTTCAGATTTGAGAAATTACTTATTGATGATGATTACAATGATATCTGCATTTAAAAATAAATTGTTGCTACATTGCCTAAACCAAGGTATTGATTTCATCTATCTCTCATTATGCAGTATCAGATCCTATAAAGTAAGCATATGGCTCCCACCAAAATCTGAGGAGCCCAAGCCAATCTCACGTGCAAGTGGTGCACCTGCCGATCAACGAACGAGGCTCTGGCGAACACAAAAGTTCCCAGTAATCCGCAATAGGTTCCCCACCTATTACGTGGAGCCATTTATATAAGTGGCGAAGTGTGGGCATATAATTGTGGGTGTGGGTGATTTATTGTACAAATCCTTTCCGTTCTGACACATGTGGTTCTTACATTGAGGGTTTCGTTTTTATTTAGAAAAATATCTTGTAAATGTTAAGACCATAAATTAAATAGAATTCTCTAATACGAGTTAAGGTAAACTTAATACTCGGTGTTTTGAAAACGGTGTTCGCATTGCATTGCGCCATGTAAGGGTGCATAGCGATCCTCCTAAGGTTGACCTTAAGACCCCAAGCCAACCTCACTTGCAAGTGGTGCACTTGCCGAGGACGAGGCTCTGGTGAACATAAAAGTTCCTGTTAAGCGGCAATAGGCTCGCCACTATTACGTGGAACCAAAATTATAATTTGCAAAATGTGGGCGCATAATATGCCTCTGCCTACCCTTCCTGCCTGCCCTTCGGGGAAACAGGCGTGATTGTATGTCTGTATTTTGCTCTGTGAAAAAACGTGTGAAAATCTTAATAATTATTGGTCGAGTCAAAGATGAACTTAAAAATTAATACACGCTGTTATGAAACCGGTGTCTTGATAAAGTTCACGTGGAATTGCGCCACGCAAGACACGCAGTGGCGCCGTCGTTGGTGAGCCTAATTGCGTTCATCACTTCAATGGCTCCACTCTGTTATAATGTCAAAATGAGAAAAATACATGTAGCTGACATGAGAAAATTATAGACTGAGCGCACGAATTAAAAGTTTGCTTTTGTAATACTACAACGGATTAATTGAAATTTACAATTTTTTTTAATAACTTTTACCTATGAATTTCAACAATACACTTAAAAAAAATGATTATTTGAATTTAATAAAAAGTAAATAGGGTGTATTGGGCTCCTTAGGTCTTGGTAGGATCCCTATTCAAGTTATTTTAGTCAGCAATTACGTAATCTATAATTAGCAGTTCATATTGACGATGAGATCTTTTATCACATAGAGTTTAATGTAATTATTCCTTACATAAGCATAATACAAAGAAATAGCCCGAAAAGGTTTAAAGTTCTATCAAAAATTTAAAAACCCTATACTCATAAATATGAATTATACTAGAGGGCAAATGTCCTACGACACTTGTCGCCATTGACTTAGAGCAATGTGGTCCGATGTGGCCAGCATTCGGCCGACATGTCTGGCCATTTCGCCTATGGCCCGCGATAAATTTTCAAGATACCTAGTAAATTTGATATGTTAAAGGTAAACAACTTTTTCAAAATATCTGTCTCTGCTACCTAGGCTGGCCTCTAACAAAATATTTGGTTAATAATTGCTTTTCTCTTAGGTTAGGTATTTCGCGTCAGTACATATTATAGCGCTACTACCTTTCTCGACATATACCATCTTTAAGTAAACTACCTATAATTGGACGTAGTTATGCAAAATGGATCCAACCCACAAAAACGATTTTTTGAAATACTGTCATGAATGTCTAACTTATTAAAACAGTTCTAGACAGGAAGTAGATAACAATACCCAGTATTTAACAGGAATTCGAAAACAAACTACAGTTTTTATATTATGCTATATCAAATTTACTAAAACTGTAACTGTGTCAAAAGTAAGATTTTGTGGCTGTATCCATATTGCATAACTACGTCCAATTATAAGAGAACTATCTTTCTTTCTTTCTTATAAATTATGGCTTCGTGCGTCTAGCACATTTAGCCAGTGTCAAGTATGTGATGTATGTGATATATTAATTATATATAATTTATAGTAAATGAGAATGAGTGGTGATCAAGATGATAAATGAAAGATGAAATACCCTCCCCTACACCCCTTGAGTCCTCAGTAAAGATGTGGGACTATACTGAGATCTCACATGGACTCCTTGAGAGAAAATTTGAAAAGTGATGTTGCACTGTTTTGTTTGATTTACCAACACTCATGTATGTTCACAAACACTTAACGGTTAATAATTTTAGAAAATAAAACAAAACTGCAGACATGACGCTTCACTTTCCCGCCAAGAAGTCCAAGAGAACTATCTATAGAGTTTGATGTTTTTTTTCTTTTTCCGCAGATGCACACGTGGTTGGTGGTGGCGTGCGCCGCGATGCTGGCCACGCTGGCCGCGGCCCAGAAGCCGGGCAGGTTCCTTTCGCTGCCCGTGCCGCAGAAATGTGCTAACAGTAAGTACCACAAAAACCTATCAAATACTAGCACAGAGGATAACAATTGTCTTTATAAGTACCCATTACCATATTGTGCAGACTATCAGCAATCGAACCCAGAAATTTAATAAACATTCCTGATAAAGACATTCTTGCTCCTACAGTCAAGGGTCTTCTGAGCGGGTCAAATGGTGTTTTCACAGGCTGTCACAAGTGGTTGCGCTTGTTGTCGTTCTTATTCTAAGTTATGTTAGAAAGCTCTAATTCTTTTAGAGTTACACGGGCCGTTACGACATGTCACAATAAAAAAAATACTAAAGACTTGTTTTACTAAAGGTTTTTTTTTCTGACAAAAATGCGTCATAAATTGCAATGCTTTAACCTGATTCTGTGGCATCGACAATAATTTCTAAATACGAAAAGCGCATTATCAGTGCACATAAGAAAGTTAAATTTAGAAGTATTATTTTTAATGGCTACCTAGACATAACTAATACTAATTACGAAAGGTACACTGTCAGTCAATCTGTCAGATTCATCATACACGTGTGTAACAACTAATAAACGTGTTTACTAGACAGCAAAGTGACTTTTCCAGCTAAAGCTTAAGCAGAAGGGTGTGTCAGATTTTTTATCTTCCCGTGATTTTCGACCGTGTTCCTTCAAGGCCACGGTAATTTTTTCCAACAATCCCGCAACCCCGGCAGGCTTGTCAACCCCCCTTCCCTAGGGGCCTCTCTTGTTAGCTGACATCTCTTTGAAACGCGCGTGGAACACGAACGCTGCCTGTCGGCTATAGAAGGCAGACGGGTGGCGAGTTATTACAACAATTAAAACAGCCACAACAGCCCTAAAGGCCAGCGGCTAACTAACATTTTAGACGAAGAAACACAGACGAATTCACCGGCGGCCGCTAGTATAGTTTTATTATAAAGATTCACCTGATTAGGAAGATGTAAAACCAGTTTGACAACACAATTATAGCGTCTTTGAACTCGGTTAGTAACTAATATAAAAATATTCGTGTGGATAAAAAACTTTGTTCTAATTAAGGTTCCGTAAGCAGTAACCAAGAAACAGATTAAATTTTTACCTTTAATAATCGTCGTATCAGCCTTATAATGCTGAACATTGGCCTCCTCAATAGATTATATTCTATTGGGGTATTTTCTCATAATCACCACGCTGGGTAGGCGGGTTGGTGATAGCAGCCAGTACGCAGGATGACGCTGCTGCCCATTATCCGGTAGGATTTCTCTTCGTCGACTCTTATTGCTCCCCGTGAGATGAGAGAGGGTGGTATATTCTAGGCCACATGACACTTATTTAATAATCTGATCAGCTAAAAACGCTTTCATCAAAAATACTGATCAAGCATCTAACGGAGACTTTCAATGCTATTCCAGTATTTATAATTATGTATTATAAAACTACGTGTGTAGTTTTAGTACAGAACTTTATCCTGTTGGAAGCCAAGGAAATACCAGTGCTAGATAACAAAGACTTGTACCTACAGTTCAGTTATTAGAATTTATAAGCCAGTATGGTTCCTAATTCGCCGCTTTATTTAGCGAACTCGATTTATTTGTTGACGTCTAACCTATGGTTCGTACTAGTAGAAATCTTAAAAGTAAAAAGATATTCATTAAAATTTATATAGAACTAGCTTTTGGCTGCGACTTTGTTCGCGTGGAATAGTGACTTCCGGCAGATTTTTGGTTTTACCTACATAGTTTCCGATCTCGCGGGATTTTTGAGAAGTTCCCGCTCCCACGGGATTTTCGGGATAAAAACTATCCTATGTCCTTTCTCAAGTTCCAAACTATATCTGTACTATATTTCACACAAAGAAGAAGAAGAAAAGACAGACAGAGTTACTTTCGCATTTATAATATTAGTTTGGATTTAATTATATACTCTAACAAAGCTTATAAAGCAAGGATCCTTTAAGGAACCCTACAACACGCGCTAAGCCGGTTTATTTTTCGTTGGTGATAAATAATGCTACTGCTTAATCATTTAAATGTTGTCTGAGACATTGTTAATGATATTTCGGGGATGGCGCCAAGCCGGATTCTTTTTAAAGGTTATGCACTAAAATAGTAAATCTTGTTACTGAATTAAGCACATTAGCCGTTTTATTAGAGAGAAAATGGAATCACTTTACTTGTTAATATCACAACACCATCACAAAATTCAAGGCCTCAGACCAAAAGAACTCCATGGTTTCTGTAGTTTCCTGTCTGAAAATCGTTTGCCATCTTTCATACAAAGAGGAAGATATCTTTATTATTGCTGGAACGTAGTAAACGTTTATATACGTACGTAACGCTTATAAACGTGAGATATGTGACGACTAGAGAAAATACCTATAGAATTTTATGCTTATCCGTTGTCTTACTACCCACTTCCCATAGTACAAGTTTAGCTTAGTTTAGGTCTATATGACACTTTTATTATTGTTACAAATAAAATAAAGAAAGCCAATGAATGCTAAGTGCCACAATGTTCAAATAAGCTAGCTATTACTTGAAAGACTTAGAATAATTACACCTAGAAGCCCAGTACGCGTCGTCAAAGTGAGGCAACTCAAACCTAGCCATATTGGCTAAGTTTGTTACGCGGCCCGTCAGTGCTCAAGGTCGTGTCGTATTGAAAACTACTCCTGATATTTTTTATAAAAATGACGGTTTGAGCTATGAACGGATATTACAATACGTCGGAAAAGCACAAGAAACATATTAACATAACATTACACGGGTAAATTATGCGTTTGAACTTAAATTATTGAGTAAAATATTCATTAAAATGAAAAAAATAATTTCAATATTTGTTACGTGACAGTTGATGAAAATGTTGCCATTGAGGGGAAAAAAATCTCCTACATTTTGTTGTAAGTGAAACAAGTCTCAATTAGACAATAATTAAATTGCACAAAATGTTATTTGACAATTATCTGCTACTATCTTCCGCCCGCGACTTTGTTCGCGTGGAATAATTTCTTTAATATTTGATAACACAAAAGTCTTTATTTTTTCATTGATTGATTTCAACTGATATGGTATAAATCACATCTTAAAAAGGTGTAAATAATAGTTTTATCCGATTCTGGTCTATCTACATAAAACAGTTGACTAACTATATCAATTTAAGAGTTTCATAGCTCTAAATATATTAAATAAATAATTAGTGAAAAATTATTCACCCCAGGCAGGATAAATATATATACATTTTTAATGAAATTATAAAGTAAGTGGTTTTTCGCATAAACTAAATGCAATAAATAGCTAAGCTAAAGTGTAAAAGTTTAAACTTCCCTACTTTTAGGGAAAATTGAATGAAATGACAACATATTTTTTTTCACTGTGTGCGTTTCGTCGAGCGTAAATACAAGTATCTTACGCACACATAGATTTTATTCTTTCCTCGCTTTTGAAAGACCGCTTTGGAGGGAACTATCGTTCTAGGTGTTATTATTCTAAGTTGAAAGATAATACATTCCAAACTGTCATTTCACTTGCCGAATATCTTCTTAAACAGACATTATGAAACAGGCCCTTAAGGTCTTATTACAAATCGATGTCTAAAGTGAGACCAGGTTTAAAACTAGTGCTGTCACTTTCATTCGATAAGATGACGACAGTGACAGCACTAGTTTTAAACCTGGTCTAACTTTAGATAAAGATAATGATTCATTTATTTGTCAAAACATGAATTGGTAATAATAAAACATATATATTAATGCTTTTGCTCTTTAGACATCGTTTTGTTATAAGACCTTTAGTATTTATTCAACAAAACAAAATATGAGTGAATATTTATGTAATGTACGTACGTAAGTTAATATTACTTGTCATGAACTAAATCTACTTAAGTTTTAGAAAATGAAAACATGTCGGGTTATTGACCGGCAAGGTCACGGGCGCGCCCGAAGCGTCCCGACCCCGCGCCCCTAGCCCCGCTGGGGAAAGTACCATTGTATAGATTATGTAACTTCTAACCACTACGCCTTAAGATACCTGCGGTTTTCCTTTAGGTGTTCGTCAGTATTACATTAGGCTGGTACTACAGACAAAGTCTAGGAAGAGTTTGGCATTTACGCTGAATAGCATTGCTTCACCGTAGTTGTTAAGAGATACAACCTAGAATCGTAGAATAAGGTTTTTGGTGGTTCAGTTTTAATTTAATTTGGTACGAATCAAATAAAAATGTACTAATACAAAGCATCAGTTTGTTAGTGGCTTTGTTTCTAAAACATTCGGCTGATTTAGCTAAAATAAGGACAAAGAAAGCTTGAGCAATAGTCAGTGTTTTTTGCAGAAATAGGATATAATAATATAAAGAAATCTTAAGCTCCAATAAATAACATATTATGCTTTATTTTATTCCCAAAAATTCGTGATCGGAAACGAGACACAGTAAGTCGCGCGTGTGAACCAAGTAGGCATGGATGCTAGAAAGCTATTTAAAAAAACATCAAAACATGAATACAAGACTTGTTAATTAGAAAAAAACAAGTAGCTACTATGACATCTAAGATAATAATAAATACCTACACTTCTACCTTCGTGTTTAAAGAATTCATAAAATATTAAGTGAATCAAGAAGCGGAATCTCTACCTAAAATTAATAAATAACTAAAATGAGACACACAAACGTTTTACGATAAAACAAGCGGCAATGAGATATAGCGCGGACGTCGGAAGACCTGCTTTCCTCTCAAAAGGTCATGGGTTCATAACCCTCGAGGGCAAATACATGTATGCATATTAAGTCTTGGTCTTATAAATATCTATAAGAATTTGTAAGAAACAAAAACAACAAATTTTAACAAATGAAAATTAAATCGAATATAATAATAGGCTCACTCTTAACGTACCTATAGATTTATATTAGGGAAGTGCATTCAAATATTTTTTTTATTTCATTCCAAAATATCAAACCCTGGACTCTGTACTAATTTCAGTAATTTATTGGATAGAAAAAAATTTAGGTAGTTCTGGTATAGGAATATTGTTAAGTAAGTTATTAGTGCGTGTCATATACTAGTGGTCGTAGCGTGGGGTCGAGGTTCACAGAAAAAATTGTAGGCGACAACGATCTTTGGGTGAGTGACCATTTGTGAGGCATTTAATATCAAACGCTTCCATTCAGTGCTTCGAAAGCCATGTTAAGGCGTTGGTCCCACATAATAATATCATTGCTAAACCAGGCTAAATACCCTATTCGGCGCATAGAAATCTAACAGCAGTACACCACAAATATGCCTCTGCCAATACGTACTGAGTCCGCTTTGTAGAGTATAACCAAAAGCTTTATCTTCTAGATGTGTGTGTGGAGGCTTATGCTTAGTGTTAAAACGTTAATCAGCTGAAATAATAATGATGTTGTCATAGTATAAATGTCGTACAAATATGCAGGTTTGCTGGACGTGTTTTAAAGCTATTAAAGTTTTGCAATGCCTCACCATGTATCATCCTGAGTGCTACATTGTTATGCTAAAATAACTGTAATTGCTAACACTTAAAGGCTGTTCTAAAGGTTAAGTTATTGCTTGATTTGACGCTGCAAGTACCTACTGTCTACCTTGATTTGAGAGACATGTTTACAGTGTGGTTTCTGTGTACATAAATTAATTACTTATGTTTATTGACTGTTGTTGAGCATCTCACAACTATGGGCACAGCCATGTAACATTTACTTTTTAATAAATTGTATTTCTATGCGTACATATAAAAGGCTATGTTTCTGCTTGTTAAGTATTACACATAGCGTCCTCTTTCGCCTTACTAAGCCGAGTTTATATGAAGTTTAGTAACATACATAAACTTTTTGTAATAATAACAATCTTTATATGCATAAAAGTACGGTTAAATGTAAAGTAAATGGCAAACATTTTGTATAAAAAAATGTTAGCCATTTTAGTCCCTCGCAAGGATAATTTTTTCCATGAAATAGTATCGATTAGATCGAGGCTTAAGGTTTTTATTCTGTACATACCGAGAGGAACGCAGCGGATAATATTTTTTATCAAACATTAAACTTTACGTAATTAACATAAAGTGACCTTAGCCACGGGAACATATTTACAGATTTATATTTACCTTAATACACTAAAGTACATATACGTATATGTACGTTAAGTAATTTTTATGCCTAGGCGGCAGATGGCATTTTCCCACGAAAGCTTTGGAACGGCTTTCATAAAGAAACATTTGACTAACGCAGACGAAGTTTGAAAGGTACTTGACATAAGCCACATTACTACGTCATATATTTCCTATGAATAAAATAAAATACATTTTATTCATAGGAAAACGTGTACGAATTTATATACGTTTAACCGTTAATTTGCATTATTTTTTTAAGTAGGTATGAGCTTCGTTCAGCCAAACTTGAATCGACGATTTTGACTTTGAACATAACACAAGTTCTCATTTTATTGATTTTTTACTAACAGAACTTCGTCTGCCTTTGTCAAATGTTACTTAGCCTCAGTTCCAAGGTCTCTTTTTGCCTATAAGTGACCCTTAGTGTAATAATAATCCTCACATGTAATGGTGGTCATTAAGGTAGAATTAATAATTGAGTGATAAGTAACGTCTTTGGACGATTCTGGTTCAGGGCCGCCCGCTGCTGACCGCCCGAGCTGTCATGTGATGTGGCAGCCTTATTTGATGAACATGCGAGTATGTGTCTAGTTTTCATTGTAATTAAATTTAAATTAAAATACAGCTTACACGGTCCTAAAACTGAGGTTAATTACTGACGTAAATTAAACTAATACTGATCCAAAAAAGTACGAAACGTGACGTAATAAGTGCTCAGGCAGGTAGGCACGTTAATCAATAATATGTAGGTATAAAAATAAGCTACTATGTACCTGTACCTACGTATTTTCGTATAATACTGTAGGTTCGAGATTGGTTTCCTGAAATACAACAACTTCTAAGAATATAAGTACTACGATTTCAGTGCATTCCAAAATTCGTATAAATAGAATAATAATAATTCTAACAATATTTGAGTATGTAAAATACAGTTTTCAAATTATGAATACAGCATCTTGAATTGTTAAGAACTTACATTTCCCCGAAGTTATAGATAGAGGCATATTATACGCCCACACTTTGCCAATTATATAGTTGGTCCCACGTAATAGGTGGCGAGCCTATTGCCGCTTACCGGGCACTGTTATGTTCGCGAGAGCCTCGTCTGTTGGTCGGCAGGTGCACCACTTGCAGGTGAAGATGGCTTGGGCTCCTTAGGTCTTGTTCCCACCCTATCCCTATACATGTGAATAACTTGTAAACAATTACTTAATAGCAAGGCAATAATGTCTAACGGCAATAATAACTTAATGTCCCCGTTAGAGAAGGTTCTCAATTCACGCACTCAACGATATTGATGTAGAGCTCTTATGCCATAATTTGTCAGTTTTACTATGTTATTAAACCGGCAAACAGCCTTCAAAGCCTCATAGATGTCTTCATTTCGTAATGATTTAAGTGCATCAAGTAAATGTAAAGGTTGTCTACAAGTTAAAAAGCTCCATAGACTCAAAACTAGTTAATTAACTGCTAACAACATCAATGGGCAATCAAATTAAAATAAACATTCTACAGGGACCTTTAAAGCAATCTCTAATTATTGTTTAGGTATTGTCCATCGTAAACTTTAATTTTTTTGTTTAAGAAAATGTACCAGCGCTGATGGCATTCCTATATTTACATTCCACGTTCATGTATAAAGTAGGTCAATGTTATTTATCTAGGTTAAGTATATTCAATCATTATTATCGTCGAGCACTTTTCTTGACCAATCATTTTTTTTTTCTAACCCTAAACCCTAATTTGATACAAATGTATAAAACGTATTTACAAACAATCTGGCCTGTTTTCCCGGAGGAGTAGGCAGAGGCATACAATACGCCCACGTTTTGCCATTTATATTGTTGGTCCCACGTAATAGGTGTCGAGCCTATTGCCGCTTCCCGGGAATTTTATGTTCGCCAGAGCCTCGTCCGTTGATCGGCAGGTGCACCACTTGCAGGTGAGGTTGGCTTGGGATTCTAAGATTGGGATCATCATATCCTAGGTAATTTACGTCTTACTTCTGGACTCTTGCTTCTTTACATATATCAAGAGATATCAGTTGTTACTTCTCATAGCCTTAGTAAACACATATACTATTGCGTGGAGCTAAGAGTTTTCTAGACATTCCTCCATCCAAAAGTGACATAGGTACTAAGCATTTGTGACATTTACCTTTAAAACATTATGTTTTTTTCTGGGACATCATTTCATAGTTCAGTGCTTAACATTGTATTCCTAGGCTGGAACTGGGATCACTAACCCGCTTGCCGGCATTTCTCCCAATAAATAACAATCGATCGATGTGCCTATCCTAGGATAAAGTAATTGTAAATCGTTTTGACGCAAGTTCAGACAAACACAGTGTACCTAGTGGGAAATATTAGGACTTGCCAGGAAATGGCACTGTACTGATTATAGGCGGACACGCCTCTTACTATCAGCAAAAAGGTTTATTCGAATCGTCGTTTTTAAAAAAAATTATTACTCTCCGATTAACGAAATTTACGACCAGGCTTCTTGGCGGGAAAGTAAAGCGTCAAGTCTGCAGTTATGTTTTATTTTTTAAAAGTTGTGATATTTCAAACGTTAATGTGTAAAAACGGTGGATTATTAACTGTTAAGTGTTTGTGAATGTACATGAGTATTGGTAAATTGAACAAAAAAGTGCAACATAACTTTTCAAATTCTCTTAAGAAGTCCATATGAGATCTCAGTATAGTCCCACATCTTTACTGAGGACTCAATGGGTTTAGAGGGAGGGCATCTCATTTACCATTTATCATCTTTATCACCACTCATTCTTATTTACTATAATTTATATGTTAATAATATATCTATTACTTGACACTGGCTAAATGTGCAAACCGCACGAAGCCATTATTTAAAAGAAAAAAAATATTACGACCGAATGTGTCATGTTCTGACGTCTTAATATCTTATTGGATACTAATAAATCATACAAGATAAAGGACGAAAAGCGAATCTCATCATTAATTCACGTTCATAACGCTCACGATTACACATAAATTAGTCACAACAAAATCACAAGACCTGTATTTCGCAATGTAGCCTTCATCAAAATTAACTGTGCCTCTCGACATTATAAGCCAATAGCTATCTTATTTTATCTGGTTTTAATTTTATGTTCATCCGCTTCTGTTGTAATGTAACCGCTGTTTCTTCGACTATCTGTTGCAAATACCATTTATTGCCCTGAGCACTGCAACTTGTACTTACAATTGAAGGAGGTATTTATTTTGCAACTACATACTAAGTAAAATGTTGGATACTTTTGTATAGTAAACAATCGCACATCCGTCTGTCTGTCACCGCGCAAGGTCTAGCCGAGATGATTATCCGGCGTGTGAACATCGGCTTACAAGACAACGCAATCAAGCATCATAATTATTTGTGCCATTGTACGAAAATAACGAAATTATCTGTCCTTAGTTTTGGGTCAAGAAATCGATAGATAATGAAGTGTAGGTATGTATTTGTTGGCTAGTAGTAGTAATAACATGCTACAAACAAATTTAAAAAAATAAAAACCCTTTATCTACTTTTCTCTGAGCAATAGACAGACAGATAATACTAGGCATGTATTACCGCAGTGCCAAAAAATCAGCAATAAAAAACAGCATGACGTCTTTTAGACATAACCGTGATGAAGATCGCAGTGCAGTTCCAATTGAATTTTTCTGGTGGATTTTCATTAAAAGACACTATATTAATAATAATTTGCATAGGCATTATTTGTTAGAATTGTATCTTACAAAAATTACTGCCCACTATCAATTCCACTAAAAGTGGAAATTTATATAGGCTCTTTGAAGCAATTAAATACGATATTTATAGTACGGTATATGTACTGTAGATATAACATACACTTTCTGTAGAGACTATAAAGAGTACAATTATGTATATGATTTACAATTCAATGCCGACTACGATATGACATTCTCGTAGCGCCCGTAGCACGCTACGACAATTGCCCTTATTTTTTCATTATTCAGGCATTTTAATATTTTCTTTAATGAACCATTGAATGGATTTTTGTTTGATAGAATAATTGTAAGTCATGTTCAAACGGCAACTCGAAACATCGTTCGCGTTCATAGATAACTTATGTGTGTTGTTTAAGTAAAAAGCTTAAGTGTTACTTAATTTAGGAAATGTGTGCTAAGTATTTTTCATATTAGTATATGTCATGACTACAAAAATAAAATTATTTCCCGACATTTATTTAGATTCAAATATTTATACAAGATATTAAAATTATAAATCTTTTTAATATCGTTTTAATTTCCTTTTATGATTCTAAAGTTCTTGATGGATTCCTAAAATTCTTTTCTTATGATTCTAACAGCCCATTACTGGGCACAGTCTTCCTCTCGCAAACAATGAGGGGTTTAAATACTCCACAATGCAAACCCAGTGGGGATTGGCGGTTCGGCTGTTAGATTTTTCTTAAGACAGACCGGAGGACCTTCTACTTAGCTTTACGACTATCTTTATATAGTGTAAACCGGGACCAACGGTTTAAAGTGCATTCCGGAACATTCGATGCCAAATGTCACACAAACGGTCACTAATCCAAGGACATACCCTTGATCTTTTTCGATCACTTTGTATCGCGAAGCAAAATTTAAAGTTGATTCGTTATATTCTGCAGTGTGAAGCAGGTGTTAATATTTTTGTATAGCTCAAGTTAAGGTCACGTGCATGTTATGTAACGTATTGATTGCAAATATTGCAACACCGGTGTTAGAACGTGGGTACCTGAGCGCTGGTTTCAGTGACGTCTTCAATGCCATGACAGTGGTAGATACGTGTACATGACCCGGTGCCAGGGGTCACGTGCCGTCTTGTTTAGATGCAACGAGGACGCTGTCAAGCTTTTAACTTCAGATCTGCATGAGCTAAATACATGTAAAGTGAAGTAAGATACCAAAAAAACCTAGTGTTAAAAGAAACTTCTTCGCAATACATTCTTTGCTTATACTGATTGCAATAGACTAGAATAATTAACAAATATTTATACTAAAAAGAAGTCATTATACCTGCACTCCGCACTTATGGCTGTGGGATCGATTCCCCCGACAGAATAATAAATAAATAAATATTTTCTGACAATTACACCAATTATTTAGTTCCAAGATAAGTATCATTAAGAACTTGTGTAATGGATACTAAATAACGGATAAACATACATAAATACTTTTTTTTTGTTATTAAATACATAATATTTATAGAAAAGCACCCAGACCAGAACAAATATTCAAGTTCATGCACACAAAGATTTTTCCTGCGTGGAAATCGAACCCACGACCTTAGGAGCGGAGAGCGGGTATACCTACTCGCCACCACGCTATATCGGTCGTCTAGATAGAATGTTTGTGTAGGTACATAAAAAAAAATCTTTTTCTGGTACAAGTGTGGGGACACCAGATGTCTGTGTTTACAAAATGATATATTTGATGTTAATCCGTTCTCTAGCACCTAATAGTTCCAGCACTGCATAGTTTGAGGATTAGATAGATGGCGCTTTTTAAGTTGTCCACAGATATTAATTTTTTTTGAAATTATTTCCAGGACCAAAGGAGTTCTTCTATCGAGGACACCACTACTTCTACAGCGGGCACGTCCCCGAGCTGGCCAATAGGAAGGTGGACTGGCTGGACGGCCGCAACATCTGCCGGGAGTACTGCATGGACCTGGTCTCAATGGAGACCCAGGAAGAAAATAATCTAATCTTCAAGCTCATTCAGCAGAGTAAGTCTTGGGAAAATACGATCATACGTCGGGTATCAAAATTAAACTACCCAACCAACGACAAACATTTTACTTGTGTCGACTTGTAAAAGGCACCCTCCGAAAAATGTATGAAGATAATAATCGAGTATTTAAGTTAGTTTAACAGAGTAAGTCTACGGGAAATACGTTCAAAATTGTCCCAATCAATCTTCTTCAATCAAGTTTCAACTTAAGCTTAACCAACATTTTACTTGTACCGATTGGGAGCGGCACTTCTATAGAGTTGTATGAACGCATGTCTTGTTAAAGATTACAGGAATAAGATTTCGTCTAGAGTCAATGTAGGTGAAGGTCTAGAGCTACCTCGCACCATTTGACATGTAACATCTAGAGAGAAATAGTTAGAGCAAGGTTTCTGCCTACCCCAAATGGGGTATATGCATAGGAGATTATGCACCTATGTGTGTATTTTGATTGTAGCAAAAATATAATACTTAATTATTATTCTTGTCGAGTTTAAACTGAAACTGTCAATCTTATTACAAAACAAGCCCTAAAAGTCTTATTACATAACGAGAACGAATTGAATCAAAAGTTGAATCAGGTTTAAAACTAATGCAGTCACTGTCTTCTTATTATCAAATGAAAGTGACGTTACGAAGTTATAAGGGGCTAATAGTTTAACAACGAACAATTAAATATATATATATATATATAGAAGATTGATAACATAGCCTAGAAAAACGTCCTCACATATCTACAATTTATATAGAATTAATCACAAATACATATTCAAATTAAATTGGATGTCAATGCCATCACGTTCTTTGTAATTCCATTTGCGAATGAAGAATCAAATAGCATTTGAGAAGGAAAAAATGAAAATAACCATGGGACATAATATGCATATCGTAATATCTTAACATTAAAGGCCTTATATTCTAAACGAACTGACGTCAATAAAAAACGTTTTAATCTTTATTGAGGTTAGTTTCGCCAAATTTAAGTAAAATGTATTGTGCTACTCGGGAATAGGTACCGGGTAGGTATTAAAATGATAATAATGCGATCACCATGACGCCCGAGCTGAAAACACAGTCGTTAGGTATCCTAGTCGGTGTTGAAACTGCCAGTGACGAGTAATTAACTCCATGCTCGACGGGAAAGTGTAGCGTCATGTCTGCAGTTTAGTTTTATTTTCTAAAATTTGTGATAAATTCGAACATTAATGTGTTAACGGTGGATTATTACCCGTTAAGTGTTTGTGAACGTACATGAGTGTTGGTAAATGAAACAAAACAGCGCAATATAACTTTTCAAATTCTCTAAAGAAGTCCATGTGAGATCTCAGTATAGCCTCACATCTTTACTGAGGACTCAAGGGGCTTAGGGGGAGGGCATCTCATTTGCCATTTATCATTTTTATCAACACTCATTCTCATTTACTATGATTTATATGTTATTAATATATCTCTTACTTGATACTTGAAATGAAAAAGAAAAATTTACTCAAGACATTTCGCTTCACTCAGTTTAAGTTGCGAGTGTTCAATCGTGATTGAGTATTTAATCCAAGTGTAACATACGTTTGGTAATTTTTTTGTTTATTGACGGGTATATGAAATTTCGAAGCCCAACTTCAAAAGATAACTTTCTCTAAAAAGTAAAAAAAAACAATTGTTATTTTTAGGTAATTGGTATCACTGATGCAATTAAGACTTATTTTGACAAAGACACCGATTTTACATTAAAGAAAAAAGTTAGATAAAGACGAAAACTCAATGTCATTTAAATAAAAATTACATATTGTATTTGTATAAATGTTATATACTTTTACTTCAAACAATTTAGAGTTAGCGGTTGAGTCTATTTGGTTGCTCGCAAGTGTATAAGTGAAACTATGTAATAAAATAAGCACATAACCACCTAACTATGCATTAAATATTATTTTATGTTATCATAGATGATGTACCGTACATCTGGACCTCAGGCCGTCTTTGCGATTTTAAGGGATGCGAGTCCCGCAAAGATCTCGAGCCTAAGAACATCTTCGGCTGGTTCTGGTCCGCCAACAGGGAAAAGTTATCGCCTACCAACCAGGTAACGTATTTTATTTCATACTATTCAATCGTGTAGTATTATTTAACCTATGAAAGTCGGGTGTGTCAATGTAAAGCAATTTATTAGAAATTACAGGTTAAATTCGACAAAGCAATCTCTCATATTTTCTACTCTTTTTGCGATTTTTTTCTTTCTGCGATAACAAAGCGTGTTCTGAGAAACAGTTTAATATAACATCAACGGTATCTTTCGACAAATGCACCTGATACACATAATAAGAGCGCATAGGTACTGTAAGTTTCGAAGCAATTTTCTGCAGCGTACTTGAAATGTGATATGTGCTCCCTGATGAGATTTTCTCTAGCATGGGACTCTTAAAAGGATGGGCAACGCGCTAGTGGTGACCCTGCAAGTTTATTTATTTATAATTTTATGCTACCATTACAGGTGTCTTAACCTAATGCGATAGCATAGCAATTTTTATAATAAATACAATATTCTATCTTTTTAATGATTAATCTACAATATTTTTTTAAATATAATATAACATAAACTAGCCTACCTGATATATAACATTAGTATTACATCCTATATTTACAAAATAAGTTCTAAATCTAACGTAACTGATAAGTTGCAAGCATTCATAGGCTTTTTATTGTTATATGGAAAATCATGAAGAGGTTTTACGTCTGTAACAAAATGCGTTTACGCACTGCCTTCTGGCCAATGGAGGAACGAAAGGGGGTTCGGGACTCACTACCGGCAGACGCGACTGCAGTAATACCCTCTAAAAACCTCCCTGTGCGACCATAGCGTGTGTGGCCGATTTCCCGGAGGGTCCATGGTTAGCATAGCATTGGCCCCTTGCCTCCGCTGCCTAAGGCCCCTTTCGGCGCTCATGGCCCGCCCGCTGAGGTCTACACAGTTCTCTTAGTCCCCCCCCCTCCGCAAATTAGGCTGCGATGCCCACCGTTAATTTAAAAAAAAAATTGATAAATTTACTATATACTAACAGGAAATAGTATAACTGTTTGTCTCGTTGCAAGTGCAACTTATCTCCACGCCATATCTTCGTGTTATCCACTTAATTAGGTACCTAAGTATATATCTTACCTTCCAGATCCCCAACGGCTGGGGTTACAACCCATGGTCGCAAACCGGCCACAAGAAGCAGAAGCAGCCCGATAACGCTGAATTCGACATCAACAAAACCACAGAGTCCTGTTTGAGTGTACTCAACAACGTCTACAACGACGGCATTGCTTGGCACGACGTGGCCTGCTACCACGAGAAACCTGTCGTCTGCGAAGACTCAGAGGAGCTTCTCAACTACGTCGCCAGCACTAACCCCGGCATCCGCCTGTGATCTAATTTATAACATTCCTTCGCCTTTAACAGTTTATTTTTTAAAATAAAACTTTAATTCAGACTACCATGAACTTAACAGCCCAGAATACCACACTAGGGAAACTTACAAAAGCAACTGCAAACAAAGTGGAAATGTAATCGTAATTGTTAAATACGACCACGTAGTTTAAATACCTTTTTTAACTGTTTGACAAAAACAAATCCGTCGTACAAACAGTAACGATCACATTTCCACTGCGATTTTATGACTTACCGCCTTCGGCAAGTCACGTCTTAACGTAATACGTTTCTTTAAGAAAAAAACTGAGAAATGAAAAATGAGAAAAACATTTCAAAAAGAGTTAAAACCACTTTTAGTACAAATTTCTACATTGTATTCATTCATGACTCACTCAACAACACATGCCATAATTGCGCCCATAACTTGTTAACTTTCATATCCTTAAAATTTAGATTAGGCAATTCTACTTACTCAATAGGAATTCAAAATAGTAATGTAAGACTTATTTACCTAACTTAAGTAGGTTTAATTACCTAAGGGAAGAATTTTTACTTGTATATATAATGTAAAAATAAATAAAGAACGAAAATATATTTGTATTTTCATTTACTTACCACACCATTATAATCCATTGTTATAATATTAAACATCGAAAAAATATATCTATATTTTGATACTAATTTAATTTAATTTTGACACTAAGAGCGGCTTGCACAAGTATTGCTTAATTCTATTTAAAATAAGGCTGTATAGGGATCCTGCCAAGACCTAAGGAGCCCAAGCCAACCTCACCTGCAAGTGGTGAGGCTGCCGATCAACGGACGAGGCTCTGGCGAACATAATAGAGCCCGGAAAGCGGCAACAGGCTCGCACCCCTTTTACGTGGGACCAACTATATAGTTAGCGAAGTGTGGGCGTATAATATGCATCTGCCTATCCCATCGGGGAAACAGGTTTGAATGTATGTTTTTAAAATTTGATTTACCTTAACACAATTAGCATTCTTGTTTATTATAAACGTACATAAATAGGTTTTCTTACTGGCCACTTGGTTCTCACATTTAACGAATCCTTGGTAAAGACGTTTATTACGTGCCGTTTAAAATAATGTCATAAAAGACCTGAAACAATTCAAGCATTCCAAAGATTATAAGTCATGTCATCGTATCTTCAAATTATTGATTTCAATTGAGGAAAAGGATATTCCTACAAAGTTCTCGTGTAGATATGCTTATCAATCGGATACATACCAATATTAAAAATAGCTATTTTGTCTGAAATACTTTTACGCCTAAATTGTTGATGAACCTGTGATGCCTGAACCATATAATATGAAAAATAGTTGAAGCTACAAATGAAACATGATTTATTGGCTATGTCATTGAAGTCACTTCTAGAAATTGGAACTAACTGAAGAAGCTCCGCGAGGCTAAGTGGCTGAAAATGGTCTTCAAAGTAAGGCACAGCCAACAGAGGTTAGTCTTGGATGGGCGACATTCATCGACGTTTTCGATTAGAGGCATTATTTTTGAACAGCTACAAAAATTCAAACTGCAGGACACCGCACTGCACTGCACACGCCTTCGCCAATACGTGCTAGGTCCGCGTGCAGTATATAACCTGAATTGCTCTTACTTTAGAGCTCCTTACTCAATTCCTCCCTTACCTCTTACTCATACTTCGTAGAGCATTTATTGGCAGTGTTAATTATGTTTCCTGGCTGGCTATGCATTGTTTTTAAAAATCAATATATGAAATAGTACTTCTAGGAAATTTAAAGGTTTCATAAGAAAAAAATAATAATTTTACAAATATTCTGATAAATCAGGGCCCCTGCCGCTGCCATTAAGCAAAAACCATCTATTTTACGTTTTAAAATATAGGATATCAAAAAGGCTTCAATTTCTCCAATTATATAACACATATTAGAAAAAAATATAGTTTTATTTAGTAAAATAGAATAATCACTTGGAAACAACATAAAGTATTATGACTCCTAACATAATTCGTTGTGTATTTTACTATTTTGCTTTATTGCTAGTACTTAAAACGTAGGCGTTTAAAACCATACCTTGAACATTTAGTTTCAAAGCATTAAAAGATATTATTATTATTGTTATTAAAAAATTATAATGATACTTACAATTTTTATTAATTCAAGGTCATACAAAATAATAAAAAGTTCAAACAAATATCAAATTTGAAATGAATTAATAACTCATCTCAAATCAATGTGCAATTCAATGAAATAGGCACTTTCTTCATTTTCAGATTTTTTTTTGTTAAATGATGGATTTTAAACATTTTGGTACTTTTATAAATATGGCGCTTTTTGGATCACACATGGTCGAATACACAATATATAAAAAAAACATGACAAATATAAACATAAATAAATCCTTATTTAATAAGTATAAAACGTAGTAAACAAACATAAAAGCATAGCAAAGCAACATTCCGAGCGTGTAAAAAAACTGCGGCCGGTTGGCTGGTTAATAAAATCGAAACGGCCCGGCCTAACTTAATTAGCGTATTATAGTTTATTAATGACAACTATTTGTCATTTGTCAGCTTAACAATAACATAATTCATAACTCAACAAAATGATTTGTAACAAACTACACACTAAATAAGTACCTACTGTTATTATTTAAACTAAATAACAATGAAAACATTTTTAAAGAATCTTATAAACTCGAAATAAAGTGAATGTATTATTCTACAAACCACCACCTTTTTGCGTAATACCTCTAGCCAACAACTTAAATTCGAATAGAATGTACATTTCCATATATTTAACATTCTTTATAACAGAAAGATGTAAACAAAAATCATTAGGGTGTAGAGTTGATCTTGTTATACAATTTTCATCGCAAATTAAAACAATTGGATTGAGAAGAAAACTGATTATAACCTTAAAAAAGATTTCTACACACTAACAGTACATATTTTTCAGTTGTATCTATAGATTATGAAAAATTACTATAATTCACAAAATTATATTCCAATATTTATTATCAATAGCAGAGCATTGAAGTTAAATGTCGATAAATGTTGCAAAAAGCTCAGTCTTTAATGTCATACAAACTACTACATAGACCCACTTAACCCATTATACCCAATTTATACGCGCCTGGTGATAAGTAAAGGCGAAGAAACCGGAGCGCAAAACACTGCCGTAGAAGATATATGATATAAGAAGAAGATATACCTATAAAATAACTCATAATATTTATAGTTTTAAAACTTATCTACAATTATGCCAGTTATTCTGAGCCTGCTCATTGCAATAAAGTTTATCTCACTTAAATACAAAAAAATAATAGGACTTAGATATCATCTCGGTTTTTAGGAGGTGTTCTGTAAGAACCTCGTCCAATCGATTTTAGGTCATAATCTTTATACTTTTCACACATATTTAAATCTCTTATTTTATTAACCAATACATTTAACACATTCATACGTCTATCAGCAATAACAATGTACATGTTGGAGTATTTTTCAATTTCAGCTGCTGTAAGTTTAAAAACATTTGAACTTTCTATGTCAGTGCTGCCATCTTCTGATTCGTCACTACACTTAATGTCATGCTCAAACTGCGGAGCCACGACACAGATGGCGTTGTATTCAGCCAGTGTAGTTTCTATAGTAATTTTTGGTAAACTTTTAGCAACCACTGGCTTTAACAAACAGGCACGATGCTTCCTGCGACTTGTATATTGGCTGAATAGATCTGAAATCAGAATCAATCATGTGACTTCTTTAAGTGATTTTTAAAATCATGAGCAATTAAGCATAAATAAGGGCATGTTTTGCAATGTCTGTTAAGGAGAAATATCAATAATAGCATAGTTAAAATTACAGTTTTGTTTGGAGTATAATGGCTCAGGGTTCTTATTAAGACTTTGTAAAGCAGGCCCTAAATATCTCATTTCTTGTTAACATACTTTCAATGTAAGCTGCTTTATTTTTTTCCAGAAATACTGGCCAAGCTTCCAACTCATCAACAACGTTCACTATCTTCTTTGGTTCTAATTCTAAATACAAATCACCAACAACCTAAAAAATCATATTATTACACAGTTTTTAAAATATATACCTGGGCTCTAAGCTTGAGTCTAGGGCAACCAGGTTAATGCTAGGATGTGATATGATTTTTTAAAATATATTATTATACTTTATTGCAGTTACCAAAGTTATTAATTTTTTTTACGTATATGCTTTATTATAAATTGTAAAATTCTGAAAAAAAATTATTAATTAAATCCTAAAAAAATTATATGACAAGTTGTATATTTATAAAAACAATAATCATTATCAATATTAACAGAAATCAATTTTGATTTAAATCTATACAATAGCAATCACAAAGCAGCTATTTATCAATTAAAAGGTAAGGCTACTTACAACATCATTGTGCAGGGTTGTCATTAAAGCTATTGGTACAAAATAAGTATTCAAAGAGCTTGCAATAAGATTTTGTGCCTTTTCATTAGCACCAGCTGTCCATTTATTGGAAATTTGGTTTTTGATTACACATTCATCAGTTAATACCTAAAAAAAAAACAAGACATTCTTATTTATTTCTAATATGTTGTGTATTTCTCCTTAGGTTGTGGAGCTGGGGGGACATATTATATTTGTATGCATGAAAAATAAAACAAAAACTACATTACTTTTTGTTGCTATGTCTTATTCTCACTTAATGACAAAATAATTAGAATCAGCAGTCTTATTAGTATTAGCTCCTTTATTTTGTATTAGCCAAATTACATAGTTGAATACTCTTCAAGGTGTTTCAAAACACCATATTTTTGGAGTTTGTCTGGTAGGTAACTAGTTCAAGTATGACATATCCTTAACAGACAGACAGTGATTAGTTACTTAACTAGTTTATCCCTATTATATTTGTTTTAATATATGTGCTTTATTCCACAATGACAAATAACCTTTTTTTCTGTTACAAACCACATAGACTTCAAGTCATAAACAATGTCAAGTGCTTACCCTATCAACAGGAGCCACTCCATGAATGCTTGCTTCAAATACTTTATTGGGCAGTTTTTTGTATTCTACTGGTAAATTTACATACACAGTTCTCTCATTGGGCCTTATATATATTCCATAGTCTATCAGCCATATAAGAAACTGAGACTCCATGGTGACAAGACCTCGTGTCCATTTGTTTTTCCACATTACCGCAACATACTACAAAGTAATTACTAATTAGCATCGCTATGGCTTAGACACACCTAAACTTAAATCACCAATTTTACTATTAATCAATTATTAAACACCTGGCTATGCTTAACATCGGTTATCTCAATTTTAGACGAAGATGATGGAGCCTGAACCGTTTCTTCGTTCAAACCGATATTTTTACCATCTCCTTCCTTCATACAGAAAAAAGAAAACGGATTGTGGAACGTTGTAATTACTATATTCATTTTTGTTTCTTTTTCGTTAACAACACTGATTTAATTACGATTGATTATTTTTTATTTTACTATGTAGGTATTTTTAACTATTTTTGCAACTTTTCCTTAACGTCACGAACTGTCAAAGATGAGATGTCACACTTTCGCGGGAACTAGGTACCTACGTTCTTTCTACCTTTTTTTTTTTTTTTTTTTTTTTTTTTTAGGTCCCAAAAATGCATTTACGCATTCCTCGCCCCCCGGGGGGGAGAGACGAGGATATGTGGGACTCGCCGCCCCCACCGACCAACCAATCGGGCGGAATACCCACTAAACAAGGACCCACACCCACCGCTTATCCACAGGAAGAACGGGGTCACGGTAAACACGTGTCGTCCGCGACCCCGCCAGCGGATGCATCCGCCCACCAAGATGTTGTGGAGGGCGGACCTCCCCAGAGGGGAGCAACGTTAGCGCCCCTCGTACCTCCGCACTGGTGTGAAGCGCCCCGAGGGTCCCGTCGTTAGACGGCAGGTGCCCCCGCACCCGCCGCCCGAGACCCTCCAGACGCGGCAGCTCGCCGGAGGGTATCACCCCTCCGGGCGCGCCCGCCGCGTCCACGACGAAGCCGGAGAGAGAGCGGGTCCCGCTCCCTCTCCCGCTCCGCGGCCTCCTTCTGCGACATGACGTCCTCGCAGAAGGAGACCATTGCCTCCCAAGCCCTCTCGCTGTCGACCATTTTTCTCAAAACGGTCGACAGCGAGAGGTCGCCATCCCCCAGGGCCGCGACCAATGTCGCTCGCGGCCCTGCCCACGCTGGGCACTCCACCATTGTGTGCTGAGCAGTGTCCTCTGAACAGCCACAGTGGTGGCATTCCCGGGTCGGTTCCCCTCTCGTGACATCACACAGGTATCTCCCGAAGCAGCCGTGCCCCGAGAGTTCCTGCGTGAGACGGAAAGTCACCGACCCCCACCTCCGTCGAGCCCATCTGTCTACGATGGGCCCGATCCCCGCCAATATTCGGCGCCGAGACGACGAATCTCCAGCGCTGGCTGCAGCCTCCAACTGCCGCCGCCACCTGCCCAGAGCCGCCGTCTGGGCCGCACCGCGCCACCGCACCACGGTGTCCGGTGTGGGGCAGGAGCCCTGACTCCGATCCTCCGCCACCCGCCAAAAGACCGAGGATTGCACCTCGGCCTCGAGGTCCCACGGAAGGGACCCGGCAATCGCACACGCCACCTGATGGGCGATAGTGCGATATCCTCTCACCACCCGAATCGCCATAGTCCTCTGCGCCTGGAAAAGCAGAGCCCTATGACGATTCGTCATGGAGCTCGCCCAGATCGGGGCCCCATAGAGAGCCATCGATCGCACCACCACCAAATACAGGCGGCGGCAACTCCCGTCTCCCCCCCCCAGGTTCGGTAATAGGCAACTCAGGGCGCCCGTAGTGGACACCAATTTCGGCGCCAACCGCCGAAAGTGCTCCATGAAGTCCCATCTGCTGTCAAGGACCACGCCGAGATACTTCAGCGTATCCTTGACAGGGATGGGAGTTCCGCCCACCACTATACTGGAGCCCGACGGCGGCCTTCTCCTAGGACCATGGAAACAAATGGCCTCGGATTTGTGTAAGGCCACCGTCAGACCCAGCCGCCGAATCCTCGCCACCACCGACGCCACACCGGCAATGGCCAACAACGTGGCGGCCCGGAAATCAGATCCCCGGGCCGATACGAGGGTGTCGTCGGCGTAACAAATTACGCCCACGCCGCACATATTAGCACAGCGCAGGACGTAATCGTAGCCGATGTTCCAAAGCAAGGGTCCTAAAACAGACCCCTGAGGAACACCGCACGACATACGCCGACGACCCCCTCTTCCGTCTCTGGTGGGATAGACTACCGCTCTATCAGAGAGGTAGTCACCCACCAGCCGCCTCAAGTATGGAGGCACCCTATGATATGAGAGCGCCTCCATTATCGTCTCCCAGGGTAGGGAGTTGAAAGCGTTCGCTATGTCTAGAGAAACTGCTATCAACACCCACCCTCGGAGACGACCTCCTCAGACAGGTCCCGCAGACGACCTATAGCGTCAATCGTAGACCTGCCTCTGCGGAACCCGTACTGAGCGTCGGCCAGATTGGGCCCAACACCCTCCAAGTGCTCGACAAGACGGTTCGCGACCACTCTCTCCAGAAGCTTACCCACCTCATCGAGTAACACAATTGGCCTATACCCCGAGGGATCATCAGCCGGACGATTACCTTTGCGGAGAAGGACCAGCCGACCCTCCTTCCACTGAAGGGGGAAGACCCCTTCCCGCAGGCATCTGCTGTAAAGACCCCTCAGGAATGGCTCAAGAGGTTCATACTCCCCGCTAAGAGCCAAGACCAGAGCCCGACCGGGAACGCCGTCCGGCCCCGGGGCTTTGTTCTTACTCCTGAGGCGCATCACGGCGACACCCAGTTCGGTCGCCGACACCTCAGGAATCAGCTCGTCCTCCAGCGGCGGCAGAGACGCCGACGCCATAGCAGGCGGTACAAAAATTGCACCCCTGTCCGGAAACAGGACCTCCACCACACGGTCGAGGACCTCCGGCTCCATACTACTGGAAAGCGGCGGAGACCAAACGCGAAGCTTCTGCCGGACCAATCTGTACGGCCTGCCCCACGGGTCCAGCTCTAGGGTCGCCAGCAGCTCCCGCCATGCCGCAGCCTTAGATTGGCTTATCGCTAAGCGCAGAGCCTGCGTTGACGCCCTATATGTGGCGTACAGATGATCCTCCTCGGCCTCGCGACGGTTCCGGCGCCTTCTGTAGTGTTGGAAGCGCCGACGCTCTGCCACGCACACCAGACGAAGCTGGGCTATCTCAGGGGTCCACCAGTAGACTTGACGTTTAGACGGGGGAGCTCCCACGCGAGGCATTGCCGCATCGCAGATTTGCGTTAAAGCAACGCCGAAACGGGAAGCCTCCCCGTCCACATCTGTTGGCTCCTGCGCAGGCTGCCAAGCCTGTACAAGAGCAGCCTCCACCAGCAGATCCCTGTCTAAGCGCTTCAAAGCCCAACGCGGGCCCTCCAGTCTAGGCTCATTAGAACTCCTAGGGGAGTCCCGATGAGGCGCACGTATGAGGAAGGAGATGTATCGATGGTCTGATAACGTCTCCACCCTCTCCAGTACCCGCCATCCCTGAACGCGACTGGCAAGTGATGCCGACGCAAAGGAGATGTCGATGACAGAGCCACCGTTGTGGCGCACGCAGGTGTCGACCGAACCGCGATTTAGCACGCTAAGGCCGCATTCTGCCAACCACACCTCCAGTGATCTACCCCTTGCATCACTCGCCCTCGAACCCCAAGCCAAAGATTTGGCATTGAGGTCGCCGAGAATGATGAGATGACGCGTACAGTTCTGACTGACGACAGCCCCTAGGTTCACGAGGTAGGCCTCAAAATCCGAGAGCGGGCGGTTAGGGGAGAAATAAACTCCCACAACCACCAGCTCCCCGATGCGAGCCACCGCGAAACCCCGCCCCCCCGCGACCGGAGAGAGTGTCGGAACCCCCGCCGAGCAACGTTGAATTATCGCAACCGAGCCATCCGCATCACCAACCCAATCAGATCGAGTTGGAACACGGTATGGCTCAGCTGCAACCGCAACGTGAGCTTGCCGCTCCGCCAGAGCCTGGAGCAGGAGGTCCTGGGCCGCAGCAGAGTGGTTTAAATTCGCCTGAATGAAATGAAGGTCCACAAACATTATTGGACCTCCATTTCACCCACCACCAACATACCGGCAGGAGATTGCCTCGCTGCAGCCACAGGAGTTTTGCCCCCCCCCTCCACCCTCTTCCTTGGGGACTTGGCGCAGGCCTTGCCCCCAGGGCGATGATCCGCCAGCTTTCCCACTGCCTCGCAAACGGGACAGTGGGGTTTACCGGCGCAGACTCTGGCCTTATGACCAGGTTGACCACAGCGATGGCAACTATCACTGCGGTCAACCTCCGATTTGCATTGGGCCCCCACATGGCCCGCCGCGAAACACCTGAAACACCGCTGTGGGAGTGGGTCCAGGACCTTAACCCCAGCCGAAACCCAGCCCACCAGCAACCTACCAGCCGCAATTTTATGGGCAGCTGCAATAGGGCACTTCACCACTGCTGCCCCCGCTCCGAGAAAACCGGTTTTACGGATGTCGCCACACCTCACATTGTCTGGCGAACATCCGCCGGCCCTAGCTACTGCCGCCACCAGCTCCTCCCTCGACACCGAGTCGTCCAGACCCGTGATACGGACATCAGCCATCATCGTGGGCCTGGTCACTCGCACGTCGGAGGAGGAGCCGAAGACGCCCCGCAACTTCTCGGCAAGCTGGTCAGCCTTGTCGCCCTGCGCTGCCCCAGGAACCTCAAGAATTCGGGCTCCGGTGGCAGCCTGGCGAAACCTCACCGCGGGTATGCCAAGCTCCTCCAGGTTGAGCTTGGCTTTAGCCTCGGCTATCACCGCACCGTAGGTGAGGCCTCGCTCTTCCGCACACTTCGACAAGGTGACCACCACCGCCGCCGACGTAGGGGGCCGCAGCGGCCTCCCCTGCTTCCCTTGCTCCCTCTTCCTGGTAGTCTGTGCTTGCCTGGTAGGAGCTGCCTCTCGCGGCGCTCTACCCTCGGGTACCGCCTTCAGTCTCCCATTCACCTTAACTACCTGGTTCCAACCTGGCTGGTTGGACACCGGCTGAGCAGGCGGGGTGACCGAAAGCGGTTGCGGCGCACTGACTATCCCCTTCCCTTTCCCCTTCCCTTTCCCTTTGCTCTTACCCTTGACGTTACCACTGCCAGCCGACGTGACAGCAGGCTGGGCAGTGGATTCAAGGGCAGTCGGATGCCCACCCCCACCAGGTACCTTTTTAGACCTCTTGGTCGCGGGAGTGCCTTGGACCCCCGACGACGAGGCCACCTCCTTAGGCGCCACCTTTGCAGCTTTGTCCGCCGCCAGGGGCGGACGAAGACGAGGCTCAGGTGGCAGCCTACTCTCCAGCCCTTCCAGCCGCGGATTGACTACCTTGGAGACTTGATCAATGATCAGTCTCCGCAGTGAGTCATCCGCGAGAAGGGCAGCTGCCTCCACCGCTGAGGTTTGCTGAGGCCGAACATTAGCCAGCTCGGCCCTCAGCTGAACCAACTCAGCCCGCACTCCGTCTATTTCCTGGCGCAGGCGAACATTGTCCGCCTGCAGCATCCCCGTCTCCTCCGTCACTGTCCTCCCCTTGAGGTCCGAGAAGGCCTCCTTCAGGGAGGCGACCGCTTCATTAAGGGCACGCTGAAACGTGCCCTTGAGGTTCCCCGACTTGCGGGCCACGTTCGCGATGACCCCCAAGTCGAAGAATACCCTCTCCGCAACCGAAGCGGCCGTCTCCCTGGGTACCCTGAGGTTGCGCGCCAACTCTGCTTCCTCCGCCATCTCCAGTTCGTTGTGGAGGTCAAGCGCTTGACGCTTAGCCGCCTTGACCTCTGGAGGCACGTGCACCTTCTTCTTCAGTTTTTTCTTTTTGCAGCTGTCCTCCCCAGTCAGCACCTTGCGTTTCTGGCCCTGCTGCTCCCTACTCTGAGTCGATTGCATGCTCATGCACGACTCAGAGTCAGAGGATATGAAACATATATCTAACACCTCCACCGGCCCGAGAGCCCTCACCTCCACACTCCCATCGTTCCCTGCGTCCGAAGACGCCCCCCCCTGCGAATTATTTAAATTTATTTTTTCCATTAAAATCCCACGAGTAAAACGGTAATAGACGTCCACTTGAGCAGAGCCGAATACTCAAGCAACCCTATATACACCTGGGGGGTCGGGAGGTACCCCAGGGTTGGCGCTAGCCGGTGGACCGTAACTCCGCCCACCACCCGAAGGCCCCCCGCAGCCACGTTCCCAACTACGGAGACTTGAGGGTTTTTTATTGTGATTTTCCTTTCACTCGGGACCGACCAACAAAGGCAAGTCCCCCCGGCCCCATGCATGGGCACATACATGGGGAAACGGGTCGCCCGACGGAGGGCCAAAGCCCACCCAGCGACCGCAAAACTGCGGCCACTAGACCCGCCGCGCCGCGGACCTTGAAGGTCCGCCATACCACGCCGCTTGAAAAAAGCGGCCACTGTACCCCTAAGGGAACTCCACCACACTTTTAAGTGTAAGCACACATAGTGCACCTCCCGCTGGGAAAAACCCAGCCCGCGAGCACCGCCCGCCATACACCGACCAACAAAAGGTCCACTGCCCCCCAAAAGAGGGACCCACCAAAAACAATCAAAATGTAAAATATTTATATAAAAGATATCAGGCACCTGTGCTGGAGACCGCATCCAAATTGATCTGGCTTGGCCTAATCTACCCCACCCTAACCTAGCCTAGCCTTAAGTAGCCTAGCTTAAACTAGCCTAGCCTGACCTGACCTACCAGCCCCACCTAGACCAGTCTAGCCTTACCTACCTAAGCCCTAAGCTAAGTTACCCATAGGGTACCTACTCCAAGCCAGACCAATTTGGCGAGATCCACTGCACATCCTCGCCCCGACCGACTTGAAGTCAAGAAGGTGGGACAAGGCGACACCTCTGGAAGGCTCTGCTTCCTGGGAGCCTCAAACGCTCCCCCTCCCCCCCGCCAGTTTTGGTCCGCGCCGGACTTACATTATTTAAAAGCCGGTACCACAATGTGTGGCATGCCCCTATCCGCCACCTGGGGACGCGCCTGATGGGAGTCTGGCAACTCCACACGGGACGTTCTTTCTACCTACATTATGATTGCATAGCTTTGAAAGTTGACGTTTTGGCGCCAAAGCGAAAAATAAACAAATTGCGAAAGTTTTCTTTTTTTAAAAATTCGTAATTTTTTTTTTTTTTTGAGGTATTGATGTGTAAATATTGTGGAATTTTATTCATAATTTTCTTGACTACGTACCCTGGTGTAGGAAAGTGGCTTATTAGTGTGAGTTCTGATTTTCCGTGAAGATTTCAAAACTCCATAATATCTTTTATGAAGTCTCCATTACTTTACTGGGGTAGTGGACGGTAGGAATTAAAGTTGACTATGTCGGACTTTACTTGACTGTGACTAAATGACGACAACGCAAATGACTTGTTGCAACGTCGAACATCCAAACCAGTGAGTCCAATAACAAAGTGCATTGGAGAAAATATAGACAGTATGTTAATTATTTGTATCTAGATGTTTTGGTACTATCAGTAAAATAAAACCACCTTGAATTTTTTGTGTATTATTTATGAAAGGAGTTTCATTTTAAAAATATCTACGGGTAGTTAAATCCTTTATAAGTTTAGTTTATAAGTAAGGTACATACAAAATATATTTTGTTACGATTTTAATTAATTATGCAAATTAATAGGACCACGAAGTAGATAAAGTTTATAAGGGTAAGTGTAATGAGTAAAATTCTTTGTCTTTTTTGTTTTCTTTAGAGTCTCTAGTTCCGGTTTTAATCCGGGGCGGCAACGCGTGCCTGACTCGACTAAGCTTTTCTTTCTATGCTCGAGCTGTCGAGATGTCGAGAAACATATAGACGGGAACGCGTGCTGGCGAAACACTCGTTCGTTTTTTCTTATTATTAAAATTGTCAACATTTCAATTGATAAGTACTTCTCCACATTTCAGAAACGTATTGTCAGTCTTTTTGAACTACTACGATAAAGTGTTTTAATGTTACAATAAAACATTATATATATAAATAAAACTATTCCTGGACATCTAACACAGCGTCATCAAACCTCAAATTTAGAGCCTCCATTATGGGTACTACACTACAGATATACATACATAAATACTACTCTATACATTAAGGCTTTAAGGAAAATACCCAGTCCAACTCAATAGTTGTATTGATGCACATAAATATTTGCCCTTTGTAGAAAAATACATTTTTGTCGCCATTCACTTGACGGTGTGAACCGCGTATTTATCGCAGTTTTTCTTCAAAAGGGGCGTGAAACGGGATACTGAAAGTGTCCATATGCTGTTGCAACCACTTTCATGCAGCATGTTTGAGAACTTCTTTTGGTTGAAATGGAATAACGAACTTGGAGACGGGAAACAGTTTGTAAAATTTTATACCACTCAAGTAAAGCAGGTAATAGCGAATTGATTTAAACTTTAGAAGTCGCGAATTTGATTCCAGCTCAGGACGTTTATCGCGTCATGAAACTATGAGCACATCTAGTCTTCTATATTGACCCAAATCATGTGTTATCGTAACAATCGTGGTATTTATAAGGGTAACATTAACATGTTCTTAAACACATGCATTACATTTAACTTCTATCATAATACGAGAATTGTGTTTCGGTCGGATTTCGGTACATACCCTTTATGCTAGAAATACTTAGATACCTGCTTGCCGTGGAATATTTTAATGATGTAACAGGAGATTTCTTCATATTATTTTTGAATGCCATGTGCTATGGATTGCATCTTCGTAGCTAAATATACTTCATAACATAGTGGTGTTGTGGTTCAGCATGATATGGTGTCATCCCACACAAGCGGTTGTGACTTGGCGTAAGGGTCATGCAGAGGTGACAGTGAGAGGTGCGTGCGGTTAGATGAGGGGAGGCGGCAGGCGGCTGGCGTCAGCATTGGAAGCGGCAGCGGTCGGTGGTTCCCGCGGCGACAGGCGGGAGGAGCGGGGGCGCGGGGCGCGGGCGGGCGCGGCCGCTGCTGCCGCCGCGACCGACTGCTGCGTGCGGCCGGCCCGCCAGTTCGCCGCGCGCCACCGATACGAGTGTTGTTCGACGCGAGAGACGACTCCTCCGCTTCGCCGCCTGCAGGTATGTATGTACTCACCACACGTGCCTCATATCACGATACTTACTACTTATCTTTATACTCATGCCACCAATCGCATCGACGACGGCGCTGCGTACTGGAAGACTGCACACGATTGATTCATGTTTTTGAAACTGTTTAACCGATGGTCATCCGCCCGGGCACCGGCACGGCACCTCCGACGGACGGCGCGAGGGTCGTCGTCGTGGGCGCGATGACCCGTCGTGCGTGTGTTTGCCAAACGAGATACTTGTCGGTCATCGCTTCTGCGGCTTTATCAGTGTTACATATTTATTATTGTCGGGCGGCGGCGGGGTGAGGTCAGCGGCAGTGCGCGGCGATGTAGTTCTTATAGCGTGGGCAGTAGGGTCGCTGTGGGAGTTAGTGCCGCGCCATCAACGACGCGCGCACGCTCGACCTCGGGCTCACTGTCTTTGCTATGCTCTTGCGTCGTTCTTATTACCTTACCTACTTATTTATTTCGGTACGTACATATTGATAGCTACCCAATCATCTAATTAACTTGTACCCACAGGATGCACTTCTGTATTAGTAAACAAGTCAAGAATTTAGGGACATGCCGCCGCCCGTGTCCTATTAATTTTGTTGTCAATTGTCGTTCAACTACCTGAGGCGCCGACGATGCTCCGCTATGGTATCCATCTCGCATTGTTCTGTTTTTCAAGGTTTCGAGTTTGGTAAGCAATTAGTATTCTCAAACCAATACATAATTTAGCTAAACAGAACATAGATAATCACACTGGTCACTGGTCAGTAATAATAAATTGATATATCATTCAACCCAATTCGATCAATCTAGACTATTTCATAATAATTTCAAAGAAATGAACCACTAAGGTGTGAGTTTTTGTTATAACCTCTATTGTTTTCTGCTTAAGCCTCGAACTTATTATAATTATCAAATCACATCTTACAGCGCAATAAAATGCAGATGTTAATATCGTCAAAGATTTGAAAACAATAATTATTATACCTAAACATGAGTTGTTGTTGTTTACAAAACTAATCCAGACGTTGTGTCGCGTTGTCTTCTTTTCAAATCTTCGGTTCCGTGGTTCCGTTACTCTAGTTCTGTAGGTAATTTAATTCTGCATGTAAACTTTTTACAAACAATAACTATTTACGTCGACCACTTAATTCGTTTTTAGACTTCTCGCTCGCTTCTCTAACTTTTTATTTATTAAGAAGGAGTGCTGTTCGCTCTCGCCCCTGTGACGTAGGCATTCGTCATCAGCGACGACACTCGGCAGTGAACGCGTGGACAAAGGCTATTCACATATAAAATAAGCCGGCACCAAGATAAAATATAATGTTCCTCAAAACGTAACACGAAATATCTGCGGGTTGCCCGGTGAGTCGGTGACGAGGGATCCGGTACTCGCGATGGCGTCTTCAGCAGCACAACGCGTGCTTAACAACAGCAGACGAACTTCACCTTTACCCAAAGGCATACACGACACAAAATCCCGCGACCAGACCCTTTCCGTTAATGCTAGGTAGATGCATAGCTAAAAATGTTCCCGGCCTCGTACCATTTAGGATTCAGGCAGTTATCGTACGTAACGCAATGGGAGCTAGGGGCATTATGGTGTGTCCGGGGGCGGCGTAAACAGTGTTTTGGTCTGGTAGGGTCGACATCC
The DNA here is from genome assembly GCA_949126915.1 of Musotima nitidalis. Taxonomy (NCBI): domain Eukaryota; kingdom Metazoa; phylum Arthropoda; class Insecta; order Lepidoptera; family Crambidae; genus Musotima; species Musotima nitidalis. The sequence goes on along the minus strand of OX421415.1, from coordinate 7,231,202 downwards.
CCAACGCACAAGAGCGTTAGCCGGGGGTGGGCTGGGGTGGCGGCCCCGCAGGAGTGCTCGACCCGGGACTTCCAACTAGGATTTGCTAAATCTGCTGCTTTTACGTCGCTACTGGCGAAAGAGCAAATTACTGTTTTAGATCGTCCGTCTGTCCGTTGCTAATTAGGATTATGAGATCTCAGTGGAAACTTTTGCCTGACATAGGTAGACGTGGTTGCTCGCTCATAATCTTTTAAGTATTCCTCGTTAATGTCTCATTTTCCCTAAAGAAACTTCAACTTTGTTACGTACGTTTGCACTCCAAGAACAAAGCTGTTTATTTATTTATAGAGTAGTGGCCGCCGGCGACATCGTCTGCGTGATTCATTGACAACACAATATGTGAGCGTGACCCATCTATTTCCGTAGGTCACATATCGAAATTCATCAAAATTTATTTCGCAGTTTTGGTGAAAAAAATTTTAAAAAAAATGTTACTAGTGCATTATAAATAAATATATACTATTCAACACATGCAGCGTTTCTAGTCCCAGCCTGAAAGAACTTGTACTATGGGTAACAACATGGTATTTATAAATACATACTTTATTTATAATCTACATAGCTACTGAAATTCTTACATACACAGTTAACAACCATATATTTATTCAAGCTCATGCAAACAAATTTGTCCTGTGTGGGTATCAAAAACACGACCCTAGAGCGAACTGCACTTGTACGAGCCCCAATGCAAAAGAGATCTTCGAGTTCCAGGTATACGTGTCGTGCTTGTTTTATATTCAAAGTAAAACTTTGATAAATAAATTATATTTTATTTATTAAATTAAAACAGAGTGGATATGAACACAAAGTTAAGTTTAATACCAATTTACAAAAGTAACAAAATATTTTTCTTTGTAAAAAATAATAATAAAGTCTTCGGGAACCATCCACGCATTATACTTCGTCCAACGCATTGGATGGCGCAGAATAGCTCGTCTACCACTTAGTGGTGTCACCTTAGCATCGATCACACTGCCTCTTTTCTTCGTGGCATCGTTGCTACCAATTCTTCACATTCTTTTGGATTTATTAAATCCCAGACAGATTTAATTTTTCTCTTTTAAATTTAATTTTGCGCTTTAGACCTTGCTGGATACTTGTTAGCATTTTTTTAATTTTCTACTGGACGAACTCTTGCATTGGGGCTCGTAATGTTCTCTACGAAAATAATTTTGGTGTTAAGTTTGTCTTAAGATTATGCCTATCGTTAGGTCGTGCCTATGAGCTGAAATTCAGCGAATTTTGTTCAGTGGTTAAAGCGTGATTGAAGTTTATACATGTAAGCTTTCAATTTTAAATTATGGGTAAGATAGCAGTATTACTTTAGCTTATCCTTAGGTTTATGTGAACGACTTAAGATTACTGTCAAGTCTTAACCTGTTAAAAAAACGTAAAATTAAGTACGGACGTCTAACGTAGGTATATAAATTCTACTTTCATTAAGTTATATGTAAACATAAGCACCTTTTTACAAGGAATTGCGTAATTTCTTGTAAAAATTAACCTTTTCAAAAATATATTAAAATTTCAATTAGAAACAGTTTGTGATATTATCTGTCAGAATATGCTGTAATTTAGAGCCGAAAAAAAAATTTGGCGAAATACAGACCGTCCTATATCATTTTGAGAGTGGCGATAGTGGACTATCGCCGCTCGTGGCGAGCCCCCTTGCCTGGAAATTGAGAGGCTCTCGGGTTCAAACCCTATGACAGCACCTATGACTTTTCGAAGTTATGTGCATAATTATCGCTTGCTCTGTGCCTCGGGAAGCAAGTTAAGCCGTTGGTCCTAGCTTTCATGAACATTTATGGCAGTCGTTATTAGGAAGTCAGTCCTTTCTAACAGACTGACAGCTGGTTTAACCATAGAATGATGTTTCCCTCTGGGTTGCGGAAGTCAGACGGCAGTCGGTCCACGTAATAACTGAAATTCAGTCAAATCTGATTGAACCAGTGAGCAGACCTTGGGCCCTAAGCTTAAGTCTAGGGCAACCGTCCTATATCAATGTTTTCGCGAATATATCCTATTAACACAGGAACTTGGCTTGCGATCGTACCGTGTCGTAAGTAAATATTCGCTCCTAGCCCCAAACTAACTTTAAATGGGTACTAGAGAACGGATAAACATACTTAAATTACTCTCTTTTTTGTTGAAATATACACATTTGGATTACCCAGACCTAAACAAATAATCCAGTATGGGAATCGAACCAATCAATTATACATATACTGACCTCCACGATAAATCGGTCGTCAATCGTATATATTACAGATGTTAACGCGCCTTAAGCTTACCACGTTTACGGTATGGTTAATAGTCTTTAATAAACTATCTTTATGAGACCATATTTCATCCGACTATGAATTTAGGTGTGATTAGATATGTCATTAGGTGAATCCAATTGTCCAAGAAAAATATAAGTACACGTCGTGTTTTAAAAGATTTTACAAAAGCAGCTCTAAAAAATTGTATCCTTTTTTTGAAATTTTATATCTTCCTTTGACAAACGTTAATGCTGTATCTAGTAACTTAAATCACTGTTCTATAGTATTGATTTCAGGAATTTTATATACCAGGACTATTCCATAAAAGAAATACCGACTTCTCTATTAGACTGTATGACAGCCGCAGTGTGACCGATAGCGCTTGGGTACGGTTTTGTCGTATACATACAGGACACATACATATTTTAACGCCCATATTTAAATCTCATTTGGGATGGGCCGAAACCTGGCTATAACTGTTACTTATACTATAAAAGTATAGTTTTTAGCCTGGATATCGTTAGATGAAAACGTGTCAAATTATGAGAGATGGCAAACCTTCGTTCATATCGACACAAGACGAGATCACATTTTTCTTAGTCTTCATCTACGACACCCTCGGGCATGACATAGGATACAACATGTTAGAAACTAGGAGAGCCTAAGACCAGCTGAATACAATGATTAAAATATCTAGGGGAATAACAGATGCTCCTGATCTCCACAATGAGCTCATTCGTCTTTACGCTCCTAAGAACTATCTTCGTTGTCGCAGGCACCGTCTCTTAGCTGTTCCCAGCTGTAGCACAGTAGCCCGGGAATCGTCCCCGGTTCCCCGCGTTCTAACTGCTCTCAATAGACTCGTGGAAGCCAACTTCAGCTGTGATTTGTTTGCGCATGAGTTTGATTAGCTTCTTACTTAACTTCTGCGAAAGCAATATAATCTAAATTTAGTCTCATGTTTAGTATTCCTATATGTTTGTGTTTGTTATGTTTGTTTATTGCTATTATTATGAATTATCTGCATTTTAATGTGTGTTAATGTAATTGGTTTATCAAACCGTATTAACATAAATAAATAAATAAATGGGGAGCTAGGATTTTTTGAAGGTGCCGTTTCAGACGGCGGCGCGGCGTTTTAACTGACTATCGTATTACAAAATGTGTATTGAAAATCAAGGCCTCAACCCATTGGTATTGGTATTGAGGACTGTTTACTTGATTAGTGCAGTAGGCGTGATTTGAGTACGAAGACAAACGCTATTTTACTGTCTAAGCTTGAGTCTCTCCAAATTGACTATGAACCCCCACCACTAATCGATTAATATTATTTTTCTTAGACACAACTTTGTGCATTATGTTATTCATCTCATCTGTATAATTTGATACGGCTAACGCCATAAACCTTAAGAACACTATATAATATTTCTCAGAAAATATGAAGATAGATCTAATCTCGCTTATCTTTCATCTTTCTGTACGGCGAATTTAGGGAATTCAGGGGTACAGCTCATCAAGAGACGTGAGTTAACCAGTCTCTGTAGCTTTTGTACAGTCTTCCAGGTTTGAAAGTAATCTTGCATACAGACCACACCGGCTTTGCCCAAAATCTGGGAGCGTTTCTAAGATGTCTTCTGTTTTCAAAATAATGAAAAATAAACACTCTATTAGACGTCACAAAGCTCAGTGACGAATAACAGTTGACTCATTAACCTATAATTTAGCATTATTTTTAAGTTTTTGTAAGTAATCAACTTACTCTAAACACACTTTTGTATCACAACAATATTAAGTTAATTAATCCATACAAGAACTGTTCAATTTCAGAGAATCTAAAAACGAATCAAAAATAAACTCGAAAGAGGTTCGATCTATTTATTGACGAGACGTGTATTGGAATTTAGCACAACGTATTTGTCAGTTAATTTAGAACGATATTTTTTGCCATATCGTCAATCTAATTTTTAAACTGCGTAACTCCAAATAATACAAACTTAGATTATCTAGTGTAAAATTTCGGGTCCTATCGATTGGATCTCTCAAGTCCCTTAAATTAAGATTTAATTAGTGCCTTAACTAGAAAAAGTAAACAGTTTTTAAAGCCTCCCTCTTCGGGCAAACAGGCGTGAATGTATGTATGTATTGTCTGGGCGCTTTTTTATATAACCAATTTCGCGTATAAATCCGGTAATCCGTCGCAGTAAGTTAAAAGCACTTGTGCTTCAATCGGGCTTATACTAAATCGAACTAGGGTTTGACTTAACTTTATCAATTGAGCATTCAATTGGTAAATCACATCTACTTCAAAAATTTGACATCCTAATTTTTGTGGATGTAGCAGTGTAGAGGTCGGCATAATTAGGTTTAATTCCCACACAGGGCAAACATTTGTATATATTGGTAGCAATGTAATTCACAAAAGTATGTATATTCACAAGTAAGTATTTAAGTAAATAAATAAAATAATAATAAATATTTCTGACACTTACACCAATTATTTTGATCCAACATAAGTATCATTAAGAACTTGTGTTATGGATACTAAATAACGGAGAAACATACATAAATACTTTTTTATGTAAATATATACTTAATATACATAGAAAAACACCCAGACCAGAACAAATATTCATATTGATTCATACAAATATTTGTCCTGTGTGGGAATCGAACTCACACAAGTGAAGTGCGGGTATACTCGCCACCACGCCACGTTAAAAGTAAGTATATTTATACATAGTTAGCGCTTCGTGTAATTAAGGAAATATTATTCTTATTGATTTCAAATACATCTTGTTTGAATACACAAAGTAGGTACTAACGAATACAAGGCGTAGCTTGAAAACCAGCGCAGCTATGACAATTTTCATTGTTATAGCTGCATTATGCTGAAGCAATGCCTTTTGACTGCACAAATCAGAATTGAGAAACTACTGTAGATATCATGTCTGTATGTGCTGTTAATAAATACATATATCTTTCTTTCATTCTAATAAATTTGGCACCCACCCATGGTTTTTAAGTTACGACAAGCTTAAACTGCCGTGCTGGTATATCGTGCTGAACTCAGCCCCTGGCCAGTTCTGCGAAGCTATAATTTCTTCGGTTAATTGTAATGGTGGCGTGACAGCAAGAAGTTGTAAGGCGGGCCCGCCATCTCGTGAGCCGTCCTCAGTCGTAGGATATCCAGCAAAATTACAAACAGCACTCCCTATGTATTGTAGTATGGAAGTCCTTAATAACTAGTAACCAGTTTTTAATGTTAACAACTTCCCAACGCACTTAATAAATAGATTTTCTGTAAGAAATGTGCATATTCCTAAGAACATTGTTAGTGTTCTTGATGGTTTCATGGCAAAAAGTCATAGCATAACTGGAAAACAGATAAATTTTGACAGATAGTTTTTAAGTTTTGACGTTCATAAGAGCTCTTTTGAGCCAAACTTGAATAAATGAATATGAATTCATGAATTTATGAAAAAATGATATTTGAATTCTGTGGCAAGAATATTCATACCTTTAAGAATGGGAAAATAGTTAAGGTTTGATATGTTTCTGAACTTATATGCACATAATAAATATAATGTGATACATTCATACGTCTCTGCTTAACTTGGCAACGCATACTCTAAAGATACAATATACATATCATTATAAATGTTACTTCAATCATTACTTTACTATGTGTTGCGTTGCGTGGTATGAACATAATACAAGATTGAATTAGGTGTTGCACCAGCGGCCGGCGACTGGCGACGTTGGCAGCTGCAATGCAGCTGGCTGGCTTGTGCTTTTAATCTTTTTGCTGCGCCGGACTGAACCCTGCTCACTGGATTCATGCCATAATAGACACGTGGGGCCTCCTCGTGCTCCCCTCCCGCCTCCCGAACCCCTCTAGCTATCTATAGGCACTCACTTATACGACCTATATTGAGCCGAGTTATCTCCTTGCTAAGTTATTATCACATGCGTATTTGAGTCATGAATTGGAATATTACCTTGAATCTGTTGTTTATTTTAAAGGAGAATATAAAAAATATCAATTGTGTTTGATTTATGAAATTCATCATCTCAGCCATATGTCGTCCACTGCTGTACATAGGCCTCCCAAATAGATTTCCACATTGAGCGATTCTGAGTCGCCTAAAAAAAACGATTTTTAATCTGATTATATTATTACCCAGTATAGGAGACGTCAACCTGCTCGAGGCAGTGTTCTTTGTATTGATAATTTCTGAGTAATCCTCAAAAATTACATAACGAAGGATTTAAAATTGGATACATATTTAAGAAGAATTCTATCTTAATGTATGTATTGTACTGCTCCTCCTGCCAACTTGACACACATAGGGAGAAATATATTTTTTTTACATACGCTAAAACATAGAAATGGTTTAGGCATTTGTCAATTGTTACAATAAGTTAAAGTCGTTAAGTTAGGAGTTAGTTGTCTTTGTTCATCAGCAGTGCAGTAACGCCACTCTCTAGAATTTTTTGATTCAAGATAGTCATTGGTTTTTTTTTGAAAAGGGGTAAAAAGCCCCTACTTACATAACTATAATTGGACTATATCTATAGTAGATACGGGAACGGGTTTCCAACAATAGCGAAAGCAAGATTCCATTCTTGAAATATCTGTCATCGCATTTTGTTTGATTAGTCTTTCTAGTATTGGAAATTAAGTGCTTAAAGGATTTAGTTAACAGATACAAATACAGATACAAAGACAAATGATAATTGATAACAAGATTCGTCGTTTTGTACTAGACGCATTGGCTTGACCTTCCAAGTTACTTTACTGTGCCTTATTACTAGGCATTATGTGTTTGTCACAAAGAGAACTGGTGATATAGGACGCCATCGTATTTCTAGCATATTCTGCCACCCAATCGCTTTACGGAATATTGTCCTTTAACTAGCGAAATAACTAACCAAATGAATTTATACTTTAACACTTGTAATGTCGAGGCAACGAAAGCATAATCAAGATTCGTGGAATGTCGAATTCCCAAATTGTCCAGTATAAAATATCAAAGACTCACAACAGTCTATGGTTTCTTTTTTCGTAACCAAAAAAAAACTATTTAGCTGATATAATTTATTGTCTTTTTTCCTCTCAAATTTGGAAAATAGACGTGTTTTATCTTACAATGAACAATTTGGAAATTGGACATTCTGCGACTAAATAAAGACAGTGGATATGATCCCTTTCTATTAGGCGAACGGTTCATTCGTGAAGTACGTTTTTCGGTAAAGTTACGTAAGTTTTCGGTATTAGTTAATAGTTATTCAAAATATATTTTTTGGTAGGCGTTGAACTGGATGACCCAAATTTATATTCAAAATATTGTTTTCTATTAACTGCTATATTAATGTCATTAAGTTACCTTGTTTATAGGATTTTTTGAAAGTTCTAAACGATGTACAAAAATAACGTTTAATGTTTTAATCGGAAGTAAATCGAGAACTTAATAGGTTCTTCGTGTATTAAAATGTAACAGCGACCAATGTATATACAAGATGTCGCAGCATTGTTCATTCTATTGAGGCTTATGTAGCGTTCCTTAACGTGTTTCTTAAAAGCTTTCCCGTTTTTTTCTCGTGGCGGACGAGAGGTTGGCGTCCAAGAGTGGATGGAGGGCGACCACCCGTCGCGCCAGGCTCGTGGTAGGGGGTAGCTGACACGGCCAATGCGTCTTGTGTAACACGACGTGACGTAGGGTCCCTTATTGCGTATGCTTAAGGCTTAGAGTTAGTGCTGTGATGAGGGTTCGACAGTACCTTTCGAAGCCTCTCTGCGGCCTTGGCATGAGTGCCTGCCGTGCCTCCGTCCCTTCTTCGATTCATTCCAAACTTATTCTTGTGTTGAGCATTAACAATATTCAATGTCTCTAGAACGTTTGGCGAAATAGCATATTCTCTCACTTGTAATATTAAAATGTGCTTAAAACACAAGCGTGCGCAATAATGTCACATTAATTAGACTAACATTCATTTTAAGTTTAGTGACACTTCAATTGTGCAGGTTTTAGAGAAAAACAATTGTGTAATATTCGCTTTACAATTTGTGCTGATTAGCTCCTATTGATAGTTAGTTTGTTTCAGACATTTCAGCATTTATATTTGTTGTAGTAATTAATTCCAAATTAATAGTTGAGTTATTAGAAACAAGCAACAGAATCCAACACAACATTTTCGCTTATTTTTGATATCAATATTTTTAGTGTAGGTACTTAAAATATGGTATTATACATAAAATTGTGGTCATGTATTTCTTAAAAAAAGATCTTTCCACCATAAGTCAATAACTAGAGCAGCTGGAGAAAATGTTTTTGAAATAAATGAAGTTGAATAGAAGTAAGTAGAATAAGTATAAAATTTCATATAACATGTCTACCAGTGAATTGAGCTTTCTATAGACTTTTCATAATCTCCGTTTTTGTGGTCACTGAAGTAATTTGTAAGAAAGAAAATATAAATTTCGTTATCGCCTAAAAGTATGCTGACCAAATCGGTACTGGCACCGTTCCACCGAGATAACGTTATCTACACTGGCCTTGCTCAAGGGATTCTGTGAAGCCACATAAGTACACTCGTATAGTATATGTATAGCCGAGCCGCCACCCGCCCCGCCTCACACACGCCAACTTGCCTTTCGCTACGTCCTTAAAAACGGAAAGGTCCACTTCAATTTATCCCTCTCAAAGCATATTTCGCCCAAATCCCGAGAGAACGGAATAAAACTTGACTTTACAATGGATTTAATATCAGCAGGAGGTTACCGTCGAACGACTCAGCGATGGTAGCAGGATGCTTTCATTTTAAATACATATTCCCCCTCTGGAACGGCGCCGCGCCTCGCATGCCCGCAGTGTCACTGAAACGAAAAGAGGTCGGCTATGTCCACGTCAGCGATCGCATCCAGCCAACAATGAGCAGCGCCCGTGCCAGTGCTAATATCGAACACGCCACACACGTAACAGTCTGTGTGCAGATAGCTTGCCGTAGGTAGCATGTAATGTATGCGTGCTCCGCTCTCGGCGACTCCATCCATGTGTTGTCGCCTTGTCGGTGGCGGCGAGGCGGCGGCCGCGCGTGTATGTACCGCAGTGACCTCACTCCGCCACGATGTACCTACCTATCTAAAGCGTCAACCTATTGATTCATCAAGCAATTTCTTAACATGAATTAAATATAACATTTTTTCACTTTTGTTCATGTACAAATTAAAAGGAAAGAATCAAAGGATTTAGTGATTATGGATTAATGGATTAAATACTTATTTATTAATGATACTATAAACAGAAAAGTTCTATATGTTAAGACAATTGAAATCAACTCGAAATTTATCGGTAGCAGTCTGCTCTTGCGAACAACCACGCCGCCGTGTCTATTTAATTCACACGGCTCTACCTTAATTAGTGTTCGTCTGCGATCTCTACACAACCAGTAGGTACCTATTTCGGTACCTAGTTCTTATGTGGATGCGCGAGGCCACGCACCACCTGATACGGCAGCTGGTGACCGGCTGCTTGCGCGCATCGAAACAAGTTTCGAACCATACACTTCAATATGGCGGACCACCACCACCGTCTTCACCCGTAATGACGTGACTAAATCACTAATCAGTTCCCTTATGTACGTAGAGCTATATTATGAATGTCAATATAATGGCATAATGACATTAAATCTAGCTTGGTTAACTTGAATGATGTGCAAGACTTATAGAATTTTGGAACTTGTTTGATGAAATAAGAATGGAATGGTTCTATAATTTGTTGATGTGTCGGATCGAGCGCATTGTAGAGCGGTTGTCCTCTGGCGCGCGGCGGTCGGCGGGCGATGGTCGTATTTTTCCGTTTCGTCTGGTGTGCGGTGTCAGTGGTGTGCGGCACGGAGCGATGGCGTTGCCTGCTTACTTGTACCTGGTAGATATGTAGTTAGGTAGGTATGTCTAAGTCGCGTAGGCAGCGCCGCCGGCGGCGTCGTCGCATGGCCCTGATAATTTGCTGCGCTTATGTTACTTCAACGGCTTCTTGCGACACGTTGTGACCGCTTTCCTGGGTTTCTACAATTTCTATGTCCTATACCACACACGCGCGCTGTATAAGTACGGACATACATCGACTAACTAGCTATTTCATGCGTTGCACATTTGTATCGAGGTACCGGCTACCGACTTCCTTGCTGAGCTGTTGCAACCATTTTCCTCAAGTAATGAGTTATAGATAGATTAAACAGTAATTAGTATTCTAATTGATGATAGCATTCATGATGAACAGCACGTTACACGTTTACAACCGAATTTAATATTCAAAGGATATTTCTTATAATTTTAAAGAAATCTTATACGTTTTATTGCATTTACAGTCTATGCAAATAAGTTAATAAGCCTTTGGCCTTTGGTATGGCATAGGTGTATAGTTCCTGTATAGTGTATAGTACCTCCAATTCTGACCAAACGGATACTCCGTTTGGTCAATATTGAAGGCAAGTACAGATTTGGTAAAATAAGATGACGGTGGCTATCGGTTTGGAAGAAATAGGTGGACCACTAGTTTAAATAACAAAAAATATATGCTTGTTAAAATTCATTATTTTTGAAAACTTGGAAGGCGTTTGAGCCCTACCTTTTATATTGTGTTGCAACAAATATTGTAGCTTAAAACTTATTGAAAAGTTGGTGGTTTAGTAGGATAAGCTTACCTAAGATGATTAAACTGTAATGTAGAGTCGAATTATTTTATTTCGAAATTCGTATAATGTGAGTTTTATTTGTTGCTTAATTCGATATTGTGAAGCGGTTTTAGTTTGGATGGAACTGTTTCAATTAATGCTTACCCACCAGTGCAGCTGTCGAGTGCCCCACTTACATGTGACCTAAGTCTGCATAGTGTTTGTTACGAATTGACGCGCTTTATTGGTTCTTTGTGACGAAATATTTACGACTTAGCATTAGAATAACATTAGGTTTCAGACTGATAATATTAACACTAGTATAGTAGTCTATAAACGCTAGGAATTTATGTTGAGTTAAATAATTTACAGAGTAATCCCTAGTTGGCTACGCATTTATGCAATCAGTCGATGTAGGTACCTAAGCGGGCACTGCATGCGCAGTATAACACAAAGAATGTGCTTCGCACCGAACAGTATGGTTGTTATGACAGTTGTTTACTCTCGAAAACTGAGTTGACTCATAATGAGCAATCGCCAGTGCCGTAGCTGTGGGTGACTGATACAAACAGAGGGCTGAGATTATATTCGTTTGTAAGTGGCGGACGTCGATCAGAGCGACCCGTCCATGACACTCAAACGAGTTAACAGCACCTCTGCTATCTGGTGGTTGATAAGAGGCATTATCAGCGGGAGCACTGCGGCGAGAGCGGCTGCGGCTGCGGCGGCGGCGGCGGGCGGCACATGTTGCGGAACGTGCCGCCGGGGAGGGCGCGGGGCCCGGGGCGAGGCGCGGAGGACGCGGCGTCAGCACGACGGCCGCCGCCGGGCGCCGACACACCGCCACACCGCCGCGGAGGCACGCACACACCCGCGTGCCGAATGCCGACACGACGCCCGCGCCCGAGGAGCGTCTTTATGCCTTATCGCAGCCATCTTTAAATGAGCACACTGCACGCCATCCGCCACACGGTACGAATTCCACTCGACAACTCTGCTTCGCGGTGGCCGTTGACTGCTGCACCCCTTTGTTAACGCCACAAACGCGAAACGACGCACCGAACTCAAGGTCGAGTTAATTACGTTAATAAACCACCGAGAAACACGCTTGAATCATGAAATAACAAAGAGCTGTTGGAAATGTGCGACATTTTTTCGTTAACATTGTCGCTACTCGTCGTATTAAAACTCAACCGTAAAGTCTGCCAAAGACGTATTTTAGAGAGATGAGCCGACATAGATTCCCCTAGTGTGTACATCTCCACACTAGGGTGTTCTTGCGGCGACCATCTGTATCGATCTCGGGAGGGAGGTGTGGGTCGACATCCCGTCGCCTACGTCTCTGTGAGACGCGGAGGCGGCGTTGCGAGCGGGCTCCGGTAAAATCCAGGCTAGAGGCTGTCGGGTGGGTGATAAAGGAAAACTGCCTACGTAGTCGGCCCCTGGCGGGTTGCGCCGGCCGCCGGGAGTGGCGTGCTGTCGCACAGCTATATATAGCACGTGTTGGTGAGCCGCCGCCGCGTCGACGACCATGTCCGACGAAAGGTCAATTGGCGCGCAAATTATTTGCGTCGCAAAATCCGCCGAGTAGGTAGCTGCACCACGTCGCTACTATAACAAGTAGAATATACTATTATTAGCCATCTGATAAAACTGTTATGCTGCCCGAGAATTCCGAGATGCAAATATGCTAGCATTTGCTCGATAGAAGCACTTTGAACGCAGTCGTGGTACAAGTAGTTGCCTATCGAGTCAACAACATACGGCCACACGATATGACTATCACGCTCTTAATTGAAGGTAACCGCCAACAACTCGGTTCGCATTCTTATCGGACGCCACATACCAACTGTATATGAGGTACCTAACTGGTGACTACACTACACAGCAGTAGTATGATGATTAATTGAAGACTTTATTTAAGTATTTATATTTTATTGTTCCTGATGTGGTGTTAATTATCTCTTGCATACTATACACGCATTCTTAGACTGACGTCACTGTCAACTCTAAAACTAATGTGTAGACAAGTACATGCGGCAGTTTCTAGTCGTTTTGGAATCGCCGATCTTGGGCATCTGTTGCATTCTCAAGTGCAAGTTAAGAGGAACGGGTTTAAATGCAAGAAGTGGTCGGGCTTTGGAGGCCATGCCGAGGCGAGCGCTTGGCCTGTCACGGTTGGCGCGCCTGCTCTTAATGTCTGCTTACACGAATAACTAAAGACAATTCACGGGAAACGCCCATCCTCTTCGTTTTTAGTTATAATGACGAAACGAGTGATAAAGATTACTATACGCTATCATATTATGGGTACCAGGTATTAATATGGGTACCAGAGCAGAGATCAACACCATCATTGATGACCTTCATGGAATATAGAACAGAATACGTGCACACCGCTGCCTAGGCTGCGGGTTCGAATCCCACACAAGGCAATATATTTTACGACATATATATACGGTAATACAAAACTATGTTATTACTATTTCAACACCCAGTATAAGACTAATCAAGGTTCATGCACATAAATATTAAATTAAGTCACACAAAAAAGATTACAATAAACATTTTATTTGTATTTCAGTCGTACGAGTGTATTATTTAGAGCAGTGATCGAAGTACTGTAATCGTTCTAACGAAGCTTAGACCAGAGGGCTAATTGCTTATTCTAACTCGACGAAAACGATACTTCGTTATAATTATAGTAATAATTTTTAATTGGTTCAAGAAAACTTATACATAATGAGCTTACTGTTACAATAAAAAGTAAATGCTTATATAATAACCGAAGTACGGCACATACAACAACAGTAAGATTCGCTGAACTCCATACTAGGATTCCCTGTGTCGTGGAGATCAATATCTTTCCATTTATGTTATATTTTTTTAATGCATTTTTGAGTAAGTAGGGATATATCCATATATATATATATATGTATGTGTGTGGGTGCGTCCATGCTCGCACTTATGTGTGTGTTTGTATATGTGTGAGTGGGCATGTGTGTGTGTGTTATGTTTGTGATCTTATTTATATGTCGTTATATATTTTTTTAATTTGTTTGTTTTTTGTTCATATCAATTGTGTATCGCTGTAAATACTTATCTATATCTTTCACTCTCTCGGTATATATATTCTTTATTGCACAAAAAAAACAATAACAAAATTCACTCTCTCGGTATATTATTATCGAGTGAAAGGGATGGGTATAACGACGTTAGTTTTTGTTGAAATAGAGTAGGCCTCCTGGACATTGCCCTTTACGAAAAACCATACCATGTTTTCCCCGTTTTCACTAGACTTATTTATAAACTCAAAAGCAGTTACGCATACAAAACATTGTTCCCGATCACCGTGTCATTAGCCCATAAGATACTATTTACTGGTTAACTTATATCGATTAATAGTAAGTAAGAAGCGCTCGTACGAATGGTCGTAAACGATCACAGAAATAAAGCTGAGTTCACAGAGATTAATCCTTGGATGGGTCACTGTTTGTGTGGGATTTAATATAGAGCGCTTCCGTGCTTTAGAAGGTACTGGAAGAGCTCTATATTATAAGAAGGATATTATGTGGTAGTTTTGAAACTGTGTAGAGGCCTAATCGTTAAGCGTAAAATTCTAACGGTAGGACGTCACATACCTACCCCCGTCCTCCTATCCTGTTTTAGTATATATTTTCTTTTTTTTATTTACGTCGGTAACAATATGATTTTACGCACTACCTCCTCTCGGCCAAAGGGGGACCGAGAGGGGGATATACCGCCAGCAGTAATACCCACTAAAAAAGTTCCGACGACGCCCGCCGTTTGCTGAGAAAGAAGCGTGGTCCAGTACCTGGGTTGCAGTGACACCCCGCCTGCGGCCAACGCAGAGAGGTGCAGTGGACCCGCCCCTCTTATCTCCTTGTGCTACCATAGCGTGTGTGGCCGACTTGGCAGAGGGTCCATGGTTAAACAGCAGGGGCCCTCTGCCCTGCTCCTGTCGCTGCTTGACGGGCCCTCTCGGCCCGCCCGCTGCGCCTACCATAGGTCCCTTTTAGTTTCCTTCCCCCCCCCGGTAGTCAGTACTAAGGTCACCCAGAGTCGCCAACTTTTGAGTGTTACCTTGTCCCGGCCTCCGGGAAGTAACCAGACCAGACCCCACCACGCCAAGGTGGAGGCCAAGGAGGTGGAGGTGGAGGTGGAAACGCCAACCTGTCCGGGGGGAGAATATATTGACCCAACACCCTCTAACCTGGGTTCGTGACAGGCGGGCCGTGCTCATCAGTGGGACGTTACTAAGATGATTAGATACTTCGAAAGTAAATCGATGACTTTATTCGAAAGATTTTCGAGACAAAAAAATATGTATGAATAGCGGCTGCCCTGACTTTGCTCGCGTAGAATAAACTTATTTTTAATGAATATGTCCTTCATTAATACCTTCATTTTTTTATTAATACCTTCTTTTGTTCATAAAATTAATGTTTCTTTATTCCACTATTTTCTTACCAACACCCTGGCTTCCAAACTAGTTACATACCTGTATTTCAGCAGCCATACAGTTAAGGTATGAAGACTAGAAATTAAAAAACACTCTACTTCGAAATTTAAGTAATATAAATAATGTACATCTCTTCTCAGTCAGTCAGGAAGATAAAATATTAATTATTTTCAATTGTCTTCCTATCTTTGCGCAATCATCTGAGGAGCATCTGTTCAAAAGGACGTATTTCTATGATAAACAAACTTCACAAAAACAGACAAAAACATCTAGTTTCTATTATAAAAATGCTAAAATTTAATTAAATGTAAGCTCATTGTGAGGATTAAGACTACAATAATACATGCATATAAAAAAATTAAAAAAATACATCATTTTTTTTTTTTAATTTAATTTTAGTTTAGAAATACGACTTATTGATCGGACAAATCAGAAATACGACTTTTTGATTTGTCACTTCTAGAAATATGCCCTTTTGATTTAACACTTTTAGAAATAATTTTGTGAAAAGAAATACAAAATAAAGAGAAATACTAGTGAAGTTTTTTGGCATTCTGTGAAAATAAAAAAATCAATCAATAATTGATTGATTTTTTTATTTTCATTCATTGTCACATAATAGATTTATGTGAAAATGACTTTCCAGTGGCCAAAGCTGTAGGTACAGCCGTTTTGGTGTTAAAAATCTATGGCAAAAAAAATAAAAAACATTATCAACTTTTTACTGACATATTAATAGTTAAACGAAATTTTCTTGTTTGGTTACTTTATTTCTTTTTATTGTTTCTTAAAGAGGATTAGTGATACTTACCTCTCAGGAAATACTCAACTATTTTACAACAAAGAACCCCGGGAGCATCTTCTACCCGGAAGGTTCATAACACCATTTCATGCGTCTAGCCTTTTGTATACGTATAACCTGACATTATACCGTGTACAGTTTATATATATAGTAGCGGTCGCGTGGTGTCCTACATATAAACCTTCCTCTTGAATCATTCTTCTATCTATTAAAAAAAACTAATCATAATCCGTTCCGTGGTTTAAAGATCTAAGCATACATACAGAGGAAAGCGACTTAGTTTTATACTATGTAGTGATAGTGATTAAAAAAACTCTTTTCAAAAATATTTAACCCGACCGTAACTAATTAACTATAAGTTCTTTCTTGTGATATATTTACATAGATATATTCATTCACGCCTATTTCCCCGAAGGAGTAGGCAGAGGCATATTATACGCCCACACTTCGCCAATTATATCGTTGTTCCCACAAACAAAGAAACAACCAAATCTTTGCTCTTTGTACATACATACAATACAGTGGCTAGCCTATTGCCGCTAACCGGGATCTGTTACGTTCGCCAGAGCCTCGTCTGATGATCAGCAGGTGAGCCACTTGCAGGTGAGGTTGGCTTGGGCTCCTTAGATGTTGTTAGTATCCCTAAGCTATACACCCATGTACTGCATTTAATGTACCATAAAATTGAATATGTAATCCCTGTAGCTTTCTGTAAGCTTTTCTTTTATTCTTCTCTAGCCTTATTATAATATTAAAACCAATCGATAGACATATATCAATGATTTATCCAGCCGTTTGGGATGCTTTGAAGTTATATATATATGAAGTTTTGACGACCGATATGGCGTGGTGGCGAGTATACCCGCATTCCACTCCTGAGGTCGTGGGTTCGATTCCCACACAGGACAAATATTTGTGTGTATAAATATGTATATTTGTTCTGGTCTGGTTGTTTTTCTATGTATATTAAGTATGTATTTACAAAAAAAAAAAAGTATTTATGTATGTTTATCCGTTATTTAGTATCCATAACACAAGTTCTTAATGATACTTATCTTGGAACTAAATAATTGGTGTGAGTGTCAGAAATATTTATTTATTTATTATTTATTTATTTATTATATACCGGTCTTCGCTGTCTCACAGACAAATAAAAATAATAATAATTCTTATAAGAAGTAAGTGTCTGGTTTCATCTAGTAAAGGTTTAATGAAAATTTAATAAATTTTTGCTTACATTGTCTATTATTTAGACTTTCCAGGTTAAGTATTTTATTAATTTTGTTATATAAATAAGGACTGGTATGCCTTGCGACAAAATTCCATCATACCTAGGTATCATTTGATGTAAAAATAAGTCACAGACGGTGTATTCGTTCCTAGCTTTAAAAGTCAGTGGGTTCGATTTTCTTACAGGAGAATTTTACCGTGCACAAATATGGTCCGTAGATCTGGTAGTTATATTTTACGGTACGTTTTTTTATAAAAATGTAGATAAGTAGGTTTATTTGTGTACCTTTTCTAGTAGGTACCAATCCTCTCTGCTTTGTGTGTTCAACATCCGAAAAAAAGGTTTTAGTAATATAAGTTTTAAAGTAAATACTTTCTTACATTGAAATATGAGATATAATTAATACGACTTTGAAATTTATCAATTTATTTTATTCGTGGTGGTAGTGATCTAATTCAGATTAAGAAAATATTGAGTTGACACCATAATCATGAGGTAAAGTGAATTTAAAAGACTTGTCGTTTGTGATAGTACATACAATTGTAAATTAACAGATTATGTCAGGCTATGGCATTTTGTGCACCGCCTTCATTTTATGAATCAACTCTCAAGTATGCATTAGGTTCAGTAAAAAGTCAGGGCCAATCGACCAAAAATCCTTGTTTGAAAGTTTTTTGTTAACCATTGAAAAAATTGTACTATTTTTTCAATTTCAATTTCCGCCATGCCTCTTCCGTTGAAAAATATATTTTTAGGCCCACGTAATAGGAGATGAGCCCATTGCTGCTTGCCATTGCCAGGAACTATTATGTTCGCCAGAGCCTCTTCTGTTAACAAATATAGTTTATAATATAGTCCCACTTAATAGGCGACTAGCCTATTGCCGCTTACCGGGAACATACAAGGTGCCATAAAGATCGACCCACGTCTCTATTGTCTCTAGGGCGTGTTCCGGCTTCCGATATATATAGCGCTTTAGATGCTACCAACTATTTGACGCTGACTGTACAAGCTGATATGAAATATTATAAAGGTTAGCAAAAAACTAGGTATTTCTAAACCAAAAATAGGCCGATCATGATCAATCTGGTCCAATAAAAAACCAAATTACGACAAATTTATAAAAAAATTGGGCCGTGTTAAAAAGATCAACTGCTGGTAAACTTAAAGCGCATGTGAACTGCAGTGTTCTCATCCGCAGTATACAGGCCAAGCTTGAACTGACTTGATGAAAGTGACCACTCATGAAATGCAGACTAAGCCGAATTCTGTATTGTACCATTCGTAAGAACGTTACATTACACAGACATGCTCCAGAAAATGTTGTAGTCTATACCCACCTTTAGGAGTCCAAGCCAACCCCACCTGCAACTGGTGCACCTGCCGATTAACGGACGAGGCTCTGGAAAACATATAACTTCCCGGTAAGCGGCAATAGGCTCGCCACTATATTGTATGTATGTATTACAAAGAGCAAAGATTTGATTGTTTCTTTGTATGAATTGAATAGGCTCCGATACTAAAAGCTACACTCCTCCTGATTAACATAGGATATTAATCGATAAAAATTATGGATCCCTACGAAAACTCCAATAATGGAAACCATATTATATAAAATGTAGGTCACGACGACGAAGCCGTGGTCAGAAGCTATTACGTAATATAATGGAGATGCGGTCTAAAATATTACACATTACCTTTGATTTTTTTGTTAAAATCTGGGGTCTCAATCGCTACGTACCGTTTCATAATGGTGCGCTTAAGGTGAAAAATGTTTGCACTGCTATAACTTTTCTATTATACAATAGTTCTTGTAATTTCGTTGAGCAGTTCAATAGAAGTCTTATCGAATAAGACACATAGAAGTAAGTGAGGTAATAAAGGATTAGTTAGATTAAAAGCGGTCGAACGCAAAAGTATTCTTCCGCCTTGCCTCTTAAAGTCTAAACGATTCGGTGCGTAGCCGCCGGTCTCGGGAATCGAACTTGAAACCGTCGAAAGTGAAAGGGATTCCACGATATTGTTACTAGTCTACGTTTATGTAGCACACTGCCACTAATTATATTATCATTAATCCTTTAGTAGAACTGTGTGCAGGTATATGTTGGATTAGTTATTTAGTTTGGTTACGTGGGACCAACAATATAACTGGCAAATAGTGGGCGTATAATATGCTTCTGTCTACCCTTCGGGGCAACAGGCGTGATATTATTTATGTATTTATTTTAATAGAACTTCGATTAGTTGTATTGGTGCGATAATAATTTCTTAAGCAAACATCATCGATTGATCATCTATGTTTTGATCATCATTGTCAATGAGAATTGAATGCATACGTAATGCAGCAAAGCGATATCTTTACTTCGATAAAAACGGAATAGATCGGCAAATAACCAAGTTAAAACGTACGGAGATATCTGCATACTAGATATATTGTTGTGTATTGTATCGATAAGATAATTATTAAAGTGTGCTACAAAAAGAAAGATCACGCATTATTTGCTGACAGCACTTGAAGGTCTTCGCCATTAATTCGTTTCATATGCAATTTTGGAATTGTATTTCTATAATTTTACGGTTTAATTATGACAATTACAAACATGACGATGATACCGAATATGTACGTAATTGGCGGCGAAGTGCTGTAGATGTCGACGGCCGTGGTAACCGACATCCCTGCATCCCCGGGCGTCGCCGGCTGTGTCGCTCTATAAATACGCAGCAGGTGTGTGTCGAGGGGCGGCGAGAGGCGCGCGGGGCGCGGGCATCCGCCTCTGCAGCGCTCCACACCGCTCACTGCTCGCAGCGGCCAGCGGACCTTAGCGACGCCATATCGATTGCGAGGGCTCCCCCTGCGGCGCGCCGCCGCCTCCATTGTGCTCGCGCTGGGATGCCTTCTCCGGCCGTTTCCTGCCTCGGCCTTGTCGAGTTATCTGCCCCTCCCCGCGCCGCTCAGCCCGCGCCCCTTGCCCCGGTCTCCAGGACGAGTCCGGCAGCTGCCTCCTTCATGAGTGCCTCGCATCACACGCTTCCCTTGCCGACCCGACAATGTAATATCCTCGTATTTAACCCGCCGTCCGTTCACCTTACATTCATATTAGCAACATATAGCGACACGATGAGTTAAATAAGATTAACTACATAATGATTTTACGTTTTAAATAAGAATAAAATACTTCTTAAAACAAATTATAAACGGGAGGTTTGCTGTTTGAGCTAAGTGATGCTCAAGCGAAAGGTATGAAGTTAAAAACTTGTCAAAACTACCCATACCCATCAACTTCTAATTACATAAGTTTGATAAAGTGCAACCATTAATTGCTTCGTTTATTATTCTTATTTTATGTGCAAACTGTCGAATAAAACAGCACAGAACACAATACAAACTACTTTGTAGTGATTGATGAGCCTAACGTGTCAGCGTTCGCTCGGTAATAAACCTTATGTCTAATGACGTAAAGATCCAAGAAACACCCACGAATAAGATTGTGCATTGTCTTAGGAACTTGAATGTTATATTTATGTTAATAGAAGCGATCTAAGCTTTACCAATCTATTCTAAATCAAAAATTTTGGAGCGGTCATACGAGGTATTCTTTTGAAGTTATACCTAAAATGATAGGATGTGTACTGAAATATTTTTTATTTATTTATAACGCGAGCTGACGCTATATGTTCACCTGATGTAACGCTTATTATGGAACATCCTGATTGACACTGTATTGCGCTCAGAACCTTTCTCAGGAATAGAGCTTCATGCGGCCTCCTTACTCCTTACCTTATACTACCTTTTATATAACATCTGTATATACAACATAGTTTTGGCAATAAATACTTTGACTTTACTTACTTAATTAGACAAGAATATAATACCCAGCACTGCGGTGGTACTACTAGCAATCCTTTGTCAAATATTTATTGTCTTAGTACAATCAAGTAGTCAAATAATAATAACTTAAAGTTGTATTCGAGTCATAGTAAGTTCAATTGTCAGCTAGTATAAGAGCACTAAGATAACTAAGGCGTAAAAAGCAGCATTTTTTACAAATAGATTTTCTTTGTTAAAAAATTACACAAACAATAAATTTAATACGGTGTTACAGGCTCAAGAAGGAACACGGATGGTTTTTAGTCAGTAGAAGTCTGACACACCCTCCCGCTCCACCCATAGCGGGAGAAGGTCATTTGATGATTTTCCATCCCAAAAAAAAAAAAAGGTATAAATTACAAAATCGGAAGACAATAAATAATAATTATTAAAGATTTTCAACATGGTTTGGCTAAGTTGTAGCATTTTTGGGCTGCGATAGGCCGGAAATATGACTTTATAAATAGTTTTTAAGGATATTTAAATTATATGTATTTAATTACTCTTCCGTGGGTGCGCCAAAATGGTGACATGTTTTTTATTTTCGTAAATCCAGTTGTGAATTTCTGGACAACACATTGTGTGGTTGTAAATTTCAAAATTTCTTCATTTATATTTAAATTATTTGCGTAAATCTTGAAAAACAAAAGTTTTAGGGTTATCTTTTATATTTTCTGTAGGGTTGTCTTTTATTAGCAAAAATTTTTAATAACAATAAAGGGACGTATCATACATACTGTTTTTTTTATTAGAACTTTTTCAACCATCAAGTATTTTAGGAATTAAGTAAGCGAAGCACTTTACACGGATAAACTCACTTTTCAAAGTATTTAAAAGATATATCGTTGAAATGCATATGTACATATTGCATAAAATAGTAATTTATTGTTCTTCATGTTCATTAACCTTTACGTTTCGATAACTTTGTGATAATTTATTTACTTACTTTTTTAATGATATTTACCGCGTAATATTTATATTGAATACTAAAAATATTATGCGAATATACACAAATATTATTACTAGAAGAGATTTAAATACTAATAAATAGTTTTATCGAACTAAGCATACTAATAAATTTCAAGTTTAAACGTGATTAATTTTATAATTAAGGTATAATTGAAATACCTTAATAAGAAGACAATACAGAAGGTAATAATTTCTGAGATTTGCGTAAAGCCTTAAAATAAAAGACATCAACGAAACACTTGTTACGAAAACATTGAGATAAAGTTATGGAAAACGAATGATAATATAATTAAAGGGTGTTGATTGTTCGCTTAGCTGCCTCAAGAATCTCGCGATAAAGGCCATGTTTGTTGCGTCAATAAGGACCGTAACACTTCTATATAAAGATATTTTTTTTCTGTAACAGTTTAATCGAGTTTACTATTGTTATGGCGTTTTTCTGTAAAAGTTTACTTTGTTAGTTATATACTGACTCGGACGATGAAGACCATTAATATGATGTTAATGTGAAAATTAGGTACTTTAATTTCTTTTTGGTTTTGTATGAATTTATTAAGTCTTTGCTAACGGAATTTTACGGCTTTTTTTAATAGCATGGTATTTGTTTTGTTTATTAAATTCGATTAAAGATGATCTCTCTTCTAAAAACAAATGTTAGAGTAAACGTGCTGCTAACTTTATCTACACAATGTTAGAGTTCCGACTTCGTCGGGAACAAAATTTTTTAGACCGCAGTTGAGTGGAGGTCACCCTTCGAGTCGGCTCCCCTAGCTCGAAGGAGGACGAAAAACATTAACAGCAAAGAAGGCCTCGGGCTTCGGCCGCCCCGCACCCACGCCGCCGCGCCGCCGCCTCCAGCCGGCCGCCGACCGGCGCGACCGGCGAACCCGCCGTCGTCGTCGCCTGCCTCATTCAGCCGACGACGGTCTCGCGCTTCGCACACGTATACCTGCTGTGCTGCCCCTCGCGCGCTTGGCCGCGCGCTTTGCCCCGCGCCCCGCGCCCGCACCCCTCATCCGCCCCTCGAACGTTTAACCGACACCGAGTATTGTTTTGTTGCAGCGGACTATGCTTCAGCAGATGTTCTCGCCGCACTATCGAGTCGGCGAGGTCGTGTCTTTCGTGCGCCCCTTCGAAGGCCGGGTTTGCGGCGACGCGTCGTCTGAGGCTTCCTCGGATGCCGCTGACGAATCGGACTTACCGCAGTGCAAAAACAGAAGGAACTACAGCTGTATTAAGTGCAAGTTTTATACGCAAAATCCGCGCGCGTATCTCGTGCACGCCCGAGACGTTCACTTTGAAAAGTTTAAAATACATGACTGTCCACACTGTATCTACGCCTCGAAGACCCTTCAGAAACTTAATAGGCATATAAAAATGGTGCATACCGCTCCACCACCGGTGACCGAAAAAGTAGAGCAGGATAAACCGGTCCCCATCACAGAGACTACAGAACCTATAGAAGAAATGGAAGATATGCTCGAAGAAGTGGAGGAATGCGAAGATATCGAGATGGATATTGATGACTGTAACGAGGAGTCTTTCGAGCGCAACACCGAAGCCGGTGCTGACAGTGAAGCGGCCTTAGCGGAAGCTCTGAAGAATAAAGGAAAATACTTCTCCTGCAGCAAATGCAACTACGTCACTCATATAAAAGCCAGATTCACAAAACATGTGAAGTATCACTCGATGCCAATGATAAAGTGCACTATATGCGATTTTCGATCACCCTACAAGTGGAATCTGGACCGTCACATGAAGAACCATGGCGGGAACGGAAACTTCAAGTGCTTCATGTGCAATTTTACGGCGGACATCAAGCAAAGTTTGACCCTTCACGAGATGAATCATCACACGCCGCCGGTGGGGAACGTGACAGCGTGCCGCCGCCGCAACCGGGTGGGCGCCAGTGACATGGCGGAGGTGGACGCGGACGCGCTCATCCTAAAGGAGGAGGAAGGGAGCGCCGACTCGCGCTCTTCGTGTTCGGTGAGTGTCGCCGCTTTCGTACCCGAGTAGTGTGCCGGGCGGCTGGGGTGACGTCAGAGCTGTTATCATGTCACACGGCTGCATGAGCTCCGCTGGGGCCGCACCCCGCCCCCGCCCGCGCCTCACGCACCGCTCACCATGACTCTACCATCTGTGCATGTCGTCCCTTGTCATTCATTGTGTGTTGCATTGCATTCAAAATTACAATTTACTGTTTATCGTGAACATACGCCTTGAATTTTTTGAATATGTAGTGATATTTATGCCACTTCCTTTGAAAAGCGCAATAACGACTTTTCTTATGACAATAGGAAACGTAATGTACCGAGCAATATGATGTTTACTTAATACATTTACACTCAGTGTAACTCGGATGTTCGAAAGTTCATATGAAAATGAACCTTAACATCTCAAACTTAAGTGTTACCACACTTCTACTCGTATACTGACGAATAATTTAAGGTTCATCCTAATACTTGGATTGAATACATATACGCATATGGTAATAAAAAATATTTAAAAAAATGTCATGGTATACTTACCAAAACATGTAAATTAATTAGTTTAATGTGATATGCTACGGGTACAAATTGACATAAACTGATCGGAACAATCTAAGTACAATAAGTAAGGGACCAATTGCCGAAATCGAAAACACATTATTCGGATGATTTTCTTTTCGATGTTTACTTATGGCGAACTTTTGAACTTGATTCCGCGTCTAGTATGATTGAAATCATAGAGCTGAAGTTTATGTTCCACAAAACTTAGTTTCGATCTAAAGAAAAACATTTTAAGACTTTTATGCATAAATTTAACTGTTTTCTTTTTAAGAAAGCTCTCTCTTACACGGTGTGTATGTTCAACTTTTTGCTACCTCCTAAAACTGAGGATAAGTATTGACTCTATATAATCATTACCAATTCAAAGTTCGCGTAATATAAACATAAAGTTTTGTTGTCAACAATACGCCACCTATCGAGACCTGTGCGCAACACCTGGCAAATAGTTATCTACGGCATGCCGCTAGAGGCGCCTTACGTAAATTTAAAATAATAGTTTTTAGACATAGTTGTAAAAAATAGTGTTGTACAATCATATTTTAGACGGAAAACTTTATAAAAATATATCGAAGTATAATTTAATATTTGCTTCTTTAGTAGAAAAATATTGACAGTGATTGATATACAATGTGGTGGCAAGTGCGTTTACACTTTAGAAGTGGTTTGATATTGTTGAAATGTTGTATGTTTCAATATTTTTCTTTAAACAGTACTTACTTATTTTTAAATGTACCAAGGCATATAAATAAAAATATCATTTAAAATTTAAAAGCATATGACTATAACACAAAAATTCTATTGAAAGTAAACTAGGTAGCATTACTACAATACACTGATTACATATATTATTATTGAATTAAAAATAATTCTTGCGTT
Organism: Musotima nitidalis; assembly: GCA_949126915.1. Classification (NCBI taxonomy): domain Eukaryota; kingdom Metazoa; phylum Arthropoda; class Insecta; order Lepidoptera; family Crambidae; genus Musotima; species Musotima nitidalis. Next base: position 7,205,439 of record OX421415.1, on the reverse strand, counting down.
TTTTTGTATTACAGGATATGGGAAATCCTGAGAAAGACATCGTAAGCTGTCACAGTGATTCAAACGACGAAAATTCTACAGATGCTAGATTAAAAAACGAGTCTAGCCCGGCATTTGAGGGCGTCAGTCACGATTCACCCAATACTGCAACAGACGACTCGAAGTCGCAAAAACAAAACAGGAAAATTCCTAGACCGCCCCCACCGCTAATACCATTACACGCGTCAACGCCTAATCAAAATAAAACATGTACTGGAGAACCGCCAGCAAAAAAACTCAAGGAAAATCCAAGCTTGGAACCTGACGCCTTCATCAAAACAAATAACATTGAAAACATGCCTATGGATATCAGTATAACGCCAGTAAATAACATTCCTCCAAATGTAGCTCGTAAGAAGAATGAGTCATTCTTTGATAAACTAAAAGAAAGGCTGCTGACGGAGACTGGCGAGGAAGGCTCCCTAATTTGTAAGAACTGTGGGTTCGAAAGCAAATGTTTATCAGAACATTCTGTACATGAAAAGAACTGCTCTCCACAATTGAGTAGAACGTCAACCAACACGTTGCTTCCAAGTATGAGCTCAACACGTTGCCAAAACTGCAGACACAGATGCAAATCTAGTGCAGATCTATACGTGCACATGCAGACGTGTAAAAAAAACGATAAGGGTGGTGACGCAGTCTTAGAAGCTAACAATAAAGATGGCGTAAATTCAAAGGAAGAAAGGGAATCTGAACCACATCCGATGGAAAATGTAGTATTCGTTTGGAATAATATTAGTCAAGGCGGCAACAAGTACGAAACACCACTAGACATTAATATCAACGATGATTCGACTCTTCCTGAAATGAATAAAGGTTTCGACCCAGATTCAGTCGATGATAATGAAGGGATGAATTTGTCTCCGAGCCAAGCTGCAGGGAAAAAAGTATTTAAATGTCCTCATTGTCCTTTCTGGGCGTCTACGGCGTCTAGATTCCACGTTCATATAGTTGGGCATTTAAACAAGAAACCTTTTGAATGTTCCCTTTGTAAATACAAATCTAACTGGCGTTGGGATATCACTAAACATATTAAGCTGAAGTCAGCAAGAGATCCGGAGCACAATAATGCAAAAGTTCTAATGACTGACGAGACTGGCCGTCGTAATTATAGCAAATACAATAAATTTATTGCCATATCAATTTTAAACGAAAATGGTCAGAATGTATTTCATTATCTAGATGCTTCTACAGATCCTTCAATGGATATTGAAGATTCCTTGAACGATTTGAATGACGGCCAGGTACTTGATTTTCCCCTTAACTTACAAACTTATAACATTGACCAGAAATATGACCCTGATCAAATTGATTCAAAGAAGCCCAAGAAAACCTTATGGAAATGTAAAAAATGCAATTACAGGTAACGTTATTTTTATTTCTTTTTATCTGAAGACTATTTTCTAAAGGTTTTTTTTATAATTAATGAAATCTTTTACAATTCAATTTCAATTACAGAGACTCATCCAGGGAGGCGCTGTTGGAGCACGTTCGTGAACATTCCAAAGTAGAGGGTAATAATCCTGATGATACAAAACCAAATAAGAAGACAGAAAATCCACCCGACCCGGCAGATTTAGCATATCGCTGCGGTCATTGCAATCAATTATCTAACTGGAAACACGTGATACAGGTACGAAAGTCGTTGAATATATATAATCAATACCTTTTGGGGTAATTAAAAGTAATCGTAAAATATATTACTCGAACGAAGTCTGGATAAACACATATTTGTGATGCTTTATCCATAAAGCATCACAAATTTGTGTATTCCTCCAGGAATAATCTGTATATTAAAATATTCTGTTAATTATATGTTCTTTTCAGCCCCATAGATCTAAGTAGAACTAAGTAAAGCTTGAAAGTTTCCTGTATATAACATTGTCTAGTCTTATTTTATTACTAAACAATATTTTGAAAGAAAACCTCCAGCGCCCCTATCTTTTAACTGTCATATTGTTGGAATCAAGGGGCTATTAGAAAACAAAACTTATCTAAACAAAGTGTTTCTTACTGTTGTTACTTTAAAAAAGACTATAAAACGTATTATTACTTATCAACTACAGATGCTATCATATTACAATCAAACAAACACATAATTTAATTGTACGAAATAAAAATTGTCTTTAATATGATTTATTTTATATTTACAGAGACACTGTCGCCTAAAGCACGAGGGTATTATTAAAGTAATAACAACAGTGAAGCCCAAACAAGATCTAACTGCGGCTTTGAACGAGATTCACGGCGACTCTTGCAACAAATGTCCTTACAAAACTAGTGACAAGAAACTAATGTTGGCGCATATTCAACAACACCAGCCATCTCCGTTGTCCATATTTAAATGCTTCTTCTGTCCTTACTTTGTGAAAGATGAGCATGAATTGATACAACACCTGTTGTTACACGGAGTGTCCGAACCAGAAGAATATATTGCGAAAGCTATGGGACATAAATCCCCCTTATCGGATTTAAATATAGCTAACACATCGTCAACAAAGCGACATAAATGCACGGAATGTCCATATGAAACCAACAGTAAATCACAGTACATGTACCATGAACAATTCCATAGACTCCCTGCAGATACGCCTTACAAATGCCCCGAGTGCAATTATAGCGTCTCCAAAAGACATTTGCTGCATCAGCATCTCCGAGTACACGGGATAATAAGCAAAAAGAACGAAAGTGAAGCAGATTTAGAATCCAAACCAGATGAGTTAATTGAATTCTCTATTAATCTTGACGAAATTCCTTTCGTTTGGGTATCAGCGAAAAATGAGTTTCATAAGATGTATAAATGTCGTTATTGTTCTTATGTTAACTCGCAAAAATGTAAAATACCAAACCATGAAAAAATTCACTTTATTGTTTTCGATAACACTGATATCACAATATACAAATGTTTGGAGTGTAAATTCACTTGTGATAGCCCTATGAGACTCGCAGAGCATTCTAAAGGCCACGGAGAAATATATGGCAGAATATATTGCCCGGTAGAACTGGATATTCCTGATGAGGAGCAAATCTCTAAATTGCGTAAAGTCATCGAAACTGAAAGAAGCAATAATCCAGAGGAAGGATTACTTATAGACGAGAAAGTGCTAACTGAAAACAATGAAATAAAAATTTTATATTTTTGTCATATGTGTCCTGCTAGATATTTCACTGATGAAGAGCTTAAAATTCACGATAAATTCCATGACTTATCATTTGCAAACAAATGTAATCGATGTGATTTTTCAGTTCACGACGAGAATGAATTAATTGCACACGCTTCTGTTCACTCAGACGAATATCATACTAAAACAAAAATGCTTAAGTTTATGCATAATTCATATAACGCACACAAGCAGCCTAATCTTGACCTCGTTCATTGTCCAGTCACATCAGACATAACGTGGGTTGTATCTAAGCCAAGAAAGAACTATGATTTCGAAATACCTTATGTCCATAAAAAATCACACGAAGGTAAACAGGGCCCGAAGCAATACTTTTGTAAGGAATGTCCAGCAAAATTCTTTAAAAATTCTGCTCTTAACTATCATTTTGCACTTCACGGTGGAGAAGGAGAACACAAATGCAAAAAATGCAGTTATGCTGTAAAAAATGTGGGGAATTTGGCCAAGCACGAGTTGCTGCATGAACAGGTGGGAAAACCAACATGTGACTACGAATCTGGTGAAGATATGGATTATAAAAATATACCTCTATCAGGCACCGATCTCTTTCAGAGAAAAACCGAAGCTCAAAAGAGAGTACTCAATGATAAAGATAAGTTGGTAAAACCAAATGATCATTTTCCACCAGTGTTACAAGCCGACCCTCAGTTTGGTTATTTGATGCATGGTAACCCGGAATTTATATACCCAACTTATTTGAAAAACGGTCGGCAGAAGGAAAAACGATACAAATGCCATAAATGTCCATCTGCCTTTGAAAAAAGGGAACAATATAAAATACATTTATCACTACATGGTTCAAAACAAAGATATAAATGTGAACTTTGTGATTATTCAGTCAAGTATTATGCCAATTACGTTCAACATATGAGAAAACATCAAATGAATGATGAAGCACTGGCTGAAAGGAAGAAAAATGATAGTGGTATAGTCGAGTCCGAAATTGACATAGCCAAACTGGAAGACCACGATAACATAAAACTAGCTATAAAAACAATGCCCAAAGGAGCGCCTAAAAGCGATTTCCAACAGTTTTCTGTAAGCGACCAACAGACACTACGAATTCTACAACGAAGACGGTCTATAGACAACAACAAAGAGCAATCGCCTTCAGATGCTTCTCCTGCCAAGGAAAGAAAACTACATATGTGTCTGCTGTGTCCCTACACAAATCAGCGTCAAGACGCGTTAAATAATCATTACCGAAGACACGAAGAACCTGACGATTTAAATGGCGGAAGTCATAAATGCTCCTTCTGTGATTTGGTAGTGGTGCAGTCACATTTTCTAAGGGATCATTTAAAAACCCACTTTAACCCGCAAAAAAACACTACACCTGACTGTTTCGTAGCCAATGAAGACGTGACCTTCACAATTACTAAACTAGATGATGAAAGTGTCTCTACTGATCTCAAATTAGATATTCAAAGCAGCAATTTAAAGTGCAATGAAGACAAAATTTATGTAAAGATTCAAACGGGAGAACTCATAGATGTTGTGTAAATTTGTGAGATTATTATTAGGTACTTACTAGATTTTTTTAGATTTATTACTAAGGATAGGTAAGTATAATTTTCTAATTATAAAGTCAGCCAAATATCGAAGTTGATGTTCACCAAAGTGTTGCTTGCCATATTAGATAATACTTAACAAAATTGGCAAATTTGGATATATGTTTTGATCGAACATATTAGAAATTAAGTGCTGAAGTACCCACTTTTAGCTTAAGAAAGTTTCCTAAAATAGGGAGAATAATGCAATAGCCTATTATAAGCGACTATTAAGTTATGCCATTCAATAACAACTTGAATATCCGGGGACATAGCATTAAATTTGTAGCAAGTGCTAAGCTATTGTGTAATATTTTGCATATCTCCTCCACCATGGTGTGATAAAAAATATTTCAAACTAGTCCAAATTTTTAAACAAAAATATTTTAATAATGTTACCTTTATGATTTCTTTCTCTGCAGCCATGTACAGTGTACAGTGTATTATTACTAAAGCAATGTGCATACTAAACAATTTTATTACAACAAATGTGAATATTTACATATACAAAATATGACAATAAATCTATTGAATACATATTATTTTTATTTCAATAGAGGGCTTCTAAATAAAATATTGGAATGTATGTATGTAACCAAAAGTTTACAGTATGAGTAGATATTATATTGTGTGCAATTATTTTACAAACTTTGTATTGTGTAATATGTATATTGCTTGAGTTTGACTTATAATTTTAATCTTTGTCAAATTCAGCTGGTCAAGTCTAACTCGTGGAATAGACATCATAATTAATACGTCTCATCTATCCAGTCCATTGCCATTTTGCATAGACTGACTACGCAAAACATAGACATACATATAAAAGGCTACATTTTAATTTACGTACCAATTCTTGGTAAAGGCCATAGATACTTATATAGAGCACATTGAGATATTTATATTTTTAAAAAAAACTTAATCCTTATAGAGTCAGATTTCAGAGCTGCCAAGACCTACGCGATTTTAGCAAAGCCATGTAGATTATTATTATTTCATGGTATAAATGTGCATGCGTAATTGCTACTCCTACGGGCTCTTTTACCTTTGTCCCCCACTAAAGCCTAGGTTCCTAACCTAGGTGTAATTTGTAACCGATATTTCGATGGAATAATGAGGTTGTTCTCTGCAATGCTGAATTTCTTGGGTTTAACGAATAGGCCAATTAAAAAAGACCAATAGCCTTCAAATTCAGAGGGTCTCGGATTCCAACCCTGGTGGCGCAACTATTGCTCCGTTCCTCAAAGCACATTCACTTCTTTTAATAACTGAAATTCAGCCAATCAGAGTGAGCAGACCTTAGCTCCTAAGCTTTTAGGGAAACCGGGATAATGCTAGGATATGATGAATAAGCCAATTCAGCATTTCAGACATCAACTTAAGGGGTACAATTAGCACCAGTGGATCAAACGCTAAGCCGAATTCACCGCCAGAATTAATACTCTGGTAAATATATGTAAGAATCTACGACCGCCATTGTAAACTAAAAATTGTTGTTCCTTTTAAGTTAGTTTTGTGCATAGGTCTGGGGTAATACACCCCGTATTAGGGATTATAAGAGTGTGTATAAAATAAAATATTTTAACGTCGCTCGTAGGAATGACTGATTTAATTTGAGGTGAACATATTTACTTAATTTGGGGCTAGAAGTGTAACAATAAAAATCTAGCTTTGTGAAGGCTTCAATCATACGTTAATATATTTTTCTTTTAGATACACTCTCTCAGACTAGCAAGTGTAAAAATGGCAAAAATGATTTTCTTAAATGACATAGATAAGGCAGCTCTAACGAACTTGGACCTATTCAATGTTTGTTAGTTCACTGACCATTTGAGATTTTAGTTAAGCAAATATTACAGAATAAAGTGGTGTTATCTTGTAATTTATTATCTACTAGGATTACTTACTAAAAGATTCTGGCGTAGTTTTAATTCTGTATTCATATTGATGATTCAATGTAGGTATTCATATCAAATTGTGGGTGATCGTGATAGATCAGGGACTTACTACAGATGTCTATAAACGCTAATCAGACTCTTATGACTTATTTTTATTGTACCTTATATTGTGTAATATTAAGTTAGTAATGTAAAAAAGTATTTTAAATCTGTTTGAATGTCTTTTGGTCATGACAGTACCAAGCTTATTCAGTGCCACTTATAAAAAATATACTCTTAAGTCCTATAGGACACATTCCTGTTAATAAAAGTTTATCAAGAAATATATTAAGATAATCAAAATATTTAGTTTTCTTTTTCAGTATCCTAATTTTAAATATTCACGCTGTGCATGCTCTTGCCATAAGTGTATGGCTCTTATGTGTGGTCTGACAGGTTAAAAGGTAGTGCTAACCTGATCATGTGCGAGTTTATCCACCTTTATACACTTGAGACTAATTTTTTACTAGAAAAACCCACTCGTCTGCAATAGCCCGGAGAGGAAACCAACCTTTGGATCCACAGTCCACTGCTCTAACCGCTGAGCTAATGGGGACTCAGGTGGAAGTGTTGAAATTTTCTAGTAGGTACTTTGTGATTTGCCATTTAAGCCCGCTTTATACTCATGTAAGAAACTGCCTTATTACACACAAACACAAATATCCTATAATTTTTCCAATTGCCCTAGACTTGAGCTTAGGGCCCAGGTTCTTCTCTAAAGGTATGACTTATTTAAAAACTGAAATGATATGATGACAGTTTCAATATATCCAATTATTCATAAATGAGGCAGATGTCTACACAGCTTTTACGTTTTAAGGGGCCCACAAATAAAAAGTGTTATATTGTATAACTTATATTTAAACAGGAGTGGTAGCCCAAAAATTATATTTTTTCAAAACTTATAACGAATGCATTATATTTATATATCTTTCTATAATTCTAACTGCACTGCGAACATGTTAATGGTAGCAAAAAATAAAATAAATAGTCAACATCACTTAAAGCAGATTAATTTATTGTGTAAAACTAAAACTAGGGTCGCCTTACTACTAGACATGATTCCACATCAAGCAGCAGTAAGATTAATGCATTTTACCTGTATTAGAAAAAAATATTACAATTCATAGTAAATGGTATTACAAGTAATGATACACTTAGTATCCATACACACCCTATGTTATTATTCTAAGTAAAAGAAAGCAGTCTTAACAGAACTTCCAGCGATTACCGCATTCATTACAGAGTACAAATGTAGTCATAGGTTCATCTGAACTCCTGGTCTGTAGTTGGCTGTAGGTGCAGTTCTTCTTTTTGCATTTGCCACACTTCAACATTTCAGATTTGGTGCCCTGTACTGTGGTCAATTGAGCATCATCAATAGCTTCTTTAATGAATTTCTCTCTTAGTTTCTTCATTTCATCACTGGCCATTTCTTCGGGTGTCATTTTAGCCAGACGAGATGCCGAAATGACACCATTGAGATAATTTGTCCTCAGTGTTGGATTTTTGGGATCTTTAAGATTAGCAACGCGAGATCGAACACGATTTTTGTACCTCATATCAGTATTCTTGAACTCAGTGAAGATACACTCCTCCAGTTCTTCGGCCAGTTCCTCAGTAGGGGCATATGCATCAGTGCTGTTTTCTCCATCAATTTTCATGGCTTGTGTGAGAAGCTCTCTGCATTTCAGTCTGACAGCATCCGTTGTATTAGATTGTGGAGGGAAAGATGCTGGTAACTTTTTGTCTTTTTCTTTATCATCTTTCTTATCTTTATCCTTACTGTCTTTTTTGGATTTAGAGGAACTACCATTGTCTTTTGAGGGTGTGCTGGGTGTCGATAAGAATTTCTTCCAATTTTTAATAAGAGTTTTACACAAAGATATTACTTCTTCATCCTTACTAGATTTACGCAGAGCATTTACAGTCATGCCTATTCTTGTTTTCGTCAAAACATCCAAGTTTATCGCCATAGTTTGTAACGTTTTCAGTAATTCCAGAGCATCTTCCTGACCCTAAAACAAAAAAGATATGGGTACTTGTTACTCATAAAGGTATTAATATTGTCTATTGACATTTAATAGTATTCAATCCAAATTAATTGGACTGCCCATATATGTTTTATGAGTATAACATACGATAAATCATGTTAATGCATTCTAGTTAGAATTGTTGCCGAACACAAACCTCCCATTGAACAATTTTTTTGTCTAAGCAAAGGACTTACCGAGCCATCATCTACTGTCATTTTTGTTAATTTCTTTTGTATTTTCATCACATCCTCTTCCAGGCTCATTTTTATGTCGACAAAGAACTATGCTGTGGCTTCCCGCCTTAAATCAGCGCTATCTCGAATGAAATTTGGTAAATCGACCACCACACAAAACTTACAACTAAGCCATAGACAAAATGTTGTTGCTTACAATAGCAAACAATAAGCAAGGATATTTACATACAGCCTCTCAAAAGAGCATATTTTGACAAAAAAATAATTATAACGGAGTTTGAAAATTAAAGGTAAGTGTCATCGAGATAATATGTCTGTGGACTTCTTGGCGGGAAAGTGCAGCGTCATGTCCGCAGTTTTGTTTTATTTTCTAAAATTTGTGAAATTTCTAACATTAATGTGTAATAAAGGTGGATTATTAAACGTTAAGTGTTTATCAAAAAAAAGCAAAGCAGTGCAACATCACTTCTCAAATTCTCTCAAGAAATCCATGTGAGATCTCAGTATAGTCCCACATCTTTACTAGGGACTCAAGGGGCTTAGGGGAGGGTATCTCATTTACCATTTATCATCTTTATCATCACACATTTTCATTTACTATGAATTATATATCATTTACTTGACACTGGCTATATGTATGTATATACGCACGAAGCCATTATTTAAAAGAAAAGAAAAAAAAGCTTACTTCTCTACTTATTGTTTTATTTTATATTATATGTCAGTCAAAATAAAATTTAAAAAACAATTTAAAGTGTCATGCTTACGTCCGGTTCGCTTGTTCGCTTTTCAGCTGACACTATCTGTAATATTTTCAATATTTTGAATTCTCACACTTTATCATTATGCACTGTCACTACTTTAAGTTAATGTGCTTTATACAGTCGACAGATTTTGAAAAGGGCTGATGATGAAAACTTAAACGAACATCGTAGCTTGTCGGAGGTAAAAGTTATATTAATTGCACATAATTTGCGAAATATGTGCAAATCTCGATACTCAGCAAAATAATCTGAAAATGGCGGCGCTTTTCCCGTCAATGCGCGCGCTGCATAACTGTCCTCGCATAATGTAATGAACTCTTTGATCTTTAACTATTCAGTGATATAGTTTAAATTTCAGGGAATAGATTTGGAACTTCAACGACAAACTATACTTTGATTGCGTACCTAATCATAAAGTTTTTTGGATTTCTGTTTTTTGGTAGCAAATTTAAAGACGTAGAAATGTAGCGTCTTCACGTCAAAAGAAGACTTAATTTTAATTTTTACGCTAAGATTCGCGGAAACTGCAAAATTATATACATATCTATATAATTAGGTAACACTATACTTAACTTAGGTAATACAATTCACCAATACTTTCCGATCCGGAGACAAGCTAAAGTTATTAATAATTTTTCAAGAAAGAGGAGAGAGATTTAGAACAAAAAATATTTATCAAGATTTTTTAAACACAATAGAACACCGTGCACTTAAGAAGTTTTCTATTTTCGAATAGTTAATTTTGTAAATGATATTGCTATTCTACCATTTTCCATAAAAACGCAAAATATGGGTTATGTATACGTTACTATGAGGGACACAATATCATAGACAAAACCTAAAGCGCGCTAAAGTTTGAATTTGAATTTGTGGCGCCAAAGCGATCAAAGAAACATCGAAACATTATTTTCATTTTCATAAACTGGTGTAGAAAAAAGGTGAAGTTTTAGGCGTGATGTCTTCCAACTTATTCAAATGTAGGAAAGTGACATTTTATTGTAAATTAAGATTTTCCATTTTGCTTCCAAAACTCCATGAAAGCATCTAGTCTCTACGACCGTCACGGACTTTAGACCAGGCAATACTATGTATCACTATCGCATTGCAAACACAGCAAAAACCTTGCACGCCTTTTTTGACGAGCCCTATGCTGTAATCCTTTAAATCTTAATGGAGAACCGCGCCAAGGATCTCATTCCATATCATAACCCAAGATTAAGCGGCGTAAAGTTGATTTTAAAACATACCGTGCGCGCTCCAGTCATTTCAAAGATGTGATGTCTGTGAATGGCGAGCTATACGATGGCAGAGTAGAAATATTATTATGTACATATACTAGAGTTTTCATAAAAAACATTGACCCGCCACTATCAACATACCAATTTCTTTTAATGTTTCCCTTAGTGAATGTCTAAATGGTAGATTATAAATTGCTCGAATAGCCCTCTTCTGCAGTGCAGAAATCGTTTGAAAATACCGTAACATACTACCAGCACTGCGGGCGAATGAGAGGCCGTGGTGGTCAAGCTCGTCAAAGGCCTCTCCACAAACAAAACGTTGCGGATGCTCTTGGAGACGTCAGTTAGGCGATTTCGGCTGTGTTGAAAGAAGTTGGCAGAAGCCCATTAAAAATATGTTTACATAGAGGCTCGTCCCAGTGCCTTTGCGACTGTGGAATAGAGGGAAGCCAGAATTTTGGCAGGTGGATTGTCATGCGTTTTTTGCATTTGGCCTGTATGACAACTCTACGGAACCCAACGGGTTGACAACGAACCGAAGACGGGTTGATAATTTTCCGGTAAAGAATGTGCTTTTCTACAAATCGGAGAGACCGCTGTTTTTTTCTTTCTGACATGGTCTCACTCGCTTAGATTATTATATGTTCCAGTGTCAAGTAAATTTATTAGATATTCACATACAGTTACATTCAAGTAAAGTCCGTCACAGTCAAGTCTTTCACCAGTAAATTTTACTAGAAGCTTTTTTATTGTAAATTTTAAACTACGTAAGTAGGTAGTAGAGAATGGCCTTCTACACGTCGATGGACCGATGACCTGGTCAAGGCGGCAGGAAGCTGATAAATGCAGGCGGCTCAGGACAACATCTTAACGTGCCTTACGAAGACCGTCTTCGCTGAACTCTGTTTTACATCGATGATCGTTTCCGAGCGCTTCACTATATTGATAAAAGTTAATTATTTATAATTTAATAGATAATTAGACTTCGCGCACGTACACTACGACAAAGTAGGTATCTATTTAAAATGTCAGACTTTTTGCGGTTTATTTAGGTACCTCCAGTTATTCAACCACAGAGTCATCTGGTAATGCGCAAACCCGCATCAAGTTGGTAAGATATTTAAGCCTAAATTCTTCATTAAACAGGGATAAAACTGTTTTCATAATTTACACGGGTAAAACCATGTTAGATGAGTCATTCATTATGCAATTCCAGTTTTAATTAATATTTTTACCTGTTGTACTGAATCAAGTGAACTTTGATTTGTAGGATTCCGTACCAGACAAAAAAAAACAAAACTTTTTTTCATTACTTATTTTTACTTTGCTTTAAAGTTCGTTTTCAACGACTACCTACATGATGAAACTGTTTGTCATGGTATTGCCGTAGAAAAAATAAAAGTAGGTATAGAATAAAAGTACATAGGTAAATCTTTAATATTTAGGTACAGTAGGAAAAGTGTAGTAAGTTTAGTAGCAATGTGAACATATCAATCTTCTTGGGCCATCATCATCATCATCATGGTCCTGCCCTGATCCTAGTTTATAAGGGATCAGCTCAGCATGCTTCTTCCTTTCATTCACCTAGGTCATGTCATCTTCAATACCTCATCCACCGCCATTTCGGTCATATCATCCTGCACATTCTCAAACCGTTTATTTTTTAATTGTCCTCATGTTTTTAATCGACCGACACTTTTATCTATTACATACTTATTCCTCCGCATGATCTTGGACTCGTCTCATTACATGACAAACGGTTGCCTTTATTTTATTCACTTTTAAAATCTCCTACCTACATAGTTGTATGAGGTTATATCAGGTTAGGTTTAAAAAATATTCGCATTAAAAACCATACAGTCACTTACATGAGAAATTTACAATAAACGTAGGTAAGAATAAATCTGTCGAAAAGTTATTTTATTTTATTTGTTTATTTCCAAACTTAAATCTATTTTTACAGGTTATTGGCCCAATACAATAGACAAGATTATATTAATATTACATTTTTTATACACTATAACACATATAAAAGAGCGTAAATTTCGTGAATTCGCCCAGAGAACATTGAAATATATCTAACTGCTCAGCTATGTTATTGAGGGTGTGAAGCGTACGCGTGAGAGGCGACTTGCTCAGCAGCTGGGTGCGCGAGCGCGGCACCGCCAGCAGATTTGGCCGCTATTAAAAAAAGTTATTAAAAAAATTGATTGTGTACAGTAGGGCAGTGTACTTACTTAGTTAGCATATTTAATTCAATACCAAAACATAATTTTTAAAGTTACGCATATACGTGGTTTATTTTGCTTAACAAAGCATACCATACTATAAAGCTCTGAATTCAGATATTTAATTTAAAAAAGCGTTATCTGAATATGTTGCTCATTCCATTCGCCCTCCCACAATGAAGAAGAATAGAAGGTAGGGCAGTGTATAATTATTTTTTTTGGCAGTGTACTTACTTAGCATATTTTATAACCAAAACACATTTCACACCATAACATCATTTTTAAAGTTACGCATATACGTGGTATATTTTGCTTAAAAAAGCATATCTTACTATATTAAATAAAGCTTTGAATTCAGATATTTAATTTAAAAAAGCGTGTATGTTGCTCATTCCATTCACCCTCCCACAATGCTTCTTGCTATGATAATATAATGTAATACTTAAGGTGAGTGGAGGTACAATAGCTAGTGGTTCTCTAGCAGTCGCACGTGCCTCCTCAACCGTTTCACATTTCCCTAAAAGGTAAATTCATTACGTGAAATAAAAAACAGTGCTTATTTTTTATTTGTAGTAAATTTTTAATAACATAGGAAAAATAAATAATTGTGATAACAAAACCAAAGTGCAGTGAAATTCGGCACCTGAATTTATTTTGTGAAGATTATAGGATTCAAAGTGGGAATCAATTGGGGGAATGTCTTTTGAAATTTCTTCATTTAATAAATATGTGTTGTAGAAAACAGTAAGCACTGTTAATTAAGATTTAATATACACATTTACATAGTTTAAAAAACAAAATTCAAAATCAGATTTTTTTAAATATTTTTCTTTTGTTTTGATATAGACTTCCAAGTTTGGTGTTTGCTACTGTTTATTTATTTATCCGTTCTCAGTTACAATAAGTGTAATCTCGGCTTAGTTTGGGACAAGAAGCGCTAGGTGAGATAATATCGCATTTCTTCTCCTCAATCAAATCTTATGTCCAAGAATATATAAAAGTTCCTTTTTAAGTCTATTTAGGTTGATGTAAAATGGGATAAGCCAAGGATGTACTTACATATGTCATTACTAAAACAAAGTAGGTAATAATAATAATCGGTAATAATGTCATGGCGCATACGAGTATTATGTACATACCGTTTTTAACCTAGGTCTTCTATAAATGCCAACAAGGGTCAACTCTAATTGGATATTGTGTTGAGATAGTAAGGTGATTAGGCATACACAAATGAAGGTAGGAAGGTTTATATTATTATAATGTTGTTGTGGTGAGGTATATCAACCATTAATACATGACGGTGATAGTAATCAATTTCTTGCAGCGGTTGCCGCCGCTAGAAATCCGGAAGGTGGGTAGGTTTTAATCTAATAATACAATTTGGGATTCAAATATTTGACACACACATTTCCATGTGCATTCAAGTACACAGATATAATCTATGAGGTTAATGTTGTATGGTTGCTGCTTATGTCCTTTTGAGAAAACTTTATAGGAAGAAGTAAAAACTGTTTGTTTTTTCATTGTTAAGACACTAATAAATATAGGTGTTATTCCAATTCGCTCATAACTAATTAAATATAAATTTATCGGACTTGAGTTACGCAGTTTGAAAATTAGACTTGACGATATCTATTAAACGCAATTGTGAACTTCTTTTTATATCTTAAAAAATATATCTAAGAAAAAAATATTTTAGGATATTATCGGCCGTCCGCAACTTTAGGATAAATAGCTCTCAACTATGGCTCATATTTTATTCGTGCGTACCAACTTTCATATAAATCGTTAATGCTAGTGTAGGCTTAACGAAAAAAACAGACTGTTATAATATTAATAGGGATTCACGACATTCTTAAAAGTTTTACATTCAATAAATCAAACATTAAATAAAATTAAAACCCTTCGTAGCATTGAAAAATCTTGGGGATTACATACTATGTGAAATGGTATAAATGTTAATTGCAATCGTTGAAACGAATTAAAACCGGCTCGATAAATAAATACGGTGAAATATTCAATGTTATTTTAATGTAAATACAGTTAAGGTCTTATAAATTTGTTGTATTTTTTAACATTTCTTATTGGCCTCTCATGGGACCTTTTTAAATGTAAACAAATAAGAAATCTTGAAAAGGTAAATATTTTTTTTTTTTGGAACACATTTTGGGCATTGAATTTTTTAGGAAGGATTGCTAAGGTATAGGTTAGATTAGGTTACGAGGTTTCGTGCCTTTGAATAAGACTCTGTTTTGAACTTGCCACGAAACCACCTTTTTTGACCATCTCCTGCTATGGGTGAAGTGAAAGGTTGTATCAGACTTTTACATGCTAAAAAACATCCATGTTCCTTCTTGAGCCTGCTATGTCCCGCGGCCGCGATAACCCTTTCCCTAACTAACACTGGGGTACTGAACGGAACTGTACGAAAACTTAAAATCAAATCATTCCATAGATGCGACACCCTGCAATTGCAATGGCATAGCCATTTACGAATGCGGACTAAGATTATACTTCACTTGTTAAAATCTTTGAACACAAACATCAATAAACAATCAACTTTAAAATGTCTCTTTGTCTAATACAGGGCATTTTTATTTAAACATAGTCTTTTAAATGTTTTTGTATTATTATTAAGATGTCTTAATCCCGACAGGCTTATGTTTTTTTGTGTTGTCTTATATGCAATTTTACATAATTATGCAATGTGTTGACGCAATGACTTGTCGATCATTGACTTACGCCATACGAGTCCAATGTAGAACCAGTCGTCGACACTGCTGGCTTTTTGATCTGGAGAGCAGTGTGGACCATGACATACATTTGTTTGGCTTTGCTTAACGAATAAATTTTTAATGTAATGTTTCTTTTATAGTATGGATTCACTCGATTTGAGTATTCGTCAGTGTAAAGTAAAGAGATAATTCAAGTTATTTGCAACAATGTGCAGCGTTTTCGTCATTTTGTCGCAGTTGAAGTCAAGCCAAAGTCCCAGTAAAGTAGTGGAGACTTTACTGAAGGTTTCTATGAAGTTTTGGAATCAACACTGAAAATCACAATTGACTGCTATATACTACTTTTCTACACTTGTGTATTGTACTGTTGCTAAAGAAGTTATGTCTAAAATCCATTTTATTTACACATAAAAATAAAACATGGCCGCGATATATCTTTTCCGCTTTGGCGCCAAAACTCAAAGGTCTCACTTTCTTGTAACTAAAATATTTGTCGTCCTAAAAAGTTTCTTTTTTATTTATTGACTGAAGGACATAAAACTTTACAGACTTACCGAATCCAAAATCTGCAATGTGTTCAATTTTTGTACTAGCTGGAAAAAAACGGCCGCAGTGAATGTGTACGTTACTTTTTAAGTTGACGTTCATAAAAGTTTTATAGAGCCAAACTTGAATTATCAATTTTGACTTTCTCTTTGACTTCTAAAGCTGTTAAAGTTAAACTCAGGCCGGTTATTGCCGACCAAATAAATGCAGTTTTACATGACAAGATTTGATTGGCAAATCAATGGAATTTTACAGTGTGGAGTGCATTATAATCTACAAGGTCTTGGGGGTTTTGACCTCTTATTCTATATGTATCGATTTGAGTGTTACAAATATCACCGGCAACAATTTTATATAATTGCAGTGGTATTAACTGCTAATACAGTAATAATGGTATTTTCAATAGAATTATGATTACATTGTAACGCAGTGTCGTTAACATTATCGTAAAGCTTAAGTATCTTAAAGTTACCTCAAGCTTGTTTCGTTGTACGCTTCAGGTCACGTTTGGCGAGGTTTGAACTCAGTGTTGACTGAACCGTAGGCTCAAACGATGAATTATGGCTGATTACCGGTTTCAACCGTCTTGTTGATATAATGATTTTTAGCGACTAGCTAACTATAATGGCAACAATTGTTGTAATACGGACTTTAGATCTTTTTTTATACTACTTAGTTGTCATGGTATTTCTTTTAGTTGCAAAAACAATACTTGGAGGAACAATGGCTATTATGTGTCTTCCTACTCAGGTTCCTTAGCCAATCGCTGAAAACATGAGCACGATAGATAGTATTAGTTACTAAATAGGTAGCTTGGACCTTGTATTGTTTTAATAATTAAGTTGTAAAATTGTTAACCAATGTATTCTTCTGTCAATTTGTATTTTTCCACTATGAGGATATTGTAAGATACAAGGCTAATGATATTACCTTAAATAATTTTTAGTTTCAGAGAATTTTATATAGGCCTATGTTATTATTACAAATAATAAATTATTTAAGCTGTATAGTTTTTTCGGCTACTTAGCTGAAATATTTGTAATATAAAATAACAACAAGTCTAATGTGAAAACCGATAAATGAAAAGGAGGTCAGCAAACCTTTTTTTTAATTTTTTTTTACGTCGGTAACAAAATGCATTTACGCACTGCCTTCCGGCCAAAGGGGGACCGAAAGGGGGTGTGGGACTCACCACCGGCAGACACGACCGCCAGCAGCAATACCCACTAAAAATCTTCCGACGACGCCCGCCGCTTGTTGAGAAAGAGGCGGGGGCCAGTACCTGGGTTGCAGCTTCTGACACCCCGCCTGCGGCCAACGTCCCCCTGACCAAAACCGGGAGGACCTCCTCAGAGAGGCGCAGTGGACGCGCCTCTCCTACCTCCCCCTGCGACCATAGCGTGTGTGGCCGACTTCCCGGAGGGTCCATGGTTAGACAGCAGGGGCCCCCTGCCCCCGCTGCCTAGACCCTCCTGGCGCTGCTGAGCGGGCCCTCCTGGCCCACCCGCTGCGCCCTCCATAGGTCCCTCTTAGTTTCCCCCCCGGTAGTCAGTACTAAGGGCACCCAGAGTCGTCGGTCTCTGGGTGTTACCTTTTCCCTAGCGCCTCCTGCGCCCTACCGGGAGGTACTCAGCCCCCCCCACCACGACAAGGTGGAGACAAGGTGGAGACCAGTCGGGGGGAGGTCAGCAAACCTGCCGTCCACTCCTAAAATCTTATGTTTGATTTCCACACAAGACAAAAATTTAAGTTCACTTATCCAAATATTTGTCTTCGTTTGGGTGTTTGCTATGTATTGGTGTGTATAAACATAAATAAGTATTTATCTATTGTTTTGTACCCATCTTTTTTTTCGGATGGAAAATCATGCGTAAGGGTATGTCAGACTTTTACTGACTGAAAAATTTAGTGCCACTTCCATTCAATGCAATAAAATAATTAATTGAATTGCAGGGAAGTGGCTCTGGCCTATAAACATTTGCAATACCAGGCATTTGACCGTATGCGAGACGACTCCCGGCCACCGTAGGCGCTAGCTTGTGGGCGGTGGGTAATGGGTAACTCGCCGCCCGTCCGCCTACTATAGGCGACAAACCGCGTCGACGGCGCGTTCGTGTTCCACGCGCGCCTCAAAGAGATGTCAGCACACTGAGAGGCCCCTGGGGAGGGGGCCAAGTCTGCCGGGGTTGCGGGACTGTTCGAAAGGGTTAGCGCGGCCTTGGTGTTACAGGCTCAAGAAGGAACATGGATGGTTTTAAGTGAGTAAAAGTCTGACACACCCTTCCGCTTCACCCTCAGCGGAAAACGGTCATTTGATGATTTTCCATCCGAAAAAAAAGAAGAAAAAAAAGGCATTTGACCGTTGCCCACAGGCTAAAATCTTTTGCTTATAAAAGCTTTAGTGCCGCCATATCCATCGCGTGCAGCATACCTTACAGTTAATGTTTTATTACAGGCCCAACAATGAAGTTGTTGATGTCGATGTTTGGCGTCGCGATGCTCGCAGCCTGCGCAAGCGCATACTCCAGCGGCGCTCCCGAGGGCTCCTGCAGCGACATGGTACCGCAGCATCCGGTAGCACCTCAGAAGTCCGCGGCACCTTACGTCATCACCACTAGCACTAAGGTTTGTTAATCCTAAATCACTTTCAACAAACAAATTTAATGAATCCCGAGGATTGTTAATAACACTGGCGCCAAACAGCTTAGAGAGTTCGAGGGTATCAGAGGTTTCGTGCGCCGTTTTTCTAAAGCATTTACCAGATCACCTTACAAACTTATCTGCTTTCATAACAGTCATAAAAATTCATTCATTCATTCGTTTCTAATCATTCAATATACCTAACTGTTCTGAAAAAGAATTCCAAAGCCGACTTATAAATATTTCGAGTGGTACATACACACAGTCGACAACAGGATCCTAAGGACGATTTCCCAGAAAAAATATTACGCATTAGAGAAGAACGGAAATGAGGATGAGAAATAAGAATTAGTGTCATGTGTCTACGCAACTGAATATATTTGAATTATCTCAAATTTGTACTGCGAATATTGTTTTTAATGAAAACAGTGCTTGTTGCAACCGACTTTATTACTACCGACTAGTATTTTTAAATACAGGTCGTAAAAGCTGGCTCACCTATGGAGGTGGTGATCTCCGGCAAGGGTGGATCAAACACCATCCGTGGGCTGCTGCTGCAGGCCCGTCATGGAGACAAGCCAGTGGGCACGTTCAAAGTGGCGCCCAACGACCCCTTCGCTCAGCTCCTCAACTGCGGCTCTCCAGGAGTAAGTAACTTTCCTGTTCTGTTATATTACTTTTGGATGCCACACAACTTCTTTTTTTTTCGGCTGGAAAATCATCTATAACCATCTTCCGCTGTGGGTGGAGCGGGAGGGTGTGTCAGACTTTTACTGACTAATCTAAAAAACTAATCATGTTCCTTCTTGAGCCTGCTTCGTCCCGAGGTCGCGGTAACCGTTTTGAACAGTCCAGCAGCTGGATGCCACACAACTGCTATACCGTACGTATCGCTCATAAGATAAATATTATTTAAGCGTCTTGCCTCCTTACATTTGACCATTATTTTGCTAAACAGGTCAATATTGTCGTTCCTAATCCTAAAAAGTGAAAGAATTAGATTACTTTGACTAACTTAATATTGAATAATAATTAATGGCCCCCACTTTTTCTATTTTGGGTTAATACTTTAGATAAAGACAAAAGTAGAATTTATTGACATTTGCAATCTTGAGCACTGAACGAGAAAAACCGAACAAAACACAGAACAATTTGGCTGAGCTCAAAATATAAGGCAGTACCATAGAAATCTTAATAGTACAACAATTATTTAGATTTCTATGGACAGTACCTAACACATTATCAATTTTTTAACGCTATTAGACTGTATGCGTAATACACATTATTTCAATCATAATAAAAAACCGCTGTTTTGCGATTGCGGTTAAACCGTCGTCGGCCAATTAAATGTTAGTACCTTACATACTTGCGTAAACGTAACCTAAATTTAGATACTGTAATAACTGAAGTATCAATATTGTAAGTAGAGATGTTACATACAATAAAACCATCAAATTTCAGTCCAACATTACCAATTTTGTGCCCATACCAATGCAAATTACAAAATCTGAGTTGACTGACTCACTACTTATTTGTAGATATCATACTTGTTTGAAAAAAAAAGAGCTTTTCATTAAATTACATACAAATTCATTTATTACATTTCCAAAATCGTTTCTCGCCTAAATCACAAATCAATTTTGAAAAAGAGTATCCAAAAATCTCTGTACTTAGAGCTGGGCATAGGAAATAGGTTGCTTTAATTCTGTAGCTTACGCAGAGAAGTCATGAAGAATGGAGAAATTAACCTTAACTTTATTTAACAAAATTAACAATTAACATATTTCAATATACCTTACCTGCAGTACCATTGATGAACGTGAATGTGATTTCTACGCTATATTAGGCCTTTCTTATAGAAAAACAAATCTTATCCAGAAAATCTTCCCTGGACGTGAACTTCGGTCACACAATTTCCTGAACTAAATTAAGGGTCTAATTGTAGCACTGACACTAAGGCCATGTCGGAAAAAACGCAAGGACAGTTAACAAACAACCCAAAAATGTCACAATAGAATAAACAAGGAAATAAAAGCTATGTTCACATAACCATTATTATAGTCAAAGGCCTTCGAAGCGTGTGACTAAGGAATAAAAGCATTTTTTGTTGTTAAGTTAGTTCCTGGTGTAAACCAGGATCACATAACACATTGAATACATAATTTATATGAAGTAAATTATAATAAAATTATGTAAGAATAAATATTTAGTTCTCATAAGTAGTTAATGCCTTGAAAAATGTAATCAAATGATGAATGCGGCAGAACTTGAATAACAGGTGTGCAGTAATTATTATGCCTTACGTTTTATTTGTTTAGTGTGAATAGGTATGTAGGAATTGTCAATGACACTTATAGGCACTGCATTCGTAAGTTAAGTTAAAATGTACCCGTATATAAAATTGTTCAATGTAAGCGGTTGAAAGTTCATTCTGTTAGAGTTGCAGGACAAATCTTTGTGTGCATAAACATGAACATTAATATTTCTTCTGGTCTGGGTGTTTTCCTATATATATTAAGCGTTACAGATATCAGTCCGTAACATTTACCCACCCGCACCCATTCGCCCATGGCGACAGGCATTCATTTTTATTTCCATTGGCCTTAATTTAGAGTAGGTGTTTATTAAAATCTATTAAAACTTTTTAAAAAATACAGATAGTTGCACATACTCCTAGTATGAGATTTGTGCATTATGTGTCTATTGTGTTTAGGTTTGAAGGGAGATATAGAGAGTTAGCACTTACCTAACCTAACCTTTAATCGGAAGTACTAATGACGACTTTCCTTTTAGGGCACTGACACTGATAATGACCTAGACTAATCACTCACTATCAGGGTTTTGTTTTCATTTATATTTACTCCTGAGAGAAAATGATAAATGTCAGAATACGTCAGGAATACATTGTAGACTATAAACTAAGTAAAGTAAAGTTGCTTATCAAATCATAAAAAACCAAGCCAAGCTTCTGCTGTCTAACCACAGACCCTCCGAGTAGTCGGCCACACGCGCTACTGTCGCACACTGAGGTAGGAACGGCGAATCCACTGCGCTTTTCTGAGAAAGTCCACCTGGTTCTGACCCGGGGGACGTTGGCTGCGGGCCTATTTCTGTCAACAAGCGGCGGGCGTCGTCGGAAGATTTTAGAAGATATTACTTCAGGCGGTCGCGCCTGCCGGTGGTAATTCCCGCACTGCCATGCGGTCGCCCTTAGGCCAGAAGGCAGTGCGTAAATGCATTTTGTTATCAACGTAATAAATATGTATAAATCATCCAAACGTATATTTACGAAAGGTTTCCTAATGCAGAAGCATATAGAACTACCATCTAAAGTTGCTTCACCGAAGGCCGTGTGCAAAAGGTCATACGAAGTCAATTACTCACAAAAGACTTCAAACATATTACAAAATACTGCAATGTGGTATAAATATTACTGCCATAGATTCTATATTGCTTTCAATTTCTGTACGAAAAATCTGTTGTAACAAAAAACTACTTATCTAAGTACTTTTTTACCTGAACTGCTTACTAAATAGGCACCATTTATTTCGTTGGGAAAGCTCGCCAAAAATTAACTTCATAATTGAAAATGTAATTTCACGAATTGATTTTTAGAATTTCTCTAAAAAAAAGTCTCATATTTTTTGTTCTTTTATCGATTTTGCAATGCTGACCCTTAATCGCTTCCTACCTATGTATATAATATCCTCACAAATTGTATATAGGTGTACCTGCACTCAGTCACAGGTGAAGCGTAACACTTTAATGTTTTTACGCACCTTGTTCCTTATTATGAGTCAATTTGGAACTGACCTAAGACACAAGGCTATCTGAACAATGGATAGGACAGCAGTTAAGTGAATGGTTATTTACAACCTATTTTGCTGTGTATGCCCATGTAAAAGAATTTTGAAATCTTAAGTTTTCAGATGATACTACTTTTTGTGTCAGTGTTTATGAAATTTTATCAAGTGACATTTAGGTATCTATAGTTATCAGCTATCTTAATCAAATTATTTTTTTTTCAAGCAAATAACTTAAAAAGTTACGAGGTCACACACCAATTAAAAGTAATAATTAATTTCTGAAATAGAAAATATAATATTGTAGTTGAATAACGGAAAGGTGAAGAGTCATGTCTGCATCAGTTTTGATTTATTTTCTAAAATTTGTGATCTTTCGATGAATGTGTAATAACGGTGGATTATTAGCCGTCAAGTGTTCGTGAACGTACACGAGTGTTGGTAAATAAAAAAAAACAGTGCAACATCACTTTTCAAATTTGCTCAAGAAATCCATGTGAGATCTCAGTATAGTCTCACAGTTATACTGACGATTCCAAGGGGCTTAGGGGGAGGGCATCTCATTTACCATCTTTATCGCCACTCATTTTCATATACCTACTATGATTTATATATTATAAATATATAATTATTTTACTTGACACATAAAAAAGCCTATGTAATAAGCTAATAAAACAAAGATTTGCAATAGTGGTCAGTCTGCTATTTGTAGCAGTGCAAAGGGTTTCATTGGTCATCTCTTATAGCATTCAATATGAGCAGGTATACCTAATACCTAGTACGTTTCTATTTCCGTAACTACTTTCAAAGTAAATTAGTATATTTACATCAATATATTATTTTAAATTTTATGACTAAGCAAGATAAGGGATTTTTTCATTTCTGAATTTATAGTTTACTAAGTATCATATATAAAAGGAAGATAGCATTTTTGTATAAGCAAATTTATGATTTTCTGAAGTACGTTTTTACTTATGTTATTGTTGTAATTATAATTTACGGTTGCACGTTATGTTGTCGATTATGGAGGTAGATAGAATACCTAGCTCACCTTCCGGTGCCTGCATTATCGAGGGCATACAATTACCAACTGGTCCCTTCACTCGTAGCATAGCATTCGTTGATTAAGTAGGTACCTACCTAAATGACGACCGATATGGCGTGGTGGCGAGTATACCCGCACTCCACTCGGGTTCGATTCCCACACAGGACAAATATTTGTGTATACAAATATGAATATTTGTTCTGGTCTGGGTGATTTTCTATGTATATTAAGTATGTATTTACAAAAAAAAAGTATTTATTTATTTAGTTATTTAGTATCCATAACACAAGTTCTTAATGAACATTCAGTGTAAGTACACCAATTATTTAATCAGTCAGAAATATTTATTATTATTATTAAATCTATTCTCGATCCTAACACAAGATCTTGTCACGTCTTTTGGCCTAACAAACATTAATAACATACCAACAGTTACCCCAGTGACCTTCACTGATCATAAACACATAATAAATGCATCAGAAACCGCTCATTAAAATAATGATTACATTTTCTAACTAGGTATGTATACGCCAAACAGAAGCCGCCTGCCAATTAGGCAGGTCTATGTAGAAGCCTTGACCACCTTACGGATCGGGTATTGAACTGTCTTTATAATCTGCAATTCTGCATGTCAATCTAAAAAGCGAATGTCTGTCGACTAAACAAAACATTATGTGGGAAAAACATTGTAGGTATGTAACATTGTTTGTTTTTGGACAAGATTGCTACATATAATACTTAGCTCCTTAAAAATTTCGGTACCTTCGTCAAATGGGGACATTATTCACGTGTCCTAAGCATTTTTGAGATGAATAAAATATGAGTATTGCTGAAACTTTTTGTTTTTTTTCGTTACTAAGTCCCAAACTTTCGAAATATTTATCAAGATCATGCATCGTGGTTGTCGAAAACGTGGCGGAGAAAAAATATATAGGTAAAACTAGTTTTTACTGTACCTGGATAGACCTCGCCAGTTTTCATTCTAGACTTCACGGTATTAACCTCAATATTAACCTAATGTTGTTTTATTTATTTAAAGAACGCCGTGACTCACAAGAAGCACGATGAGAAGCAAGACAAGCAGACTGTTACCTTTACCTGGATCCCACCAGCGGGCTTCAACGAGGAAATCAAATTCAGGTAAGTCGAGAGGACAGAGGGAGAAAGAGGCAAGTGCTACGTATAATAGGGGATGCTGACTGTTCGGGCCTGACTAAAACCTTTTTCGAGGACCTCGAGCTGCCTAGGGATGTCCCTGCGTCTGTTAGTGTCTTCCACCGGAGTTATTACGCACAATGTACTGAGGAACTTTTCGATTCCATCCCGCCCTGTCCCGTGCTAGTCTTATGAACCTACTGGTGCAGGGTATAGTCGCGTAAAGTCCAATGGTGATTACAAAACCAATTAATACGATATTATAAGTTAAATAGACGTTTTAGCTTGAGGTTTTCTGTAACTGTATTTTTCTTCTTCTTTGCAACTCTCGTCAGAGCGGTCGTGGTCATTGTAGACAACACATTTAATCATGGGAAGATGTGACTCGCCACACACCATCACGCTATCTTACTGTTATTGGTGCTTCTTAAACGGTATAAAGACGTTTATTTAATATTTTGAATTTGAACATTATTTGTCACACTGCCAATTCCGATGGAGTATAACCTGAAATCCTATCACCGAAGCCTGTAAAACCAGGCCAGTCGTAAAACGGAAATAATGGATTTAATATGTTAGGTTTCCTTTTATAGCCCAAATATATCTAGATAAAACATGTACAGTACTTCTCCCACATTGACACTATGATGAAATTATTTTGTTTAAATAGTGAATTGTTTATATTTCAGAGCCACTATTGCATACAACGGTGCCGTTTTCTGGGTCGGCGTGGAATCTGCACCAGTCAAAGTGACCAACTAGGGACACACACATCCCCCACCACAAGTATTACTAGGAGAGAATTTATTAGGTTAATATTTTAAATATATAACTACTAGAGTATCAAATGAGTACCTACTAATAAACTGTTGCTTTTACTCTAAGATATCTAGTGAATAACGATTTTTGTATGTACTGTATTCATAATATAAAAAAATATAATAAAGTATCAAAAAATATCATATTAGATTTTGAGAACAATTTTTTTAATTTCCTGTAGTTTCTGTATTTTGTATATAAAATGACCATTACATGTTACTTTATCTTAGAGCGTATTTTATTTCACATACCACCTTAAAAATGAAAATGCATACATAAATTTTAACAAACACTTTATTAAAAGCACCCTGAAACTTGTCTATTCGATTTACAAAATGTCATTTTATTTTAAACATGTACAATAAGCAGCAGATTAGATATTAGTAGTATGGAGGGTGGAGGTAAGAAGTCTCATTATCTCATAATTATGGGAGAACAAATTCAATGTCCAGCTGTAAGCTTATTCATAAAAGTTTTAAATCCCATCAAAATGGCGCTAGAGTGACAAGAGAGTATGAAATCAATTTTGCAGTTTTACATAGTGATGTGCGCTAAAAAATAGCTCTTGCTATAAATTTCATCTTCCTTCTACTACAGCGCCCTGCACCCTATTTCAACGCTTTTTGGCGCACACTTTAGCATACGCCGATATGATTCTCCTTTTCTCTACCCTCAATATTCGGTGTTAAAAAATGTGATATTAACTAGAGATTATTTTTTAAATTGTGTAAATGAGTCTTAGAAGTGTTCGTTCATGTCCAAAGTTTTCATTAGACCATTTTAAGTAATTCCTGATATTCTTTATAGATAGGTATTTAGTTTTACATTTGTAAAGAAAATTATTAAAATATTTACACATACGTTTTGGTCTGGTCGTCGTAAGCGACGTAGATATAGGAAACCTGTATTTAATACAACTTAACTAGCTTTAGAAATCATTTAGATTAAGGTTAGGCTAAAACTAAAAAAAAAAAAAAAATTGGTCGAATCTAGAAATCATTAAGCGCTCGTAGCTCTGCGGTGCTCGGCAGTCGGAAACGATCACCGAAGTACAGCATAGTTTACAGAGGTCAGTCCTTGGATGGGTGACCGTTTGTGTGGCATTTGATATCGAGCGCTTCCGTGCTTCGGAAGGCACGTTAAGCAGTTGGTCCCGGTAATTACTAAATGTTATAGTCGTTAAACCATGTTAGAGGCCTAATGGGCAGCTTGAAATATTCTAACAGGACGCCAAACACCTGCCTCCGCCAATCCGCACTGGGTCAGCGTGGTGGAGTATGACCCAATACCCTCACACTTCGGTATGTGAGAGGAGGCTCATGCTCAGTAGTGGGACGTTAATGGGCTGACTGATAATGATCTAGAAATAATTACTACCATTGCATTCGTTAGCCTGGTCCACCTCTCTGTGAGCAAATGTATTGAAATAAATATATTCAGATTTACAAATAAATGAAAAAAGGCTAAATCAATTTTATACATGGGGTTCATTTTGGCTTCTATTACATAACTTCCTATGAAATATTGATATTTTATTATTACAATAAATATTCATTAATATTAATTCATCTTTGAGAAAAGTAAGGAATTTCACGACAATCTCATAAGAACGTTTAAAATGTTTATAGGGCACAAATCAGATGCTACACCGCTAGAAGTACATATAAATATATAATGTTATACAATCAGATTTATATGTAATTTTATATTATAATTATCTATCATTTACTACAAACAGAACAGTTAAGATACGTTTTTAGATAAAATAATTACGAAATCGTAATATTGCTTAAAAATACTAATACTTCTCATTCGAAACCATTAAAATCGTACGACTAATAACCATTTCCGCAAAATAAAGTTTCCAAACATCAAAGTATATAGTCGCAGACGGTTTCGAGATCAATCCTCTATTCAATTAAAAGTATGAACATTTTATCGAAAGCAATTCAATAATGTTTATATTAAAAGATGAGATCTGTACTGAAACCCTATATTAGCCTAAAAATTAAATTTCGTACGTAAGATTCTTTTGAGCAAATCCGGTATGGTAATGTAAGATTTTCAGTTTAATAGAGTACAAAGTACATAACTAAAAATAATACTAAACTTTATTAAACATAAAAATCATAACTAACTATTGAAATATATTATATTTATAAATTTAAGTAGTGTAGGCGTACTTATAAAATAATAAATAAATAAATAATAATTCAGCCTACTAAGTTAACATGAATTTTAACTAAATGGGCAAGACAATTTTAGATAGGATGAATACATAAAACTTCAGCAAAAATATTAAGCACCTTTCCACTGACTTGCTTACCAAATAAAATCATTTATAAATACTAAAAAGGTTTATAAAAAATTGCTTGTAGTTGTCTAAAATTGCTTGTTCCGGATATTGCAGTGCACTTTTGGGCTTTTAATACCTAGTGCTTAAAATAAAATAACTTTGTATAGACATACATGAACATATACAGCAAGATTGGATACATATCATTTAACAGTGAAATGTAGTTAAAACAAAAAAACATAATTATCTCAGGTGCTTAATATTTGACTGAGGCTGTACATATGAACTGAGATTGTAACCTCCCTACAATAATAAATATGATTTTATACTAAATCTTGTTTAATTGGACGTTTCAAGCTCTGGCAGTCTCTGTCACATTGTAAAAACTGTGAAAATACTGATACACCAATAGGCAAATATCCAATACTGCCTTTGTAAGTTTCTAGTCTAGCCAAATGTATCTATGCAAATTTTATATGAGTACAATCATTAACTAGTATTTTTTTTGAATATGCATTTAAATTAAACTCACCATATTCCTTACTTAGATGCATAGATACTTATACAAAGATAAAATATAATTTTATTAACATTGGTTTTGACAAAACTACAATATTGTTGACATATCTAAAAACACACACAGACAGAATAATCCCACATTTACATAATATAATAATAGAGATTCTACATAATGGGGAACGTAAAATACACTTATATAAATATTACTGGTCTTAAAGACACATTGGTATAAATAAATACACTTTAGAATTTCCACTTAGATCTGAATATGGTGTTGAGTTCTTATATAAGTGGAACTAAATATACATTTTGGTCTAAATTAAATGCACGAGAATTTAATACAGACTTATAACTAATTTACAAACATCACAGTTAATCCTGAATAAGTTATAAATGTACTATTATTAACTAGAATAAGGACTATTAAAAGAATTATCATTGGTTTTGTATGAAATAGGATTGTCTTTTCAATTGCCTATAAAGGGAAATGTATTTTCCTGCAGCAGAGGTTCTTGGTACCACATACTGCTTGCAAAATAACTTAGCATCGTGGGCCTTCTCCGACAGCTCCCCACATTCTAGAGCTCGGAGGTAAGCTAATACAAATGTGAAACAATTATGCCTTTCTTCATTGTACTTATCTGCCTCCCACAAAGGACTTAAAGATACCTGAAATAAAAATTTATATTAGTTCTTGTATATCACAAATAATTTAAGTATACTACAATATATAACACTTTGTATTCATTTAAATTTCATTCATTTAAAAATTAACATTACAAGGTGTGTACAGAGATTTCAGGTAGGGTAGTGTGTAGTAGCTCTAAGAGACCCGGTAGTTGAGGTAAAGTCAGTATTGGATTTGTTTTACATATAGCAGAAAATATTTTATAGTTCTGTTTTAAGCCACATATTTCTTGAAAATAAAATGATTGATATTATTATATTAACTAGAAGGACTTCCAGTAACTACTTTGACATCAGGGACTGCAAAACCAAGACAGAATATGTGTGATGCAATTTAGGTGACACAATTGTGGTTGACACTATGGTTTCCAGATGTTTCCACTATGGTTTTTAAATTAAAAAAAAATTTAATGCAACTTAGCACACATTTTTAACATAGGAGTTTAGTTACAGTTATTGGTCAGTATAGTACCTTAATCAAAATGCTGTCCCAAATCTCATTCCATAACTCATCAAATTCTTCTAGGAGCAGACATTGGTCCCACTCAGCAGCCTTTGCACAAGTACTCCACTTCTTAGTTACAGGATCAACTCCTTGGATTCCTTCTTCACTGAATTCTACCACATATCCTTGTGAGTTCGTGACACCAATATGCAAGTCTTTAGAGTTATAGTAATCACTGTAATAAGACAATGGAACATTCATTAGATGAGCACTTTCGAAAAGTAAAGATTATTGCATAAATTTGACATCTTACTTTAAGAAATCTCCATGTGTAGGCTTCATGACGATAGCGCGGGGATGCTGAGAAGCTTTTACAAAAGGATATGGTACCCTGGAACAAAAGTGGGGCACTTAGCAACAGCCCTATTATTACACTTAATAACCAAATGCTATCGCTATAGACGAACCTTACCTGAACGGTAACAGGTTATAGTCATATTTGTCAAGTTTCTGTTTACAGACCGGGCAGTTTTCTGGTAATATTGTGCAGAATACTTTGTGTTCACAGTGGTGGAAACAAAGGATTCCCGGATCCATTTTTGCATCGATGATAACTATGTATTTACAATATCACTATACTAATAACTACGTTTAATAAAAATATAAATCCCTGCGAAACTTATTAATAATCACTATCGATTGCCATTAAATCATTTCTGACTACACTTAAAGTAAATTTTGCAATCGAGATCTGTTTCTGTCTTTCTGTTCCACTTCACTTATTCTTCTTCTTCTTCTTCTTCTTTTTTAAATTAATGGCACTATGTCATCAAGGGTAGTGACGACAATTCAGCCAGACTCGTATGATGACTTCACATGTGAATAAAAATAAAGAAACAAAAGAAAAGCTTTGCTAAATGTTAAAAGAGAATTAAAGTTAAGTTACAATTACAGTTTGATATCATTATGTCTAATAAATTTTATAACTTCCAAAAAAACTTTACGAGAAGAAATTGTAAGTAAATATGAAAAGTTCGTAGGCAATGACACTTTTAACTTTGATAAAGAATTATAAAAATTGTAATTTAAAAACCTGGGACATTCAAAAAATATGTGATCCAAAGTACCATCTCCTAATCCACATTCACAAATTGAATTATCACGTATTCTGATTTTATTTAGAAAATGAGGAGTGCAACAATGGCCAATACGTAATCTGCACATGACCGAAACAACTGTCTTTGACATATTTTTAAATTTAAAAAACCAAGGTTTATTGGGAATGGATGGCTGAGAATTATAGAAGTAGTAGCCTTTTTTTTTACTGCTACTATTCCACAATTCTTGCCATTTAGTGAGTAATATTTTTTTTGGAATATTTAAAAGGTCATAACATTGAAGACAGTAGTGTCTCAAATCCACATTTGCGCTAGACGCTGCATGTTTAGCAGACGAATCCGCACATTCATTGCCAGTTATCCCCACGTGACTCGGGATCCACGCTAACTCGACTGTTAAACCATTATTAAAACAATTCAACAGACATGATTTTATATTAAGAACAATGTTACTGTGTAATTTACATTTAAAAAGGTTTTTATTTAAAGCTTGTAAGGCACTTAACGAGTCTGTAAAAATAATTGATTTATTTATATTATGAGACTTAATAAATAGGCAAGCTTCAAGGATGCCAATGCATTCTCCAGTGAACACAGAAGATTCAGGAGGACATTTGAATTGTAAATATAAATTTGAATTTTGCAAGAAGACTGATGCACCCACACTTCCCAAATCAGACAATTTGGAAGCATCGGTATAAAATCTTTGCCAACGTGACCAACGTTCAGAAATAATTTTATTTAAACTGATATTAGGACCTGGAGAACTTTTTGAAATACCTAAGTTGAAAAAAATTCTTGGGGAATAAATAAGTGCTCTGTAATCAGTGGCGAAAACTGGTAAAAGATCATTTTTTGATAAAGGAGTAGAAAAAGTATTGAGATTATGGAGACTTATGATAATTGGAGGTTTTGATTTGTTACGCCAATAGGCATTATTCGAATAACACAAATTATACAAAGCGTTTAATTTTGGAATCAAAATATGAGATGAAGTCATATTGATTCGATATAAAAGACGATCAGACAAATATTGACGACGTAAAGAAAAAGGGGGATCACAACATTCTACTTGTAACGCATTAATTGGAGATGATTTCATACAACCGGTAATAATTCTTAAGCAAGACGACTGGATTCGATCCAACGAATGTAATGCTGCTTTATTACAAGGCTCCAATAAAAATAAACCATAATCAACTACGCTACGAATAAAAGCATTATAAAAAATTTTCATACAGTAAGGGTGAGCACCCCACCAAACACCACACAAACATTTTAAAATAGGGATAGACCTTTCACATTTACTAACCAGGTGATTAATGTGTAGCTTTCCAGAAAGCTTTGAATCTAAAAAAACCCCTAAAAATTTTACACTGTTTTTAATGGGAACTGGACAGCTAGAAATAGCAATTGAGACGGTAGGAATATTTTTTTTACGAGAGAAAATTACGATTGAACTTTTGGGAGACGATAAGTGAAGACCCAGATCGGAAAGGCAATTATTTAAGGAATTAAGAGAAACTGATAATGAATCAGCAGCGTCATCAATGGAGCTATGAGCTACATACAAAGCCAAGTCATCAGCATATTGTAGGATTTGGCAATCATAATTTAAGGATGATTTTAAATGACTGGTATAAAGATTGTATAGAATAGGGCTTAACACAGAACCTTGAGGTAAACCCTTAAATACTAATCTATTTCCAAAGCTTTTTCCTGGTATTTTTAAAGTAATTTGTCTTTCCAGGAACAAGTTACTAATAATATTGGTTATTTTATATGGAATTTTAAAATTTATTAGCAATTCTCGAAGGATCAACAGATTTACATTGTCATAAGCAGCCGAAATATCTAAAAATGCGGCAACTACTGAGTAATTTTTGGAAAAGGCTATCCTTATATCAGTGATCAAGACAGCAACGCTATCCATAGTGCTTAGACCTTTTCGAAAACCAAATTGAGTAGATGGTAAAATACTTTTATGCTCAACAAACCATTCTAATCGATTTTTCACAAGATGTTCCAGGATCTTTGTTAGTACTGAAGATAAAGCAATAGGACGAAGCCCATTGGGATCATCAGGCGATTTCCCCGGTTTGACTAACGGAATAACAATCTGTTCTTTCCAACTCATTGGGACAATTCCACTGCAAAAGCAAATATTAATAAAATTTAGAAAATAGAGCTTGCCATTATTACCCAAATTCACTAAGAAGGAATACGGAAAACCATCCGGTCCAGGAGCAGAGTCTTTAAGTTGAGATAAAACCAACTCTAATTCATTAAATGAAAAAGGATCGTTTAAATGTGGAAATTCATCACCAATCACACAATCAATCGTAGGATAAGGAGATATCTCATTACAGTTTGGAACATAACATGGGGAAATTTTATCAAGAAATAGTTCAGCTGTAACCAGAGGAATAGAACGGAGAGGAGTCGGACAAAAACCGCGCCTAAATTTATTAATTTGACGCCAAACTACAGATGGGGGAGTAGATGCTGATAGAGATGAACAGAACTTAGACCAGCTTAGCCTTTTTTTTTTCTTAAGTAATCGCTTAGATTTTGCCAAAATTTGCTTATAAAAGATTAGATTTTCAACAGACATTTGATTATTATAAGCTTTTTCTGCTCTTTTTCTTTGTTTTATTATATCTGTGCACTCTTCATCCCACCATGGAGGAGAAGGTAACTTACCAGATGAACATTTTTTAAGAGGGAAACAGGAGTTAGCTGTTGTTGTTAAATAATTATTGAATGCTACCGATACATCGTTTATTTGCTGATTTAAATCACAGTTGCTCGTACTACGAATATCTGGAAGCGAATGAAAATGAGATTCTGATAAATCAGAGAATTTACTCCAACTCTGTTTAGAGCCAGATATACGATATTTCAAAAAAGGAGGCAAGGATCTTTCGGGGCTTGTCAAAGAGGGAATGCGAATAACTATAGGAAAGTGGTCACTTCCATAAGAAAACTGCTCCAAATCCCAGCAAAGAGAAGATGAAATAGAAGAAGAGCAAAAAGTGACATCAACCGGACTAGGATTTTGACCAGGAAGGATACGCCGAGTAGAACGGCCATCATTTAAAACACAAAGATCTAAATCATCTATTAAATTCACCAGACCTATACCGAAAGAGTCACACCAAGAAGAGCCCCATCTATAGTGGTGACAATTAAAGTCGCCCATAACTATAATAGGGCTCGGGATTGATTGTAAAATATTTTTCAAAATGGGAAGGAAACAATTTCTAGGGTGAGCTATATATATACTTACAAACGAAAAATTTTCAGCACGGCAGGCAACAATATTAAAATCGTTACCTGAATAATTTATGTTTAAGTCCGAATAAGTGGCTTTGTTATTAATAAACAAAGCGGAACCACCATAGCCATCTAATCTGTCATGACGAACAACAGAAAAAGATGGAATATTAAAATTATGAGATGGCAAGAGCCAAGTCTCTGCAATTGACACTATAAAAGGTTTATGGAGGTTGATTAAATGTATTAGGTCGTGTTTTTTATGTGATAAACTTCTAACATTCCACTGGAGAAAAGTTAGGGGAGCCATTATTTAGTAAATTAATTAGAGGAAACAGATTTTTAGCCACGAAGTCTGGTGAAGAATGAGAAGAAGATAATAAAGAAACTAAAAGCGAAACTATTGATTTAATTACGTTGGAGGAAGGGTTTTCAGTTTCGTCATGTCTAATGTTTGGAGAATGTAGAGCAGTGCCAGTAATATTACTCGGGATGAACGAATAATCTTTTGTAAGGTCTAAATGGGCTTTTTTATTGTAACCAGGTGAAAGAGGAGAACGTGGATTGCGAACAATGGAAACTGATTTCTTATATGAAGAATATGTAGGGTGAGATAAGAACTGAGAGGATGATAAGGAAGAGGGTTTAGTTAAGGGATAAGATGATGAAGGAGATGATTTGACAGTGTCTGAATAACTAGAGCGATTTGATCTGGGAACCATTTTGCTTGCTTCAAAGTAAGTTACATTATTCTCAGCCATAGAAATTTTAATAGATTTTTGCCTTGTATATTCAGGGCAAGATTTATCATTGGCAAAATGGTTGCCAGAACAAGAAGAACAGAAGGCAGCAGAGCTGTCAACGTTACAACCGTCGCCAGGATGATCATGGCCACACTTATAGCATCGCGTTGTTGAACGGCAAATTAAGCGGGTATGACCAAAACGGCAACAGTTGTAACACTGAACAGTTTGGTGTATATATTGCTCTACCGTAAATGACGTGTAGAAACAAAATACCTTTTTCGGGAGAATTTGCCCATCGAACGTAATTACGACAGTAGAAGATGGTTTCCATTCTGGTACATTATTGTTAAGAAACTTTCTGGAAATGCGACGGATTTTAATAATTTTACCACAACCAGGCGGAACAATAATATTATGTATTAACTCATCGTCCGACAAGTCAATGGGGACGTCTTTAATCAAACCCATGCGGGACACAATGTGAACGGGAATTGAAGCGTTATAATTATTTAAGGCAAGGGAGCTGTTAGATAGAAATGCATTGGCATCCTCGTGAGATTTAAATTCAATCGAGAGCCTATTACGGCCTACTCGTTTCACACCATCAATAACAATATTTTTAAAATTTTGTTTTAATAAAAACATACCAAATTTAACTGGGTGCAATGATTCTGTAGAATCAATTCGCCGAACGTGGACAAGAAACGGGGGACTATCACTGGCAACATACGTCTGCCTGCCAACTACGCTTTTAACTAGCTTTGCAGGTTTATTCTCGTTATTAGATTCAGCTTGTCTTTTTCTAGAAGTTGGAGAATATGAAGAATCCATACTCTGGGAGAAAGGCGGGACGGAGTCTATGGGGGTGAAAAATTCTGAATCAGGATCAGGAGGGTCAGGGTCTGGAGGTTCCTTATTACTCATTTTAATGGAACTACTTGTCTATAAATGTAAATATAAATACCGTGAATTGAATTTTCTGAATACAACAGTCAGCAAAGCTAAATTAAGAAAAATTATAATTTGAAAAAAATTACTGAAAAAATTCACACCTATCACATGTGACAGCCAACGTCCGAAAAACCTTCACTTATTATAGTCACTGATGTGATGACTTTGACATTATTGACAGTTGACACCAACTGACATATACCTCGATTGATATTTCAAAATATTTTACGTGCTGAGATGCGTAATATTTAATTTCATTTTACAGTTTTAATAAGAGTAACTCACTCAGATATTGAGTTGAGTCCTTGTTGACAGTCCATATTGTGCACTTGAGTGATAAAAATTAAATGTGCACTTATACAATTTATTTATACGATGATGTCAAATAATTATTTAAATTTCCTTAAAAAATAATCAAAGAATGTGTGACTATCAGCTAGTGCCAGTTAAAACTCAGTTCATTTTATCATCTTCATCTCAGCCCATTAACGTGCCACTCTGAGCACGAGCCTCTCTCACATAAGTGCGAGGGTATTGGGTCATATTTCACTACGCGGACCCAGTGCGGATTGGCGGAGGCAGGTGTTTGGCGTCCTGCTGTTAGAATATTTCAAGCTGCCTATTAGGCCTCTAACATGGCTTAACGACTATCACATTTAGTGACTACCGGGACCAACGGCATAACGTGCCTTTCGAAGCACGGTAGCGCTCGATATCAAATGCCACACAAACAAACACCCACCCCAGGACTGACCTCTATTAACTCTGCTTTACGTCGGTGATCGTTTCCAACCACCCAGCACTAGCTCCGCAGTGAGCGCTTCAAATACCCCTCTTTCGCATGTGACTTGGCCGCCGCTTGTTTAGTGTCTGCATCACAGATATATTGGTGGTGTGCATGCAGAGCTGCCACAGCTGTCATGTAAAGCTGAAATAGGTATTTGTGGTTCGACGCCAAGTTAGTTTTTTTGTTCAGTTTCTCTGACGCTCTAGTTAATAAATTGTAAAGTTAGTACCTCTATTTGAACATATCGATAAATGATCTTTTTAAAAGTCCTATACATCATTATGAATATCCTTTGACATATTATTAATAAATAATGTTCTGAGCACTAAAAGTGCTATGTTAATAAAATTACAACTTAACAATAAAGAATATGATTAGGTAAAAAAATGGTATGACTTATAAATCCGATACGTGGGCTCCTACTGTGGGCCTTATGGAAGCTCTGTGTCGCACAGCAAGCGATGTTGAAAGCTAGTTGTTGATCTTGTTGAAGAGATCCGAGAAACGAAGAGATCCGAGAAACGAGGAGATCCGTAGAAAAACAAATGTCACCGTCATAGCTCAAAGAATTAGCAAGCTGAAGTAGCAGTGGGTAGGGCTAATAGCACGAAAAAGCGATGGGGCACAAACAGAGTCTCTTTGAAAGTATGGCTACCAGTACAAGCCTTGAATGAAACGTACAAATGAATGAAATCCTGCATCGCACTCACGAAATTCCTCACGCTCGTAGCTATAAATAAAACACTCTACCATAATTCGTTGAGCCACAGGGAGATTGCCGCGGGATGGACCCAGCCCAGGTCTTGTTACAAGGCTTGGGACACCTCCTGGCAGCGCATCACCGCTAGAGCACGGCCGCGCCAGAGCCCTGCCGCCGCCAGCCCGACTGTCGCCACCGCGCTATCGCGCCGCCGGCTGTTCCCCGGCCATACCAAATCAGGAAGAACTACTCTACTATCATCGTCATCCCCCATCACTCACCCGGTCCCCCTGCCCCTAGCCCACCTCGCACAATAAACTCTCATCCTTAACTTGCTTAAGTCACCGCTTTCTCGCTGACGGCTTGCTGGGCCACCCTTCGGGATCTCACCCGGTGGTCCTGTCGTGCTGAGGGCGGTGCCGTAAGTCTCCCCGGTGAGAGTACCCCATTCGTCGAGACCGACGGCCGCTTACCCAGCGACCAGCGCCTCAGGGTCGATGCCCTGTGTGAAGAAACCCGAGGAATGGCAGAAGATCCCGGACGTTGAACCGCGGCTTTCAGGCAGACCGGGTACAACCATTCGTCCGGTAGAAGATCTGCCCATTAGTACGGGGCACGCTCCGCTCCCTTCAGATAACGTAGCGATAACACGTCAACTTTCAAAATGGATGGACGACCTGATAAAAGTCGCGAGGTCAAGTTTGATACAGGCTGCCTACAATCTGTCACTTAGGAAGCTTGTGGGGGAGGCCTATGTTCAGCAGTGGACGTTTTTGGGCTGATATATTTTAGATCTACGGCAATTCAAGAGTAGGAGGAGGAGGATTTATGGGAGTAGGAGTATAAAGACCTGGGTTTTTGGTTTTCTCACATGTACGATTAGTCGTACGATAGTAGAAACCCTGAAAAATATGTAGGTACGGTTTATTGTTGTAAATACTAGTTTATGTGTTAGATACTGCTACACCATGTAGGTGGGTAAGCCATAATTATAAAACTATAATTTCTCATCCAAGTTTCATTGACATTTCTAATTTTTGATTTCTATCTATTACATTCTAAATGGCACACGCGAGGTCAAAGGCATATAGTCTGATAGGTGTTAGAAATTATATCAATAATTCAAAGACTTTTAGTTTGGTAGGGAATTGTAGTTAGGCAATGGTGTATGTTTAGTGGTTGCCATGACAACGGAGACAGTATACCACGCCTAGTCACTAACACGACACAAAAATTCGTAGGTTATTAACGTATTTTTTATTATTATTCTATATCGTATTAAGTGAGCAAAATATTTACTTTGGTTGAGCTACACTTCCGATGGTAAGTAATTTTTTACTTCGTGTATAGTACATCTATATACCTACTTACTTAAGTTTTTAATAAAATAAAACATATAACGTATAAACTAACTGACAAAGATACTGTAGATTTTCACTTGTTAATTATTTCGAATGTCATAAAGGTAACTAACAATTTTTATCGGAAACAAAACTGCATTGTTAAATATTTTTTACATTTATCCATTATGTGACAATTTTTATTGATACTTAACTAAATTTATTAATTTATAGAATAATTTAAGTAATATAGTAGGTATAAAATATTTATTGAGAAATTATGTACGTAATAAATTAAGAATTATGAAGTTTTTACTAGAAATAATAAATTGTTCAGAATAAAGAAGTATACAAAACAATTTTTAAAATAATCTTGTTAGTAGTTAGTTCCATTTATATATAAAAATGGTATGTATAAGTATTCTCGGACGTCTTACTCAGATCCATCTAGACCCAAACATAAGAGCTTGTAATATAAGTAGGTTCTAAACAAAAAATAATTATTTTCGTCAATAATTACATATATGCAAAAAAGCTCACCTTCTACATAATTGTTGAATCGATATTTATTTTTTGAAATTTAATTTGATTGTGGTTTTAATATTTCTTGATTTCCTATTACTTTCATATTGCGTAAAGATAATTTTAAGTTTTATTTTTAGTTGTATTCAATGTTTATCTTAATTGACATACCGGTGTGTTGGATTATATTCTATACGCCTGTTTGTGTGACTTATAAATAAGTCATATATTTCCTATCTAGGTGTAGTTTATTTGCAATAAAGGATTATAACTATCGTACAGGTTAATTAAGTTATCTTGTAATTCAGGGACGTGGCGGATAAATCACAGGAAGGCTATGGTCGTCAATAAGGGCGGGGCAGTGTTGCGAGCGGCAGGCTGGGCGCTGCTCGCTGCCGGGCTGGCCACCGCAAGCCTATCCTGCCTCAGTAACCCATGTTTACATGGTATTTGTATTGACGATATTAACAGGTAAATATTAATTACCCTACGTCCCCTAAGTGACAGAAGTATACATGAGATACTTTAAAACGTCATCACAAAACCTAGCGCTACATTATGTTTGAAATACATTCTCTGTACTTACAGAGAGAGGGGTTTTAATGACTCGAGTTTGCATCAGATTGACAGTAGATAATTTGATTGAATATATCTTTAATGATCTTAATACATTGGCTGGCTCTTTAGCCAATAAATGTAGAATTAAGACGGTATCTGGGTCTTAGTCACCTGTTTCTTTATAACTTACATTCTAGTACATATTCCTGCTACTGCGTGGACGGGTACACTGGGGTGCAATGCCAAACCAACTGGGACGAGTGCTGGTCGGACCCGTGTATGAATGGCGGCACGTGCATCGACGGCATCGCCACTTACAACTGCTCTTGCCCTGATGGATTCATTGGTATAGTACCCGATTTTCGTGTTTGTCTATAAGAGCGTAATAAAATACCGTTATAGTTTATAAGTTCATATTCAGTTCAACAGTTCTCGTATAAAACTTGTTCTATTCAGGTGACAATTGTGAGACAAACTTCAATGAATGCGAGTCGAACCCGTGCCTCAATAACGGGACCTGTATCGACATGACCAATGGCTACGTCTGTTCGTGCATGCCAGGCTTCTCTGGGGAACATTGCGAGCTTGATGTGGCCGTCTGCAACTCCACAGAGGAAGTCAGGTGCCACAACGGGGGCCAGTGTATCGAAGGACCAGGGTTTAAGTTTTACTGTAAATGTTCAGCAGGTAAGACAGTCCTCTCTTGACTTGTAGTAATTTTAGGTACAATCATCCTTTTACCTTTAATTATGTACCTACTTATTCTTACGTATCTACAAAGAAAATAAGTAAAACAAGTGATTTCACGCGAACATCATTATACGATTCTGTAACACTCATAGGCATAGCGTTTTCATCTCCGCCAGCATATAAAATGATAATGACCAAGATAACCAAGATGATCGCTTACCAGTTCATGTCTAGGTGGAAATGGCAGCGTCGTTAGTGCTCAAATTCTCCATCAGATGCTTCGGATGCCTAGCAGCAGGGAATCTTGAAGGGACATTTCATGACGCTTCGTATTTGACTTCCATTTAAGACACACTTTACATATCAATAGATATTTAAAGTTGCATTGTTTAAGAAGAAACTTTTGTTTTTTCAAATATTATACCTATATAAAAAATACACTAACTAGTAAGTAGACTTAAATTGTAGTATAATATCTCATAATAATCTAGCATCCCGGTTGTCCTAGTCTTATGCTTAGGGCCCA
Organism: Musotima nitidalis; assembly: GCA_949126915.1. Lineage (NCBI taxonomy): Eukaryota > Metazoa > Arthropoda > Insecta > Lepidoptera > Crambidae > Musotima > Musotima nitidalis. The sequence continues at coordinate 7,164,367 of OX421415.1, read as the reverse complement.
GGGTCTGCCCACTGGTCTAACCAGATATGGCTGAACTTCGGTTATTACATGAAGCGACTGCCGTCTGACATCTGCAACCCAGAGGGAAACATCATTCTATGGTTAAACCAGCTGTCGCAGGCACAGACTTCCTAATATCGCCTGCCCAGGTGTTCAAGACAACCGGGATCAACGGGTTAACGTGCTTTCCGAGGCACGAAGCAAGTGATAATTACGCACATAACTTCGAAAAGTTATTGGTGCGCCACCAGGGTTTGAACCCGAGACCCTCTGAATTTGAAGGCAATGGGTCTCGCCACTAGACTATCGTTGCTTTATGATTATATCTCATGACAAGCAATTATTTTTACTGTCTATTCCATTTGGGGTATTATGGTATAATTTGTCTAATCTCATAAGGCGGTTGTATTTGGTAATTGTTTCACAGGGTGGGCGGGTTTAGAATGTGCGGACCAAATTGATGAATGTGAATCTAATCCCTGTCAGAATGGAGGTGTTTGTATCGATGCTCATGCCGATTACATGTGCGCTTGCACATATGGTAAGTCAGTCATTAAAAACCATATGTTCACGGGAGAAACACGAATTGTTCTCTCCCGTATTACAGCACCATGCATGTATCTATTTTCAACAAGTAAGCCGATATCAACTCAAAATATCGGTCGATTATTTTATAAAACAGTTAGGTTTAGGTACATGTTTTACATTTAGTTTAGGTTAACATGTAGCAATGTTAAATAGATAAGATTGTGCTACAATTTGATTTCCCTGTGACGAGATTTACAAGTTTTTCGCTTCGCCTTCCCATTTTTGTCATGGTTCCAATTGAAAATAATACGGATTTGCACTGCATACTGGGCCAAAGTATCTAATGGTTATCTTTATCATTAAGCGGGGGAATACCTGCGGAACTGGGATTCATCTGCCACTACGAAAACTATCATCTATAATAGGCAATAAAGCTCGTAAATTTTATGCACCTATTGTCGAAAACACATCGAAAAATATTTAAAATCATTTTTGAAATTATAGGTTTCACGGGCAAAAATTGTGAGGTCCAGATCGAGTTTTGCGACGAGAACTCATGTAGCAACGATGCTTTATGTGTTGTGGAAGATGGCGCGCGAATTTGCTACTGCGTACCAGACTACCACGGTGAACGCTGCGAGTTACAATATGACGAATGCATTTTAGGACCTCGGTAAGAAAATTCAATTCAAAACTCTGCAGTGCTCGCAACGAGACTGAACAAAAGTGCAATCAACTTTTAAACATTTTATTTTTTGTATTTTATTTTTCAGATGCATGAACGGCGGCACCTGCATTGACGGAGTTGACAATTTCACATGTTCGTGCCCGCCAAAACTCACAGGAACATTTTGCGAGTGCCTTATTCTTAAGAACGGATCATTGGACTGCGAATATGTTACTCCAACACCAATTCCAGGGTCATCCCAGTCAACATTCTTGACCACCTATAAAGATTTGTTCACAACTGACATCAGTACCTCCTTGACAACAGATTACAATGATACCCGACCGAAAACCATACCAACGACGCTAGAGACTGACCCTTGGTATTTGACCACTATTCCCCCAGAAACAATTTATGATACAAGCTCACAAGAAATTTCGACAAATACTGACAATGATCAGTTTGAAAGTACTTTACATATTGTTGATATCACAACGCCCAGAATTGATGACCTGACTTCGACACAAATTATTAATACTTCGGAAACAGGTACACAAGAAGAATCGACTACCCCTGATTGTACAGAAGATTGTAAAACATCTGAATATTCGACAGCCACATTGGAAACTGCAAACTCAGAACTTTATACTGTACCAACAGTAACTATAGATGTCACTGAAACAGAACAGTCTGTGACAACATTTAAAGCTATTACAGATATGAATTTACCTGGAATTGAAAAAACAACTTTAAGTACTGTTTTTACAACAGATTTTGATGCATCTGTTTCTGATGTAACTAAACCAGTAAGTGCAGAAATAACTTCTACGCCGAAAGAAGACCTTACAACAGAGAAAATGTTTACTGATACGCCTACGGAACATTCTATGACAGATTATCCAACACCACCTACGTTTACTACAACTGAAGCAATGGATGTTACGACAACTTTTAGTAATACCACATACGTTTATCCATCGTTACCAACAGAATGCACAGAGTCCTTATGTGGAGGCAATGGGAATTGCATAAGCACTCCCCATGGATCTCGGGTTTGTAATTTTTTTGTTGAATAGTCTTGCATACATTTTAATAAATAATAAATATAACCATGATCACTTTTCCAGTGCCACTGCAACTTTAACTATGAGGGTAGATTTTGTGAGGATAAAGTTGTCATCACTTCGGCAGCATTTGGTGGAAATTCTTATATAACTCACAAATTACGAAATGGTACTTCAATCAGCGTGCAGTTTAATGCGAAGACGTTAATAACTGATGGACAGATAATGCATGTAGATATAGCTCAAGATGTTTACATGCAACTGTATATGTCTTCTGGTCTTCTGAAATTTAAATTTTCATGTGGCTATCAGACTATGCTTTTAAGCGAACTAAAAACATTTGTGAACAAGGGCTATCTTATGAAAATTGAGACAAGGTATAAATATTTTAGTTTCAATTTTGTATTATAATTGTGTAGCGAAAAGTAACATCTATTCAGAAAATAAGTTAAACACAGGAAATCATTTTTACATCTGTTAAATTATATTACCTATTTTTTCTTTACAACGTGTTTAGATTTTCATATCATTTATTGCCCGATTCCGAGGTTTTCTAAACAATATTTTTAGCCACAAGCAGCATACAACTATTTAACATTAAGTAATGTCAATGTGTTTTATTAATTTTAGATTAGACTTGTACATAAAGGAACAACAATGTAACGCCACACTTCGCCTAAACGACACCGTGGCTATGAGTGGTGGACAAGTAGCAAACATCAGTGCCCTTCATCAAAATACTACCCTCTACTTAGGGAACAGTCCTAGCATCAAAGACTCTGATTGTAAACCCTTTGTTGGATGCATATCAAATTTAAAGGTATGTTTTATATTGTGTGTCTTTATTAAAAACAAACACAAAAATATAATATTTTAATTTGTATCTTTACAACATCAACGTCTTTAGTCATTTCGAGCACGAGATTTTATTCTGATGTTTCTCCACTCAACCTAAGTGAATGGTTTTGTTTTTTTTTGTTTTTTGTTAAGTAAACTTCTTATCTCAAAAGAGCTAATGCTATCTTATTTAGCCCAAATGAAATTAAGTACTCTTAATTTTAAGTAATATCAAATTAAAATATCCTGAGAAAATATTATTTGTATCTAGTTCAATATAAAAATTATCGGCAGCGTTTCGAAATTCTTACCAGGTAAATGGAGATAATCGTGGTGTATTTATTGAAGCGCTGGAGGCTGCAGAGGTGACAGAATGCTCATCTTTGGCGTGTTTGTCTGCACCATGTCTTAACGGAGGCTCATGTAGCGATCATGGCCTTGGCTACATCTGTTCTTGTGCCAACGGGTATGACTTTGAATAATTATTACACAAATATCATATTACACTAGATGAAGTTTTATGTAGAAGCTAATCGATTACCCACACACACACACACCATAAAATAACACGCTTTAGAAAAGCAAACAATCCTTACAGATGCTACAAGAGCTATTGCTATTTAAAGCGCGCTCTTACAAAGACGTAAATAAAGCTTTGACGAAGCTTAAAAGAAACTCAACTGGATTTCGTCTCCAGTACCTTATTTCTTAAATATAGAACAGTAATTGTTAATTGTGTTCCAGTTGGTCTGGCACTCATTGCAATGAGTCGGTGTGCGAAAACAACCCGTGTCAGGCAGGTGGAGGCTGTGTGCGGCATCCTGGCAGCGGCTTCCTCTGCCTTTGTCCCTACGGCAGGCACGGGATTTTCTGCGAATATAGTAAGTTTTTTTTTATCTCTTTAATATTTATAAAGGCTTAGCAACCGTTTTTTCCTGGTTGCTCGCTAAAGTGTAGCTAGGTATGTACCTGGTAACATGATGTAAGGGTACTTCATCCTCCTTTGTGCAAAAGCACAGTCTACAGATGATCTGGTGCGGTGGGGTATACAATTTTTTTTATTCAACATGATTATGATATGACCTTTATTATCATTTTTAGCGGCACTATCTATCGGTTTTGTTTAGAACCACTTAAGACATGCAATGATCCAGTTCATTTCTAAATTTATCAAAACGGTGTTTAATAATACGCACTTCTGCTGAAGTAAAATTTTTATATTATTGTAAAAGAATAGCTTATTGATTTGTTTTTCTAACAATGTTGTAAATATTTCAGACGTGGAAATAACCAGACCTTCCCTAGCGCCTATAAGCACGGGCATATCGTCATACCTGATCTACGCACTGTCACCGGTAGCACTAAACTCGGACCGCTTCGACCTGCGGCTCAGGTTTCAGACCTCTGACATGGACCAAATTGCCTTACTGGCTTTTATTGGACAAACTGGAATTCACGACTCTAGGAGCCAGCACTTAGCTCTGACTTTCGTGAAAGGGTATCTGATGCTGTCTTGGAATATGGGAAGTGGTAAGTTATTATATTTTTTAAGTAGTTTTGACAAAAAAAACTGTCCTGTAGTATGTATACTTAAATAAAATTTAAAAAAACTGAATTCTTATAAGTATTTTTATTGAGTGAACTGACTAAATTTAAATAAAGCTTTCTGGAAATCTTATGCAGGGCTGAACTTTTATTTTTTTCAGTGTTAATTTACTGTGGTCAGTTCTAGACCCGAATTTGTAAATGGGTAAACGTAAAGTTAACTGCACTCTTGAGTTCTTGAATTTAGTGAATGAATGAATATCAAGTATTTCTATATTCATTAACTTAATTCAACTAAAGAAGGGATTTACTTGACATAGGTATTACACCTTTGTAGAGTTAAAAATATAAATTCTGCTGTCGAATTCTTTGAAATGTCTCGCATATTATAAGCACACACAAGTTAGTAACTTTTTAATGATGAAATGAGAGATGTAATTTCTGGTATCCTGCTTTCAGGTCCCCGTCGCGTTTTCACCTCCCGGCCGCTAAGTCCCCGTCGCAGCGGACATTTGGTGCGAGTGTGGCGACGCGGCCGCAGCGCGGGGCTCAGCGTCGACGGAAGGTTCAACGTGTCGGGCAATGCTCCTGCCCACGATGCTAACATGACCACGCTGCCTCTAGTGTTCATAGGTGAGAGGGATTTTGCTATTCTGCAGCAAAGATCTTAGGTACTTAAATAAGATTAGATTTACAAATCTAGTGATAATAGCTAGGTAGATAGAAATATTGTTTATCCAAACTATAATATTATAAATGCGAAAGTAACTGTCTATCTTTCTGTCTGTCTGTCTTTTCTTTACGCCTAAACTACTGAACCGATTTGGATGAAATTTGGTACAGACATAGTTTGGAACTCTAGAAAGGACATAGGAGAGTTTTTAACCCAAAATTCCCACGGGAGCGGGAACTTCTCAAAAATCCCGTGAGATCGGGAACTATGTGGGTAAAATCAAAAATCTGCCGGAAGTCACTTTTCCACGCGAACGAATAGAACGCGAACTTTTTTCACTATTTCTTTACTTTTCTACGAATTTGTCGGGAAATTAGGGAATACGGTCCACTATAGCACCGCGTGGAGAAACTTAGCAATGCCAAAGCATTAATAAAAAAAATTACTTAACTGTTCAGGTGGTCATCCTTCATTCGGGTTTCAAGAACTCCCGCACGACTTACCGTTACATAGTGGATGGAGAGGCTGTATTTGGGAAGTGGGAGGCGCGGCGGGGGCGGGCGGGCCACAGGGGGGCCGCGGGGTGGGGCAGTGTGGGGTTGCTCAATGCACCGCCAAAGCGTGTCGCGCCCCGAGAGGAGTCTGCGTGCACTCGCCTGCTACATACGGGTAAATTTTTAGTATTAGGTATACATTTTACATTATGTATCTAGTTCAGGTCTAGGCATCCTCCAAAGACTAAGCAAGCTATGCTTATATTTAATTTATACGATATATTTAATTTGCTACTAATATCTTATGTTTGCAGATGCATCTGCAACGATGGTTGGTTCGGTGCGACTTGTTCTTCAACGAGTAATCCTTGTGACAGCAACGTCACTCAGTGCCTAGGCAAATGCGTCATCACAGCCGAAGACTCTCTATGTGACTGCCCGTATGGAAAAACTGGTATCAACTGTGATCAAGGTTAGCAGTTCTCTTTACAATGTTAGCTATTTGACAATACTCAATGGTCTTTAAAATTTTAAACTGTTTCTTTTGTTCTCTTAGAATTAATACCAACAGATGTTCTTTTCACTGGCGTCCGATCATATGCCCAACTGCATCCTCGTACTATATCTAGCGTCAGTCTATCCTTTGAAGCTGAAATCAAACCGTCCAAAGAGAGGGGACTTTTGCTATTTGCGGAGACTCCACATTTCTACACCGCACTGTCGTTGCAAGGAGGCTTATTAGAATACAGGTGGACAGGTGAGAATTTATAATTTTATAAAAAACGTAAGTAGTCAGTATTGCAATATTTAAAGTTTTCGGATAAGACATATCCTCGAGCAATTTTTAAATATTGTAGTAATGAAGGCCTCTTAAAACTTTGTTCACATAGGCCAGTTTTATTTAACCATGTAACATTTTTTGCCTCTTAACAGGGCCTTATTTTGCCGTAAATTTCCCCGTTAAAGTTCTAAAACAAAAAACATTAATCACAATTGCTAGCTTTCAGTTCAAATGAACTAAGTAAGTATTTTTGCCTTACAGATCGCCTGTCTGGGGTGACATCTCTGGTTCGAAGTGGCGTAGTGCTGCCATTGCGGCAGTGGCATTCAATCCGTGCTGGTCGATACGGCAGCCGTCTGTATGTGTGGGCAGATTCCTCAATTACTACCCGTGCCCTTTTGGCTCATGCCTACCCCCACACCGCCGCCAATACTTCTTTATGGTTGGGTTAGTATTGTGTTGAAATAATCAAATTTTCATTGGACTATGTCATCATCATTCTTGCAATCATCTTCATTATATCAGCCTTAAAATGTCCACTGCTGAACATTAACCTCCAATAGATTACACTCTACCCTGGGGGGTATCTGGCCATAATCACCACGCTGGGCAAGCGGATTGGTGATTGCAGTTCAAGCCAGTACGCAGGATGACGCTTTTGCCCATTATCCGGTAGGATTACTCTTTGTCGACTCTAATCTTATCTACTAATAATAATATCATTAATGGGTACATCATACATTTGGTGATTAAAAAATTTATTCGAATTACAAATATTAGTATGATGCACCAAAATGACCCATCTCAGCATTACCTTTATACAATGTCCTAGCACTGGTTTTCAGCTGGGCTATTTTGGGTGCAGTGCAAGACATCAATTATTACTATTCTTTAACATATTTACAAATGTGTATTTAAACTGAACTTAAAGGAGTGAAAAGAAAAGGAACAAAGAAATGTAAATCTGAGCTCAACGTCCATTATCGTGTCTCTTTTAACAGAAGAATACAGGTTACACAGGTGACACATCCTCCCGCTTCACTTCCAGCAGGAAAAGGTCATTAGATGATAATCCATCCCAAAAAAAAAAAGAAAAAGTTATACCAGGTCCATGCGAAATCATTGTAGATTCATGGATGCAGATTACGAAACACCTATCTCCTTATTCCTCTTAAAATAGATTAAGAGATAGGTGATAGATGGTCTCTGCTATTGGTTATGTATCTTCAAATTAGCAACATAAAGATCTGTTCATTTTTAGGAGGTGCTAAGGATTTATCAACACTGCCTTTCGACGTGATGTCTGGGGCTCCAGAACCATTCTTTGGTTGTATAAGGAACTTTCACGTTAACAACATTTTGTTGCCGTTAGAGCAGCGTAATATAAAAGGTAAAGTATTTATTATATTTTATATTACAATGCGATTCGCTTCTTTACACACTAGATATCATAGTTATAAGCAGCGTGATAACTGTTAACTTAAAACTAACAATTGTCTTATACTTATCTTCTGATAAAGCAAATTATTTGAAACATATAAACTACGTGGCAGAATAAATCCACACGGACTTCTATCAACAATATGAAGTGTCTAAAATAGTTCTCAATTCCAGAAAGTCAAAACTTGGCGGATTGCGATGGCACTCCATGTGGTGTGGAAACGTGTCCTGGTGGTAAATGCATTTTGGACCAAGGAAAGGCGCGTTGCGTTTGTGGAGGAGAAGAAATGACAAGCCCCAGACATGTTGGAGGTTCAAGCGTTGGTGGTCAAGAAGATCCAGGGGTAGGAGATTCCGGGGGGAAATATGGTGGTGCCAGATGCAGACGAGAAGCAATGTGCTCGCGAGAAACTTGTGTGGCTCCAGCGGGACATTGTCGCAGAGGGCGGTGCGTCTGCTCTGCCGGTCGGGCTGGAGATAACTGCGATATTAGTAAGTACAATCAACTATAAATGAAATACATGGTTTTGCATAAATAATCTAAATAAATTTTAATCTCTAGTAAAAATCGAGTTCTGTATTTTTCAGTCGAAGATCATAATTATCGTGTTTTATAAATGTAAAATTATTGAGGCAGTAGACCGAATAAAATAACCTATATTACTTTAATATTTGTGTAAAAGTTAATAATTTTAACTTAAATCTGGCAGATATTAATATAACAATACCCGAATTCAACGGTGAGTCTCTTCTATCACTGAACGGTCAAACAGATGCAATGATGGCACCTAAAGCTGGTCAAACGGAAGAGCAACGAATACACAATGATCACTTTCCTACATACTTTGCCCTCAACTTTACCACCGCAGAACCAGATGGGCTGCTGCTATGGTTGGCAATGGTGAATACTTATTTTGAAATATCATAAACTTATCTTATTTTTGTTATGACTCTATAGTTTGTTGAATGCAGTTTTAATAATTGTGACATTACTTCTATGATAACATTGAGAAAATTACTAGATATGTTCATAACAAAGCACTGGTTTAAATAGCAGTGACGTAATTTTTGAATTAAATAGTAGCAATTTTAGCAAGAATATGAAATCGGCTACGAAGCGATGCGAAAGCCCTCCTACAATTTGCACGTCTTATCTAGTAATCGCTGAAGTAATAGTGAACTTAGTAATCTATACAGCTATAAAGATCCCCTTTAAATACACTCGCGAACAACCAAATTGACTTAACTGCTAACTCTACATTCAAACATTGTTTTAGGTAAAAGGAACTTAAACGCTAAGTCGCTTAAGTTATATCGATTTGGTTGCTCGCGAGTGTAGTCATAGCAAAGTGTCCGCTCACCACAATTGAGATACATGGGCGTAAGATTATTAGATGTACTTGTATGTGTCAATAAGTTTGACTTAATATTGTCCTTACAGGTTTTAATCAATTCAGCACGAGACGATTTACAATTTTACTTTTTCAGGGCACGGACTACTTAGGAGTCGGACTTGAGAAAAGGATACTCAAATTGGTTTGGTCCTTTAAAAGCAAAAACGCATCTCATAAGAATGGCAAAAAGAACAGCAAATCAGACAGTTCCATGCTTCTGCCTCGGTTGGTGCCCCATGCAGGGTTTCTATCTGACGCTGAATGGCATCTGCTAGTTATAAGATTGGACAAAGCCAATATCACGCTGAGCGTCGATCAAGTAGACGCGTATGTTGAGGAACCAGACTTTGGAAACATACTGGATTATAACGTAGATGTATTTATTGGTAAGTTTAATGTTGTGCCAATGTCCAAGACATCATCACGTTTAAAAATTATTTATTTGTTTGTCACACTAAACAGAGATACAGTAGGTGCAAATATAATATATACTAAGTGATATACATACAGGTTTTAGCTCCACTGACATGTGTATATGTATGACAATGTGGCACTAATAAGGCTCTTTTAACAGAGAGTATTTTAAAGAGACATCAAAAAAAACATAGAACCTAATCCATAATCAAACATTTGTAGCTATATTTCGACGTGTTATTGATTGAATTATTTAAAGTCTAATCTACCTTTTTTGGGGCACGCAAAAGTATGACATGCGACACACTTGCCTCTGTCTCACTTATGTTCAAAAAGCTCTGAGCAGTTTTCCTAAATAAGGCATAACTCCTAAACCATTATTACGTTGCTTAGCAGTTATTCTATAAACAGTATCACAAGTATCAATGGTTTATAACCCAAGTTAGCCCACCAGTAACTATCGCTTTTTTGACAGGTGGTATAAACGAAGGAAGCAATACTATTGCAAAGAAAATATTCCCGTCCAACTTCAAGGGCTGCATTGATCACATATCAACTAAAGAAAACGACTTTTTGACCGACTACAAAAGTGTCTACAGCGAAAATATCAAAATGTGCCAACTATTTCCTATTACTTAATGCTACATGAGTTTGTATTAAAATTTTATGTAAAGAGCCATCTATTGTAAAAGAAGTGTTGTGTTAGGTAGTGAAATTAATTAAAATATCATGTAGTCGACCATTATCGTAATACTCATAGTACAAAAGTTTCTAGTCTTACAATGAACCAATGTGTCTTTTAATTCTAGTCAATTTGTTTTTAAGATTTGTATTTTTAATTATACATAGATAAGGTCTTCTCTCCAGTTAAAATTAATTTTCTCCATTAGAATATATTAGGGACAAGGAAAATGTTTAATTGTAGAAAAAAAAATTAAAAGTTTGTCATACACAAAATATAGTTTTATTGATATATTCATGTTTAATAAATTGTATACATAACATCATCAAATATTATATTATAAACATATACATTTCGTTATACGTTACTTATTCAAACACAAATACAATATGAGATGTTATCCCCGTTTATCATATATCTCATTAATTGAAAAACATTTAGTCTCAACACAGAACAGTAATGTAAATGTTGGCGATCGTTCAGCACCTGAACTCGCCTCACACGAAGCTCGTCGTCACATTTATTTACAATTTTCATAGAGCAAGATGTACATTCAAAAGTCTAGGCCTATTTACAAGTGGAATAGAGTTGGAATGCTTGTCGCTCTACTGTCAATCAGTTTGCAATTCATGCATTGTACAGTTTCTAAATATCATTTAGGAACATTCGATTCCTTTTATATGACGCTATTAATCTTGATATATTTTCTAAAAAATAAATATTATTATATTATTAAGCGATAAAGAATAAATAATTTGTTAAAATAATTGCACATCATCATTAATTATAAAATATATTTTTTCCAAAAATTAAATTCTTTTATAACATTGCAAGCTGGGCTTACAAATTTAAATATGCCATAAGGAAGGTAGGCACGAAGTGAATTTATATAATAGAGTTAACAATTAAACAAGTTTATTGAAACCGGAAAATTAACATGTACCCTAGGAATGTCTTGGATAACAACAATAATAAAAGATATACACAGAATAAAAGAAGCTGATCACAGGAGAAGTAAATATTATATATTTACGATAATATATTAACCTATTAGTGTGTCACGGTATAATCTCGTCGGTTAGTACATTTTCTACAAACAGTGATTGCAATTAGTACCTAACGCGGCCAGGAAATACCACATGGCCACTCCACACAGAACATTCATCGACAACAGTAACCTATCGTGATATATAAAACATCAATGTTTATAATGGATATTCTCTTATAACGGTATTATATTTTAATCTAACTTTCCAATAAAAGATACACAATCAATAAAGACACTTTGCTTAACTAGACCAAAAAATATTTAAGAGTAATATGTATAATAATATGAAAATCTGTTAATATTTTCCTAATAATGCTATTAAATTAACAAACATCAATATGGGCATTTTTTTATATTTCTTTGAAAAATTACATTTGGGACACATTGACTTATATAAAATGTAGTCATACGCGTCGATCCCTCAATTAATTTACCGGGTGGTAACAATCTCAATAAATTTGTAATTACTAATTATCTATACATTATACAATGTCATAATAAAACGGTCATGTCCTAAGAATAAAAACATAATTAATTATAATATTATCGACGATATAATATGATAGGTACACCGACATTATAAAATAAGCATCTGAAGTTATATAAAAAAGTTGGAGAGCGCTATACCGTAGGAGGGACCACGGGGGCGCAGTCCGCTGCCAAAACTGTTTACCAAAGCATTTTGAAATATTACTTTAAACAAAGCATTTACTTGTAAAATCAGTCTCATTCGCATAAGGAAGTGATCACAGCACGCACACTGGAAACTCGTTGCAGAGCGGGGGGCCACGCCCCCCTCAACAGAACTTTAATAATAGAGCACCTTAGTTGTTTACTAACATCTTATAATTAAAACTGATAAAAACTCGCAACAGATCGATCGATTTTACAATAAAAAATATATCAATATACGGCAAACAGGGTCATGATGACTAATAGGTAATAAAACTTCGATAGTACACTTCACAATCATAATTAATTAATACGAACAAGTCACGTATTGTAAACTTAGATAAAACCGAGACTTGCGATAGCTAAAATAAACACAGTATTTGAAGCTGTCAATTCCTAGCAAAATATATTAGGCCTTCGCGTCGGAATTGAAACAAATATACAATGGCAAGTTTTAATATTAACTAACGTAGTTCATGAAACGAAACGCAACTAATGCTGGCGGCTTGTTTTCTTACTTTAAAGAAAATTACTTTCGAATACGAAGGATGACTTCAGACACAAACAAGAGCCATAACCGTCATATACCTGCATGAGGTCATATCATTTTGTGCAGCTTTAATAAATGCATATAGTATGACCAACATTAGCGCAAGAGAGCAACGAGGAATCAGAACTGCGCATCAATATCAGTATTTCCTATCAAACTTTACCACTTTGTGTATCAGTAATATGATAATTACCGTTACATAATAATATATGAATACAAATGCCGTGCTAGGATAAGAAAAGAAATAACAAGATACGAACGTAGACTAGATAACGAAGGTTGGAGAAAGTGAAAAGAAACGACACGTCTGACGGCACCGACGCGCGCTTTTATGAAAATATATATATTTATTTATATCTTTCAGAAATGGCAACTTCACATTTACGCATAAAACATTTTACACAAGTGAAGCTATTCACATAGGGCTATATAAAATACACATCCGTCGCGGGTTTCGCCACGGCGCTCCGGGGCACTCTCGATACACAAAATATAGATCGATAATACCATCTATCACTACAAGGATTGTACAGGTCCAGGCTCGGGTGTCTGCCGGGACTGGCCCGACGCGGGAGAGCGGGCGGGGTTCGTCTAGAGGCGGGCGAGGGCGCGGGAGCGCGCCGCCGCCAGCGCGCGTCACGGGCGCGGCTCCACGAGGCGCTGCAGCAGCACGGCCACGCCCACCGCTAGCAGCAGGAACGCGGCCGCCATCAGCAGCGCCGCGTGCCGCGCGGGCAGCGTGCGCGCGCTCCCCGCCCGCCGCCGCGCGCGCACCCCCGCGCCCGCGCCCGTCACGCCCCCGACGCCCCCCGGGCCCGCCCCCGCCGCACCCGCTGGCACAGCAACCTTCGTCACGCCCGACCAGGCGCTGCCGAGCCCCGCTCGCACCGCCATCACGCGCACCGAATATTCTGATCCCGCTTCCAGATCTTCCATGAGGAAGTGCGTTTCGTTACCGGAGTATACCTATGATTAAATTAAACGGGAAAGTCAAGCATAAGGTCTGCAGCTTTGTTTTCTATTATAAAATTTGTGATCTTACGAATATTAATGTGTAATAACGGTGGATTATTAACCGTTAAGTATTTGTGAATATACACGGTTGTAAATTAAAAAAAAACAATGCAATAACCCTTTTTAAATTCTCTCAAGAAGTCCATGTAACATCTCAGTATAGTACCCCATCTTTACTAAGGACTCAAGGGGTTTAGCATCTCATTTACCATTTATAAAAAAAAGAAACTAACTAAAGCTTGATATCACCTCGAGAGCGTATCAGCTGAGTTCTCTCTTGAGGCATTTAATGAGTGTGATTTATTAATACGGGCTTTAGATAAAAGGATGACTTTTGAAATTGAAATAAAGTTGTATGAATCACTGACCTGTTTGAAGATGGTATCTTTTCCGCGCGCGCACTGCAGCACGTAGTGCGCGTCGTCGAGCGCGTCCCAGGCGAGGTGTGCAGCGCGGGGCGCGGACAGCTGCGCGCGGGGCGCGGGCGGCGCGGGGGGCGGCGCCGCGGGCGTGCGCGCCGACGTCTCGGCCGCCCACGCGCCGCGCCCGCCGCGCTCCGAGCTGGCGCGGATGCGGAACCAGTACTCGCTCGCCTCGCGCAGCTTCTTCACCTTGCAGCAGCGCGCCGAGCCGCGGTACACGGGCCGGAAGTCGCGCGCGTCCGCCGCGCGCATCTCCACGCAGTAGTGGGCGCCCTCCGCCGCCGCCGCGTCCCACTCCAGCCGCAGGCAGTTGTGCGCCGCCTGCAGCACGCGCAGCGGCGGCGCGGCTGGCGGCTCGGGCCGCGTGCCGGCACGGGCCTCCTCCGACCACGCGCCCGCACCCAGCGCGCTCAGCGCCGCCACGCGCCACGAGTACACCGTGTCGGGCCGCAGCTCGCCCACCGCGCTCTCCGGCTCCAGGCTCTCCGTGTCGAAGGCGCGCTCGCCCACCTGCACGCGGTACCCGGTCACGTCCGCGCCGTGCGCCGCCGGCGTCCGCCAGTACAGCCGCAGCGACTCCGCGGTCGCCTCGTGCCGCAGCCCAGTCGGCGCCGCCGGCGGTGCCCGCGGCATCAGCAAGTCTCGCACGCCGGACCACGAGCCCCGGCCTGCCGAGTTCGTCGCGCACACCCGAAAGAAGTACGGCGAGAATGGAACAAGTTTCCCGACGGTGCAGACGGTCTCCGGACCCCGGTACACTTCCGCGAAGGCGTCGTCGACGTCCGTCGCGCTCATTTCCAGCCGGTAGTCGATAATAGGCGCGCCGTTTTCGACCGGCGGAGTCCACTCGAGGCGCGCCGAGCTCGGCGTCTCGGCGACCGCGGTGGGGACTTCGGGCGCGTTCGGCGGAGCGGCGGCGGCGGTAAAGGCGAGCGGCGCAGACGGCGGGCTGGCGCCGATGCGGTTGCAGGCAGTGACCCAGGCGCGGTAGGCGCACCCGGGCCGGAGGTCTCGCACGACGGCCTCGGGTGCGGCGCCGCAGTACGCGAGGCGCGCCTCACCCTCGTCCGCGGGCTGCACCTCGAGCCGGTACTCGTCGAGCGGCGCGCCGCCCGTGCAGGCCGGCGGGCGCCAGCGCAGCGCGGCCAGCGTGGCGCGCGGGGGCGCCGCGTGCTCGGGCGCGCCGCACGTTTGGGGCGCCGCGCACTCGGTGCTGACGCTCTCGGCGGCGGACCAGTCGCTGTCGCCGACGTGGTTAGCGCAACGCACGCGCGCGCGGTATGCGGTGCCGGGCCGCAGCCGCTCGCAGTGCGCCTCCCGCTCGGGCCCCTGGTAGGCGGCGCTGTACCCGTCGCCGCCATCTAGCTCCAGCGTGTAGGTGGTGATGGGCGCGCCGCCGTCCTCGCCGGGAGGCTCCCAGCGCAGTCGAAAGGCGCGCGAGTGGATCTTGCCGCGCGCGGTGGGCCGGCCGGGCGCGCCGGGCCGCTCCGGTAGCGTCCGGTACGTGACCTCCGTCGACCAGGGACCCTGGCCGTCGGCCGTCTCGCTTCGCAGCCGGAAGCGGTAGTCGGTGGCGCGGCGGAGGCCCCCGCACTCGTAGGAGCAATCGGGCCCGCTGTAGACGGGCAGGAAGCCGTGGCCGCGCGCCGCGTCGTCCATCTGCAGCGTGAACTCCTCGTCGGCGCGCCGCTCCCAGGCGAGCGCGAGCGCGACTGGCGCGGCGCGAGCCAGAGCGGGCGGTGGTGGTGCGGGAGGCGGGGCGCCCGCCGTCCAGGCCACCAGATCCTCACTCCAGTCGCCGCGGCCGCATTCGTTGACGGCGGCGATGCGGAAGCGGTACTGCGTCTGCGCGCGCAGGCCGGCGGCGGTGTGGTGGCGGGCGCGAGGGCGCGCAATCTCGACGAAGCCAGTGCCGGCGCCGTCGTCGCGCTCGAGCAAGTAGTGCGTAATGCGCGCGCCGTGGTCGGCGGCGGCGGGCCAGCGCAGCTGCAGCGAGGAGCGGGCGCGCTGCGCGAGACGGGGCGGGGCGGCGCGTGCGGGAGGGGCGGGCGGCGCGCGGAATGTAGCCGCCTCACTGGCCGCGCCGGTTAGCTCGCCCGCGCGGATCTGCAGGCATACCGAGTACTCGCACCCGGGCCGCAGGTCCCGCACCCTGTGACCGAACAGAGTTAACGATGAGAGCTTGTTTTTACTAATTACTCGTTATCATCAGAAGACTAGCGCGTTTCCACACTTACCGACAGGAGAGCGATGGCCCGCTGTAGATGGCTTTGTATCGTTTCACATCTCTGTCACCGAGTAGTAGATCGTAAGTGAGATCGACGTTTGGCAGCGTGACACCTTCTGGTAGTGGAGAGTTCCATTGTACTAATGCACTCGTTGGAGTGATATCGCTAACCTGAAACGGTAAAATTAAAAATGCCTTATTCATGTCAGATTGAGCTGAACAAAATAATTCAACACAACACAACAACTTTAGTACTGAATGAATAGTACTGATGACAGCGTTTAAGGGATTTGCTCAAAGCACAACTTGCAATGAAACTTATGTGGTTGACGATCAAAATTGATGTCAAGTGTTTTAGTATACCTGGGGCGTGCGAGTAGCTGACAGTAGATCTAGCACAGCCTGCGTGTCGTTCTCATCGTCGCCCTGGACCGAGGCTCCCGCGGAAGAGCCCTCTCCCTCGGACCAGGCACCGGACGAGGCGCCCCCACTGCCGCCCCCGCTACCGCTCCCGCGACCATTTAGCTCTTTGCGAGGAGATAGAGACGGCGTGCTCGCACCTGAGTTTGCTTCAGCTGAAAGGTAATATTATATAATATTGTATTCTTGGGTTGCTTTTCATGTGGCGAAATTTGTCCTGGCTCATATTAAGCATTTTATTTTAAGTAATGCATTTTGTGCCAAGCAAACAATTCTATTCTATGTAATATAAATTATTGTCTGTTATCTAGTACTCTTATACTTATAATGCAATGAAATTGTGTATAATATAGAAAAAACAGTAATTGTTACTAAAAGCGTTCATTTTGTTTTCGATAATTATAATTTATTTTATTTTACAAAATTTAATTATATTTTGTATTGTATATCACTCTTAGCTTGTATAGATAAAATATGAAATACGCTGTTGTGAGTTTTTTTCAAGCACTAGGTATAAGTTGTCATTTTAATGTTGCAAATATACAATATATTAATTTTTTTTAAAAATGACTAACCTGTGCCATTATTTCTACTGGTTTGTTTGCGCTCTAACTTCTGTTTTAGCTTGGAGTACTGCCTCTGTGTCCTCTCATCTTTTTGGTAAACAGCTGGAGGTGGGGAGTGCTGCATGTGGTGTGGTGGCACATGGTGGAAGTGAGAAGGGAAGCCGGCATTGTAGAAATGCTGAGGCCCACCCGCACCGTTTGTTGGACCCTGGAAGGAAATTGAAAACATGCCTGTTAGTTTTCAGTTTTTGTAAACACTTACATCATAATTCTCTATTTTTCAAATATTAAAGATGTTAGAACTGTAAGTACCTGTTATGGATACATCATATGTTTCATTACATCATACATTATATGCAATGTTTCTTTTTCTTAATTATTGTTAGACTCCGCCCTATTTGAAACTTTTGTATCTGATAGGTTACAGTTATTGATAGTTTTTAATTTGGATATCTGATAGTTTTGGTTATGAATATGGATCTCCATTATAACCTTGATAATTACCTATGTCCTGCAGGTACCTAGCTGTAAATATTGCAATCATTGCATTTCCTAGTAAACAAATGCAAATTTCCATGTTCATGAATTTATTATTTTTCCATTTTTAGACATACTATTTGTTAGAATTAAAATTTTGTACTTTAATATAGTTTAGTATTTATTCCCGCGGAAACTATATATTATAGAACTATAAACCTAATAATATGTTTTCTGAGGGTACAATATTTAGTAGGTTGTCACCAAAATATGTAACAAGTACAAGCTTTGTTCTTTTATACTTCTTATTGTTATCAATACTTGTTATTTTTTGAGGATGTTATACATGACTATAGTATACACTGACTATATGTATAAATATGTGAAATGTAGTTAATGTAGAAATATTATTTTTTACATAAATGATGAATAACTATTATAAATCTATACATGGTACTGGGATATTTATTTAATTAAATTATTTACAAATTAATTTATTACTAAGTAATATATATTATTGTTTCTGTTTATGAAAATGAAATTTAATAATATTTAGATTTCAAGATACCTCAATTGTCATGATACTTAAAGAATGATATAAATATATATAAAATTGTTTATATTTCCTTAAACCTTCTTACGTAAGTTTAAACAATATTCTCAACTGCATTTACAGTTTTAAGAACTTTTGAAATCAGTGAACAAATACTTAAAACCCCTAGCTCTATTCAGTTTAACTGTTCTAGATATATAATATAATACATATAAAATTATATAAATAAACATACAGTATTATGCAAACTGGCAAATTATTGTGTGGCAAATGTATTCAAATCATTTATTTAATATTTCAGTAAATGCAATACAAAACAAAGAAAAATCATAATATTATTATTAAAAATATTTACTTTACTCGCATATAAAATCCATTATTTTATTTGCACCAAAAGAACATTCTAGATGATAGACAGCAATTTAAGAACTTTTTGTTTAAATGTGTATTCACAACATAAACATTTGTAATTATTTCAAATGGCAGACCAGTTTCTAGACACCCTATAAATTTTACCATTTCTCATCTCACTTGTCTTAAAATATTACATAGCACATTTCATTCTTAAGAGATGTAAATGTCAAAAATCCAAAATGTGCCACATAGTGTTATATATGCCACAAGTCTCCTTTTATGCAGATGCATTGAGTGCTTAAAGATATTTTTAGAAATTCAACAGCTGTCCGTTAGAGAGCACCAAACACCAAATCGGATATGCTATCGTAGTTATGACAAAAAAATCTTTAAAACATTCTTCCATAAAATTCAACATGTCTTTAAGGCACTAGACATGCAACTTGTGGTTTTGGCAAACTAGCTACAGCAGTAGCTGGCACATTAACTAAACCTGGGAGGTCTTGAACTCTACTGCCATTTCATCAGTTTATACATCTAATCTATTGTATAGGCAATATCTAAATTACAGTACTGTACTACATGTAGGTACAGAAATACAGAATCTGGTACTTAAACATTAATATACAGTTTACTAACCACCCCTGTATCCTTGTGGTCCTTTTTCTTATTAGTTTCCGAAGGATCACCCATTTATTACAATAACATTTAAACTATCTCGAAATATTTACGTCACCGCCACGTACAAAAAAATACAAGCCAAGTCACTCGCCGGTGATAACACGCGACAACACAAACGCGCACTGGTTATTACACGGCCAAAGTCATGCAAGCACTGAACACCTTCACACGATAGTTGAAGGACTGTACACTCAAAACAACTGGTTAATCAGATACCGAGCTGCGTTGAATAATACCCTACGTGTATGCAAGAGTTAACATTTACAAGCGAAACGATCGATAAATCGGCGGAAATTGTTTGCACAGAATGCGAAACAAATTTTTCATACATCAACTAGTGGACTTAACACATTTATTCAAAGGAAAGTGCTGTAATTGAAGGTTTATTTATTTTGCATAATTCCAACAAAACTTTTATAGATAACTTTTTAAATAATAATACTTTTACTTCACTTTAATAATTATTAAAAACAACACAAAAACAGTGGACTTTATTGCTTTATTCGCAGTTCGCACCAGGCAACATGAACAAGTACACAATCACAATAAATAATGAAATTGGAACTAATGAACGAAAAATACATGGAAATAGAGAGAGTCAAGTCAAAATGAATTTGACAAACAAAACAATGCTAAGGTCACCACAGAATAGATATTTGTGATTATCTGTCTGTTAAAGGAATAGTGTCTGTCAAATTACACAACAATAATCGATATAGGTATCGTAAACGGCGTTATCGGCTACCAATAAAACTATAATAGAGAAAGAACGACCGACTTCTTGGCGGGAAAGTGAAGCGTCATGACTGCAGTTTTGTTTTATTTTCTAAAATTTGTGATATTTCTAACATTAATGTGTAATAACGGTGGATTATTAACCGTTAAGTGTTTGTGAACGTACATGAGTGTTGGAAAATGAAATAAAACAGTGCAACATAACTTTTCAAATTCTCTCAAGAAGTCCATGTGAAATCTCAGTATAGTCCCACATCTTTACTGAGGACTCCAAGGGCGGCGGCTTAAGGGGAGGCGATCTCATTTACCATTTACTTAAATTTATATGATTTTAATATATCTCTAACTTGACACTGGCTAAATGTGCAAACCGCACGAAGCTATTATTTAAAAGAAGAAGAAGAAGAAGAACGACCAGAGAGAGATAGCGATTGCAAAGGCTACATGTCTTTTTTTATTTCAGCTTTGCCACTTAATAAAAATATAGAAAATGCATGTTTGCATACTGGTAATATGGTCATAATAATTTTTAATCAATAATTTTTCAAAGCGTCATTAGTAAATGTATTGTCCAATTTTTTAATTCAAGAAATTAGATACAATCTTTATTCTCGTTTCAGCCGAAGTCATAACTGCTTTAATTATAACCGTCTGCCCTAAACTATGCCTTCATTAGTAGATACACATGCTTAAAGACACACTCAGGAAAATGTTAAGCATTTAGCACACTTATTAGAATGTTAGTCAGCAACAGGTCAAATGTTATTATAT
Source organism: Musotima nitidalis (assembly GCA_949126915.1). Taxonomy (NCBI): domain Eukaryota; kingdom Metazoa; phylum Arthropoda; class Insecta; order Lepidoptera; family Crambidae; genus Musotima; species Musotima nitidalis. The sequence continues at coordinate 7,143,358 of OX421415.1, read as the reverse complement.
ACTTAAAACTTAGTAGTAACACGTCAATTTTGAGTTTACTACTTTTTTATTGCCAACCCAACCAATGATTAGGCACCAAGTTATCAACGCGGAATTTTTAGAGCTATGCTTACTGAATAAAAATCTCGTTTAAAACCAAAGTACTTTATTTCTGGTTTTAAAAATGTCACTATATGGCCTCATCACATGAAAACTGTACAATTTCTGACAAATTACGAAATTGCGTTAATAATTGGATACTTAGTATATTTAACGTCGAACATTTAAAACACTCCCAAATAAACTTAAATAAAATTTGAGGTTATACATTTTTATTGCGAAGAGACAATATGAAGTAAAAGTTCATTCAGAGGAGTTATGTTTTGTTCTACAACATTTTTGTATGCTTTGTATTTAGAAATCTTTTTAAAATTTTTATTATGTATTTCAAAGAAATTCATACAAGGACTAGAAGTCAATAGCAGACATTGTTGTTATAAGTCAATTTGCATCTACAATTTATTTTATTTATATTATTATCAATTTTGCATAGTGCGGAATAGTTCCATAACCTTAAAAAGAGAATTATTAAACAAGAAGTAAATGCAATGCGGAGACTTCTTGGCGGGAAAGTGAAGCGTCATGTCTGCAGTTTTGTTTTATTTTTTAAAATTTGTGCTATTTCTAACATTTAAGTTTGTGAACGTACATGAGTGTTGGTAAATGAAATAAAACAGTGCAACATAACTTTTCAAATTCTCTCAAGAAGTCCATGTGAGATCTCAGTATAGTCCCACATCTTTACTGAGGACTCAAGGGGTTTAGGAGGGGGCATCTCATTTACCATTTATCATCTTTATCACCACTCATTCTCAGTAACTATAATTTATATGATATTAATATATTCTAACTTTACACTGGCATTTAGCCAGTGTCAAGTTGCAAACCGCACGAAGCCATTATTAATAATAATAAGAAGAAGAAAGGCAATGCGAGTTGTTGTTATTCCAGAAAATGCATAAAAGCTTATTATTATTCTTGTCATACTTGATTAGAGGTAGTAATAATGAATTTGTAGGCCGTCACTCCCCAGTCCTAACTTCAATGTAAGTTCAAGAAGTTTCATACGATAAAACTTTTCCCACTTCATCTTGAGTAGATTTTAAAGAAGTTCTCAATTGATTTTTGAAAAATTACAGTTGCGCGGGAACTGTCAGAAAGATATAATAATCATCACATCACTGACTTTCTCTGTGGGTGAAGCGAAAGGCTGTGTTAGATTTTCACTTTGATTATAAACCATCCATGTTTCTTCTTAAGGCCCTTATGTTTCGGGCCATCTCGCAACTTTACTTACATAGTGGTGTGGTGGTTGATGGTGCGGTGGTGGTGGCTGGTGGTGCTGCGGATGCGGCTGGTGGTGGTGCGCGTGCGGGTGCGGCACCAGGTAGTGGCGCAGACTCTCGTCCATGACGGGCTGCATCAGCTGCGGCATCATCTGCGTGCCCGGAACCACCTGCATCCCACCTGCAATTTGTACAAACACATGCTTAAAAAATTTGCCAGTAAAATGCCAGAATGTGAAGGATCAAAAAATGGCACCAAACTTATCGAATCTTTATTACTAATAACACCACTTGATTTAACAATGAGTATCCTAGTACGTGTAAGAACGTGTGGCGGTCTAGAATAGAGCCCCCTCTTATCTCACGGGGAGTCGTAAGAGTCGACAAAGAGAAATCCTACCGGATGATGGGCTACAGCGTCATCCTGCATACTTACTTAAACTGCGATCAGTGACAAAATCTCACCAATAGAATGTAATCTATTGGGGAGGTAAGGTTCAGCAGTGGAATTTAGAAGGCTGATATGACGCACACACGTATCTCTATTCTGTTTTTAAGTAAAAGCTTTAATTTTGTGTGGGTTTCTTTTGCGACAAGTATTTTTAATTTTAATAAATATATTAATAAGAAAAAAAAATCCTATTTCTTTAAGAAGCGACCTGTCTTAAGTAGCATTTGTCTAAGTAGCTTTCCGTCTCTTGGGACAATTAGGTACGTGACTATTACTACATCCTACACTTATTCCCGTAGGCAGAAATCACATCCTTCCACTAGCTACGATCCTGGCACACACGTTTAGCATCATGCAGGTTAATTTACCTTCACCACTACTTAGACCTGCTCGTTTGGTCATGGAAGATCTTAAAGCTATCACTAGCGAATTTTAGCTAGGCTATTACGCGTCTTTCCTCCCAAATTTTTTGATTTTTTTTTCATGATTTTTGATTAAAACAAATTTGAAGCGTTATTTGTTAAACTAACGTCAGCACGCTTGGGGCACACAGCTCACACAAATGCGGTCTGTTGTACACATTTAATTGTATGCTACTATTTGCAGTTTTTTTAACACCAAAAAGGAAAATCGTTGCCTAACGATACTTTTTAGGTGTTGTCTCTTGTTATGATGTGTAGAATGCGTTTGGTTTTGCCTTTGGCTTTGTCTTTGATCAGAGTCTTTTTACACTTAATCACTTTTTACTGTATGTGTAACTACTAGATGGTTGTATGAACAAATATAGTATAACAAGCAGACGTTGTTATATTGTTTATTGTTATTAATTCAATTTATATAATCCAATGCATACTGGATAATATAAAAAAATATAAATATTTATTACAACATAGTTATGATGTAGATATACATGGTGTATATAAGTACGTATATATCTTACGTAAGACGTATGTATATGTATAGAATCTTTATGGCATCTGAACGAGGTATTATGTATTACGTTGGTAAGGCCCATGTACAACTTACGTACATATATACATTTTGTTATAAAAATTATACCTATTTGAAACAATTTTCTTATTGTTTATATTTTGACATCGCTCCACTCGAAACTTAGAAACTCGGCTCCCAAGAGCGTTAGTTCGATTACCACACAGGACATTTTGGACATTTTTTTATGTGGAACAACAAAAAAAGAAAAAAAAAAAAAATTTGTACAAAAAGTATTTTCAACTGTCCACTAACCTACTAACCCTAGGGTTAAACGGCGCCGTGTGAGTTGTTGAAGGTTTTATTTATTATTAATAATGGTTGACCAGATCCTCTTAAAAAGTAATAACATAAATAAAATCCTAAATAGGACACTATAGAATTGTTTAAACAGCATTCACAACGTTAATTTTATAATCGCAATTTCTTTCGACCACTGCACTATTGAAATCATTTATTCAAGTTTGGCTCAGTAGAGCTCTTATGAATGTCATACTTATAAACTAACGCGCTTATTCACTGCGGATTTATAGGATAATTTAAAAGAAAGCCAATTCGAATACCAAGCCACTAACACACGAAATGTTTATATTTATAACAACATAATAGCATTGTAATGATTACAAATCCTTAATAACAAATTGACATTTATTATTTTAAATGATATAATAATATGTCGTATTTAATAAACAGATTTAGCATGTATATTTAGTAGCCCAAGCTAATCTCATTTGCAAGTGGTGCACCTGCCGATTAACGAACGAGGCACTGGCGAACATAACAGTGCCCGGTAAGCGGCAATAGGCTTGCCACCTATTACGTGGGATCAACTGTATAATTGGCTAAGTGTGGGCGTATAATATGCCTGTGGCTACCCCTTCGGGGAAACAGGCGTGACTGTTTGTATGTATGTATGTATGTACGTATGTAAATGTGAACGGATACATACATTACTGTAACATGTAAACTGTGCCTACATTTTACGCAAATAAATATTTTTAATTGTATAAGTTGTTTGGATCACTTTAATGTTAATGAAAACAAATTGTAAAAATACTTAATATTATTACTTTTTTAACTAGCTGCCAACCAACAGATGACCTGACAGCGTGTCATTATTTGAATCGTAAAATATTGTCTCAATTAGAACATTCCATTGAAAAAAGATTATGCAGCTATGCAGAAATTTTCCGGGTAAACTTTTCCAATTTTTCTTTCTACCAAAACCTAATTAAGATTGGATCAGATCGGTACAGCTGTTCTCAAGTTTTCTTGCGAAGTTAAATGAATAATTTGTATTTCAATTTTATGACAAAGATTCACTATACGTATAAGCATTGGGGAAATGAGTAGTTATATTTTTGTATGTATGATGATTGCATGTTTCATCCCTTTAATTTTTTAACTTTTTTTTAGTTTAATTTATTTTGTGCATGTATATTATTTTAGTTTGATTATAAGTTGTTAACTGTTTTCCTCTTTTTTTGTAAGTTATTTGTATTCTTTTAATTGTTGAGTTGCTTTGAGTATTTTATAATATTGTGTAATTATTTTTAAGTAATAGTGTAAACAGTGTCACCAGTATCTGTGGTGAACCTAAATAAAAAATAAATTTAAAAAAATCGCTTTTATCTGCAATTTGGGGTGTTCGGAAATGGTAACGGATCACGTGAGACAAGAAGGCATTCACCATCTACCTACCTACCTTACACCTAAATCTAATATGTGTGATATTTAATATCGAGTGCTATCTTACTTCGGAAGACACGACTCCATGTTAGTCCCGACTCCCGTTTATCACTATATGACTGATAGTAGTAAAGTCAAAATCATTTATTCAAGTTTGGCTCAATAGCTCTTATGAAAGTCAAATCTTATCGCCGGGACTAGATCGTAAAAGAAAGGGCAAGAAAAACTAAAAACGACCACGCTTATAAAGTCTTTTTCAAAAAAGTTAACAGACTGCTTACTTAATGTGCTTTCCGAAGCACGTAAACGCTGGATGTCACACTACACAAACAGTCACACATCCAAGGACTTACCTTTATGACCTTTGCATAGATTCGAACTTCCAAAAAACAAACACTTTCGCCCTAGTAAAGGCTACCTTATTCATGAGAAACTATTTTGTTTCTTGACAACACTTTCCAAAAAAACATAAAAAAATTGGTATATTTGAGGTATAAAAATCCAACGATGGTTAAGTTTTTCTTGGTCAAATTAAGAAATTCTTACGAAATTAAAAATAAAATAAGAACTTATTATTGAATTAAGACTTTTAGATTTTACTTAATCCCAGGTTGCAATAAAACTCTGCAAGATAGATTTGTCAGGAAGCTTAGCTCAACGCGATACTCCATTAAAAGCTTATAAGAAACAGATAGTAGGTATATTTTGTATAATTTTTTTTTCTTTTTTAATGTATTTTATTTTTTTACCTGTGTTTATTGTATTACACTGCACATATTAGCCAGTTTAATATTAAGTTTTTTTTGCCTTTCGCAGGCCTGCTGGAAGATTAAGAAGATTGTTGATTACATATAAATAAATATTGCATTCAAAGTTTATCCCACAGGTATGCGATTTAAAAAAGGACCAGTAGGTCACACGGACAAAGTCGCGGGCGTGTTAATAAGTTGAAAAACTACTGAAACTAACAAAGTTCACAACTAGCGCCATCTCTTAATAAAATTTTGAGTTAGTTTAGTAGTAGTAGGTATTTGAGTTTAACTTTTCACCTTTATTGAGGTCTTTTGTGTCGGGGATTTTGCATTAACGGATTTGCTGTATCAACACTGATATGAAAGATTAAATAATTCTAGTGAATCTTCTAGAACTGATAACCTATAAAAACAAATTTATTATTTTATTGTATTGGTTGATATCTTATCAGGTATCATATAACATACCTACTGTTGATAGTGCAAAAAAACAATGAATGAGGAGATTCGTAGGAAGTTGTGCAACTTTACTGTATTTTTTGTAATCTCGATTTCGTCTCGCGGCCTTGTGTGTGCCAACGTCACGGGCTGCTGGTGTTTTTATCCATTTGGACGGACAACGCACTAAGGTGTTTGTTCCGCTAGTAGTTCGTCAGCGGTTACCAGTAAACGTATAATAAACGCATTTGTACATACTATATGTATATTTTGCATATACTATGGTACGCTGATATTTAGAGCTGCGATAGCCCAGTGGCGAGACCCTTAGCCTTCAAAATCAGAGGGTCTCGGGTTCAAACCCTATTAGCGCACCATTGACTTATCGAAATTATGTGCGTACTTGTTGCTTGCTCCGTGCCTCGGAAAGCACGTTTAGCCGTCTTAATGGGCTAAAGATATAACGCAAAAAATACGTTCTCCATGCTAAAAATTAAATTCAAATTTATTTGCAATAGTTTTTATAATACTTTAAATGGTTACAGAGTCAGCACGCAAGAAATTTAGAAGCTCTTTATTAAATATTCCCAAGTCAAGTACCAACATAAAAAGCTTTATTATTACGAATGCTTTAAAACTGCACCTAGGAAATGGAGCCGCTTGCTAATATAAATGCGAGATGCCAAGCAGTGAAGCGCTTGGTTGAACCGCAGAATTGTTGAGCAATCCCGCCTCGGGTTGTACCTGTAGGAATCTTTGAGAACCTTGACTTCAACTCTTTGTTTTGCCTTAGCGCCGACAACGGCGAGCTAAGGCTTCTCTTAGTTGTAATATCGTATTAATTTCTGACACAATCGCTAATTTAGTGCGGTTTTGATTCACTTGTCGCTTTCGTGATATAACGACACGACTCCGACAACTCAGATATTTAATACGTACCTACTGTAATAAAAGCCGCCAACAAAAGATTGATTAAAACAATAAACCTTAATAAGACATAATTGTGGACTGTGGGTACCCTTCGTGGCTCATAAAATCTTGGTTTGAAACAGGTTTCATGTCGGCAATATATCCTAACATTTCTAAAGTCTACAGTAAATATGTTATGACATACCAATAATATCATATTATAGTAAGGACTTTTTAGTGTGCCAACTTAAGTACTCTTTTACTACAGTTACATAGAGCGAGAAAGGGACAGCTATCTACTTAATTAATTCAGCAATGCGAATAGGTATTACAAAGATTGCAGTAGGTAAACTGCGCATGGAATCATCATTAAACGGCAAAATTCCGGTAGCATGTTCCAGTGGTTTTCCATAATGAATCATCGAAATTTCATGTAAAAACAGTTGAAAATCAGCACATAGAGTCTCATAAATTCTTCACCTCTAGACATCTTCAAAGTTTGATTTGAAACGAATATTTTCAGTTATGAGAAGATAAAGACTATCGCGTCACCAAACTCCAGTATTTGTTTAAAGATATCATTTACATACATCGCTATATACAGCATTTTTTAAACATACTTTGTACAATTCTATAGATAGACTATTATTGTCTCTAGCCTAAAATACGATAAAATGTTCATAAGTAGGAACTAGTCCTATTTGTATTTACTAATGTACAAAAAAGAGAAGAAAAAGAAAACTATTTTTTTTCCACAATTTGCAACTTAGTTACTAAGAATGAATGCAATCAAAAGCTGCCATCTAAATGGATATCTTCTGAATCACCTTACCTTGTCTATGGTGGCAATCTGGGTCGGATACCAATCGATGTCTTTAAGTAAATATATTTTTATGAATTTATACGAAGAAAACAGATTAGCTGGCCAATTACGGGTCTGAAATTTAGGTTTAGAAAGGTCCCAAAACCGAGTTTTAGGAAATGTATGTCCAGCTATTTGAAGTCAACATCGCAACAAAGAAACATCGAGGCATTGTTCTATTTTGAGATATTTATTTATATAAATTCGAGTTTCAAAAAACTCTTGAGAACTCTCTCTCTCTGTTTTAAGTAAAGTCTCCTCTACTTTACTTTGACTTGACTAGACTGTGACGGACTTTCCTTGACTTAGAATGTGACTAAATAGTTAAAACGCTGCTTTGGAAGTAACTTATTGTATCAAATTACTTTATTGACACCGGCATATACTCCACTTGTTAAGAGTGCATATCTTATAAAATCCATATGAAAAGTTTTGGCGCCAACGCGAAAAAAGACACAGCGTTAGTATTTTGTTTTCCAAGATCAAATTCAAATTATTTGATACTGGCAAATACAGTTACAGAGTGATCCATATTTAAGAAAAAAAACATAACTAACCATAGTCAGCGTGAACGGTGCACATGTGCGCGTGCTGCGGGTGCTGCTGAGGATGTGGGCACATGTCTGGCGGCACGAAGTACTGCTCGGGCGGGTAGTACTCCCCGTAGTAGCCCTCGGGCGCGCCGGCCTCCGCCACCCCCACGCCAACCATCGCGGCGGCTACCAGCGCGGGAGCATCGCACGCCGCAGCCCGCGCCGCATCCGACTCCACCGGCACACTCACAATCACGGCACTACACTAACACCTGGAACAAATCAAATAATCATTTTAACATCATGTTAATATGTCCCGGAGAAACAGGCGTGATTCCATGCTTGCATCTTTATCACAAATACTTATACAGGGAAACGGCAAACGGCAATGCTATAGCCAAACTTGTACAGTTTTGTAGGTAATTGTTTTAGTTTATAATAAAGATTGCAATCGGCTTTAGGATTCTCTGCTGGCGCATTAGTTTCCTAGCGCTTCCCAGGTCTTTCAAGCGGGGCATGAAACGGCATCTAAGCAGGCCAACATGAGTTTTCACCGTGATTGTTCCAAGGTATGAAGCGCTCTCAATTTTTTTGACTGCATCTACTGCTTAACAACGAGCAACATCCTGCTTTTTGACGAGCTGCTGTAATTTTGACGTGTCACATTTAAATATCAACTTGGTTACTCGCAGTTGATCGGATGCCAGAAACTTAGTTCGAAAAGCTATGGTTTCTTCGGCTTCTCTTAAGTAACGCGAAGTTCAGATATTTTGGTTTGAGCGGTGTTCTGGGACTAATGCCGAATTATCTGAGCTCAAGTTTTATATCTGTTATTAAAGTTTATTCGTACGAGTTCGCAAGCGCCATTGTCGCATTGCCAAGGTCCAATTAAATCTTACAACTCCTCCTTACAATCATTTTACAATGTGAAAGTTCACAATCTTGTTTGATTTGATTTATAAGTAGGTACTCAACACAAAAGTTGTACTCAAAAGGAATCCCTGGAAATTGAAAAGTATTTGTTTTGCTGAAAACATTCCTAAAGAACATTGATAGGAGGAACAAAAAACATTCTCATGTTACGTAACTAAAAAAACAAATTGATGCGGAACATCTTGTTACAAGTCTTGATTAAGAAGATGCAAAGAATTTCTATGTGCTTGAAGAAAGAGGAACGTTGATTGAAGTAACAATAATCTCTGGCAGTGGAGCACAATGCAGCTCGATACTCGAGCGTGCAGCCCGCCGCATCCGCGTGAGCTCGCCGTGACTGCATTTGCCTTTTAAATTTGTAACGACCCTGATTACTGCCTCTACGCCAACTTGTCCCAATGTGCCAGAAGAGGGTTATTCAAAAATATGTTTGTAGACATATACATAACTATATGCATGCTTTGTTTGTGCATTTTACTTTATTTCACTGCATTCAGATCTTTATAGAATTCAACTCTATTCAACGTTTTTGTTTTGTTAAATACCTCCCAACTTGTATAAGTTAACTGATTTTGAGTGAGGTTCATAATAAATTAATAACGCATGTCCACGTCATAATAGGCATAATTACCGTAAGTATAATCTTAGTACATACATACATACATTCACGCCTGTTTCCCCGAAGGGGTAGGCAGAGGCATATTATACGCCCACATTTAGCCAATTATATAGGTGGCGAGTCTATTGCCGCTGACCGGTCACTGTTATGTTCGCCAGAGCCTCGTCCGTTGATCGACAGGTGCACCACTTGCAGGTGAGGTTGGCTTGGGCTCCTTAGGTCTTGGTAGGATCCCTATACACCCCTAAACAACGTCAAAATTCTCTCTTTTTAAGTTATTAAAGATGTTAGAACTGAAAGTACCTGTTATGGATACATCATTATGCGATCCCCATATGGATGCGGATAATCCTAGTATCCTGCATTTTATGCCAAATTTCAGTCAGATCTGTCCAGTGTTTTGACGTGTGTTATACGTCTACACTTATAACCTACACTTGAGGTCAACTAATTGTTATTGGACACGCTGGTGTTAATTAACAGATTCACAAAAAAATATTTTGCTGATAATAGGTATCTGCCCAAATAGTTATAATTTGTTTACGTCGATTAATTCCAATTCTTAATTGGCACATTAAAAATGATACACAAATAACCTTTGGCAAAGGTACCTATTGAAAGCCACTAACCTGTGACCAAATAGATGTGCTATTGTGTCCACGATGCAATTCATAAAAATGAAAACTTTTAATTTATTACTTTCAAATGGCTTGGCTCGTGGAATGAGCAACGTGGAGAAGTTTTACCGAGCTTCCCGTGACCTGTCGCAATTTTATCATACCTGAGTTAATTTGATGCTTAAAGTTCCTACCTACATCACCCTAACTACGCACAATAGATCCAAAGGAACCGAAAGTCAGAACAATTTGGTAAGGGAATTTCGACCAGATCAATTATGAGCAAACCGCCTGGAGAAACCGCCGAAGTAGCAAAACAGATATCCAGTTTTAATTCTACTCAATTTCAAACGTTCTTCATTACGCTCTTTTAATAATGTCGCGATTAGGTACTGCCACACCACGCATCATCACTGAGATTAATAGGATACCAAATATTACAAAATCTAAAAAACGTCCGAAGTATGAACAAGTTAATAAAGCTAACAGTGTGTGCCTGAATCATAGCATGTGCAAGGATGTGAACTCGCCTACTCCTACGGGAATAAGGCGTAGCAATATGGATGTATTATGTATATCTTCGAAAGTGCTTTTTAAAACTGATAATACATGATTTGTTCAGATGTTGACAAAAACAACCGTATTGAGAGACTGATAACAATTGACGATGTTTATCGCAGATTTAATGCTCAATTACTTCCAAGAAAGACGAAAACGAAAACAACATCGCCCAACACATAAATACATAATTTAAGTATATTTAAAAAAATACTAACGATACATATAATTATTTTAGATAAGACTGTAATTTGCATATTTTTGCTGTTTGTTTGTTGTTGCAAGATTACAATAGTTTTATTTTTTAATAAGCAGTATGAAAGGAGACATGTTTATGGACATCCGGTATTATTGCGTGCTGGCAAATTGTTGTCACATGTTTGGTAGGTATTTACCCGCTGTGTAAATAAGTACTTCATAACATCGTCGTCTGTATTATTTGTATCTATGTCAAAGTGTTTTTAAAACTCAAAACATTACACTCTCTCTCTATCATTGGGAAATCATATGAAAAAGAACTTAAAGTTCATACAGGCTTCGCTTTGGCGTGGTGGGGGGGCGGTAGGGCGTAAGCCGGGAAAAGGTAACACCCAGAGGTTGGCGACTCTGGGTGCCCTTAGTACTAACTACCGGGACGAAATCCAAGAGAGACCTGTGGAGGGCGCAGCGGGCGGGCCAGGAGGGTGCGTCCAGCGGCGCCAGAAGGGTCTTAGGCGGCGGGGGCAGGGGGCCAGAAATTAATTTTATGTTAGATTAGGTTAATTACTCTCCCTATATCCATTTAATAAAAAAAACTACTACTTCGAATCGACAAACCGGCCCTTAAAAAAATGTATACTGATATTAAATTAACGAACACACAAACAAACCAACACTTTGCTCGAGATGTTACCAAATCATGCTTTTGAATTTTATAAACACATATAGACCAATACGCTCATTTCACAAAACCATCAATTCTGATTCGAGTTGTCGAATATCTCCAATTTAGTATAACATCCTGTTTTTTCCAAGTATGCTGAGCCAATGATCTAGATTGTACCAGCTAGACACGCAACAATTATGTTGATACTATAATTGATAAACATTACCCAGAAACAGAACTGAAATGAAATACAAGTATTGCTTCGGGGATTCCCCTCCACAATTATCTATTTATTAATAAGCACACAAGTTTCTCATTATCATACCATGTCATTATTAATGTAACAACTTTTTATCTCGAATATTGCGAGACTCCTGGGGGATTGGTAACTTGAAATAGGTCACGCGGGTAAAGCTGGGATGGAAATTAGTAAGGTACATAAAAGATAACTGAGCTATGATATTATTTAATTTCTGTGGTCTTGAATCCCGTATGACTGACTCATTATCGCTTTCCTGTAGGTACTATTGAAGCTAGGCATATGTAATTTGGCCTCCGGACGCGTTTACTTTATAAACGGACTATGGAGGCGAAATTTCATTGTACACATAGGACCTGTTAATCTTGACCACTATCATAAAGACTAGTGTTTGAAAAAATACCACTAGTGGCAGCAAACGGGGCTATTAAAGACACTATACGCTGTCACGAGAGGGTAGGATTTGTCCAAAGACATTTAACTATTACTATATTAAATCTCTTTGCCCGAACGCTTTGTTTGCCGAATTAGCACTAATACAAAATGTATGAGAAATATCGTCCGTAACTTGTAGCTGCCACTGCTATTAGTTTAGTGCAGTATATTATATAGGAATAACGATTTTAGGAATTATATTTATAAGTAGGAGAGATATTTTGGCATTTCAATGTAAGCTTTACTATGCAAATAAATAAACGAGTTCTCTTGAAAATTAGACCCTAAAGCAGATAACATAGGTATAGAAATTTCCTTATACGCACGCAAAGCCGCGGACACGTATAGTTTTAAAACTTATGTTTGTAGGTATAGGAATACTGAAACAGTGTGTATGAAGGTAGGTACTGAAGAAGACAATAACTCATCACTCTCGATCGTTTTCAATTGGATAAACGGAGCTGCGTGGCGTAGAAGATTCGAGACGTGGGCTTGCTTGCCCACTCAGACCCTTCACACAACATTTATCTTCCTACTGAGATTGGATTAGTTACGTACGACATAACCTTAGAAACGACAGGAACGAATCATGAGTAGTATTAACTATATGACAGGAATGTCAATCCGTTAATACTACTTGACTCGAATTAGGTAGGTACTAAGCTCGATTCCCACATGTTTTAAATACCTATATATTTATAAAGGTAATTAAAAAAATTATAGGAAAAATAGCGGATTAATTTAATTACATCAGGTATATTCATTATTGTTTCCGACATGTTTAATGAAATCGATACAAGTATTGTGCAAACTTAATTAGTATATTTACTAAAGGTTAAGGTTAGATGGTTGGCATACAGATACGACACGAGATTCGTTTTAATTACTTTCCAATCAGCTGGTCGTCAAACAATTAAAACAAAACGAATCTAATTATGACTGGTGACGCACGTAATACTAATATGAGTCATCCAGTTTTTGGGTTAAGAATATTTAATATTAGCAGATTTTCCTTAGGAGTTCTATGTAAATGACGCATTGTAAAACACACCTTTAAGTTCTTGTTTGGGCTTCATTTATTTTGTTTAATTTTTTTTAATGATTCACCGTTTCTGTAGCAAATTTGATGTTTAGTGAGTGTAAATAACCATAAACAGATCTCATGACTATCTTTCTTAATCTTATCTTTCATCATCATCATCATCATTTCAGCCATTCGAAGTCCACTGCTGAACATAGGCCTCCCCAATTGCTTTCCACGTAGATCGATTCTTTGCCGCCTGCATCCACCGGCTCCCCGCCGCCCTGACCAGATCGTCGGTCCATCGCGTTGGGGGCCGCCCTCTACTACGTTTGCTGATTCGTGGTCGCCATTCAAGAACCTTAACGCCCCATCGGTCGTCGGTTCTTCGAGTTTCTTTCGAGAGAAACATACCGTGTGAAGCCTGGCCACATCGTTAGTAATGACAAGTATGTATATGAAAGTGCACTACGCCGAACCGGAGCAATCGTCGCTTGACTGTACTCAATAACAATAGAGCTGATACTCAGTGTCCAGCGCATTAGGTACATGCACATTACTGTCACTCATAACGGGGCAGGGGGCCGTTCCACAATTTATCATAGTTGTTGCAACAAACGGACGTGAACAAGCGGCGCTAGGCGACCCAACAATACTTATTGCATTATAACTCCACATCTAATTTAATCTAAATATAGTGTTTCTTTGTATTTTCTCTTTAGCGATAAAAAATAAAAGTTCGATATAACTTCAAATTGTTTAAAACTTGTAGCGAAGTTTCTCATCTGTTTTGTTACTGTTTTAAAAAATTTTTTTGGATTAGGTACTTTTCTTAGGGTATCCAAGACGCACTTCGATTGTGATCCGATCCGATTATGTGTTATTCAAATTTAACTTTATTATGTGCAGCGGATTTATATCGATTGACATTTCTGAATATTGACTCTCCTGATGAGTGCTTGCTATTGAAACAGGAGGCCGCGCGAATTTACTTATCGACTTTGGTTTACTTCTGTGTCTGACTGAAGAGCATTTACTTAGTATACTTCAGCCTGCTGTCAGGGCTTGCAAATACCGGCCAAGGGTAGGTAAGTATGACTGCACAATAATCATCACGTATGGGAGTGACATAAACGGATTAGGACGTAAATTCATTATTTAGTAAATATAGATAGGTTAGACTACTAAATACTATTATATAAATAATATTATTATAACCATACACTATTTGAAACGATATCAGATTTTGGATTGAAAGGACAATAATATTTCAATAAGCACACGGAGATCAAACCAAAAACAGACATACAAAATGATATTGTAAAATCTGGTTATTAAAAAAAGTCAATGTGTTTTTAATTTTAATACTTTCCATTAGCAAGAACTGCTTTGCCTAATGTGGCCACTAGTCGGTTGTTAAAACTGATTGGTTTTGATTTAGAATTGTTAGAAATCTCGCATTTTAAGCGTAAATTGTCATAGACGACTATAATTCCATTTTACCATCGCGATAACGTAAATAGAGCACGAACTATGCCGCATACATTAACAGCGCAGCGTGGTATGCGCGCACGCAATCACGTAGATAGTATGAAAAAATGTCATTAGCATTCGTTGTACCTAGTTTTATGTGTTACAGACATACCCTGTTGATATGCTATGGTGTATTTAGAATTCATTGCTAGAAATTTCTACATACGCGCATATTCGTACGATAAAAAAATATACTGCAAATATTTTAAATAGATCGGCAATGGTATAGCATTTTTATGAAGACTATAAAATTATTTTAAGTACCAAGGAGTTCCTATAATATTTTAAGACCCATTTAATGAACATATTTAAAGAAAATATCTCTATATCACGCCTGGGACACAATATTTGCTTTTAAACAATTATAGCATCAAAATATTACTAACTAGCGGCCGCCCGCGAATTCGTCCGCGTGACCTACATATAAACATTCCTCTTGAATTACTCTATCTATTAAAAAAACCGTATGAAAATCCGTTGCGTAGTTTTAAAGATCTATGTATAGGCGACTTTGTTTTATACTGTATAGTCATGTAACTTCATGACCTTACTTGTTATCCATAAATTGTAGGGGTGGGTGAGCGGATAAGAAATAACAGAGGAATTGAGAAAAAATTAATGCAGCGACGACACCCCAGATAAACTAGGCCCGGGGCATAGGGATGATGATTTATTTATCAATAAGTAAAAAAAAAAAATTCATATACTATGAACATACTTTTATATTCTTCATATTCACACGGCCTTTTAAAACATGGAAATGACAACATAAATAAAGAGTTACTATAATTAAGCACCGCATTTTTTCCATTATGTCAATTCAATTGACATGTTCAGAAAAGTCAATAAATAATTATCATCACTTAATTTAAATTACTACCTTTATTCTTTATTATTGTGTCATCAAAGTAGGTAAACCAATTTACATGCTGCTCTTGTCTGCTGCTCTTGTAAAGGTTGTTAACATGATTTGTGCTCAATAGAAACTATCTACTGTAGAAGAATCAAGAAAATGCTGACATAATAAATAATTAAAAATAAATATTTTTTAACAATTACACCAATTATTTAGTAGTTCCAAGATAAGTATCATTAAGAACTTGTGTGAACTTGTGTTATGGGTACTAAATAACGGATAAACATACATAAATACTTATTTTTTTTTTGTAAATACATACTTAATATACATAGGAAAAAACCCAGACCAGAACAAATATTCATGTTCATGCACACAAGGATTTGTCCTGCGTGGGAATCGAACCCACGACCTTGGGAGCGGAGAGCGGGTATTCTCGCCACCACGCCATATCGGTCGTCAAACATACTTTGGGTTATTCCAATTTAGCTGATCTTAATTTATTCGTCATTTTCATTTAATTTTGTTAAGCATTGTCGTCGGTGTAACCTGCAGACATCTACACTTAGGTACATGTACGTCACGCGATCAAGAATCATGACTTTTTTTACACAAGGAGATTCTGCTACACGATGTATCGAAAGAGCGGTTCGAGAGAGAAATATGCTCATCACTCCTGACATTATTGCTGCGATTTACATCTTTAATTAATGTCCTGTACTGTAAAACTGTGCTCTATTCCAAGTTCATTAAAGCCAATTATGTAAGGGACGTGTTAAGCTTCTCTATAGAGATTGTCGAGAAGCATCTCCCTCAGATTTCAAGATTTATTCAATAACAATGGTCTGCCTGTCGATCAGCGTGCTCGTCGATGAGCGAGTTATCTGCAGCAGGATACGGCGGCTCTTCCGACACCGATAACGCCTCCCACGTATTGTTCGTCGCACGTTTCACGCTGTTAATTTTAACGTTAATTTTAATCCTCTGACATTCAATATTATTGCAATGTTACATTATAACGAAAATAAAGAACTGCTACAAAAAAAAAATAGATCTAAAAATATAATTTTCATTATGTAAAATTTATTGCATTTACATTGCTATATTTAATTACCGGTAACTCAGCCACAAACACACTGCTCTAACTAGAGCAGGGGACCGGTTGTCCGATTCTCAGAGCTGTTTATGAGCCACCGCGGACAGATTGATTGTTCTGGTAAAAATTTCATTCTAAGGTCTACAATTGTCACAGATATCTAATCATACTTTTTTTTTCTTTTAAATAATGGCTTCATGCGTCTAGCACATCTAGCCAGTGTCAAGTAAGTGATAATAGGATATAATTCATAGTAAATGAGAATGAGTGATGATAAAGATGATAAATGGTAATTGAGATTCCCTCCCCTAAGCCCCTTGAGTCCTCAGTAAAGATGTGGGACTATACTGAGATCTCACATGGACTTCTTAAGAGAATTTGTAAAGTGATGTTGCACCCATGTATATTCACAAACACTTAACGGTTAATAATCCACCGTTATTAATTACACATTAATGTTAGAAATATCACAAATTTTAGAAAATAAAACAAAGCTGCAAATATGACGCTTCACTTTCCCGCCAAGAAGTCCCTAATCATACTTCTAAATCACGGATATAGGTGAAGGGTTTACTGACGTTTGGCAAAAAACGTTTCCCAAAGTGACACTTGCCAAAGTATGTTTCCCAAATTTTCATTTGGCAAAAAAACATTTGGCAAAACCATCTTTTCGCAATTTTACAGTTAGCAAAACTATTTCTAGCAATTTATTGTTTAGCAAATAATTAAAGGCAACTTTCCATTCTAATTTTTTAAGCAAAAATAAAGATAAACTTACTTATGATGTCATGTTTGAGTTATTAGTAGAATACGGACAGGAGCACAACATAAACATGACACCAAAATGCTGCACTATGGATTTCAAAAAAGATAGTTTGCTTAATGTACTTTTGACTAAATAAAATTTGAGCAAGTAAAAATTTGCCAAATGAGTATTTGACCAAGTGAATAAAATGTGAAATGTAAATTTGCTAAGCATTCTTTTGGGAAATAAAACTATGCGTTAAGTTTTTTGGGAAGTGAAATTTGACGAAACATATTTTGCCAAACGGCAGGATTCCAGGTGAAGTCACGAAGATTTTAAGGGTGAAATTGCCACAGATACAAAAGACAGTTTGACTAATTCTGGAAAAAAAAACTTTTCAAGAGCTAGCACAATCGACCTCTCTCCTCGTTATGAGAGCGAGGGTCTTGTAAGCTTGTAAGTCGATACGCTACGCTCATCTCCAATCACCAAGCTTTCGACACGGTAATTGACTCTCAGAAAGGAGGCCCTCGATAAGCCAATGTTAACCGGATTGGCTGCCAATGCCAATAAAATTGGTCAGAATTATATTGTTACAAAAAAAATGTATTTGAGGATTATAGATATTATTACAGAGGTATATTGTTTCAAATCCCTTTTTACTAGTGATTTAGTCAAAAGTTCCCATTAAAATACGAAACAACTTGTTATTACAATATTTTTTTATCTTAAATTATATTCTTAATCATTTTAATTAAAAAATATCACAGTAACAGGAATAAGTTGTAATTTAATTTTCTTATCATATAGTCTAGTCTTAGAAAGCAATTTCTGTTTATTAACTACAAGTAATATTTCATAATAATAATTATGTTCTATTCTATTTACACAATTAAAGAAATGAAGTATAATTAATCGAATTTAATTATACTTCATTTCTTTACTTTACTTCATTTTCCATATTTTTTTTACAACTTTTATTTATACGTAAGAATTGTATAAATGTAACGATAACCTCGCCATCTCTCCAACAATCTCGTGTGTATGTAACACCATTGCATTGTCTTTATGTCGCGTAGCAAAACTTTGATATGTATCTAAACACAAAGACTGTAAGACTCTCAGGACTATGTAAATACTAGCGTCTAGTCACGTACTACATTCTATGTGTTCTGTGTACACGTCCATTTATTTCAAATTAAAAGCTCGACTCGCTTGTGTACTCCAGAGTGGCGGCCGCGTCGGCGTTCGGTCAATTAGAAACCCTCAATGTGGTCCATTCACGCGAGGGCTGTGAATGAAGGCGGTTTCATAGAATTATTCATACGTGACTGAAGCCAACATCAAGTAGCCACTGAGTGCAGCTAAAGTCGCGTGGGCGGCCGCGCCGACAGATTATTATCCTGGCAGAAGCTTGGAGAGCTTATTCTATAAATAGCCCGAGTATATTTTTCTTGGAAATTCTAACTTTATTGGAAATAAAATGAGAAACAGTCTATGCCTAATTTTGTTACATATTGATAATAGACATAAGGTTTATTTTAGGTAGTAGTAAGTAGTTCTAACTAAGGATTTTGATCAGATTTTTCTTTTTATATATCCGTTTATAATTTTCGGTAGATCTCCAAATTTCAAAAGAAACATTGGAGAGTTCTATATTTAACTCTCTAATGCGAAATGGCACAGAAGCCGAAATTAATAATTATAATTAAATTTTCATAATGTAAGTAACTCTAGTTAGGTAGTCTGTTTTACCCTGGTATGTCCTATGCGTTATGAGTCTATATATACATAACTACCGTAATATTATTATATATATATAATATATATTTTACTGATATCCGTAGATACAAGCTTAAAGCGTTGTGTGACAAGTCCAAGAAGGTTTATGATTTGTTATTTATTAGTTTGTATTCCTTAAACTTTATTTTCCATCCAGACAAAATAGTAAGATAAATCCATTTTAGTGTGAAAATACTCTTCACGTGAAAGGTTGATACTACGAGCATAGCTTGTATGTTTTTGCAGTCTGGGTTCGGTGGATGAATTATGAATGAGTCAGGTGATGTCATGTTTATTTTTAGTCCCGATTTGCGTATCTGGTCATGTGTAACAGTTGAATGCATATTGGAACCCGCTATACACTTTACATATTGAAGACTGTACCTACATATTACATATTCGTGAACAATCTATTTTTTTAAATTCACTATAGGTTGATAGACCGTAGGTAGTTAGATTATTCAAAAAAAACTTGTAACTTGTATAGGTCTCTGGGCAATTTTTTATTCCTAACAATGCGTCACGCAAGCAATACCGCAGGCGGAAGTTAGTCATACAATACAGATAGATGCCATAACTTGCGGCAACGAGAATGCGCAATAAGCAAAAACACTGAACATGTTAATTCTACGTACCTAGGTAATTGTAGCTACTCGTCGTCTAAATAAAGACGGGCGCAGGTGCAGCTTGCACGCAAGCAACCGAGGATTACTACATTTCTTCTCCCCTCCGTCCCCCCTACCTAAACAGTCAACTACTCTACAACTAACACTGCACCCCTCCACTCTTGTGCTTCCCATGTACTAGGTGCAACAATAAGAAAGATGTGGTTAAACATGTAAGCCCGCGTGAGCACGAGGTTACAACGTAGAAACTACGTTTTTTCGGGATACAAGCTCATCTTCAAGTCCCACCTATATTCATAATAAAATTCGGCCCAGTGGCAAGGAGTACGAAACTAATATTAAGCATGCACTTTCACGAATAAAATACTAGTCGAAGTCTGAGAGAAGTGGAAGTCGGTCCACTTCGTTTGCCGGAAATATATTAATTTTCGGGATAAAAAGCAGACTATGTTCTTTTCTAAAGATTAGTTTGTTTAAATCATCAATAATATAGTTGTGTATTCTTAAAAGAGAAACAGAGAGACAGAAATTCAAAAATTCCTTACGATTGCATTTTTCATATTTATAGAAACTTTACTACGTAAGGCGCATCTACGAGTACGCTTTATACAACCGATATAGCGTGGTGACGAGTATAGTTTCTTGCCAGTTCTTCTTACAGAGCGGTGGCTCGGAACTGGCACTTAGATTCACTTACAATTAATTATTTTTTGTTTTTAAATTGTATTGTTGCATGTAAGTGAATCTAAGCTTCGTGATTTAGTGTAATATTATTTAGATTGTTTTTTTTTTCATTTGTAATCATGACGTTTTCAAGTACTATGTATAATAGTTTATGAAATAAATATTTTTTTACTTTTATTATTTTTTTTACCCGCACTCCACTCTTGAGGTCGTGGGTTCGATTCCCACACTGGACAAATCTTTGTGTGAACATGAATATTTGTTCTTGTCTGAGGTCTGGTCCTATGTATATTAAGCATGTATTTACAAAAAAAAGACATTTGCGTATGTTTATCCGTTATATAGTATCCATAACAGTAGTTAGTTCTTAATGATACCTACTTATCTTGGAACTAAATAATTGGTGCAATTGTCAAAAATTATTATTGTTTTTATACTCAAAGTACTCATAAGTTTATTATTACTACATACGAACACTGAAGCAGCAAAAATGAGAATTTATTGATACACTACAAAGCAGTGAAACATTTGCGTGAGCGCAGTGAACATAAGTACAATACAATGCAATACAGAATGTACTGCAATAACTATCTAGCTACAATAATTAAACAACATCCATTATACTTCTTCGGATCGTGTACAAACACAAATCAAACGCATTTCTCTTTCGACAACGACAGACGTAACTAATTACATAGCCGAGCCGAACAAGAAAGTCGATGCTATTGACAAAACCGAACACGCGTAGGAATCAATGTTATAAGGCTTATCACATTTCGACAGTCAAAATGATCAATTTTGTGTTTCTTATCCTAGAAACTGAAAGAATTGGAGGACTTTGACTTGTTTAATGTTAATTAAAATCTATGAAAAAGGATCTGAGCTGCCTTGTTTTTATCCATTCTGTCTCATTTATAAATAAAGCCATATTTCCGAATAAATACTCAAGAAATGCCTGATAACAATGTATTGAGCACGCACATTTAAATACATAAATAAGCAAATGTGAGAAAAAATCATATACCTATAGAATATTGTTAAGAAAACAGAACACATTCATAACGTACTAACCGTTAGTTCTAAAAGAAATAAATACTTCTATTACTTTTACAAAATAAAACTTTACTTGAACCGTTACTAATTTATGCGTTTTCTCTCTAAAAATGCAACACTGTGCGAGAGCCTTTAAGTATAAGCAATTATTGCATTTGTAAAACTTGTAAACCTAACCTAACCTTAAAACGTGTGTTGTTATTTCAGTAATGTTTGTATTAGTGGTGGGTGGTGGGTGGGAGAGGGTCTGCGGCAATGACCTTCGACATGCTCTAGCTGCTTTCTTGTAATAACAATAAGCTCGCGCTCGCATTCGCCCCATTTATACCGACACGCTATTGCAACTTCATGCTAAATACACCTTGTTGGTTCTTGCTTACGGTAAAACATATGTGGCACTATTGGTAATTGAACTTATCGTTTGTTAGTTTAACATTTCCGTTGTTCATCGAAAAAACATCGGTGAAATTATACTATTTCATTACTTATACAAGCGCTAATATGTCGAGAAAAATAAATATCGTAAGTAACACTAGCTATGAATGAAGATTTCTAAACAAGGGGTGTGAAAGTAGAAACTGATAAAATGTTCGTCGCAAAGCAGCGCAGACGCAGCGCCGCGCGTCATGCGGCCGCCACAGCCAGAGCGCCGTGCCTCATTTGAATTTCAGACATAGCGTGCCAGATATACAATTACACAACGTTCTTTTTGTGTTATTCATCCGGCCAAAGATCAGGATGTCAACATCAGACCTCCGGTCGAGATACAAAACACACCAATATTAATGTTCCAGCGTTAAAAATTAAGAGTATGTTATACATAAATCTCCTTTCCCTTTGACGCAACGAAGCAATTCCCATTCATAATATGAAGAAATAAAGTTCCTGAAACTACGTGTCATTTCATAATATTAACACATCTTTCTTATTTTATTTTACCTACATTAAACAAGATAAACAAAAAGATCTTTTCCCAACAACGATAAAAAAAAGTCGCTAAATCACAGTACCAATTAAATAATAGTGTTTTGACAAATGAACATTGTATTGTATTGTAAATTAAATATTAACAAAGTACAAAAAAAATTAACGAGCATATTGTTGTCTTACAACAACAGACAGTATTTGTCTTTCTCCGCACTTAATTAATTCATTTGCATAACAAAACTTTACATTCTTTTGTTTCAAAATAATTTACAATAATGTCTCTCATTGTATTGGTCGCGGTTTACTTGTAACAAATTAATTATGTAAAATTATGTAATGAATACGCGCAGTGTAAAACTTGGATGGCTTGGATTGTATAAAGGCTTAAAAAATAAGGGTTTTTAAATATTAAGGCTACGGCTAAATGAAAATAGAACGTACCTACTTATTGCAATGGTGCAAACGAGCTACAAAAAGTCAGTCAGTAATAAAATGGTACATTCCTAACCGAACCGGTTTATCAGTCCTACAAAAAGTCGTAGGCTGCGTTATTTGTCCGTTTTCATACATTTATTTATATTTATTCAACCAAACATACAACAGCACTATTCTTGAGATTTATTTTGTTGGCTTATTAAATGGGCTTCATCGGACAAGAACGGAAGTGGACGACGACGGATTCCAAATTACGACATTTTATTAGAAGTCTTAAATTTTTTAATTTCCCGCTTGTTACTCCTAAATGTATGTGCCATATCAGATCGCCCTTTTAAAGATCTTTCAATCCTAATAATAATTTAATAACACAGTGATATTTTCGTAGGAGGTTTTGCTTGACTTTTTCTCCTGAGATACAAAATAGAGCCAAGCAATAAATAACTGTTCTCATATCGATATTAACTTGCTTTTTATGAGTGTACCTTCTAGTACTCTTAACCTAATAATATTATGAAAAGTTAAGAAGCTTAGATCGTAACTCAGTTACGAAAAAACATGCATCAATTACTGATTAATTGCTAATCAAGTATACCTACATACAATATACTTTGTCGGGAAACTCAATTACTTCATTAGATCAATCATTGTTTTGTGTGAGAAAAGTTGTTTTATCCAACTCAATAACGCCTTGGTTGGGATTTTCATAACGGTATGTAAATGAGAATAGTGTCATGCACAAAGATACCTGAATATGCACAAGACTATAGAGATATCAATCATAAAATTATTTTAAATAGTTTTCAAATTTAGTCGAAGTCGAAAAAAGGTGGTATTTAAATTAAACCAAATCAACTTAACTATTTACCTCCTTGGTTAATCAGCCAAATGGTTCATGTTTAGTTGCCATTTTGTAATTAAAATAAATCAATATGTCAGTCAGTAACATGCGGAGTACAACTTTGTATACTCAGATCATAAATTACAAGCGTCTAAGAGCCGAAAATTCAATGAAAGTACATTTATGTACCTATAGAATATTATTGCAATGATAATTCAAACTTTACTATAATCAGTCATACAATTATTTATAGTATTAATGAAAGGATTTGTCGCTATTCTTAGGTGTCACCTGGTAGAAAAAGGGTCACCGCAGCCTTAAAACAATTTTTTACATATTTTGATGATGCAATCTCTTGAGAAACCCTCTCTAGAGAGCTCATTCCATAACCCTAATGTAAGCGACAGAAAGTTTGATAGTAAGTACGATAAACTTTATTTATTCAATTTTATTAGGTCACCCGATTGAAGTTAGAGTTTTATAATCTTACACAAGCAGTAAACACAAACAAACAAGAGTGCACACCTACTTGCGAAGTTGCGACATCATTATCTCAAGAGATAACACGACCGCCTCGCCTTTGATAACTACACTCTATATATATTGAGAATATTCTGTTTTTACTAGCTTGCGTCAGCAGCTTCGCCCGCGTGACGCTTTTAGTAGATACAAATTAAGGACATTCTCGAATTGCAATATCAGAAAAGCTGCAGTACATTTTCCGATTTAAATTTTAATTATCAGACATTGTTCATTTAATTTCACAAAACCTTCTATGAATTATACACATAATCCTTCCTTCTGTGCCGTGTGGTACCGGCCTAGAACAGTGCCACCCCCTTTCATATCACAGATAGTCGTAAGAGTCCGAATATATAATATTTTAATATCGACGAAGAGAAATCCTACCGGATGATGGTCAGCAGCGTCATCCCGCGTATTGGCTGAAAATGGGAACACCAACCCATGTCCAGCGCAAATGCCCCCAACATAATGTAATATATTGAGAAGGCCAATTTAACAGTGGACTTTATAAGGCTGTTATAATATGATGAATCCATTAAGTATTTATCATTTTTTAACTGGCAGAAGAAAAACAAATTTGCTTAATTTTACCAAAAGTCGTTTGAAAATCCGTTCGATACTTCTTGAGTTGCGATACATACAAACAGACGATACCTTGTTTTATAATAAATATGTGCGATAATGACCGCTTACAACTAGCGGTAACATATTGTTATTCTTTTCTTATCGGCTTATCAAAGATTTCCCTTGCGTAATTTAAAGGTAATTGAACCTCTAGTGGAAGTAATTGTACAAACTTAGATAAGTAGATGTTTGTATTTTATCGTGCTCATTACTCAGAGACGACGATTTTTTAGCTTTTAAATGTAGATCGTTGTGCCGATAATGTATTCCAAAATATTCAACTTATGTAAATACCAGATGTGCCCGAAGCAGCGCTTCTCGAGAAAAGTGGAAAGGGAAAAGTTTATTCCTCATTCCAGACGTACTATTCCTTTCGGGGGAATATATTACCGAAATAAAATTTGTCCTGTGTTAATTCAGGTCATGATATATCTGTGCCAAATTTCAGCTGATTCCAATTGAGGAAAAGTACCTACTTACCTAATGTTAAAATATTGTAGAGCGTAAGTATTTATACACAACGACACGTAGCGGTTTTTTCAATTTTTAATAAGAAATCTTATCTGACAAGACATAATTTTAATTACTGCGTACAACTATAGTTAAAAACAGTTTTTGTAAAGCCGTACCTATTTTCCGTCGCACTCGCACGGCCTTTCGTGTGCCGGACTCAGTTGTGTGTGATCGCACTCAACAACGCTCAGCTTGTGTTTGCTCATACATTAGCGGGATTATAAGGGCAAGTTCACGGATCCAACACGTAAATCGGACGGCCACACAGCTCAATGAAATGGTTCATAACACGAAACGTAGTAAACAACAATAAATTTACCTGCGCATTTTTCCAGTAACCATTTTAAATTAGAGGTAATTTTAAGTCTATAAGTAGCTTAGCGCTAAATAATATTGCTTTATTTAATACTGTGTTTCGTTTGTGTTGTTTTGTTTTCTAAGGTGCCGTAGTTAATGAAATTACTTCTAATAATGACACTCGAAAACAGGATCTTTGTTGATAATAGGCAGGACTGGATTGGATTAGAGGAATTACTGGTTTGCTCTAGATAAAGTAAAATAAACCCTCTAGATAAGAGAAAATATGACTCAAGCAGATATATATCCGGCACTTTAAATGTCACAGCATTCCAAAGCAGTGAATACTATCGTGGAATACCTATATCTAATATGTACAAATTACGTAGGAGTCGCATCATCACCTACCGAGCATTGTAACT
This sequence comes from Musotima nitidalis, assembly GCA_949126915.1. Taxonomy (NCBI): domain Eukaryota; kingdom Metazoa; phylum Arthropoda; class Insecta; order Lepidoptera; family Crambidae; genus Musotima; species Musotima nitidalis. The sequence continues at coordinate 7,117,143 of OX421415.1, read as the reverse complement.
TGTAAGGCTTCAACCCGGAAACTAGCTACAACGTGCGATCATTCACTCTTCTATACTTGAAACTATTAATTAGCCATAGTTATACGACGTACAGTTTTAGAGGGGTCGAAACAAAGATAGGTCGAATTTTAAGCGATTATTAGAGCATTGGATTATTTAGATATACCTTTTATTTTTCCAATATTTTGTCAAAAAATAACTGAAATAAAACAGTTTTTAATATAAAAATAACGTAAAATTATTGCTAATATTTTTTTTAAATTTAGGAATAGGAATCAAACAACGTCTCCTTAACAGCCAATATTATATTTTGTTGTAAATGACCTATGCTACAACCCCTTTCAAGGGGTCGTTTAACCCGTGGCCCTGTATAATCGCCTTAAGCAAATTTACAAAGACGATTGGTAAACACTCCTGATAGTAGGCAAACTAGATAGACAAAACGATTTAACATTGCATTTCGCTTCTAGAGTCAATATTAGTCATAATAAACCGCAATTACTGTGTAATATACGCAATATTAAAAGTCATGGACGTTCGTAATCATTTGCGGTTTGAAATGAGGAAATATATTAATGGAATATGCTTGAGGGTTAAATACTTAATTGCAAAAGATAATATTGCTAAAGCGATAGCAGATGAAAGACATTTACCAAAGATTTCGAAACATGTTTTAATCGTCCAAATAGTCGAGACAGGCAGATGCACAAAGAGATCGGTGTTTCGGTGGGAGCAGACAGATCGGTCACGACTCTGCTGCATTGTTGCATCACTCGCACTTTCTAATGAGACGGCGACTTGCCATGGGACGGGATAGGATGTATATCACCATCGGTTTTAATTAAGGCGTCAGTTGTCAGAGAGCTCAACATACTCTCCTACCCGCATATGTAGAACAATGGCGTTGCGTAACGCACACTTTCAATTTTATCGTTGTATTTATTCATAATCAAGATGTATAAGTACTAGTCCACCGGCAGTTAATATGAGTTGTAATGAACTATGATGTGCTATAAATAGTCGTTGTTACATCCAAAGTTCAGAATACCAAACAAGCCCAAACGTAATAAAATGAGAGGACGGTTCTTTACGGAATGCTGTTAGATTATATGCATAATAGTTACTCCGAGAAATCTATTGGAATAAAGAAACAGCTTGCGTTATTTATTTAGCAACTAATGAAAACCGCATGACATTCTATAATTTTCATAAAGAAAGATGAGAATTGCGGAAATGGAGGACGCTGGGTCTGTACCCAGAAGCAACAAGAGTGTGTAACATATAGAAAGTACTTTAGAAAGGAATCGAAGGTGCGCGTGACCCGCAGACGGCGAGGTGAGCGGCCGCTGCGCCCGCGCCGCGCGTTGCGCCACCGAGCACCGGCCTTCGCTGTCAACCTTTTAATTAGTACTAGTTTTTCGTAGACACCGCTCTCAGCTGCTGATTTATATATGCGTTCTAGGTATTTTACCTATATCCATCATGCCATTTCATAACCTCAGTAACATTATCATCAAACATTTCTACAATGCTTCTTATCAAAGAGTACACAAATTGCGCTAGCGTGATGTAATACGTTTAAATGATTGATGCCCAGTACAACTCAGCTACGTTTATTCGTTTTTAAACAGAACGGATACGTAACGTCCACGTCGATCTGTTTAAGAATTTAATCTATATTGTGATGTACGTTCCAGAGGCGATCTCCAATAGTTGCGGCCCCTCAATTGTCGCGGGCGCATGTCTGACCGTATCCCGCGTGCCGGCCGCACTCAATAGGCCCGCCTCGGCCGTGGATAGTTTAGGCGATGAACTCAGCCAAGGGACGATATTTAGACGCAGCGCCTCGACCCGGCCCGGCCACCGCACTCAGCTGTTTCGCTCATCAGCGCGCTTTATACATTATCATGATTAGACAGTCACACGCTCATGCTCGTCTGAACACAGATGCCATTTTGCCTGGCTTTGCCATTAAATCGCTGTACGTATTAACAGACAAATACATATTATTAGATCACCGCCTTGTTAACTTTGTAAGTACAGTCTTAAATATAGCTCTCTGTTTCTGAATTAGCCCAGTTGCTTTAAAACTTTAAGTAAAATTCAGTGTTACAGTGTAAAGTTTTATAATCCGGTTATAGGTTATGAACAACTGATCAAGCTTCGTATCCGATGACAAGGACTGGTGATAGTCATCAAGACATTTTAAAAAAACATCACGATTCACATTCCGAGATGAGTACACACTGCTTGTCATTGAACTTTATGCTATGCATGTATTAACATTCTGGACAAGAAAACGTCTGCACCATTCTCTTTAACCATTTCAGAGTATAGTAATATGTACTGGAGTATGAGCTAATAAAATTGTACTGCTCAATGATAGAGTCGTATAATCAATTTCTGCAGCAATTGTTTATAATTTAAAGGTTCTCATTCCAACCAAGATGAGCTATTTGTTATAACTATTCTTGGACATCTTACTCATCGCTTTTAGTCCTAAACTAAGCACTCAATAGGCCCGCCTACTCTGGGTTGTCTAGAAAACGGATAAACATATAAGTTTTTCATGGGTAATATCTAAACCAAGACAAATATGCGAAGTACAATACGCCCTCCAAGTAACATCGGTAGTCAAGGAGTTTAATATATAATATAATAAACTCAATATATGAGTATCCATGTGGAGGCATCCTTAATGCAAGACCGTAGGTTTTTCTAACCATCAGATGGGCTTCGTGCCAACTTCATTAAACATACAGACATGCATACAAAAAATATCACGCCTATTTCCCCGAAGGACTAGGCAGAGGCATATTATACGCCCACATTTCGATAGTTATATTGTTGGTCCCACGTAATAGGTGGCGAGCCTATTGCCGCTTTTCGGGAACGTTTATGTTTGCCATAGCCTCGTCCGCTGATAGGCAGGTGCACTACTTACAGGTGAGGTTAGCTTGGTTGAACTTCATTAAATAACATAAAAATATTTTTAATGAGAATGTACTGAGATACATAAAGCAAAAGTATGTAAGATAATTATAAACATACGAATGCTTTGAATTTAAAAGCATTATAATAATTGTTCTACACGTGTGCAATTAATAGTGCATGTGCAAATTGGTATAACAATGTGGAATAAAAGAATATGTAGGTATGTAAAATAAAAACTTATAAGTCCACGAGTCCACTTGCCTCATTACATTTTATGTCTAATCATTATAATATCAAATTTCATATGAAACTATGATTGTTATTTTATATTCAAAGTCGATGTAAAAATATTTATTGCTAAAACTATATTGTACTTATGTGGTCTTATAAATAATTTGGTTTCAAACATAGACCCTGATAACTTGATAAGGCACAGCAAAATTAATGAAATTTATTTCAGAATAGTTAGGTATTGATTCTTCCAAAGAGGTTACCATTAGCGTTTACTTGACAGATTATTCATACAACGCTGTAATTTAACTCCTAATCAGACATTGGGAATCAGGCCTAGTAACGTAGATTTTTCTCAAATATTAAAGAATGTGAGTTAGGAAACCGTCATGCCTGTGAAGAATACGGATATAAAAAGGTAATCCCTAGACCCATGACAGAAAATTCACTATACTTTAAAAAAATTGCTGCCTCAAGATACTTTTGAACCCGAGAATTGCGACTGGCAGGTTAACCTCAGAACTTCGAGAACTACTCGCTTGCGATCAACTTATAGAAAAGATCCAATGTTGTATGACGTTTAAGTTTCACTTATTTATACTTACTCCCATGGTCGGAAATCCATTTTGTAGCAAATAGTAGTGAGTGTTTGATTATCCGGAATATGCGTACCTGCGAACAAAAAGCAAGTTGTGAGTCATACGGGATATTTCGAGATGTGGTCGTCGGTAGACGGGATAATTTCCAAACAAACGCCCCCAAATCATATTTTTATCTTCAAATAAAAGAGAGTTACGGCATTGTTCTAAAATTGGACGTCAGTGTTTTACATGTCTTTTAAAAAGTTCCAATAAAATAGGGAAGTATTTTTTTGAGCTGTTATTTAAATATTCAAGATGTTATTATGATCAGTTGAAAAATATATTAAGCAGTTATTTAATTTAATAGCGGTTGATTAATTATTGCTACAGTAAAACATGGACAGTAATAAAACTCAATACTTTTTTACGTTTGGGCATAAAACTATGATGTCTCACTTAATAATCCGTCTTTATTTCAATATCAAATAATAAAAGCTCTAAATCAAAACAATTAATAGTAAATCACAGTCCATATTTCGGCCTTGAGTCGCAGATGTAACATTGAGCCGCCCTTGAGCTTCCGGACGTTAGATAGAAATCTGTCTGTTGGTTTTTAACTACTGTGCATATTTTTCAGTCGCGGCCTCCAGACGCTTCTGATAATTCGTTACCAGGTCACAGCCTTAATCTTCTACTAACTGTCTACTACCACTACACTCTGTCAACTCGAGTCCTAGAACCTAGGTACAGAATAATAATTGTGCAATTAGAAACAGTTTATTAAAAAATATTTCAATACACATTTGAAATTATGCGAGCTTGACATAACATGACAGCTTGATATAGAAGCCAGAACGACCTCCGACCCCTCGAGTACCTACGTCTAGACATATTTATCGGATCTATAGATTTAGAACGTACTGCTGTAGTAAACTCTAAACGTCGAATTTTGCACGAAAAGCTAACGGGTATTTTCTACGCATTATACTTATTGCGAGAAGAATTTTGATGTTTATGAATTATCAATTGAATAATAAAGTAGAATTTATTTGGCATATTATTTATCTTAAAAGCGCATTGAAAATTCTGTAACATGCGACATGAGAAAATAAAACCTGCATGAATGTGTGCTAATAAACAAAAAAAAAGACAAAGCCAAGTATCCAGTTAAAACCAGTTATCAAAGCTGATCTTCAAACAAAGGTCAAAATAGTTTATTTAATTTCAATTATCTTACAAAGTAAATACAACCTGCTGGACGGGATATCGTCAAGAAAAAATAAAATAAACTGTGTGGTCAATATACTCTTCCTATCAACAGAAGAAAAAGAAAAAGTTCTTACTACGAGTACAAGTCTCATATATATTTCATGTTTTTATCTATGCTTGATGTATATAGATTAGCAAGTAGATATGATACTCTACTACATAAGTTAACTCTTTATCTAATTAATTAAATGTTAATGACTCTTAAACTTTGATTTAGTTATCCTCTTTACACAACTTAGTTGTACTTTGTTTACAAAACGGGTATAATAATAAACGTTATGCTAACATAATGATGCCGCGGGTGCTAATTAAATGTTCTAAGAATATATTTGCGATAGACAATTTCATTCGCGCAAGTCTCTGTTTACGCTTCGTTCGCATTGCTTTGTATAATCATATGGTACTCGACTATTTTCTAAGAGTATGATATAAAATAGTTTGTGGTACCTACTCGAGCACCACATTCTTTTTAAACTTTAATTGGTAACATCATTGTCTTCTCAGCTCGAAGACGTTTTACTACTGAGCACGGCTCTTTTCTCACGAACCTAGTTGAGAGGGATTCAGATCATATTATATCACGAGGATCCACTGCTTTTTATCGGAGGCAGGTTTTACCTTAACTTAATGACTACCACACACCAAATAACCAGGGTCCAGGAACAATGGCTAAACGTGTTTGTCGAAGCACGGAAAATATATTAAATGCTACATATAAGGTCACCAGTTCAGGTTGTTCTCTGTGAGCTCTTCGTTACTTTGATGATCTTTTTGATCACCTCGTGAATTCGGTCGGAATTCCGCTTCAATAGTGAAAAACGCAACAACATATATTCTACCGCCAAACAGATCCAAGCATTATAGTTTAATAAATTTTTCCACAACGTGCGACGAGCGAGAGTGCAATGTGTATCGACATTTTCGTTTGATGCGTCGGTTACGGATAAGCGTACCACTTACACTCAGGAGAACGACACGTTGGTCTCGTCTCTCAATAATTTGCAAAATAAATCATGACCCAAACTAATTAATCAAATAACAACGCGCAATCTTAATTAGATATATTATTTACAGATGTCAAGGAAATTGCATCAATGTTTTCGTAAATAAATGTCATTGAACTAATTAACCAAAGGGCAAATTTTTATTATTGGAGGCCAATATCCATATTTCTGTATAGTTAATCCAGTTAACACAAAAGGAAGCATGAAGTGTTCGCAACAGCTTTTCTTTCTAATTTTTACACAACCTCGCAAATAAATAAGTTTCGACGTAACTACGACAAACATGAATCCTTTAAAATGTGATATAATTCATAAAACGCCATCTTTTTACGAAATTTATGATGATTCTGGCGCAGGCTGTCTGCCGAATGAGTCGTTTAACAAAACGGCAAATTGTGAAGTATGGTAAACATTTATAAATTTCCTCCTATAGCGCAATTATCCAAGTTACGGGTTGAAATAAGTTGCATTTATGCTATTTACACAAAAACGCCGTAAATCCCGTACATTCACAATCAGCCTTGTCGTTTTATAAAATCCCGCATTCCTTCAATCTGTCTGCGAAAATTCTAAGAGATACTCATTTAATAACAGAAAAATAAAGTATCTATGAATTTTCGCCATAAACACTTTCTTAATTTAGGAATATCCTATTCATACCATAGATACTGACAAAAAAGATTGTATATCATATTTCGTTTTTGTATCAGGCCACAGATAAGTCAGCTAGTTATCTTTTGTTTTATAGTCTAGTTATTTAAGGTTGTATCTGCGGAAAAACTCCTAGCTAGCTGAGTATTTGTATAAACCTTTATTATGTCGTTGTAATGAAGATGTAAACATCGATATTGTGCCGGTCGTAGTACGTCTAAGTACGTATTCTTGATATTTATTGGCAGTTTATTTCGTAATCTTTTATTTGCGGCTCTGTCCTACCATGATGAATTTGCCAATGTCAAGTTAAAATAAATAATCAGTAAGTAATGGTCTGAGCGCTCGAATATCTTGGACGATATATGCTATCACCGAGATATCTGAGGTCAAAATCCAGCAATTAACTTTTAGTAGATGTTATGGCTGTCTGTTTATCGATACAGTTGGAGGTTATACTAGGAGACACGGGGCGTTGGGGCGTCGCGTCGGGGCGGCGGTGGCCGCGCCGGGCGCCAGGCGCTCAGCTGACGCGGGGCCGGCGCCCACCACCCCGCGCGGCTTCCATCGATCGCTCCCGGTCGCATCCCCGATGCACCACTTGTTACATCTCCTACGTTTTCACGGGGCGTTTGAACTTTTCAGAATACTTAATCAAAACTCTTAATTTTTCTTAGGTTCATGTCAGAATAACTTATATCTAGGAAAATTTTCACTCTTTATGCTTTTTGTACCTGTTTACAATGTTAACAGGCATGGCCATACGTTTTTAATGAATTATCTACGTTTTTAACGAATTATGGATTTATAATTAGTAGATAGATTTTTTAAAATACCTGTTAACAGTCCACTGCGTGGAGGAATGTATTCCAATATTCCCCTGTTCCTTAAACGTTTGTTGTTAATTTGGCATGTCAAATATTTTTTAAGATAACAATTTAAAGTGGAATACACTTAACAGCTGTTTACGTTTGAAAAAGAACCTTACGCCGTCAATCTAAATAAATAGGGAGCTAAGTCCAGTGAGTCATCGCAGGAACACTTTATTGGGCTTAGTAGAAGCTGTTTTGACGATACAACATGACGTGGCTTGGTGCCAACGCGCGGCCAACTGGCTGATGTGATAAAGAAAGTGCGGCGCGACGCGACACGACGCGACGCGCGACGGGGCCCACTGCGCGCCGGCCCGCCGCGTCCAACTAACTCATAATGTTACATTGTTATACCGCTGAGATCAACATTCATTTTCTACCTCGCTAACTTTGTAAACACAAATGAGTTCTTTAATTGCTAGAACTTTAAGAGATAGGTACGTTTCAGAACTAGTTGGCAACTCTGTTTTAACTTAATATTTATAGTAGGTACCGTGCTACAATTATTATTACAAGTATACAAACTAGCTGACCCGGCAGTTTTGCAATATAAATTATAAGGGTTGGTGCATATTTAGGTTTGTATGGATTTTTAGTGCCGAAACATAATATATTATTTTATTATTCTACAAACTAATTTAAATTGTGGTGCACCATAAATATTATCTGTGCTCATACTTAGACTTTAAGTGTGACATTTTTCATATCTCTAAGTCTTAGAGGTATATAACATTCATTTTTATTTATATTTATTATGTAATTATTTTTAAAAGAATTATTATAAGTTTTAATATATATCCTACAATATAAGTATAACAAAAAATACAAAGTTGTCGTGGGCGCGAGATCTTTATTGAAAAACGGTTCTCAAATTCAGAATACCAACAAAAATATTCAATATCATATAATAATCTCCAATAATTTTAAAGTATACAACCTTCTTGTTTCTCCTCACCAATAAAGATAGCTTAAAAAAAGATTGTTGCTACGTTATTTTCGATTTCACGTTTGCGCGCGCTGTTTGGGCAAAACGGATGTTACCATCCTGTTGACTGGGTGATTCAACCGCTAATGTACAAAACTACAATGGTTTACTGGTTTCAGATCATACAGAACGAAATAATTTTATTGCTCATGTACTTAACATAATCGTTGCTACGATTACTATTTATTACTAGTAATACATTTTATTGGATTTATCTTGCTGATATACCCACATCCTAATTCAAGCAATTAACGTGAGCTTCAACGTGCTCAATTGTCTGGTTGACTGATCAACGCATATTTTCTGTTGAAGAAGTTCTTTATATACTTATAAGTATGTACCAACGCCATTCGTTTTACATTTGGTACAACTCTACAAACGAGGATTGCCTGGCAGCGGGATTAGCTATTTCCTCATCAAGTTATTGTGTAAATATAGGTCAGTCTGTAGACATTTTACAAGAATCGCCAGCTTTTTACCCTTACCGCCTCATTCAAGTTTGGTCTAAAATACTACGCCCCCATATCCCAACAACGATGAAAACATAAACAATGAAGAATTATAAGAGTGGGCTTTATTATTGTTTTGCTATGTCAAGAAAGTAGGTTCAACAATCAATGAACTAGAAAAGCATATGGTGTAGCGAAAGGACCTGTACTTGTGCCTGTACTTTTTTTAACTAATTGATGAAAAATTATTATTTTTTCTTATATATAAAGATTTAAAGATTCTCGCAGCGATGCCTGCTACTCCCCTTTTTACCCCCTAAGTAAGCGCACCACCGTTGAGGTACCTAACCCTAATCTCTCGAATGGAATTTATCTTTAAAAAAAACGAAATAAAAATTACAAACATTTAAATTAGTTATCCTTTTTACTGCGGTTTCAAGTTAAAGTGGTGATCATTTAATTGGAATATAAATAAAAATAGTTACATACACACATTCACGCCTGTTTCCCCGAAGGGGTAGACAGAGGCATAAGATATTATAAGCCCACACTTCGCCAATTATAAAGTTGGTCCCACGTAATAGACGGCGAGCCTATTGCCGCTTACCGGGCACTGTTATATTCGACAGAGCCTCGTCCGTTGATCGGCAGGTGCACCACTTGCAGGTGAGGTTGGCTTCGGCTCCTTAGGTCTTGGTAGGATCCCTATACACCTTAAATAGATAAGCATAAAATGCGCATATAATAAGCATAAATATACATAAAAATGGATAAGCATCATAATTATGTCAAACTGCTATTACCCACAATTTGCAAGCAAAATATTCAAGGCTAGTAAAGGCCATACCACTGCGTCGTAAGCGCAGAAAAATTATAATTGCTTTGTTGTTGTCTGGTAAGTAATAGTAATCAGCGGCTGGCTGTTTATGGTCGAAGACATACAGCTTGACGAGACGACACCAGTACCAGATGCAGTTAAAAATTAACGTACACCCAAGTAAAGGGTATTTTAAAACTTAAAATAGATACCGAATTCACAAATGAAATAGCGCTTTTAAGGTAAAATAACGAACTAACTAAGTGGATAATTAAAATAATTAGAAAGATAACGTGGTACCAACGTACAGTCAAATTTTTCAGGTTTTTTGATAAGTGATCTGTGATTTAACCAATAACAAAACCATAAATTAGAGTAATCGCGATCAATTATCAAGCATTGAAAAGATTTCAACGTCTACCTCCAAAGTATTCACCAGATCAGCACCGATTAAATTCTTTTATGGGACAACCAAGGAATTATTTATGATTTTAAAGAAAAATAAATAAACGCTTTTATTTATTTTATGGGCGAAGATAGAAGTCGCTGAAGGTGCTTTTAAAAATCAACCGTGATTGACAGACAGAAAACATATTTTTCTTCCATAATTTATAACATCATTATTTTATATAAAATAATAGGAAAAACAATTCATGGAATATTGTATTTCGTAAATATTAAAGCACATTCTGTCGGCATACGAGTTAAAATATAGCATAATTATCTCGTAAACGTACCGGTACTGATATATGATTACGTTTACATTATGTACAATAATTTAACTTTTGCTAGTTTTTTCTAGAACAAAATAGTTTCTTTAACATGACCCGAGCTGCCAGCTATGTTTAATAGCAAAGTAGCTGGCAGCTCGGGTCACTGGCAGACGTGTTCCTTTGTCACGTAGCATCAGCTTGTAAGTCTAGAGTAAGGAAAATTTTTCAACATCCGTTTGTATGCACGGCCGCGCTGCGTTGCAAGTGAAGGCAACATCGAGATTAAAACAATATCTTGTTCACTTTAAATCACCAATGAAGTATGTGATAAAACTGTTGTATCTTTACTGGGGATAATATTTTCTAGTTACTAAAGTCTAGTTATTATATAAGTTTATTGTACTTCTGACATTTTAGTACATTATTGCTATGCACATGCTATATAAATTACATCTACGCTCAAATTAACTGCTACAATTAAGTATAATATTATATACTTACTAACAAGCTGGCGTAACTTCTGTCCATGTGTCATTTGACATACTTAAATAGGGATTAAATTTGAATGTTTTTTTTTTAATAATTAGCAATTATAAGAAACTGATAAATGTAAACTCAGTCTGCGTTTTAAGCAGTCCATTAGTTTTTGCTTATTTGAAGTTCAAAATATGTACAAGAAAAAGAAAGCTATATGAGTACCGTAGTCTTTTTTTATTACCGTATTCTTTTACTATTTTAAAAAAACTTATGAAGTCCTATAAATCTCAGTCCTAGAATTTGGTCGAATTAGTTTCGTATAATTTTGTAGCTGAGTAAAACAAATTACTTTCTCTTTACAACCATATTACAAGATTTTTCACAAAAAGATTACAAGATTTTCATATCTAACTGTGCAGTTCCGTCTACCTAACCGTAATATTCTTCGTATGTTATTAACTCTAACAGACAAAGCAAAACTATAACGCAATATTTTTTGCTATTTGGCTATTGAACTTAATAAAAGGGTTACTGAACGGCTGGTAAAAACATCTTGTTTTGACCGAAGAATTAGAATAACATAAGGTTAAATGTAAATGTTAACCTATAATTTGGGGAGTTGTGGCTTTGTCTTTGACATACGAGGTTATTACCATAATTTAGCGCACGCCACACCATCTCGTAGGCACGGGTGCGCAGGAGTGCGGAGTGGCGCGGTCAACGATCGCGCGCAGGTCGCCTGGCACCCTCCCCCGCCGGGCCCCACACGCTAGCCTTTGTGAAAATAATGCAAAACCACACAACACGTCACGTGCCTGTTTTGGCAACATATTTCATACTCTCACAACAATAGAAAATATGATAAAAATAATAATGTGTTGGTTTCAATTCTATGGTGTCGCTCTTTGTTATAGACATTGTACAAGTAGCTTGAGTAATGTTGGTTTCTTTTTCCGCAGTCTGCATTAAAAATAATAAATTTAAAACATTTAGCGTGGGTATTCAAATTCTGTTTTGGTTTATAACGCAATAAAAAGAATATGTAAACACGTTTTGATGTATAACTTTTGAAAGAAGTATTATATACATTTTGCAATGGTTTGTTTGATGATAGATTCTTCTAATATTTGACAGCAAGCGACAGCTGTCATCAAATGTTAGAACTGTGATGTTTTAATTTTACGCAAACATACTTTTAACATCTGAACACGAGTGTCTTCTAACTTAATTTAAACATAGTCCCAACAGTAATTAAATACCTATACTTATGTAGTACGTTTAATTTTTCAACTTTATTCAATATTGGTCTCGGTTTTTGGACTATACCTTAGCCTTAACCAAATCCCTAACGTGGATTTTAAGTTCATAAGTGGGATTATATAGACCGACAAGGCTTTGTTAAACATATAATGAAAGAAAAACGTGTTTTAATGTTCTTTTGACCTTTCGATTCACATATTTTGTTGCTCGAGTTGACTCTACCTAATACTTGACATCAAAATCAACTATTCGTTTGGTTAACCTTGAAAGTAAAGCGTCTGCTTTAATGTAGAGCTTGATGCATTCATATAATCTTCTATATAGATAGATTAAATCAGTCTATTAAAACTTAATGCTTAAAGTTAGATTTATTCACGTTGGTTATATTTTCGTGGGCTACGGCATATTAAATGAAATTTATCATATTATAATCCTATAATAAAAACTTGAAAATCATCATCTCAGCATATTAACATGCCTCAACTTGGCTCCTCGTACAAATCAAGGTAAGCGGGTTTAAAGGGAAGAATCGTGATGAGTTCAATAGTCCTCGTGGTATTGGCATATAAAAACCGCATGTGGAACAAATTAAATAGGTATCACTTTGTTGTCAAAAATACGTCGGCTCTTTAAATTGAGACAGTGTAATGTTTTATCGATTGGTGCTTGTCCGGGCGTTCACTTGCCACTAGAAGCGTACGTGAACTATAACGTTTGAAAGATTAGATTTAAAAAAACATGTACTCTAACTTCATCCAGTTTGTTTTCTTCAACAGACGAAGGATATTCGTTGTAATATACGAAATTATAGACACTTAAGTTTTAAATATTAAGTTTATTTTATGACAACAAACGAGTTACAGCTGTAGGTTGTGGATGCTGGCTGGTCGGTGTGGGCGCGCGGGGGGCTCAGCCTGCGGGGTACGGGGGGCGGGGGGCAGGCGCGTTCAACGAACGTCCGCGGCGCGGGCGGCGGGCCCAAGGTCGCCCGCGAGACCGCCGCCGCCCGCCGCCACCGCGTACTTACCACCCGACAAACGACTTCGGACCTCAACTCTTATCCTAGATTTAAGACTATTTTTAAATTCCTCGCTTCCAGCCAGGCAATTGCCTGCCCCTGCCTGTCGTTTAAAAACTTTTTGCTTTTCGCAAGTGATGGATAAAAATTGAAATAAACGCCGCATCTGCCATTTTACTTAAGGACAATATGAAAAAAACTCGTCGTAGCGTTAAATACCAGCCATTAAAAGAAATCACTGGTATGATACAGGTTTTCGCGCCGGGCTCGGCGCGACTCGGGATGAGAGCTCATGGGAAGGTTTAAATAATAAATCTAACTAAAGTTCAATTACTTACAATCATTTAATTTGTGTACCTACCTACAGTCTGAATTCCCAAAAGACATATGTCGTCTAATAAGGATTACGGTCATATTACTCGACACGTGTAAGAAAATCAAATTTAATTGACTTGCATTAAAACGTATGCGTATGTTTGTAGTCGCCGATTGTCAATTTGTTTTCCTAGAACACTATTGGTCTACCGAATCGGATGTTTGTGCAATGTGCAACTCATGCAAAGTGTCGAAACGCTAAAAGTGAATGTTGCATGATGCAATCTTTTATTTAGTCACTCACTTGTGATTCTTGCGAAGCATTGATCCGAAGTTAAGGAAAATCATACATCAAATGGTATTATGTAAAACAAACAATTGATTTAGTTACATTCACTTTATATGTACTAGTAACAAACATTTTATTTGGAAACAGATTTCTGACATTGAACTAAAGATAATAAACAACTCAACTTGAATTAACCAGTAGATAATAAAATATTGACAAATTTAATAGAAAGCATATCAAAGTATATTTCTTATCACAGTATTTCGGTACCTACTTTTAGTTTAGGGTGTAGTTAAATGGAGTCGTAAACTTGTTATGATATAAGTAAGTCATTGAGGCTAAATTTATTCGTACATCGAGAATATTGGCGGACCGCGCCCCGGCCCGGTATGCTGGTGATTGCGAGAGCCGTACACGTGTCTGCGACAAATCGCCTGCGAACACTTCCAAATGAAAACTCGCTAACCGAACATAATTTACTTTACCAGTAATATCACAAAACAGAATACAAAAGCCCTAAGAATAAAAATTGATTTTTAAAAAAAAAAAAATCATTCGTAGCGCGACGACGTGCGCCGTCTACCTGTTGTCAATTTTCTTCTTCATCTAGTAGCGTTAGAGTTGTTGGAGAAATTGTTGAAGTATTCGGTTCAACGGCCGCAGCGCGCCTGTGTGCGCCGCGCTCATGCCGAGTGGCAGCGCGCGCGCAGACAACTGCGCACACCGCGCCGCCGCCGCCGCCCGCCAGCGACACGGGGACCGTTACCCGCGCCTTCCTACACATCACCTCACCTGCCAGGGCTTCGCCTTGCTTTGCCTGTCATTTCAGATACACGTCACACGTAACCGACAATCAAACCTAATTACCTACTCAAGTTTGCCGCGGCACTGATGAGGAAATGGGTGGCAAAGAACACGCATGTCTACGCATGATTCACTCCGCTCCGCAGTGAAACAAAATCTTATAGGCTAGTTCTTATTTGCTTAACTAATATCTCAAATATACCCACCCACTGTGAGTTATTCGATTTAACCCTATCATATGCCAACAATAGAATATTCTCGTCGGTCTGCGAAAGACGCCGAAGTATTTAAGTGCAACCCACTTAAGAAGCGTGCTGCGCAGTCGGCAACCGGCAGCCGGCATTCGACATGCAACACTATGAAGAGAGGGGCGGCTCACCGCGGAATGCGACTATTATCTCTCAAATGTTTCATCATTGGAGTAGACGATTGTATCTTCATTCACTTTACGAAACACAAGCGCAACATGAACTCCGTGGAACAATAAGCAGTCTTTCTCACAACCATAATTCAGTAATGCTTACAAATAACATGCCACCAAATACGCGTAACACAAATCGTCACTCTCGAACAAGGCTGACATCCTGACCGATTTACTTGGTAATTGAACGTGATTCAATTTGGAATGGGTGTTCATTGGAGATGAATCTTGATGAAGTCTTTAATATAGAAGTCGGTTAAAAATTGTTATTTAACCTTAACATAAGTAAAACTGTTTGTCTAACACTAATATAAAATTTTTGCTCAAACTTCTTCTTACACAGGCTTATTCAAGCTTAAAGGGAGGCACTAATCTAATGTATTAGGTTGATTATGAAATAAATAAATTTATTATTATTAGATGATAAAACCCAGTTATCTAAAATGAAATGCAACCTAGACTGTACAAATATGCATTCTGTTACCATTTTCATACTAATATTGTTTACGTGGGCCATTTTACCTCTCGAGGGGTTGAATATCAAAACATTTCACAATTATAAGAAAACAAAACTCCACACTTCAGTTTTCAATTTGCACGTAAAATGTCAACCCCTATAGAAAACCAGTACCAATTGCTAAAATTAATAAGATAACCTTAGTGAATTCATCGTAGCATTCTACATTTTTGCACGTATTTAACAACAAAAAGACATCAACGTGGGCAATAATTTTTAATATTCTTTTTTTAAATATATACTTTGAAAATTAATTAAATTAATTAATTACTCAGTTGAAACGAAATATTTGAAAAATACTGTGAACGCTACTTAATAAAGCTAGGTTCATATTAAATTAAATTCATAAAAACTCGTAGAACAAGTCGACTTACGTGTTCGCTTCGGTTCCATTAGATCTCTATAAACATCTGACATTTGCTGCACAAAAGAAAAGAAACCGCCTGGCTAGGACGATAGGTGAAGGATGTAGTTGTACTGCAAGGTTTGCGGCTGGGTGGGCTACTTATTGCACACTTTAGTAAACTGCTCAAGAACTCACGAATTGATAGATTACTTACTGTAAGTGGTATGCTGGACCTCGCCAATTTTACGAGAAATAAATAGCCTGTTTTACTAATATCTAGTAGATATCATATTATCTTGAAAGTCAATGGAACCTTATTCATTCTGTAATAATAGGCTATGATGTAAACTTTGTTTAATGAACACGATATCGAAATGTAAATAAAACAAACTATGAGATACGCTGCCAGTTCCGAGAACTAACACAAAGAAGCATGTTTGAGCTATCTGAAAAGAGATTAAAGTTCATAGAGATTGTGTAAATTTGACCCGGGACCCGGACACTCGTGATAATACAACAAAAATTGGTTACAGAAAGTAAACAATGTAAATAAATTTTAAGCAATCATTCTAGTTTGTTATTGGGTGCGTTCCCACTGTCACGTAGCGATATAGATACTGACTCCAGTTACTTGCTCGTAGCTTTGTTAGATATTTAAATGGAGTAAGTAGTTCACACCTACGATAGTCTTTTGATTAACATTGAGAACAAATTCATCGGTTTAGAACAAACAAAGTCATAGCTTCCGTTGAAAAATTCAAATCACAAATACAAAAACAACAAGGAAATCTTACTAAAAGTGTAGATACTACTAGTACTAACGTGAAATTCCTTCATAATATTTATAATTTTTCTAAACATTAAAAGTCAAAGATCATTAATTCAGTTTGGGTTTCATCAAGAAGCACTTCATAGTTCTTTTCAATCAAGACGCGCTAGATTAATAGGAATGGAGCATTGTAAAGTTCTCTCAGGAACCAAAGATGAATTTATTGATTACTTTTATTTCGTAGTCATATTTGACAATTGAAAAACCATACTATTATTTTGCAAGTACCTATGTTGAATAAAATCCCACATCATTTTATTTTATGGAGATTCCACATTAGGAAAAGTATTGAAGATAATCTGTTGCATAACGATCACTAATTCTGTTTAAAACATCGCTCTGTCCCTTTCATCTTCAAACAAATGACAAAAATGCAATGCAATGACATTTAAAATCAAATTAGGAACTATTGTGCAAGCCGCTCTAAATCTATGCTAGCCCCCGTAATTATAATTAAGGCATGTTATGGTATTTTTAATTATTTAAAAAAGGGAATTTCAACAGCACTGGCGGAATTGTTTGTAGGTAAGTATTTAATAGCTAAGGGCTATAAGAGATGAGTGATGGTAAAAAAATATCTTAACCTAGTGGCGGTATCGCAAGCGGTATATTTATATTAATTTTGTATTATCCATACTCGTTAATTGCTCATTAGGCAGAGAAATATCCATAAATAAACACTGTTAATATGCAGTTATAAATGTAACAATAAACAGTTATTTTCACTCAACAATGTGTTTTTACAACAAATAAATATTTATTTTACTTAAATATTTATATCTTTAGTACCTACTCATTGCTTATAAATTACAGAAACTACTGCTACCTGCTATGCTGCTGCTATATATAGGTGATGACGTTAATAAGAAAACTAGCGGTAGCGTCTTGTTCGACTAGCGATAGGACCAAGCCGTGATGAAAGAAAATGGTGAAGTTGTTATCTAAACACAGTTAAAATTTTATTGTTTTAATCCTATAAAAATATGTTCAAGGCAATTAAATTATGTTCAATAAGACGTAGTTATGCCAAATGCACCCAAGAGACAAAGAACAGTTTCTGTCTTTATGTAGTTCTATAGGTACGTAAATTTAAATTAATATAACCTTATAATAAATCTTAAATGTATCAATAAAAAACATTACAAATACATTGAAAGTTCATCGTTAAAAAGAGCTTTATATATTTCAATACGGCTTGATTTATTGAGTCCTTTGAAACGGTTTGTACGCCAATTCTTTAAATAAAAAATACTGTCATGAAACTACAATAACAGGCGTAATATTAATAAGTCAATTTTGTAACATGAACTTTAGCTTTAAATACTCTGTAGGTAAATATCTGTCGTAGAGTTTTGACCAAGTATAGTAATGGGTACCCACCAACATTGTATGCGTGGTATATCTAACACCTAAAAGTTTGTTGTAAATTGTGGGTCATTGAGCGGAAACCACGACGGACGTGTTTCGAAATATAGCACGCACTATCGAGCCCATTATAAGCACACACCAGATCACTCTAATGTCACCGAGATAACTCGGCAACGAACGATTACCACCATACAAGGCCGATGATACCACTGGAATAAAACAGCTAGGTGCCCCAATATGGGACCGCCTCGTCCAGACTTAATGTCAACACATGCAACTGAATATTTATGTTTTTCAAGAAATTACAGTTTAAATTTATTGATTGATTTCAATTAATTTATCTATTTACCTTTATTTTGTATTGAAAAATGAAGCTAGCGTCTCAATTAAGCAGTAAAAATGACAAAGTATATTTTGCCTGCTACAATGTTTTAGAGAAGAAGTCATATTTGTAAGTCGCTAGTTTTAATTAAGGAAACGTGACTTTGCCGGATGCTTTCTAACTTTGTTGGAAATTATCAGCAATAATGTGGGTTTGGAGATTGCTTGCCCCTACTTTTACGATGCTGCTAGCAATTTATGTTGTATAGGTAAACGAGTTTGTGCACGATGCATGAACCAGCTTTCTTGTTTTATTTTCGTTGAATAGACTTTTCGGTACCTGTTATTGATCGAAAAATATACTTCAAATGTACCTCCTGCATAAGCGAAGTAAATAATATCTAGTCTTATTTAATAACTCGCTAAGCCGATGTATCTGCTGTACCATTCATTAAATTAATTACGCTCAAGAGTTACTTTATTTGCTATAACATCAGACCTATCAAAGAGTGGGTATAAAAGAGTTGTGAATTGCGATGCGCCGTCCGTCAACGCTTCAATTAGCCATACAAACACGCTCAAGTGGCTGAGACATTGTTGCAAAATGTGCAGCAGGGAAAAGGCACAAACCCCGAGTACCGGGCAGTGTACGGAGCCCGAGTCACACTGACATTGCGTATAATCCGGCATTCCGAGTGGAATGCGGTCGGCCGACCGGCCGCGCACCGCCCCGCGCCGACGCCCGCTCTCCTCCATGTTTTCTTAGCCATTCGCCTCCAATACCATATGGTATAGTGGGATAGGACCGATTCCAATAAGATTCTGCTCGCAGTCAATGATACTTTTCTCTCTCGATTTTGAAATTTGCATACAATTTAACTAAAGGGGCGGTTTATATTGCATCTGATGACGTCATACTGAGACGAATAAAAACAAACTACTTTGACTATGAAAGTTTGCCGATGTTGATACCAAAACAACTGCGCATTAGGCTATAAAACATGAAAATACTTTTGTTTTTTGTAAGTACGTGGCACACACCTACCTCTCACGACTCACGATATTCCGGAACGAATAACGAGACGACCGCCCGACCGCCACGTCGTCGTCGCGGCGGCGAATCGAACGTCCCATCAAAAGAACAAACAATATTTGCCGAATCGAACATTTCAAACTCACCTTCGACTCGGAGAATGCTGTGGTCGGTCGTCGAAAATATCCACTGGGCTCTCGGCGGAGCACAGATAATACGGTTATCGTCCGTACAAACACAAATATTCACCACACTAAACCGACAACATAAATAAACGCGGGGGGACACTGGCTCAGATTGAAGATCGCCCGCGGCCGACGAACTCCTCGCACTGATCGAAATTCAACTCTGAAAAATGCACCAGGGCGGGGTTGTCGAATGTCATAAACGGTCGGATACAGAGGTTGGATGGACACTCGGCGCTTGGCACTGAGCGGGACAGGAGCGGCACACCAGCGCGTCACTCGACGCCGCGGAGCGGACTGAGGCGCGCCGCCACTGCCACCGCCGCCGCGGGCTGGGGGCTCGGGGCGCCCCGTCGCTCAAGATTGCCCGCCCGCTAAACTCGTTTCCCCCTTCTAATCTTCGTAATTTGTCTATTAGAGCAGTTCTGTTTTTATTGATGCTTCTCATAGTTTCGATAGATCTACTCATGTGTTATTTTATATTTCAATTCATGATATGTAAAATTGTTTATCTTATTAATGTTAAAGAACGATTAAGCTGAATTTTTGAGTAAGTCAATTAGGTTTCTAATAATAGGAGACGATATCCTTTGACGTGCGTTAAGAGGGACATCTGTGCAGTGGCAACCCAGAGGCGCCAGTGTGGGCGCGGGCGGGCGGGCGCCTAGCAACGCTCGCGCGTCAGCAGCCCCCAGCTTCCACCAACCACCCCACAGGTCTCGGTGGCAGCTCTCATTAAAATCATAAGCCCACCTACCTAGAAGGCTTTATTGTAGATACGCATCTATGGATAAAATAAACCTCAAGACCGACTACTTTACTTATCAGCAAAATTTGTATATTCCAATAAAACATAAATAATTAAATTGAGACCATTTTGACCTTCAAACGCTTGTTTCCATCTTTTTTTTTTATGTTATAACTATTATGGTCCTTCGATACCGGATTTCACATTAAACAGGAACATAATAAAATTATATTATAAA
Organism: Musotima nitidalis; assembly: GCA_949126915.1. Taxonomy (NCBI): domain Eukaryota; kingdom Metazoa; phylum Arthropoda; class Insecta; order Lepidoptera; family Crambidae; genus Musotima; species Musotima nitidalis. Next base: position 7,096,468 of record OX421415.1, on the reverse strand, counting down.
CCCGAACACACTTAACTATAGCCTTAACGTTAATAAGAAAAAGATACAATACTATTTCTGATTTCGAATTTATATTGACTTTTTTCTTTCTTTTAAATAATTGCTTTGTGCGTTTAGCAAAATTTGTGTTATCGCCCCCATAATCAACTTTAGATATTTATATATGGGGGCGAAAACGCGAAAGGCTTATAATTAAATAGGGGTAGAATTTCTAAGGTTACAATCTGCCCTGCTCTATGATGATGATAAATCAGTCAGTCGGGATATGTTATTACAAGTAAAAATGAGTGCACTCCCTGCAATAACTAAGTCAAAAATAATTAATAAAAAAAAATGTAATTGTGCAATACAAGTCAATTTAAAATAATAATAAACATATTATTAAGACATTTCTTTATTTTTATTACACTTGAAATCACATAAAATATTTGAGGCGAAATTACTTTAGATGGAAGAATCAAACATAATATATAACTTGTGACTAGCAAGACTATATAGAATTAAGAAATAAATTTTGTAAAACATAATGCAAATCTGTGTAAGCAACTAAGTTAGCAAAAAACGTTAAAATCGAAAGTGCAATACACGTCCATTGTCACCTAATAAATGCACCGGATAAGAGTAATAAAATATATACTGCACTATCAACGGGCACACAATAAAATATGTGAATGAATTCGTAACATTACAGCGTCGAACCCGCATTGTTGCACGGCCTTGCTGAATGCGCAAACAGTTCCTGCACTATGCAACTATCCAACTATCCTACAATTATAGCACTTTCTTTCCCATTGTTAGAGTGATGAAATCAGTTTTACTATCTCTAGCGATCGAGTGAGATTCACGGGGGTACTAGCTCTGGCGGCGGGCGGATGAAGGCAGGGGGAGGGGGGGTCGTTAGCCGCACCTGATGCTGGCGGTACTTTCACCTGCGCAGTCGCAGGTATGTACCCTGTCACTCATGCACATGCACCGATTCATTTAAATGCGTCACCGAACTAGAGAGTGTACTTAGCACGAAATGAAATGAAACCACATAATCGTTGCAATTAAAATTTATGTTCAATATAAGAGATCACAACTTTGTCAGTATATCTATTTACATCGCTCACCATACAAGTATGACAATATTAGGCCTAACATTACAAGATTGACCGATAGATTTCTTAATCTAAGAACTTAAATCTTTGATAGACTAACTTATGCAGATATCAGGTATACAAGGATTACTGTTTGATAAAAAATATCAACTGAAAAAATACTTACCGTACTAAAAATAATGTCATAGTAATTAAATGATATTCGGTTATGAAACCTGCTAGATTATAGCCAAGGATGCCACGCGGGGTCCATACGACACAGGTTGTCGTAACTGCTTGCCACGGACACAAGTGCGGCAACTTTACTGTCGGGCCCGTCGAACTGCGCCAACGAGTTCAGTCTATTTGTGATTGCGGTCACTGCTTTGTTCACCATGTTAATTATCGTCTCATTGTCCATCTCCAAGGGTTTCGTCTCCGTCGAACTTCCCGCAGTGGGCAACCCTGACTTATCTTCCAATCTCTTTCTATATCCGGTGACCATCTCGTCGCGCAATATCGTACGTAATATTGATTGAATCTGAAAGCAAAGTCTTGTTATATACCTACCCTTAAGATTGCAATAGTATCTATGAATGTAATGTACAGTAATTATGCTAAAAGTGTATGGCAGGATCGTATACTATCTTATCAAGAGACCACAGGCGAGCTAACCCATTGCCTTTTCCTTTTTGACTTTACGTAAAGCAAGTAAATAGACCCCTTGCCAAAATCGTAGCAAGTAGAAGGATGTGATCTTCGCGTACCCTTAAGTAAAGGCGGCAGCATGTTTATTCTTTTACCGGAGAGGAAAAAAGGCGTGGAACTCTGTATGTATGCATATTTGTATGTATATTTATGCATGTGTATATGTGTAAGATTAGTGGGAATGTGAGTGAGAGAAATATCTGAAATTCAGCCGAATCTGGTCAGACCAGTGTGCAGACCCTGGACCCTAAGCGTAAGTTTATGCCACAACCGGATTATGTTAGGAACTTAAAATATTTACACCTAGAAGCCCAGTACGCGTCGCCAAAGTGAGGCAACTCAAACCTAGCCATATTGGCTAAGTTTGTTACGCGGCCCGTCAGTGCAAGGTCGTGTCGTATTGAAAACTACTCCTGATATTTTTATTAAAAATGACGGTTTGCGCTATGAACGGATATCACAATACGTCGGAAAAGCACAAGAAACATATTAACATAACATTACACGGGTAAATTATGCGTTTGAACTTAAATTATTAAGTAAATATTCATTAAAATGAAAAAAATAATTTCAATATTTGTTACGTGACAGTTGATGAAAATGTTGACATTAAGGGGAAAAAATCTCCTACATTTTGTTACTATTAGACAATAATTAAATTGCACAAAATGTTATTTGACAATTATCTGCTACTATCTTCCGCCAGCGACTTTGTTCGCGCGGAATAATTTCTTTAATATACGATAACACAAAAATCTTTATTTTTGCATTGATTGATTGATTTCAATTGATATGGCATAAATCACATCTTAAAAAGGTGTAATAGTTTTATTCGATTCTGGTCTATCTACATAAAACAGACTTGACTAACTATAACAATTTAAGAGTTTCATATCTTTAAATATATTAAATAAATAAGTAGTGATAAATTATTCACCCCAGGCAGGATAAATATAATTCATTTTTAATGAAATTATAAAGTAAGTGGTTTTTCGCATAAACTAAATGCAATAAATAGCTATTCAACTTCCCTACTTTTAGGGAAAATTGAATGAAATGACAACATGATTTTTTCACTGTGTGCGTTAATACAAGTATCTTACGCACACATAGATTTTTTTCTTGCCTCGCTTTTGAAAGACCGCTTTGGAGGGAACTATCGTTCTAGGTGTTATTATTCTAAGGTTAGGAAGATGATATGTGAATGCAGGTATAATAGTGTTAAGTTGCATAACAGTAGATAGTACGGTACCTTGAAGTTAGGCGTGACTAGACATCTAGCCACGGCGATGGCGGACGAGGTGAAAGGCCCAGTGATGCCGATATTGGTAAGCAGCTCCGAAATATTTGGTGTCAGGCGGAACGGCACTGGTCGGTTGCCATCCAACTCACCTAAAACAATGAAGAATTATTGTGATTGTTTCGCCTTTCTTTCATTTGAATTTAGTGTACAAAAAAAAACAAATTTTGTCTTTTTATAGTAAACTAGCTGAGACCCGCGGTGTCACCCGCTTGGTCCTCGATGAGATAGAATCCCATGAGAATATCGGAGAAAAAGTATCCCCTGTGTATATCCAGGTTATAAACTACCTATGTGCCAAATTTCATTCAAATTCGTTCATTAGTTATTGCGTAAAAGAGTAACAAACATACATATAAATAGGTAGGTAAGAAATAGGATGTGTAACAACTGCTTATACTTTAAATAGAAGAACATTATTGGATGAATGGATTCATTAAATGGACAATAATGGATAAAAATAACGTTTATGCGTATAACAATCCTTTTGACTAAAAATAAATTAAGTTTTCTACTACTATTTAAGCTATTACTGTAAATTCTATATATATAAGTCAAAGTCAAATTATTATTTCAAGTTAGGCTCAATAGAGCTCTTGTGAAAGTCAAACTTATAAACGAACTATAAAACTAAAAAAGGATGGATATGTATTGAGACGAATTTTCATTGAATTTGGAAAACATAATTATAGATCATTACATGTTTATTCGCAGGTAACTAGTATTTTAGGGGCATGTGTGGTGTTTTATACAAGCCACCAAATAACAACAAAAACGTCAACGGCTTAACGTGCCATCCAAAGCACGGAAGCCGTCGGATATTAAATGCCACAAACGGTCACCCATCCAAAGTATGACCTTTATGCACTCTGCTTTCCTTCGGTGACACAAACGCTTCGAAAAAGAAGAGAAAGATATACGTATATATCGTATAAATCGGCGGCGGAGTTTATATAGACGTAATAAAAACAGAAAATCAAATCTCACATGTGATATACAATTTTATACCATCAGTATTACTGATAACAAGCTGATACCATATCAACAGACTAAATCGATGAAAAGGCGAGCGAATGTTGACCAGAGGAACATTACCCCGCAACGCCTTTTAATTTCATAAACTTAAAGTAAGTCAGTAGGTGAATTTTGAAGTGAAAAAAATCTATATCATGCAATGAACTAACTTACCCTACCATAATAAGAAACCGGCAATGACAACCATTAGTTCCTGGTCAAGGGCTTGCTCAGGAATTCTGGGTAGGATAAGCAGTAAACCGAGGTCCTTGTATGGGTGACTGTTTGTGCGACAAGTAGATATGTACTACATCAATTTCAACGATACGTATTATATGACAGCATATAGTGATACTATTTGCAAGTTTGGAGTACTGGCAGACACAGAATTGGTAACTAAAATGAGTTAAGTTCTTTTTAACACCAATAGGTGTATATGTTAGTGATTTATACTATATTTTGACGACCGATATGGCGTGGAGGTCAGTATACCTACACTTCACTCCAGAGGTCGTGGGTTAGATTCTCACACAGGACAAATCTTTGTGTGCATGAACATGAATATTTGTTCTGGTCCGGGTGTTTTCCTATGTATATTAAGTATGTATTTAAAAAAATGTATGTAGGTGTATAGGGATCCTACAAAGACCTGAAGAGCCCAAGCCAACCTCACCTGCAAGTGGTGCACCTGCCGATCAACAGACGAGGCTCTGGCGAACATAACAGTGCCCGATAAGCGGCAATAGGCTCGCCACCTAGACGAGGCACATTTTTGGATGAATGGTTTTGTTAATTACAAAATTGCCGTATATGGGATGACCACATCCCACATGAGTTCACCATGCACAATAAGTTACTGTTTGGTGCGGATTTTGGTCTGGCGGCGACATTGGTCCGTACTTCTTCGAAAACGACGTTGGCGAGGCCATTACCGTCAACGGCGAGCGCTACAGATCAATGATAAGCAATTTATTTTGGCTTAAATTTAACAATATGGACGTGAACGACATGTGGTTTCTAGCAAGATGGCGCTACTTGCCACACAGCGAACGACACATTGGACATTCTGCATGAACGGTTTGAGGATTGGGTTATCTCTAGCAGAGGTGACGTGAATTGGCCACCAAGATCGATTTGACTCTGCTAGACTTTTTCTTGTGGGGTTTTCTGAAGTCGCACAATCGACCGTTGCCCTGAAATCCAATATAACGCAGGCCATCGCTCAGATTCAGCCGTATCTATGCAGCAAAGTCATTACAAGCCATACGAAGCCGCGGCGGACATTTGAACGATGTCATATTCCATCCATAATGGCATTAATGGGCCTTTCAAATAAAAAATAAATTTCGTTAATATCTTACACACATCTTGTTTTATTCATTTTTAACATCGACCCCGTTCTTGTTGAAAGATCCTTTATATTGCAATAGTTGACAGTTTCGATAAGTATTTAGATTTACTTTGGAGCCATGAAGTCACCTGCTTTAATTTTTTATTTAAAGTTCAAAATATTTGTTACTATTTAACGAAAGTATATTTTTCACATCATATCAAAAAATTCATGATTTTTAATAAAATAACGAAACTGATAATTTTAATTATGACAGAACTTATCAAAATTTAGTTACAGAATAAAAAATACATACATACATAATGTCTCGCCTCTTTCCCGTAGGGGTAGGCAGAGATCACATCCTTCCACTTGCTACGATCTTGGCACACACTTTTAACTTTATTCACACTCATTAACCTCCTCATACACGCCCGTCCGTTTAGGGAACTTTTGACCTGCCCTTTCTCTAACATTTTTTGTATTTGTTCATGGAAGGTCTTACGTGGTCTTCCCCTCCCAACACTTCCATCCACTTGTCCATCATAAATCACTTTAGTTAATCTACTTTCATTCATCCTCTCAACATGACCAAACTAATGAAAAATAAAAAATCGTAATATGTAAAAATATTTTTAAGTATTTGAGGTCGTAAATTCTCAGAAATTCAGAAAAAAAAATAATAACTCAAAAACTATACAAAATCGCGCAACATGCATGGGGGTGATTCGGGTACCCTAGGGGTGTTCTATCTCTGGACTACCGCTTGACACTCGTTTCTGGGACATCCTCTATAAAATAGCCTATGTGTTAATCCAAGCTACTACAGTAAGTAACAACATACATCCATACTTTTTTCATCCATTCTTAAAAACTTTTGCGTTTATAATATTGAGATAGTAGAATTTATAATATAAGCAGAAACTATTATAAAACCCTTAGTAGAAATTATAAACAGTTGCTTAAACGTCGGTTTGTAGTGTTTGTAGTTAACAGAATGTTTGCTAGCATACCTTGGATATTTAAAATTCATCTCCAGTCTCGCCTCGAGGGCTTGTTGAGTCAAGCTTCAAGACTTCCGAGGCGTCGTGCGCCATACAAACAAGGCGAGCCCTAATAACGACCCCGAGCTCTAAGCAAAAGGACTTGGACACCTCCTACATCACTAGTTGTCGGTGGGTGTACAGTTACCGTGGGCGTCCCCGACGTGGAACTGGAAGTGGCCTCGAGTCCTGGTGCTCGTATGCCATATCGGGACTGAGCCTTGTAAGATAAAGCGCGTGCGAGACGATGTGTTACCGGTAGCGTTATCGACGTGGAAGTTGAAGTAGGCGGCATTGCGCAGTTCCGAGTCCTGGTGTACTTTTGCCATGTCGGGGCAGAGCTTCGTGAGATGCAGAGCGTCGGCAATGCGTACCGGTGAATGTTTTACCGGTGGGTTTATAGTTACCGGTGGCGTCGTCGACGTGGAACTTGAAGTAGGCGACATTGAGCAGTCCCGAGTCCTGGTGCACGTAGGCCATGTCAGGGCTAAGCCTCGTGAGGTGAAGAGCGTGCTCTGCGAGGGCAGCTAGAGACAGCTGCAACGTCAGCATCTTGCGGAACGTCCAGTAGTCTGTGGGGGCTAGGAACGTCGCCGCCGCCCACTCGCGCACCATCCCACGCGGCACCATCGTTGATTGCACCTGTTTGACAATGCATTATAACTTCAGTACACAATTCAAAACAAAACACCTGCTTTGTTGTTATGTTGAATATTTTAACAACCTGCAGTGGTTAAAAATGCATTCAATCTGTCGCTTGTTTGTGTAAAAAAGAAACTTACGAACGTAATTGGTTGAGTAGTAATTGTAAAAATTAAGTAGAAATATATAAAGTATTTTATCTGTTTTAATAGATAAAAAAATGCATACAACAGATTTTATTAAATATTTAATTTATTTGATCAGTACTAACCTCCCTTAGTATATCCCGCAGTACTTGATGCGAGGCTTGCGAACCGCGCGCTTGCACGGCTGCCAGCCGCTCGTAATAGCGGGCCACAGGTGCGTCGTATTCCACGCCCCTAAAATCAATCATGGCATTAACATTCTTCCTTCTAAACATCTAAAAGTTATGCAAAATCTACTAAGTCTAGTAGACATTAAAAGATTTTTAAGTAGGGAAAACAAACAAACCTGTTAGCGCATTCGGTGCGGTAAATGTCAAGCAGAGATATCGAACTGGGGTTATCTTCCACGAGGCGCATCTGCGGCGACACTGAGACGACTCGCGGCACGGTGAAGTGGAGGAATCTGCGTGAGGTCTCCTTCTGCTTGCCCAAGTAGTGATTCAGCATCCGGAGCAGCTGCAATACGCGCTCCTCTCTTCTAGCATCCCCTAGGCCGGAATCGTTCACCACTAGGTACGGGTATATCTTCCCGTTGTGTCCGCGAATGTAAAGGCGGCGCGCGGATGTGTTGTGCTTCTGTACGATCTCGACGCGTGGCATGAACCGAGCGATCCGCACGTGGTAGTGCGTGTGTTTCGGGAGCAAGAACTCCCCCGGCAACTCCACTTCAGCCGTCTTCAAACTGAAGTTCGACAGGAACCTACATTTTTCCTCGATAAGGAAAGATCTGCAAAAAACATTGAATTAAATAACACTGCATTTAATGGTCAGATATCGAATGTTATTTTCTCTAATCTAACTAATGAAACGGTGAGTACTAAAACTACTAGTTAGTGTTATCTACGGATGAGTGTTCGGTTAACGATGCGAAAGGACGGCACAAACGCAAAAATAATCACCATTTTTTTACCTCGTTGTCGAATGTTATCGTTCGTGAACTAACTACTTACTTGGGCAGAACCTTTGTTTTGGCCTCAAGTATCTTGACCCATTTCCTCAGTTTTTGTATAAGGTTTTGAAGTTTCATAGCATTGGGTTGAGAAAAGTCGAAGTCAGCAGTGAACTGGCTCTTCATCTTCTGGAAGACAGGGTCTTGGACGGTGGCCTGCGCGCGGCGAGCCAGGCTCTCCGATGCAGCTGAAGAGAATGCACCACTTACAGTACTTGAAACACTTTCTGTCGACATACAAAATGGAGTATATGTATATAATAGCGCTCGCAGATGGCGGGAAAGGAATTAGTTTTGTTAGTTGGTAATGTGAAATGAACATGCAACACATATGAGAGTGAGTCTAAAAGGCGAGAGTTGTTAACATCGCACAGCAAGCATAAACCAAAACACAATAAAACTACCATTCTCTAATGAGTGAAACATGCAATGTTATAATGAAAATATATTACTTATTTCTGAGTAACATATACTTACAGACATTCAAATGGATAACAAGATGTTAAATAGGAGAAATGTGGGAGTAGGAAGATGCAAATAGCCTTTTAAGCAGCTAAACATTCAAAATAGCTTCAGCATCATTATAATAAAATTTTATTAAAATAACAATCACATAAACAGATCAGTAACAATAAGATATCATAACATAATTCTAACAATAACGCCTCATTGTTTGTTCAATACTCCAATACATATTACATACAAAAAAAACATTTGTTTAAAATTCGCGATATGAGCAATAAGCGTATATCAAAAATACAGCCGTTAACATAAAAGCATTAATTTATAATCCAACAAAATCAGAAATATCATCAATAGAAAAAAATATTTTTGTGTAAGTACTTGAATTTTGTTTCAGTTTGCTCAAATTTTTACATAAAGTTTAATTTTTAAAACAGAGTTAAATCATTATTTTATAAACACTCTTTGATCTCTAGAATGATAATATGATTCTTCTAGGTATCTTTACAGTCCCTATCCTTAAACATTCAGTGGGACAGGAATAGAGAGACCTTAAGACCTAAGCCTCAACGTGGTTTTGAAAACAAAAAAAACCCATAATCAGCACTAACATTGGAATTTTTCATCGCAATTTAATGGTAGTAAAAAAGTATAGCGCTCGTGGCTCCGCGGTGCTCGGTGGTCGGAAACGATCACCGAAGTAAAGCAGAGTTTACAGAGGACAGTCCTTGGATGGGTGACCGTTTGTGTGGCATTTGATATCGAGCGCTTCCGTGCTTCGGAAGGCACGTTAAGCCGTTAGTTATCACTAAATGTGGTAGTCGTTAAGACATGTTAGAGGCCTAATGGGCGGCTTGCAAAATTTTAACAGCAGGACGCCATACACCTGCCTCCGCCAATCCGCACTGGGTCAGCGTGGTGGAGTATGACCCAATACCCTCACACCTTGATATGTGATAGGAGGCTCGTGCTCAGTAGTGAGACGTTAATGGGCTGAGATGATGATGATGAAAAAAGTATAATTTAAGTAATAGTTTCGAGAGAAAGTATAGAATATTTTTAAATTATTTACATTTACGCTGTTTGTAGCGTTCTAATATGTTTTACGTCAAATCACGACTCACGCTCGCAACTTGTAATGGGCTAATAGTCCGAGAGATGGTGGACAGTTTTGGCCAGGTATTTGAAGCAACTGGTGCAGACATAATGTGATGGGTTCTCGCCCTTCTTCAACAGTAGCCAGATTCGATGCTGCCGGGGTCTTGCAATCCACCGCACAGATCCCACATAACCCAACCGGTCGGTTGGCATGTGCAATAGCATTTTATGCAGACGAAAAGAAAATAGAATTTGAGGCAAGCACATTGTCGGGCTAAATCGAAGTGCGGCTTAACTATCGTAACGCGGCGACTCATCAGTCGCACGGGTTCGTTTAGTACAAGTACAATATTTATTTTTTATAAAGATGTTACTCAGACATGCGGCCACCATACGGCGGCAGACATTAATTTTATGAACGCTTGCAATATTTAAGGGCTTCATTAGCGAGTTCTGACCTTTTAAAAACCGGTTTAACGAACATTTTGAAGAGCCCCATGATGTTATTGTACCTGCGCAGACAACCGCCATTATTGTTCAACTAACGTGCCGGGCATATTATACGGAGTTTTTTAGATGACTTGTCATAATGACCACGTCTTGCCTGTTGGCGAGCATCGACTGCTCGGTAAGGTACTTAAGTAAACTAATGTATGTTTAGCGACTCACTGATCCCAATGCCGATGCCGAATGTGGAGACGACCTTCTTAACGAAATTAAGCGTATGCGGCGTGACGGTGGCGTCGGCGACTGCGGCGCGGTGGTGGTAGGCCACCACGTGGCACTTGGCCAGCCCCGCGCGCAGCTGACGCAGCACCTCCTCGTACCAGTTCTCGCGGAACCACACCATCTGCACAATTCCAGTGTTAATAATAATAAAGTGTAAGTGTGCACGGAAATCATGTATGTACCATTACCTTTTATAACATCCTATGTATCTACTCATGATCGCAATAAATATTTGAAGTTTGAAAAACTGTCTTAGTTCGTGTTGTACACTGAGAAAACTTTCGTTTTTTGTACCTATTTCAGAAATAAAATTAATTTAATGGCCAATAAGTCTCATGTTGTTTTGGTGAACCGATCAGAGCGCCGAACAATTCTAGTTGACATTACAGTTCCACATGACAATAATCTCGTAAAGGCCGAAAAGAAAAACCTGGTCTTAGCCCACGAGATTGCTGCTTGATGCGGGATGTTTACTCGGCTACTATTGTTTCGATTGAGGCTATGGTCAACGGGTTAAAGTGCTTCGACCAATAGTTTGGAAAGCACAAGCCGGGTTAAGGCTCAGATACAAAGGGCAGTGCTTCTCGATACGGCGCAATGCGCGTCAGGAGGTGTCTCTCCGCCATTCGTTTCGATATCACCTCGAGAAGTGGCCCTATATATTGAGTATTGACGTCACAAGCAAAATATCAAAGATAATCATCTCGAAAAAAAATTATCATTTGAAATATCTCATTCCACCATGACAGATCATAACTTTAAATCAAACTAACCTGATCCACAATGCCCTCAAGCGAGGACAGTACAGTGGGGTGTATCTCCCGCTGCAGCTGCATGATCTTGGAGCAGCGCCACATCGGCAGGGTTGCCTTTATGGGGCCCGCTTCTCCGCTGCCCGACGCGGAAGCATCTGCCACTTTGGTACCACCCTGTAGAAAAAATATATATGATTATTACTGTCTCTATAAGTAAATCTCATTTCAAAATACTCATCTATCATGTCGAAAGATTAGTCGAGTCACGGCAGTCCTAGTGGTCTGATGCAGCGGACATGATGTGGTGTATCTTTAGCATAATATACAGAGTGGGGATAAGGAGGGTGTGGGTGCAATTTTCAGTATTCTCAACTAAAAAGACTGGACAGACTTGTGTCATGAGATGTGACCCCCCGACCACCACCAATAGCCTCCACCTTGGCGTGGTCGGGGGGCAGAGGACCCCTGCTGTCTAACCATGGACTCTCCGAGAAGTCGGCCACACACGCTATAGTCGCACAAGGAGGTAGGAGGGGCGCGTCCACTGCGTCTCTCTGAGGAGCTCCTCCCGGATTTGGTCCTGGGGATGTTGGCCGCGGACGGGGTGTCAGAGCTGCAACCCAGGTACTGGCACCCCGCCTCTTTCTCAACAAGCGGCGGGCGTCGTCAGAAGATTTTTAGTGGGTATTACTGCTGGCAGTCGCGTCTGCCGGTGGTGAGTCCCACACCCCCTTTCGGTCCCCCTTTGGCCGGAAGGCAGTGCGTAAACGCACATTGTTACCGACGTAAAACAAAAAAAAAAAAGAGATGTGAGATGTCATCAATTTTAGGCTCTTATTAAGGTAGAACTTCGACATTGGGAGTATTACTCTGTTCTATCTTCATAGTTCGATATGGATGCGGATGGGTCAACACTTAAGATAAAGATCCCTAAACTGTGGAATAGTAAAATATAAAACAACTCACAGAAGTAGTAGGAGTCTGATGAGGCATATGAGAGGCGATGTTTTCAGCGGTTTTGTGTCGCTCGCGTTGTTCGATCTTCAGCGTCAGGTACAACGTGCGGATGGGGAAATACACCGCTTGCGGATACAGCCGCCCAACCTAAGAAATACACATACAATTTGTTTGCTTGAATAAATAATTTTAGTTTGAGTTTTTTCTTACGGCTTTCGCATAATGTAGCTGTTGGTTTTCCTAGTAATAAATAAATGACAATATTAGATGTTTTCATCATATCAGCTTTAGAAAGTCCAATGCTGAATATTGGCCTCCGCAATAGATTACATCACCACGCTGGGCAGGCGGGTTGGTGATCGCAGTACAGGCCAGTACGCAAGATGACGCTCCTGCCCACCATCTGGTATGATTTCTTTTTGTCGACTCGTGACGACTCCCCGTGAGAAGAGAGGGGTGGCACTATTCTAGGCCGGGACCACACGGCATGTATTACCTTATGCAATAATGTTAAAATACTTACGCAAAGTTTCTTCCAACTTTTTTCAGATTACACATATATTTTGCTTATCTAACTGGAGCTCATAAATTTTAGTAAATGGTTGCAACGGGCGAATTTGCGGCAAGCTTTATTCGTTCTTGCAGTATTTCCTAAACAACAGTGCGTAGTTACTCACATGGCTGAGCAGGTTGAGTATGACGCTTCCATCATACTGAACCAGACATGCCAGCAGTTGCGGGATCCACGGCAGCCATTGTACCGGCGGCACTCCCACTGAGTATTTGTCCAGTGCTTCCGCGAGACTGTTCTTCTCGTCATCAAAGCTCAGCATCCACAATACCTTAGCAATAAATAAGAATATTAAATTTATGAGATCGCCAGCGTTGTGTTGTTAAACTTTAGGTCTACACTAGATCACAAAGTTAAATGTATGAACGTACATAAAATGTTTATGAAACAGGTTCTATTAGTGACTGGAAAACTGTAGAAGCAAAAAACCTCAGCACTTAAATTAATTACAAGAGGAAATACCTGCATGTCATAACTTGCTAATAGCTTTCCTTTTTCTTAAACTTGTACTACTTACTAATTGTACGTGAAATTAAAATACCTAAACTTACTTTGGCACAGTACTTCCTAGATTTGGATTCATTCTGGTGTCGACATGCGTGTAGGAAGCATGTCATAGCAGACACTCCAACAGTTGTCTGCCGTGGGTCTCTATGAATAGGAATTGTTTTATTTAGTTCGATTGTTCAACGACTTACATTTACAAAAATTTCAAAGACGCGACTGATTTTGAATATCTTATCATTAATCAGAAATTGTCCGAATCTTTTATTAATTATTTAAATTATTGTAATCTCGTAGCAGTCAGTTGATTAACAAGAGATTATATAAACTGAACGGAAATACATACCTTATGAATATTTGTTCTAAGTAATCGCCCCAGAGAGCCCAAGCTTTTACTAGGGTGTCGTGTAGCTGCACTGCTGCAGCGAATGCCTTGTTCGCGTCTTCAGACCTCCCCAGTTGAGCCAAGAGCAGTCCTTTAAACGCATAGAACTCCGCAGTCATCTCTTTAGTAAAGTATTTAAAGTTCGTCGACTCTATCATGTCTAAGCCCTCTTGTAGTTCGTCTTTTCCTTCCGACCACGACATTTGGATGTGACATTTGACTTGCTGCCGTATTTTTTGGAAGCAATCCACTATGGGCACGCTGGGTATCGTGTAAATTCTGTGCAGTGAATCAAGACACACTCCTGATAAATTGTGTTTTCTTGCTATCTTGGCGAAGTATATAATGGCCTGAAAAAAAAATTTGCTTTGTTGAAATATGTCATTAGTATATCACTGAAAAATTGTTATAATTTTAGGTCACGAAATTTAAGAAGCGTAACATTTAAACCACACTACTTACACAATATAACTTATTAACTATTTAAAAAAGCATTTTTTCATAATTAAATTGATCAGGTCCTATCAATCTTTCATATGTTCATATATTCATACAAAGCAATATGAAATAGTTACCTGCGCACTAGCGTGTACTCCGAGCATGCTGTGGTTTGAAGCATGCTCAGCCTGGGAATCATAGTGCGATGCTATAAACTGATAGTGATGCTGCCTCCACGTGAAGATGGCGCCCCAGTGAGACAGTGGGTCAGCTACAACGGGTAAACGGTTTCGCCAAGTTTTTACGATCGCTTTCATGTCGTGTAGCGATGTAGGGCGGCTGTGGAGGAGACCCTGGAATGTAAAGCCATGATTTAACACAACATTCAAATTACAAAATAATTTGATCTTACATATTTAAAAACGAGTGATTGAAGACGTTTAACATGTTTTATATGGGATATCTGGCTGAATTAAGTCACTTCGGTTCATATTTCAAAAATAACCTGAAAAAAATTAAAGGCAAGCAGAAAAAGTATGTTGAAGAAGAAAGAAACTTAGTATTCTTTTTTTTGGTACTTTAATATGAACCAGCATAAGGTCAAATTAATGGTGGAGACATAGTGGAAGCTATAAAGGATATTTCCTATCAAAAGGTTAATAAAAAATTTTAACATATGGAATGTAATAAATAATAGAGAATTGAGAATTGCGTCTAGGAGAGCTATAAGGGAATGATTTGTTTGTACTCGAGAGTTAAAAGGACTAATGTTGACTCTGATAGTGCGAGAACTCACCGTGTGAATCTGCGCAGCCTCGCTAAGCTCCATAAGTTGTTGCGCGGCCCGCAAAAGCGGCAGATGCGCGTGAGACACGATGCGAGGCAGACGTCTCCACTCCCTGAGACATTGCGCCGCGGCGGCTTCCGCATGCCTCTCGACGCCGCTCAATTGTTGCTCACCTCCCGCGCAGATGCACAAGTAGCCTCTGTATAAGTTTACCAGCCAAGCTGATAAACCAAAGCAATCATTTCATTAAATTCATACGGCACCCTTGTCAGGTAACTTCAATCATGTATCGTAATTGCATTCTTCAATACCGTGTTAATAATTATTCAACTACTGTATAAATGGTTACCTTAAAACTGTTAAGACATTTGCAATTTCTACATATAAACAAAACCTTCAAACAACCGGTGTCACTTTAAGTTATTTGTTTTATATTTAAGATTAAGACATGTGGATTATAATTAAGCTATGAAATAATGCAAGTCAAGCTTAGATCAAGATTTGTTAAAGTACTTGCTAAAGAGTGAATGCTTGTATAAATGCAATACAAATTGTTAACTTACCAAGTTCTTTCGGGCAATTGTATTCGACTTCAGCAAGAGCTTCCTTCATAGTTGGCCAATTCGGATTGCGCCAAGAACTTTCCAGAATGAGGAAGGGGTCTCGGGCGCTTCTCGTGAGTCCCAACTCCAAAAGTGAGTCCCATTGATTCAATTCCTTTGCACATTTCAGCCAATGTTGGGTCCAAATGTTGCACTCCTTGTGCATATTGTAGGAGGATGGATTGGATGTGTAATCTTGTTTCAGTTTTGTCATAGCAACATCATATGCAGCCTGGAAAGACGACAATAATAAGTTAGTTCTACTTCTGTTTCAGCAATTTAACATACGAAGAAATAATAAACGATTCCCGTATAAAAATAAAACACAATCCTACAGAGTTTTCCCGAAAGATATGGAAAACATTTTCAAGCCGGTCCTCGGCAAGCAAGCTATCAGCTTCCAGCAGCTCTTTAACTGATTTGTATGTAGAATACTACACAGAACAATAATTGTTCTCAATAGGTATTAGGGGTAATAGAAGAGGGCCATTTGTTGAAAGAAATCAATATTTAGAAGAAAGTTTTGTGAAGGGATAGCAGAAGAATCACCAGTCTAATATAACTCTGAAGAATAAAATAAAACAATATAATGTTATGTTAAAATTGATTGAAATTTGTAAAATAGTATTTTATTGTTTTTACTTTATCGAACGTATAAGAACATCAATAATTCGCAGCACTCGAAATGGCGACTGTTATTATCAAACTCAGTTAAATTATTAGCCTTACTTGTGCTTGTTCGAAGAATCCTTGCTGCTCGTAAGCGATGGCAACGTTCGTCTCTCTGAAGCGAGCGTGTTTCTGCCACAGACCCGACCACATATCTTCCTCCTGAAGTAGCTCGTACATGTCGCTCAGAGAGTCTAAAATTTCCTACGAAGCAAAAATACTTTTAGGAGAATGCACATAGTAGGTGTTTTAAAAGATGATTCTCAGAGAAGGAAAGTAATGGTAAAACAAATTTTAATTCTGAATATTATTAGTTTAAGAACTACAACTGACTACGATTATCATCACATTGATAATTTTGATTCAAAAAGCAAGATTTGCATAAAATGTTTTTAAATGAAAGTAAATTGCGAATTGTAATTTTTCCACTTATCAGTTGATAAAAATACGTAAATTTAAGCTATAATTTACACAAATGCACAATGCCCCCTATTCTGACTTACTATGCGTTTGCAAGGGGTCACATCTATCTTTGTATCTCAAAAATGTTTTGTGACATCCGGTTAATAAATGCGATGTTAAATATTATTTGAAGCTGCTTTTCTAGACAATCGATTGCTTAATAAGAACAGTGACGTTTTCAAGTACTATGTATAATAGTTTATGAAATAAATAATTTTTTACTTACTTTACTAGTAGTATAGCATACGTACAGTAGGCGTGGTGGAGTCGACATCGTAGTCGTAGATTTCGAGAGGCTCGCGCGGCACTCGGCCAGCTGCCTGGTCTGCCGCCATTTGCTCCAAGTTCAACGTCATGCGGTGCCACAGGTTGTGGGTCTTGCCCAGATACTTCATCATTGGCCTGGTACAAAATTAAATTATTAAATTGCTAAACCAACAATATATCAACACGGGTTAAGCTGTTTTTGTATAAAACCCAATGAAATTGTGATATAACTAAAGTGTGTTTAGGGATCCTACCAAGACCTGAGGAGCCCAAGCCAACCTTACCTGCAAGTGGTGCACCTGCCGATCAACGGACGAGGCTCTGTCGAATATAACAGTGCCCGGTAAGCGGCTATAGGCTCGCTACTTATTATATAATTGTGTAATTTTGAAGTGTGGGCGTATAATATGCCTCTGCCTACCCCTTTGGGGAAACAGGCGTAAATGTATGTATGTATAATTAAAGTTATATTGATGGTAGTTTACATTTTTTACTTTATCTAATTATGAAGATATAAATATATCATATGAGCCTTCCAGTAACCTCGAACCATATGGTAGTCTTCGAAATTTCAGGAATAACGTTACAAATATAAAGTTTTTCTTGGCTCCAAATGGGTTCGATTCCCACACAGGACCATAACTTTGTACTTGAAAAGTAGAACTGAAGTACTAGACAGAATCAGAAATTAGTCGTATATATTATTACAATTAAAAAATCTATAGTTTTTTATTGCAAGTAAACCTAAATACTCACGGCTTGATGCTGACAGGTGGGGTGCAGCGTGCCAAAGCTTCAATGAAGGTGTTGAGAGCTGAAAGTGGTTGGTCCCGCTGAATCACGTGCACGCCCGATATTATGAACGGCACGATCTCGTTCATCGCCGTCTGATTAAACGAAGGTACGATTTACAACAATTATCACTGTCTGATTAGCAATTTGACAAGCGAAATTTAAAGTGTCCTTAATTTTTTATTTTTTTATAACAGTGCTACTCTCTCGCTGACTTTAGCGATACAAGTATGCAGTTAGTCGTTCAGTGTACATTTTATGCTTATAAATATAGAAGCATTATTATTTGCTCAAGATATGAGACAGTAATAGTAAGCCACATCCTTATACTACGATAATATTTTTATTTCATCAATATGTTAAGATATAGTAGCGACAAAATATAATAGCCGTCAAAATGATAGGTAGACTGACCCCAAGTTGCCGCTCGTCGAGCGATGCCCAAAGTTTGGGGAATAGCCGCAACCACGTGTGGTGAGCCAGAGCATCATCCATGTGACAAAGTTGTGCCGCCGCCACCACCAGTTGCTCGGTGCGGACTCTACGAGCTAACTCTAAGAACTCTGCTTGTTTTCCTATGATTTGAGTCAGTACGCGTTGTCTGAAACATAAAACAGTTAATATAATTAAATATATAAAATACTGAGCAGGGGCCTTTTTCGATATCATGCAACGTGTACGTGTCCTATGTGTTGTTTTATTTCTTTATTATGTTGAGTGATAAATATTTTTTTCCATTTCATTTTCATAAAAAAATTTTTTGTTATTTATTTCCATACCAGCTATAATAAGATTTAGGGTGGTTGTAGCCTGAGCGTTCAGTCAAAGAACCAATTAATGTAGAGTCCCTGTACGAGTCGTGATTCTACTCATAAAACGAGCGTATTAAGCTTACCTACGACTCGTTCTTACACCCAAAGAGGCTCTTCTTTTCTTACACAGTTACTTACAAGTTCAACCCTAAAGCAAAGCTTCATTTTAAGCAAAGAACAGGTTATTGGTTCATATGTTATTATATAGCATTAAGGACTCCCTATCATATACCACCGTGATTGGAGAACTACTTATAAATTAGTTTCTCTTAATTGAAGCTAAAGTCAACAACAAAATTTGTTATAATTAATAACAGCATAACAACACGTTGATAATCTCATCTATGTTAGGATCAAAGTCGTTGAATCTGTTACTGCCTATAAAATGTAAAATATTTACAAACCTATTAGGCGCACTCTTTATGACATCTTCCTTCTGACTTGAGCTTGAGTCTAGATCCATATCAAGCACGTCGTCTTTATCAGGATCAATGGCGTCATAGCTGTCGGAAGCCTCTTCTTTGACGCCGCTGAACACAGCGAAAGATTTGCGGTCCTCGCTATCTGCCCAGTTGATAACGGCTGCTATGTTCGGCAGGAGGTACTTTGAGTTCGACAAGCGAATGTGTGTACCTGATTGAAAAAAGTGTATAATTTATTTAAATTGCTTAAGTGTTTGGTTGCTTATTGCGGGTTGCACAAAAGCCGCTTAATAACTTTTGGTGAAGATAGATTGTTAATTTGAGATTTATAAATTAGCTTTGAGAAGGAATAACTAGTTAGTAACGTAAAATTTTAAATTCCCAGAAGTTGCTGACAGCAAGTTTAAATTTGAAAAAGCAAGGGGCAAAGAGCAAAAACTACTTTTTGAATTGTTTTGATTTTACAAACACTTACTTGTAACACAAGTAACAAGCAACAGCTCAAGACACTGCTTAATCCAGAAATGCTGTCCAATGTGCTCCCAGTTTTGAGAGCAGATTATATACAACAGGCGATCGAAGATCTTTCTCCGAACGCTTTGGTCGTATACTTCGAAGAACTTAGCACGAATACTCGGCTGTGGACACCGCAGGCCTGCTAAGAATGCAGGCTCCAGTTTCATTGACAGCTCTGTCATTTTTAACACTTCATCTCTGCAACAAAGTTAATAACATATTGAAATTACGGAAACCTTAGAGGACATCACTATAGAATTAAACAATTGAAAAAGCGGAAATTGTCCGGTTACACCACATCTGCTGACATTGGCGTTTTAAAAAAAATTAAAAAAAATTAAAAATTCATTTATTCAAGTTTGGCTCAATAGAGCTCTTATGAATGTCATACTTATAAACTAACGCGCAAACGCGTTTCAAAGAAGATTCTTGGTTAGCGTATCTTACGCAAGAGAGAAGAAACTCCTACCGTATACTTTTTGTATACCGCCGCCTGTGCTCGTGATAATACAGATCTTGGGCAGGTTATAAGGAAATTAATTTTAATTAAGTCTTAGTCCCTTTAAGATTCTAAAAATACAGCGTTAACATAAATTATAAAAAACTCTTGTGACTAAAACCAAACTCTTTGAAAGAGTAAATAATCCACCGTTTTTAACCTGAGGTTTAAAATTTTATATTTATTTAAGTTTTATAGTTACATCTTTGTCCACTATAAGAATTATGTTTGTAATATCGGTGAACACAAAATTTACGTGCATTAATACTTTAATACAAGTCACAGCAATAATAAATGTATTACATACCTGTAAACATAATTAATGATGTCCAAGAAGTGTGCGTTGAGCTCTAAATCATCTGGGAACCTCTTCTCGACATATTGCATTAGCTTCACCAGCAATATTGACTTTTCTCGGAGTGAAGGCGCCGCGGTACCACCTGGGTTACGATTCTTCACCCATTCTTCCACCATACGTGTGATAGCTTTCATAACCTGACCAACCAAGTACACGTTCGTCAATATATTAGTAGTAGTAGTAGTAGTAGTACATGTTCATTAATATATTAGTAATTATAATGAGCGGCACAAAAGTTAATAAAAAACAACAATGACAAAATCTATCGTAGGCAAACGAAAGAAAGAGACAGAAAGTAAGACTAATAATTACAGGGTTTTAATAACCTTAGCATCCGTGGTTTTTTCTATAAGTCCTACTAAAACAGTGCCTATGAAAGTTTTTCTTGTGTCAACCGGCATTACGGAGACACGAGCTTTGAGTAAGTCCAATGCAAGAATCTGAAACAATAAGGCAGGAATGAATATTAACGTTGTGTGTTTTTAGCCAATCGCATACAGAAACTGTATGCGATTGGCTTGCGACCGAGCAAGTCGTGAGTGTTTTTCAGTAGTTCTTAGTAATTGAAAGTCCTCTCATTGTATAAAAATAATATAAGAAAACCGATATTTCTAAGAAGGCAGGATATAATCAAAATCTATCATCACTTTTATTTAAAGCAAAACTTGATTATAAATGTATTTGCGTGCACTCACTAGTAAATCTGAAGTAGCAGCGTCAGGATTGGGCGCGACATGATCCCTGGCCATTCTCTGCAGCACTCGCATCAGCGGAAGCAGTAACCGGTCGATGTAGGCAGCACTGGAGGCGCAGCAAGCCTTCAGCATCATGAGCGGGCCGAGTAATGCGCCCGCGCCGCCGCCCGCCGCCGACTTTTCGTAAGTAGCGAGCCCTTCGAACGCGTATTTGCTTACGCATGCATACAACGTTTCAAGCTCTTCGTACTGCAAACAATAGATGAATGTACATAACATTATATTACATTAATTGTAGTTTAGTATGTATAATACTAAATAGAATTCACCGCAGTATTCACTCAGGTATTAATTCACACTCCAGGTTGCAGGTATTTTTTAAGCGTTAAAATGCATTAACAATCATAAGTCCTACGCTCTTATAAATTAATAATTGAAAATTAAACGACTATAATGTAGACAGGAATTTCTTCATACTTATTTTATAAATAAATATATGTATTTTTAGTACACTAAAGTTACCTTGGAAGCCTGAGCAGCTCCAGACGGCTCGGTAGGGAACAGTGCGGTGAGTTTAGCGAGCAGATTGTGGGTCAATCGCACCACACGCGCGTTGGTCGATGACACACAGGCAGCCAAGCCTCGTTGAAGAGGCTTCAAGGCCGCTAATGTTTGATCCCGACGTAACACGCCCAAGAGGAATACAAGGAGTTCCAACGCAGTACATGCGTTTGCGCAGGCCGCCGCGTTACTGTCTGCCGTTGAAAACACCTGGAAGAGTGGTGAGAATTTCAAATATGTTTACTTTTGACCGGATCCAACACACTGACACCAGAAGGCCACAGTTTGAAATTCCGCGTCGAAAGTGGATCCAGGGAGAATTTTATTGTCTGACGCGCTTGTATTTTTTTTTATACTATATATGCTTACGACATGTTTCAGTTTTAAAGTTAATAAGAGCCAGTATATTTGTAGTTGGGTCCTTAATAATAATAGCGCTCTTTAACTAATCTCATATTGCCAACTATTCAAGGACTGTGAGATCGCTGGTACGAAGCTCCAATCAACAAACCTTATCAAGCCAGGAAAGCTTCGGCTCGCAGTGATGCGGCCACACGTCTGGTTTGAGCGCGGCCTTCAGCAGGGTCACACATCGCCGCGACAGCTGCTCGCCCGGGGAGCCTGTCGCAGCGCCCGCTGTACCCGCCGCGCCCACTGTGCCTTCGTTCACCTGCAATTTACTCATAGGTATATAAGTCGGCAAGAAGAGTCTTCTTGGCGGGAAAGTGAAGCGTCAATGTCTGCAGTTTTGTTTTAGTTTCTAAAATTTGTGATATTTTGAACTTTAGTGTGTGGTAACGGTGGATTATTAACCGTTAAGTGTTTGTGAACGTACATGAGTGTTAATAAATAAAACAAAACAGTACCACATCACTTTTCAAATTCTCTCAAGAAGTCCATTTGAGATCTCAGTATAGCCCCACATCCCTGAGGGCTCAAGGGGTTTATGGGAGTCTTAGAGTAGAGGGGTCTCATATACCATTTATCATCACTCATTCCCATTTACTTTGATTTATATATTATTAATATATCTCTTACTTGACACTGGCTTAATGTGTTTAACGCACGAAACCATTATTTAAAAGAAAGAAAAAATAAGTCGGCAAGAAAGTTGAATCGGTGAATCATTTTGACATTCGCACACGAACATGGAGGACGTAAAAATAATAGCGGCATGCGCGCTACATTTATTGAGATTATACAATTATTGAGATATTCTGCGTAAAAAAGAACCGTCGACGCAGACGATGGTGGATGATATCGTGTCATCGCAATAGAACAATGTAAGTACCTATTTAATCTGAAATGTTGAACAAAAAATTTATTGAATTACATATTATGGTAAATAATTCATGTCTTCTACTATGTTTGTTGATAATTAATTTTGTTTTAGCCAAACTATGGATTTTATGGTTTTAGCTCTTCCTTTTGAAAAAGTTCTAGGAATTCTACAATTCGCACTTCACTCCACTCCATTTTGTCTACACGTCTTGTTGGGCCGGGCGCTAGCTGTCAACTGAATGCAGGCGAATTTGTAAACAGTAAGTTCGTGTTCGCCATTTGTGCCCTTTGATTCGCGTCCGAAAAAGAGAAACATTATAAGAGAATTATTACTCAGTAGCGTTTTTTTCTGTTATGCTCCACAAATAGAGTCACGTGATGTGAGCAAACCATTACTTTCAAGACATGGATATGCACAGGTGAAATCATATCTTTTTCTATTTTACGGAAAAAAATAAAACATTGAGGTTACTAGTAGTCTTACAATAAGCTATCGTGTCTTAAATTATATGAGTATAAAAGAACACTTGCCGTTTTAGGGTACAGCAGATTGCAAGTTTACAGAAGAACTTACTCAGCCCGAGCAATCTGTGGTTGAATACCTTCCGGGAATTATTACCTGGCAGGCGAGTCGTAAAAGTAGGTTAACAACGACGTCCACGTGGTGCCTCTCCAGGGGCCTGGCTGCATCAGGTTCTGCCCGCGCGGCCTGCGGACTGGCCCAGCCTGTGTTCAGAGCCTTCCGAGGATCAGATACCCCTTCCTCGGCCGATAAGCGCTTTACGGCTCCGCTGGGTGATGTAGCCACCTACGAAATACAGGTAAGGTTAAATTGAAGGAAAAAGAGCAATTTTTGCAGGTTCAAATATTTGTAAATACTAGTACTATCTGAATAGCACTATACATAAAATGTTGCTTTTAACCAGGTTACCAATTAATTAATTAATTAGATTTCAAGATTATTATTATTGCATACATTTTTGGCAATATTAAGATCAATAGTATTGAAGCGCTCGTAGCCCTGCGGTGTTCGGTGGTCGGAGACGATCACCAAAGTACAGCAGAGTTTACAGAGGTCAGTCCTTGGATGGGTGACCGTTTGTGTGCCATTTGATATCGAGCGCTTCCGTGCTTCGGAAGGCACGTTAAGCCGTTGGTCCCGGTTATCACTAAATGTGGTAGTCGTTAAGCCATGTTAGAGGCCTCATGGGCGGCTTGAAAAATTCTAACAGCAGGACGCCATACACCTGCCTTCGCCAATCCGCACTGGGGCGGCGTGGTGGAGTATGACCCAATACCCTCACACCTTGATATGTGTGAGGAGGCTCGTGCTCAGTAGTGGGACGTTAATGGGCTGTGATGATGATGATGATGATGAGTATTGCAAATAATTTTAATATGACATTACTACCCCCTCATTAACATTTTTTCATACACAGCATATTCCAGTACTCCTTACCACTGTGTCGTCATTAGAGTGATCGCGGATCCTCTGAAGCTCCCATTTGAGCGCCACTTCAGCTAGATCGACAGCGAGCCGGCGATGTTCCAGCGAAGCAGTGGCCGAAAATCCGAGCCGTTGCATCGCTGCCACCATATGGCCCACAAGAGCATGGCGTACAGGATAATAAACCTGTCCAAACATACTGAATTAGCTACCAAAAAATATTACCAATGATAAAGCAACATGTGTTTCGTCTAATCTTTCTATATAGTACTGCTACTGAAAGAAATTTATTTTGAAATAAGTAAGCAATGTGTACTGTGTTTTTATATGTTGTTTCCATGATCTTAATTGTGTAATAAATTATTAAATAAATAATAATGGCATTGAAGTCATGACTTCGGAGCTCTGAAGAGTAAAGAGCGATTACACTGTCCTCTCGAGCGCTAATTAAAAAGATAAATAAACTAAATAATGTATTCACCTTATAATGTCGGACAACCAGTTGCAGTATATGGAATAGCTGCTGCACGGAATGGCCGTCTTCAACGATTATCTTTTTAGTCCAATGAGTGAGCATAGTGTTACCGTCCTCCATACGCTGTGGCATCGCAGGCGTCAAGATTTCTAAGGCTTGGCGGACCACGGACCTAGCCTCCACAGCATGGGCCTTCAATAAACTGTGGAACACTGGCAAAGCCAAAGAAAAATAGTAAATCCACAGTAATTTTCACAGTCATTAATAAAAAGCAGGAATCAAAGAATAAGAAGCACACTATGACGACCGATGTGGCGTTGAGGTCAGTATACGTGGGTTCGTTTCCCACGCAGGACAAATCTTTGTGTGCATGAATATGACTATTTGTTCTGTTCTAGGTGTTTCCAATGTACAACTACAATAAAATGTACTTACAAAAAAAAGTGTATGTTTATCTCGTTATTTAGTAGCCGTAACACAAGTTCTTAATGATACTTTGTATCTTGGAACTATATAATTGGCGTAATTGATAGAAACTATTTATTTATTTATACTATACCTTGTAAGACTATCCTTTTGTGTATAGCAAATTTGGCTATAATGTGGCTAAGCAGTAAATGCCCGTGATACCTAAAACAATACCGTAAAACATAAGTCATATGAACTCTTATTTTCTGTGTTTAAAATTATTTCCGGTTATGTGCAGTATGTAGACTACCACATAAAGTGACAACCAAGTTTATTATAAGTTCTACACTGACAATCCACTATTTTTGAATGGAAGAGTAATCTCCTCTATTACTATCGCCTTTTTATATCTATCGCAACTATTGAACTGTGTTTACAAAGCACATGAGTTGGTCTTGACTAAATCAATGCATGGTTACCGAAGTAAGTTTTCGTATATAAGAGAAGGTACAGCTAGACTGGGTTCAGCCAGTTGACTGAAATGTTAAATAAAAAAATTACTTATTTACCTAGTAGCAGGATCAACATAGTTCTTGCCGAGAAGACACGGCCAAGCAAACGTCATGAGTCTTCTAAGTTTGTTCCCTTGCTTCTTGTTGTTCGCATCGTGGATGTGGGCCGATGCTTGCTCTAGCAGCAGACACGCAAACTGCAGCAGTGAAATGCGCACTGCGTCTGAGCATGCAAATGGATTTTCAGGATCTATAACCTGTAAGTTTAAAACCAATTTATCAAGGTGATGGATCAAATTTAATAATCGCAAAAATTGGATACTTCTGAGCGTCCATAGAAAAACACGTCGCGTACCCACGTGAACTGTTATTAAGTCAACTTAAAGGGTAATTACTGTCGAAATTCAGTAAAGAGCGAAAGAAAAATGAAGAGTACTTGAGATCTCGAAAGATCGATGAGTATTGTCGAATTTAAGTGCATCAATATTTAGTTATTTTCGCCAACTGCCCTAACTTCTAACTGGAAATTATAAAGCTGTCAAGACAAAGAGGCAATTTGAACTTAAGATGCGATCATACAGTGATATTATCTGAACTTTTATATTTTTTTATTTTCATACATTTTACTGGCGTAATATACCTGTAAATTAAACACTTATAACAATGATGACTTATTCAGAGAAAGTTCTAAAAAAATAGATAATATAAAGATAACAATAGCTTACATTGTTGATGAAGACAGACACGACGTTATCGGGATTGTCTTGATACGGCGCTGGCGGACCGCCCACGATTTTCTGGCCCTTGTCGAAGCTGACGGCGAAGCACGGTATCAAGATCATCTGCAGAACTTTTGCCTTCAAATCCTGTGACATGGCATTACTGGCGAAATGCTCTACAAAACGGAAGAATGCCGAACGTTTCCATTCTACGGTATAATTTTGGGCCACTGTGTTTTCCAAGAAATCTCGAAGAAACTGAAAATAAATGTTTTATGACATAATTGTATTTCAATCTTATTTTTTAAAGAGTTTTAAACGACAAGATATGATAATCTACATGTATTTTTAAGGGATGAAAAGAGTTGTAGCAACTTATATTTAATTCCTAATACGAAACGATAATATTTTCTTTGCTTTATATAAATATTCTTTGTCTTAATATTTAACTTTTTCGTCTTTCAATATAGTTATTACGTACTAATCGATTTTATTATTATGTAATATCAAAATGAATTTTTCACCGCCATTATCCTTAAGAGAATTCCGTGTTCTTGAAAATATATTACCTGGAAGTCTGGTATGAACCGGTCACACAATGCTCGCAGCATTTGGAATAACAAATCTATATTTGACGGGTGGTGAGTAAAATAATGTAGTAAAATTTTGACTATTAATTTCGGCTCTTTCCAATGAGTGCAGTCAACATTCTCAACTTTCTTGTGTGATTCCTGAAAAAGTATTGAGAGGCAAACATTAAGTTTTAACTTAGATTAACATATTTTTCAACTATCTTTAAAACTTGCTTATACTTACGTGATACTGATCACTGCACCAAATCCTTTTAAGTAGTTCTATGAGATCATGTTGAGTGGACAACCATTGATCGTCATACTTGATAAGTAACGAGATGACGCGTATTGCCTGGAACTGCATTTCGGCTCGGTCGGGCTGCGACGCGACTGATAATAGCTGCATTAGTCTTGGTCTCTTAGCTGTTTGCAGTGCTTCGCGATACGCGGTACCGGCTGTGGGGTGCTTCACCAGGAAAACCAAGAAGCGGTTCCACTGCTGGTCTTTTATATTGTTATCGCTTAGGACCAAATCTAAAGTTTCTTTTGGGTATCTGTGGGTAATGTGATTATAATTATACACATCAAGTACCTATAAATAAATAAATAATAAGTAAATATTCTCTTTAAATCACACCAGTTATTCAGTTCAGTTAAAGAACAGATAAACATACTTAAATAACTTTTTTTTTGAATAAATACTTAATTTACATAGAAAAACACCCAGACCAGAACAAATATTCATGTTTATGCACACAAAGATTTGTCCTGTGTGGGAATCGAACGACGACCTCTGGAGTGAAGTGCAGGTATGACCTACACGCCATATCGGTCGTCAAAACCTATATCCATAATCTGAATCAAAAAAAAGTCTTATCTCATAATGCCAACTTCTCAAAATGACAACCTTCCGTATAACGTAATTATTTAATAACCTATTGAAATTAAATAAGGTTTCTTTTTAACCCAGTAAAAGAAACTCAGCTGTTAACTGAGTTTATCTACTCTTTTTGTTAGTCTGCGATTACTTGAACGTTTAGTTATGAGATAAGACCGAAAAAATTACTAACGAACCTCAATAAAAACTTGACAAGGGGCTCCCTAAATGGAGAGCCCGCCTCGACCATCAGCGATTTCTCTGTATGGAATATCAGTCTGCAAAGTACGTCTATGAACCGGGGCGACGCTGCGGGTATTTGGTGGAATATACCGATTAATATTATAATTTTCTGTTCGTTTTCCATATTCTTCGACACACTCTGAAGGAAGTTGCCACCTGCGATAGTTAATAATTTACATACAATATTTGTGTATTGTGTATACAAAGAACGTATTTATTAAAATACCCAAGGCTTAATTGTCAAGGATTTCATGATTAGGAAAACTCTCTTACCTCTATTAGTTTGAATTGAATAATCCAACAACTTCTTCAACAACTGCAGAAGCTGTTCACACAATTTCTCACTGAACGTAGAGGGGAACAACTGCGTTAAATACGACAATCGCTTGGCACCATTGACGCTGAGGTTACGATGATCGCCCAGTGTCAATAGTAGTGGACGCATGACCGGATGCACCATTTCCATGTCAATTTGGAAACCGGATAGGAACTTTTGCATACATTCGAATCCAGCCTGAAATAAACCACACACAGTCAGTAATTTTACAATAATTATTATCATGTTCACCAAATAAGTTGTGTATTGAAAAAAATGTGTTAGATCTTTAAGTGGTGCTGATTATTTAGACAGCTGCGTGCCATTATTTAAAAAATATAATATTCTTCCTCTACCTTGTTTGTATATTTATGAAATGTGTGTATCCTTACTAATCCTTACTAATATTATAAATGCGAAAGTAACTCTGTCTGTCTGTTACTCTTTCACGCCAAAACTACTGAACGGATTTAAATGAAATTTGGTATACAGATAGTCTAGACCCTGAGAAAGGATATAGGCTACTTTTTATTGCGAAAAGAGGGTTGTAAATGCTACCCAAAGATAATATTCCACGCGGACGAAGTCGCGGGTAACAGCTAGTTTGTCTATAAAAATCAAAAACTATTTGAAAAATCTTGTACTAATAGAAATAGTAGGAATAATTGTAAAATTTCTGTACCTAATCAACGCACTAGAATGTTCAGTAAGAACTCATATTGTATGGCTAATCGAATTTATAATAAATTACCAAATGACTATAAAAAGGAAACAATTGTTATATTCTAAACTAATAAAAAAATGTTATTACACTGTTGGTAAATATTTAAAGGATATGATATAATGTAATTTTTGATGATCAATAAATTAAATTAAATTTAAATTTAAATTAAATTAAAAAATTAAATTAAAATTAAATTAAAATTAAATTAAAATTAAATTAAAATTAAATTAAAATTAAATTAAAATTAAATTAAATTAAAATTAAATTAAAATTAAATTAAAATTAAATTAAAATTAAATTAAAATTAAATTAAAATTAAATTAAAATTAAATTAAAATTAAATTAAAATTAAATTAAATTAAAAATTCATTTATTCAAGTTTGGCTCAATAGAGCTCTTATGAATGTCATACTTATAAACTAACGCGCCCATTCACTGCGGGCGGGAGCTTGATCGTAAAAGAACGGGCAAGAAAATCGTCAAGGTTGGTTTTTTCTCCCGCATAAAAATACATAATATTAAAACAATTGTGTTCTGCAGTCACAAGATTTGAAAAAAAAAAGGGAGATAAAACTCTTTTTAGCAATATTAACATAATTACGGATAAACATAGTAGACATGAGCAAACGCGTTACGCTCAACCATAGTTTAGGGAGCGCAACGATCCGACGCATGACGCTACCACCGCGGAAACATATAAGTGAGCGTGATATACTCAAGCTGGATAAAAGGATTTAAGTAAAAATAACATTAATATTAGAAGACTGAATTATTTTAAATGTGCTGCAAACCACAATTTTGTTACTGTAAAGTGGTATACCATATGGTATCAGTTAAGCTATGCAGCCATCAAAACAATTTCCAAGAAATTATATACATAAGCAGTCTTAATTAAAAATTAAAATTATAAAATTGCATATACAATACAATAGCTTTGTTTATTTCATTTTGTTAGTTTATAAGATCAATATTTGTACACCAGTAATGGTAGAATGCAAGATGCTAATATTTATGTAACATCTTAATGTACTGTATTTTGACAAATAAATTATCTTTATCTTTACTTGTAGGTTTACAAAATACATATTATCTATACAAATAACAAAACAGGAATCTCTAATCAATATTCAGCTGACATGTTTATTGACACTAATCTTCAGAACTAGATGAAACTCCATATAAATGATAATCCATCATGCAGTTTTTACAGACAGTTTTTTATTTAATGTGACACGTCATAATGACTACATCCTGCCTAATGGTGAGCAGTCGATGCAGTTAAAAAAAATGAAAGCGCTTCATACCGTGAAATAAGCACGGTACAAAAATACCGTTTTACGCCCCGCTTAAAAGACCCGGGATCATAGGAAATAAGAAACACACTAAGGTAAGAATGGAACAATATATAATATTTTAAGCTAAATAATATAATAAGTAGTTACTTTTGCACATGATAAAATTACATTAAATTAATTTTCCACTACTTACTTGTTGAAGCTCCTGATCATTTTTCTCCAAAGATTTATAAAGAACTTGGAATATTTTCTCTCTGCAATGCTTTTCTTGAATATAATGGCAGGCGGCCAACGCCTTGAGAGCAGAAGCCCTCAATGGCACCAGGTTAACACCCTTGTAGCAAGGCAACTTTCCTAGCATGGCGTCCTCCGCCTCGCATAGGGAGAGCAACTCGCGGAAGAATACTTTGTGTTCGTTTATTGATAAATCTGTAAAGGATATGGTGTGATTAAGATAAGGAAATTTTGAAGAATATACTAAAAGAAATATATGTAAAAATTTTAAAATCAATTCTATATAACTCACTATTTATTTAGAAGTATAGCTTACCTATGGTAAAAAGTCTTGGTTTCAATGTAGTACAGAATGTAGTTCCATCCATCAAACCCATCTGAGCATTGGCAGGTTGGTGCCGAAGTAAATGCTTCTTTGGCGGGATTATATCAGCTAATACTTCTCTGTGAGGATCCATCACATCTGTCACCGTCTTGTTCTGCAGTTCCGCTATTAATTCTAACGATTTCATTGCCTGTGAAAATTTTAACGTATTGTACACTGAGACTGCACAAACTGATCTACCTTATTCAGAATTTGAGTCCATACTAGAGTATCATTATCAAGCAGCATTATTTTAATTTATTTTATTTATTGAGACATTTGTGAAATATACCGATTAATCAAAGACGCATTAAGATCACTTTCAATTTGTTTCACATCATACACATACCTGTTGTCTAACAAGGAGATGTGGACTGGTGACTTGCAAAACGAGCTCCTGAAGCACGTCGTGCAAGGCCCGAGCACGAGACGCGGCGCCCTCCGCGTCCATAGCAGCGCCCACGGCCGCCTCGCTCGCGGGAACGCACACGCGCACCAAGCGCTCCAAGTTCACAGTCGCCATGTCTATCGCTCCCGACGACACCTCCCCGGTCAAATCCATCATCACAAACAGCACCGCTTTCAAGAACGTAAACACATGCTTGTACACCCACTCAGGTGCCATCTTTTCCACCATGAACTTCACAGCGATACAACCACCTAGTTTCGCGTACCACGCTCTTTCGTAGCACAAAGCGGACATACGCTCGGCCAGGTACTCCATGAGCGGAAGGCGACATGCGCGCTCTTTGCTTCCGAGCGCGGTAGCCGCCGTCTCAATCATAAGCACCAGGGCGAGGTGACCGGGTTTGCAGAGCTCTTTCTCCTCGTGGCCCATCACTACGGCTATCGCATCCACTAGCACTAACGCATCTAGTCCTTCCTTAGGGACTCCGCTACCCGCGAACGGCCCCGCCTCCTGTGCTATCGCCACCATGGTGTAATGGCGTACTAACGATACCATAGTCGGCAGGACGTGATGGCGCAACTCCTTGATTGCTGCCGCTACAAACATTCCAGTCAATGCTGTGCGGTGGGTATTTCTCACAATAGCGTTAGGACATTTGTAATAAGGACCACTTTGAGTCTGTATCTTTCCTTCCGTGAAACTGGGGTGGTTGAATAGTTTAAGTAGAGTCTGTTTGTCATCGTCTAGATTCAAAGATGAAGCTAGATAACACCTAAGTACTTCCCAACATTGACGTCTGTAAAATGGATCAGTAGTACTGGACTTCAGTGCAGAAAATGCAGTCTCTATTACCTTATCGACTTCGAAATCAATAGGCTTTGATTGATCTTGAAAATAAGCTTGTACTGCCGGCGGTGGCGCGTCTGTTTCGCGGTATTCTAATCTCTGTGGCTCGATCATCATTTTCCGATTGCCACCACCAAACTTTCCTAAAACTCTGAATGCTATCCTCGCAACCTCGTTATTCTGTAAGGTTCTCCAGAGTGCTTGCATTAAGTCGGCTCTCACTGGTTGGATATGTTCATACAAAAAGTCAGGTTGAAGGTTGTCCACACACAGCTCTAGGGTTCGTAAGCCTTGGGATATTAAAGTATGAGATCCATTCAGAGCCGATACTAACGGATCCATTAACATAGGTAGATAAGGCAACAGACTACTCAGTCTCACAGGTACCGTCAGACATAATTCCACAAAGAGATCTTTCATGTGCTGTTTATGTAGACCACTTTGAAGTCGATTTAATCCTTCTAATAAGTTGGGTAATAGTGGTAGAAATTCTTGATATAATAAATCGTGACTTCCTCCGCCGATTGATCGGAATAACGCTCTGAGTAGAAGAAAATAGTTGTATGGTTCTTTAGCCGTCATAGCGTAGTCCATAGCTTTATTGACAATGCTGTGCAAATGCGGTCGCAGCATTTGTTCGTTATCAGTCGGAAACAGACTGACTGAACCAAAAACTAACTTGAATAGTCTCAAATACAAATTGGATCTTTCGACATTTGTGCCCATCTCTTCCATTCTCTTCAATAAATATTCTACTAAAACTGTTGCAAATATCGGTGACGTTGCCGGATTCGATAGAAAAGTGTTGGCAATAATTTGTAATGTCATATTTTTGTTGATTCTTTCCACCATGTGAGAGATCGTGGCGGTAAATATCTCTTGAAATGTTTGTGGATTCATCATGGAAAACTGTAAAAAACAAACAAATGACAATTATCAAGAGGATCGCAAACATAAGAAATGATTTAGAGTCCGTACGATATCCTGTTATGGAACTTGTATTAGTATTTTCAATTAGGGTAACATCATGCTACCCTGCTCCCAGTTTATCTAGTGTCGGCTCGACAAGGCGGTAGACGGTAAAGTAACAATTTGGGCTTTTTATACATAAGAGAGTTATTCCTACCACTCCACTGAAGTGCTCTAGTACTTCTTTTTCCTCCTTGGAGCGCACATGGGGCTGCGCAGGAGGGGCGGCGGGGGCCCTGGGCGCAGCCAAAGTGTAGATATCCAAGGATTGAAGCCCCCATCTCACTAGCCGAATAAACACAAGAGTCTCGCGCGCGCTGAACTGCTTCTGGCTGGTTATAGTGCTTGCCGCCGCACCTTCTGTCGTCGTTGTAGTCTACAAAGTAAAAATATTATTATATTTATAAAGCCAACACAATCAAATGTAGCAAACATCACTTTAGCGTAAATAACTCCCGTCTTTCATAGAACCATCTTCATTTCATTGTGCCATATTCAGAGAAGAGGAAGAGAGAAGTTACAGAGACCACAACAATTCATATTCAAACTGATTATTACCTTGCATGATGCACATCCCCAGGTGATTGTCTTCACGCCACAGACCAATGTTTTAACAAGTGTTCTATAGTCGCCCACATTGAGGTTGTTCATCTGTGATGAAGGAAAGCCTATCTTGGACTTCTCTTCCGTCTTCGATATGCTATCCAAAAAGTCTGGCGTAGGCTTTTCATCCTCCATCTTGACTTCTACAGCAGAAGTGCTTGGGGCGGGTGTAGTCGGTGTGCTTGGAGAAGTTTGTGGTGCACCATTAGGGGTAGCTATTGCCGTTTGTTTACTGATAGGAAAATAAACACAATAACCAATATTATAAATTAATATTTATTATTATAAACATATAATATATAAACACAATAACCAATATTAGCTGGAATATAGTATTTACTGATTATATGCAAAAATATTTTCATAATATTCAAGTAGTAAATAAATTGACATTACAATAAATTTTTATTTTTGTAATTGTGAAAGATATTTTCATTACATTATTATTTATTTATTTAAATAGGTACACCAACACATTCACATGCATACTTTAAACATTTAGTAAAGGTATAGGTTACGGACTCACATGAAAACCGATAACAGGCGTACACAACATTATCGATACAGAGCACACATTAATTTACACAAAATAAAAATAACAAAATCAATTAAAATAAATGAGATGTGACGAAAATTATAAACAATTAAATTCAACGGAATTGATTACAAATTATACAAAAAATAATAATAATATTAAAACAAAAAATATACATATATAATTGTTAATTACTTATATTTAATTTTTACATTATGTATCGGAACAGCCACAGAGTTATAAACTTCTGCAAAAATAACCACGCGACAGAAGGGGAATACTAGCGTGGAGTGTAAATATGTCTTCATATTTGTCAAATACCGATCTAACATAAAGGTGTTTTTTTCACACTGTAATTAATAATGTAACTCACCACTTCGCCATTAGCGCAGGCAACTGTAATTTGGATATAGTCTTGAATTTGAGGACGAAAACCTCGAGAATACGCATCAACAGCTGACGGCCGTGCGGCTGCGCGCCCGCTGCACCTTCGCTTTCAGAACGCTGTCGGATGCAGTCCACCAGGTTCAGAAGGAGTTTGCAAGACATAGTCTGAATGCTAAAACAAAAAAATTTAAAAAATGCGTTACTTTGTAACAATTTAGTTAACATGCATATTTTTATTGATATCTATATAAATGACGAAAGTGATATTTCATATTATATTCTTTGATATAATAATAAATAATTAATATTTTCTGACAATTACACCAATTATTGAGTTCCAAGATAAGTATCATAAGGAACTTGTGTTATGGATACTAAATAATGGATAAATATACATATTTTATTTTTTGTAAATACATATAATATACATAAGATATATATAAAGGCATCTAATTGTAAAAGTTATCTAATGTATAAAATTTATAAAATATAATTACATGTTGTTTTTTGTATTTAAATTTATTAGTAAATAATAATTAAAAATCACCTTGTTGGAAGAGATTCATCATGAACATTTTTAGAGAATAAATGTGCAGCAATTGCCAAGTCAGTCAAAGGCAAATGTTGGCGCACATGATGGACTAAATCAGCTAAAGTAGAATAAGCTAGAGGGCGTAGGGACTCGTGAACTGTCCATCCCCCTCCAAGTAACACATCTTCATCAAATAGACGCTCCATATAAGGCACAAATTCTGTAAAAGATCATTAATTTATAGGGAGACATTTGATTTAAATGAAATGTTATAAGAGAAATGTTATAAGGAGTGGCTACTCCACTGCGCTGCGCCGCAGATTTTAATGTATGCAAGTATATAGATGTGTGTGAGTTCTGCTGACCGGCGCTACGCAGTGGAGCGCGGCGCAATGGGAAACAGCTCTAGATATGGAAAAAATAACTCACTAAGTCTCAGATCGGTTGCAAGAATATGACGAGTTGCTATCACCAACTCTTTCCTCAAATGGGCCACCTCTGGGGGACACAATGTAAGGAGCCCTATAATCCCCTTTACCATCAAGTTGGCGTGGTTGGCGATTGTATCCTGATAGATTCGAATTATGTAGGCCAGGAAGGCCAGAGTTTTAATTTGTGCTCCCATGAAATCTACAAATACTTCTTTGTTAAATGAGGCAGATTGTCTGAAAAGATTTTTTACAAATTAATATAAGTATATTGAAATAAAGATGATCAGTAATAAGAAGTTCATAGAATTACTAAAGAATTTCTTACTAAAAATAATATATATTCTGAAACATCTCAGAAACAGAAACCTTTAGAGCGGAGTGAAGGTAGGTATACTATAAATAAAAGCAGCAACAAGCAGAATTAATTTTTAATAGTGAAATTAAATACCTGTGAGTAGCCGCAGGTTGTAGAGTAATTGTCTCCATAATAAGAGGTATAAAATTGCTGACCTCCTGGTGTACATTTTGTTTGTACAATTGGTACATAAGTACTACTATTATTGGTAATTCCTGAATTACTTTCAGAGATAGCACAGATCTAGGGATGAGATTGTACTAGAAAGAAATAATAACAGTTAATGTTACATAAAATAAAATAAATATTATACAAAATAATGTCTAATTGCCGCAGCCTATTGATGCTTGCAGCACCAACTTGCAACTACTATTAATCAGGAAAAATTTTAGAACTAAGTAACATAACTTACAGTAACAACACTACCATCAAGGAGTTTTTTTTCTGTATGTATTGGTGTTGTTGTATAAGTTTCCTGGAGCAGTTGTTCAATATTAACTTCAGATAGGTCCTTGACACGAATAGTAGGTTTTGGTTCAAATATTTTAGGTAAATGGTTTGGTAAGTCTGAATATATTCCTTTCACCCATTGAAGGAATTTGTGAATCTAAAAAAAAAATGACAATAAAATAAAATGTAAATATGGTATAAATGTTAAGGTGTTCCATTTCCATATATTGTTCTTACATCCACTTCAGCACTATAAGCTGGCCGGTACTGCTTGTGAAGCTCCATAAATATCTTGAGGCACACCAGTACATTCTCTTCATTCTCAATTTCCATTAGTTTTAGCATCAATATCAGAATACTCTTGACATAGGGCCGAAGTGTCTCACTAATAGGTAGGCGATGTATCATTTCCAGTATTAGTTTTCTAACTTGTTGTATATTGTATTCAGCAATGAAATGTGGTTCACCTTCTTGTAATATTTTGAGAAATATTTTTAAAGAATGGTCAAGAAACTGTGGATACTGAGGAGAACTCAATATTACCTAAAAAAAAAGATAAGAATAAAATTATCATTTATAATAAATTATAATAATTATTCATGTAATCTTTAGCTACAATTAATGTATTAATGCATTGTCTTCTTATATAATAGGCCGAATAAAAAGAAACGTTTTTTATCAACTACCTTCAAAAACAACATGGTGTTGGTTAGGGCTTTGTTTCAAAACAATTTTCTTACCTCAAAGTTCTCACTTAGTTCCTGTGCGGCTTTCAATTTAATTTCATCTTTAGCACCAGGGTCTGCTAACATAGTCACATAACTGCGATATGTGTTCATTTGTGTATGTGGATCGCCAGGTCCACCCGCAGCCATAGTTGTCATCATTGCAACAAAACTTAATAGTAATACTATTTAGAAATCAAAATCAAAGCACTGCACTGCACATTACTCACAGCATTTTACAAAAAAAGTAAAATAAACATAACAGTGAAACAAAAGGCAAAGTTTCAAGAATCACCAGGGAGCGTTTTATTCTCACATGTTGTTTTTAACACAGTTTAAATGTAATTTGGTGTTACCAAAAGCAACAAGAGCTTCTAGCTCCTGATTTCTCATGACCCATCCTTTCCCCAAGATATAGTGTATCGCTTGTAGTTTTCAATAAAAAAATATATTTTCCAATTCAATAATGCCGAACTCGATACTTCTGCGAACAGAACAGCAGTGCAATTGCATTGCAGGCTGCAGCACAGAGCACATCAGAACACTAACTAAGCACAGAGTACTAATTCTGCAGAGATTATAGTAAGTATGCTGTATTGTTTTGGTGGGCACGGCTAAATCATTTTGCCAAAACAACTAGTTTATAAAAAAATGTGACGAATCCAAATTTTAGAAAGAAAATGGAGATTTACAAAATTAATTGTATCCTTCAAATTCTTTCAAGTTTATTTGTTCTTTCTCTACGCTATCAAAGGTTGATGAAAAATTATTATCTATGCTTTCAACCTTTCAACAATTGTTTACTCTATGCACCAATGTCTACTATTGTTTATTCCATGTCATCATCGGCATCGATGGATGCTTTCTACAATTTACATTATATTTTCGTAAGCCAAAAATGGGTTGAAAGTGAAATAAAAGCAAGACAGTGGTTGTGAGAAAAAGAAAATTTCTTGTGCGTGTTCTCAACAATGTGATAATGGCTGCTGTTAAAACATTACTACTGATAACATTCTTGCTTCGAAGCACAATAGTTTATGGATATGAGTTTATATCACAATATCCAAATCAACAAAACGAAACTTATTACTTTTATCACCTATCTGTCGATAAAGTTAGTGGACAAGTGTACGCTGGATCTTTAAATTGGCTTCATCAACTCAGCCCCGATTTGAGGCCTATTCATGTTGTAAGCACGGGCCCAAAACTCGACAACCCTACGTGCCATGCCAGTGGTTGTACTTCTCCAGATGTGAAAACTACATATATAGATAATGTGAATAAAATACTTGTGATTGATCAAGAATCGAGAATAGTAATCGCATGTGGATCAGTGGCTCAGGGTTCATGTTTCAAATACAAGTTGGGCGACCTATCAGCGGAACCAGAGTTCGTGCCTGTAAGTGTTGCAGCTAATGAAGCAGATGCGTCGACCTACGCTTTCATTGGACCAGAAAGGTACAACTCCTGGGACCGTTCCAATGTGCTCTATGTTGGCACTACATTCACTAACATTGGTGACTACCGCCACGACGTTCCTGCTATAGCCAGTCGAGATCTTATGTCTTTAGATCTTGCACAGTTTACTTTCTCTAAACAAAGTTTGATACAAATTGATGTGAAGTATCGGGATAATTTTTTGGTGCAATATGTGTATGGGTTCAATGCTAGTGATTATGCATATTTCCTGATAATTCAGAAACATTCTCACCTTGCTGGCAATGAAGAACTTGGCTATGTATCTCGACTGGCTCGGACCTGTGTCAATGATGACAACTACAACAGTTACACAGAAGTCACACTAGAATGTCATGTACGCGAAGAAACTGTTAATGGTAAGAGTGAAGTTGTCAATTATAATTTAGTTCAAGATGCCAAAATAGCTCGAGCAGGTGTAAATCTAGCTAACCAGCTGGGTATTGAGACTGGTGATCCTGTTCTCGTTGCACTATTCAGTCCATCTAAAGGCATCACCAATGAACCAATGGCTAAATCAGCTATATGTGTCTTCTCTTTGCAAGAAATAGAAATTAAGTTTAATGAAAATGTACATATGTGTTTTAACGGCAGCACTAAAGCTCGTAACATGGGATATATTTCTGGTATGATATCTGATGGGAAATGCCCCAGTGTGGGTTCAACAGGAAATATTCTCAACTTTTGTGAGGTAGGCCTTAAGATAAGTGGACTATATCCTATAAAAACTTTATCAGTAATTAACTGGAATGATACCCTAATTACATCTGTAACAATGTCAGTGACTGGCTTGCACACAGTTGCATTCCTTGGCACCAGTGAAGGAGTAATGAAAAAAGTTCTAATAGACTCAGATAAATCATTAGAGTATTTCAGTGAAACACTTTTGCCTGGTCAGAGAATTTATCCTGACACAACTTTATCACCATATCAGAAAACTCTGTATGTATTAGCAAAGAACAATATAGTCCAAATACCAACTGAAAGATGTGCTGAACATGGCAACTGCTCATCTTGTCTAGAGTCAAATGACCCACACTGTGGATGGTGTTCTTTAGAAAAGAGGTGCACTGTCCAGCATATGTGTCAAAAAGGTACTCAGAGTGCACCTCGTTGGTTGTCCCAGTATACTGGCCAGCAGTGCATTGATTTTGAACAAATCCTTCCAGACAGGATATCAATGACAGAAATAACTACCGTGCAACTAATTATCAGAACTCTGCCTGAGTTGCCGTTTGGAGCAAAATATAAATGTGTCTTTGGTAATGCTCCACCCATAGATGCTGCAGTCACTTCTAGTGGCCTGGCTTGCCCTACACCTGATGTTAAACATAGACCCAAAATCTCACAGAGTCAAGATCATGTTTATGTGCCCCTTTCAGTCCATTCGTCAGAAACGAATAAAGACTTTGTTTCTAGAAACTTCGCATTTTATGACTGCTCTAAGCATATAACATGTCATTCTTGTATAATGAGTGACTGGGCATGCAATTGGTGTATTTATGATAATAAATGTACTCATGACACCTCTGCCTGTCAAAGAACTATTATTAGTGGGGAAAATAATCCAACAAAACTTCTTAATCATGGCATAGGACACTGTCCAAGGATAAGACAATACAAAAAACCAATTTTACTTCCTAATAATGTACCTAAAGAATTAGAACTAGAAGTTGAAAACTTACCACATTTACAACCAGGACATACAGGATTTCAATGTATTGTAAGCATTGAACTCGCTAATATGATATTACCTGCAAGAGTAGAATCAAATCATTATATTGTTTGTGATAAAACTACTTATTCCTATGAAGAGGATGTTGGGGAATACAATGTGAGTGTTAAAGTAGTTTGGAATCACAAACACTATATAGATACCATCACCATTACATTATACAAGTGTGAGATCTTAGGATCCCACAGGGATCATGCAGATTGTTCACTGTGTATAACAAGGAACTCCATTTACCAATGCACCTGGTGTGGCAATTCCTGCTCCTATAGTGAGTCTTGTCTAGAAAACCCTGTGACAGAGTGTCCTAAACCTAGAATTGATATGATTAAACCTCTGAGTGGTCCTATAGAAGGTGGAACAATAGTAACCATAGAAGGTAGTAATCTCGGCTTAAGAGTAGAAGAAGTAGCTGGAAAAGTCCGCATTGGTGAAGTGTTATGTGAAATTGTTGACTTTGAGGTATCTGTAAGTATCACATGCCAAACAGGGCCTTCTAATGGATCTATTGTAGCAGCAGTAATTGTAGAAAATGATTCGGGGTATACAGAATCATCAGTACTTTTTAGTTATAAAAATATTAAACTACAGGGAATATACCCAGCTGTTGGACCTGTGTCAGGTGGCACTCAACTTGCTATAGGAGGACAGCATTTAAATATTGGATCCACAATTTCTGCTTATCTAGATGACTTACCTTGTTCAGTAAACAAAACTCAAACTTCTAACAGCAGACTTATATGTATCACACCCAAAGCTTCTGCCCCATGCGTTATTCATACTTTGACAGTGTCCATTGATAATGCTAATCGCACATTGTATGGTGACTTATTTAATTACACTGCTGATCCAACAATTATGGAGATAAAACCACTAAAAAGTTTTGTGTCAGGTGGCAGAATGATTACAGTTCATGGAACAAACTTGCATACAATTCAAAAACCATCAATGAAATTATATTACGCCAATGAAGATGTTCCAGTGAATCTAACAACCTGTACAGTTTTAAATTCTAATCAAATGGAATGCCC
The DNA here is from genome assembly GCA_949126915.1 of Musotima nitidalis. NCBI lineage: Eukaryota > Metazoa > Arthropoda > Insecta > Lepidoptera > Crambidae > Musotima > Musotima nitidalis. The sequence continues at coordinate 7,054,908 of OX421415.1, read as the reverse complement.
TAGTCCAGCCATAAATAAAAAATATTTAGAAATTTTACAAGCAACAAAATCACAAACTAGTACTCCGCAAGTAGCAATGAAAGTGGGTTTTGTAATGGACAATGTTGAAACAATGCATGATTTAGAAAAATACTTTAATCCACCTCGAACTCACATGGTGTTTGTAGAAGATCCTTACGTTAATCACTTTCACAATAGAATAAGGTCTTATAAAGGTGGTGATCCACTGGTCATAGAGGGAGAGAATTTGGTAAGAGGTAGTGATGAATCTGATATTATTGTAACTATTGGTACTCAAACATGTAATGTCACTAGTCTAACTATGCAGCAGCTACTATGTACACCTCCTGAAAGCCAGCCCGCAAATACGGACGAAAATGGTGTGCAAATATCTGAAATAAGTTTACCTTTAGTAGTTGTTAAAATAGGGAAAAATTTAAGATTTCCAATTGGATACCTTCACTACGAACTAATGAGAAACTACAATTTCCCACCAGAAGCTATTGCTGGAATTGCAGCTGGAACATTCTTTTTGGTTTTAATGTTTATGATTGTGTTGGTGATGTACAGAAGAAGAAGTACAAAAGCTGAAAGAGAATATAAAAGAATACAGATACAGATGGACACACTGGAGAGCAATGTCCGATTAGAATGTAAGTTAGCATTTGCCGAATTACAAACTGATATGTCTGACTTGGCAGCTGATTTGGAACATTCAGGCATCCCAACCCTTGATCACGTGAATTATGTCATGAAAGTATTTTTCCCTGGTGTATCAGACCATCCAATACTGAATGTTCAACACCAATTCATAAATACTCCCAGGACAAATTATGACGCAGCTATGATTCAATTTGAGCAGCTGTTGAACAATAAATGTTTCCTTCTGTCATTTATAGACACATTAGAGGCACAAAAATCATTTAATATAAGAGATAAAGTCAATGTTGCTTCACTGTTGATGATAATATTAATGGGAAAAATGGAGTATGCAACAGATATTTTAAAGTCTTTACTGCTACGTCTTATTGATAAATCTGTTTGTAATAAACATCCTCAACTGATGCTGAGGAGAACTGAAAGTGTTGTAGAGAAAATGTTAACTAACTGGATGGCCCTTTGCATGTACTATTATTTGAAAGATTATGCTGGGTCCTCATTATTTTTACTTTTCAAAGCTATTAAACACCAGATTGAAAAGGGTGTTGTAGATGCTATAACGCATGAAGCGCGGTACTCGTTGTCTGAAGAAAAACTGTTAAAAGAACAAATAAACCATCAAACTGTAACTCTACATATAGTTCAGGATGATTTTGATGATAAAGTTCAGTGTAAAGTCTTAGACTGTGATAGTATATCCCAAGTAAAGTCTAAAATTCTAGATGCTCTGTTTAAAAATACACCGTTTTCGTTGCGACCATCAGTTCACGAAGTAGATCTTGAATGGCGACACGGCAGAGGAGGACACGTAACCCTTCAAGACGAGGATCTCACTACAAAAACAGTTAACAGTTGGCGCAAACTGAACACATTGGCTCATTATGGTGTTAAAGAGTCTGCTGTGATGTCCTTAATATCGCGCCAAAACGACAGTTTTAATACTGCTTACAAAATTCCATGCAAGAACTGCACTGGCATATACTGTTCCAATTCACACATAAGAGTATATAACAGTGACATTACGGATCAAAACGTGCATTATTACCATTTAGTAAAACCAATAGAATACCAACACATTATTAATAAATCATCAGAACATAGTCACAAAGCTATACCAGAAATATTTCTTACGAGACTTCTGTCCACAAAAGGCACTGTACACAAATTCGTTGATGATTTCTTTAGTACCATACTCACAGTAAATGAAGTGTTACCCCCTGCTGTGAAATGGTTATTTGACCTGTTCGATGACGCCGCTCGAGTGCACGGCATAATAAACCCCGAAGTAGTTCATGCTTGGAAATCTAACAGTTTACCTTTAAGATTTTGGGTAAATCTAATAAAAAATCCAGATTTCATATTTGATATCAATAAAACATCAACGGTAGATTCTTCTCTATCAGTGATTGCACAAACATTCATGGATGCGTGCTCTTTGTCAGAGCATAGGCTCTGCAAAGATTCTCCATCTAATAAGTTATTATTTGCAAAGGATTTGCCAACATACAGGGAAATGGTAATTCAATTTTATCAGGCTGTTTCTCAGTTGCCGCAAGTTACAGACCAAGAATTAAGTACTTCTATGCAACAGCTATCAGTGGAACAGTTAAACGAGTTTGATACATTATCTGCTTTAAAAGAGTTGTACATTTATGTCAGTAAGTATAGAGAACAAATAATATTAGGACTAGAAAACAAAATGCACTTAGCTCATAAATTAGATAATATAGCATGCACTATGGAAGGAGATCCAACATCTATATGCTGACTATATGATACTGTAAGTTACGATTTAATTGCATTTACGTAATTTATTTATTACGGTAACTATTAATGTAAAATAAAAGCTTTAATTTATTATGAAAATACTCGAACATCAAACTGATGTTTAAAAGACTGTAAAGAATCAGTTCCATAAACCAACTTGTATGTATGTACCTATAGTTAGAAAGTCCAAAAAATATTTTAACGCTAAATGAACTACAATCTACAACAAAATTGTGAAAAAGTATTTAAAATCTCGTTATGACATTGTATGTAATTTATTTTTTTGTAAGTAAAATCTCACTTATATTGAATTGGCAATATTATTATTACTTATTATGGAAATGAAAAATAATGTGCATTTCTATACATTTACTCTCCCAGTGGCCATATTTAAGTGACCATTCTATGTTTATATGTTAGTAGTAACTTATGCTCTCTAATAAGAATATAATTATATTATAATTTTTGATGGATAATTTGTATAGATCTGGCATTTGATATTATTTTATAATTGTAAATTCTCAACTGTATCTAAATACTTAAATATGAATATTGATGTTTAATTAAGGTATTTGTGTAAAGAGGAATTATTTTAAGGCAAATTTTGTGATATTTGTATTTGGAATATTTACCAACAAGCAGTAACTTTTAGCCTTTTAGCCAAAATTAACAAACTTGATGCAGTGTTCATGAAAGTTATTATGATGAGCTGGTCTCACAGTTTTGTAAACTTTCCTTTCTTGTTACAATAATTCCTAAGTTTTCCATGTGATCTCAATCTTTGTGACTCAATTATGTACCTACTTACCAGTGGTAAAGGGTTCTTACTATTTATTACTATTTAATAAAACCTTGGTGAAATTCCTTTTAAGACTCATAAATTATCTAATGTATAGCATAAAACTACTGCATAGTAATTTAATAAAAAAAATTACGTGGTATTGTCAAGTACATATTATCCCAGCTACATGTGTTGGCAAAATTTTTAAAAATTGCCTGTTACGCAATCTACGTTCTTTCATAATTCGCAATTCAATAAACGGAAAGTTGACAAATAAAATTCAAGGATTTCAATGGCGGTTTATTGTACTATTTCATCATGACAACGTTTATGAGGGGTGTGATTCATGGTGACTACATGTCTTCATGGATATTGTATACGTCGTATCGTTCTTATATATATATCTATACTATAGATTCTTTGAGAATATGTGCATTGATCAAAATTATAATTTTACAATCACTCTAATTAGTTCCGATATAAATCATTAAGAACTTGTGTTATGGATACTAAACGGCGGATTTAATATAATTTTTATTGTAAATATATACTTAATATACATAAGAAACACATAATGTAGGTGTAACAATACAATAATTGAGAAATCGTTGCACATTGAGATTGTAGCTCATCAGCCTGTCGCTACTAAAATTTTGAAGCAAGCCAGCCGCACCTCTGCCGTTCATCATTAATTTATGTAGCATAAGCATATAGAGCAACACCTCTATTTGTCTATGGTAATAAATTACGTTTTATTGACGGTAGTTATAAGTGTAACTTTATCTAAGGCTCATATTTAATGTGTCATCAAAATTAATAAATTACCAACCTAACCTAACCTTTTTGTACATCAAAAAATTCTGATGGAGCACCTAATCCCCTATTAGATGCTAGATCAGTATTTTTGATGATCAAAAAAGTATTTTTTAGAGGTTCAGTTTATTATATTCCTTTATCTAATATACCTATCATATTATTGTCTTCTAGTGAATACGACATAGGGGGTGAAGTACTCGTAAAGTATGTATAAAATAGTACAATAAACAGGAATTAAGATAGTATTCGTGTCATTAACTCATAATTAAACTAATTGCGCATCAAAAAAAAAATTTGCTATAAATCCTGCTTTTGAAGATCAATCAGTATTTTTTGTTATTTTTAGAGAATAAATTTGTAAAATGTAGTTACCATTGCGTAAATAAAAGTTGATCTATTTATGTAACAAATAACTATGTAAGATATCCCTTTGGTAACTATTTACCCTTCACCACTGCTACATTATTTTAAGACGCTTCTCTGATGTTATGTAATATTCCATTTACAAAATATTTTAAGATAATATTAATATAATTTTAGTATTTAAGGCAGCGTAAATTCACCCGTCTCTTTAAATTTTATATAATGAAGACTTAGAATAAAATACTTATTTATCAATCTTTTTGTAATGAATAATTTCAACATGAATGGGATAAAACTGAAAGACGTTGTATTATTTATGCATTTTTTTTATTTTGCATTACAATTATACATATAAACATGAGTTCGCACAACATGTAATATCTAAATAAAATAATACAAAGATATTATACACATACATAAATTAATCGTTGAGTATGGTCAATTGTTTTGTGCATTACATTTGACTGATTGTGAATTTGTACTATAAATTAATCTCACAAGTAATTCAATCTAATTGTCCAAAACAAATAATCACAGACATTTGAACATTAAATGTACATACTGATTTTATAATAAAGCAAACAATATAATATAACAACAACATTTTGCTATTGAAACAATTTATTGTGATGAGTCTGATTCATCGAACTCGTTATAAAGGCGAAAAAAATAGCATGACACGCACACATCTAGAGTTCAGTGCTGACCTATAAACTATATTCCTTATTGGACGCTTTCATAATAAGGAATTTTCGCATTCATAAATGATCCATGGAATCAGAAACAAATAGGTATTGATATTTTTTAAAATTTTAATTTCATGTTTTTGAAGTTAATACATTCTTCAATAATTCAAGTGGAATGTTAGGCCCTGAGGAACAAGATATCTTTAAAAGTATCTACACATCAACACTTTTTTGAAGGCCCCCACTCATGTTAAATAAAAATAATCCGTACGTCTTTATTGGGTAAGTTTTCGATAGACGCAGTGTTAGTTAGAGGCCGCCTAAATAGGTAAAGATTATGTTACAAAATTGCTAGCGCAGTGACTGACACCTGGGATCCAAGAACCATACTTGGATCGTCACCTTGCCCCGGGCCATGTATCAGCGCAACAGCCCTCAAAATATCATCATAACATATCACACACGCCTTCACGTGCAGTAGCCCCAGAACCGTCAGTATGAAGCCACATTTACTCTTGAATAAAATTGAGCATTGGTTATCAAAGTAAAAGCATGGTTGATAGATTTTTAAGTCACGCGATAAGGCCCCGTATATGTGTACATTTACCAATATGGTTTAAAACACCCTTTAAATAAAATAGTAGAAGAATAAACTGTACAACATTATTTATTCCGTTTATTATACAAATTAATGATATACAGAACGTAGGTGGCTGGTTGTTAGGAACGTCAATACTAACATTAATATAGGTATTACATTAACACTGAATATTTCTAAGAATTATTATTTTAATGCCAATTATAGTCCACCAGTGGTCGAACATCTTAATTCTACGTTTTATTTCTTCAAAACAAGGCACACTGAAAAGAAAAGGCCGTACTTTTTTTGTATTATATAATTATTTTTATATCACATTGAAAATCCATTTTCAATTTATGCTGAATTGCAAGATTCACTTCGATAGCTGAATTTTTTTACAATTTGTGCGCCAACATTTGCCTAAAAATGCTTTAAGTGGCAGTCACTAGTTAGGTAGGTACAGCATTGTTATATCAAAGAAACATGAAATACGTTGTCAGAAACACAGAGGAGACCGGCGTTATACTTAAAAAAAAGCGTACCTACAGAATAATCAAAATATAATTAAATATTAGACAATATCAAGATGATAATATGTGTATACATAGGTCATAATTTTTCTCTGGTGGATACTGTATCCAATATGTATTTTACTCTAACTATAAAACGATCATCGAAGGTAAGTAGAGTTCACAGAGGCCATTCATTGGACTTGTAACCGTTTATCTGCCATTTGACATCGAGTTTAAGTGTTTGAGTACGCCACTGACTAGCAGCTATTGTGCCTGACGGATCCTTGCTAACGCGGAAAAGGTAGGTAACTGAAGCATGGCAGCAGCGGCACATAGTAGAATCACAATGGTGTTAGAATTGATCCTACCCAAAAAAACAACTCTAACCAGTTCGCTGCACATACTAAGCTAAGGTGTGCTAAAGTCGTACACAGAGTCGTTACATGAATAAATTAACAAATGTGTTTATAAATACACTGATCTAATTCACTTTTATTCACAGCTCATTAAAATATTCTGATATGATAGAAATCGAATCTTCCTAGGTCTTTTCTGAGAACACTTCAGACAATATTTACCTGAATAATTTCGATTTTTTTAAAGAAGTTTGTATTTAGCGTAAGTCCTTGCTAATATAATAAAATGTTATGCCAGTGTTATCTATTCATACTAGCTGTGCCCGCGGTTTCACCTGCTATAATTTGGGGAAGAAAATTTTAATATGCTTTTCGTTTACTAATTTGAATAATAATACAAATTAAGCAAATTAAGAAAAACTTTTTACAGGAGGTACCGTTAGTGCGCGTAGGTTAGAGAACTTTGAAACAATATGTTGTAAACCTTACAAATAAAGCAAAATTAAGCCTGGATCCAAATTGCGCAGTACTAAACATTTTACATTATTTTATATTCCCCAAATAAAAGCACTTCGCAGTCTTTCAAACTTATTTGTGCAATATATTTATTAATACATATTTTACTGCCTGATAAATATAAGTAGTAGGTACCGTAAGTGATCTCTATAAAATATTAAATAATAATATATTGTTGAAAAACTCTGCTTTAATTTATTACTATATTACTAGTTAATTACAGTTACTTACAGTTAGTAGTAGATGTTTTGCATAAATTGGTAATTAAAATAAAATTTATAAATAAATGCATAAGTATGTTAAAACTTGCAGCTATATAATATCACAATGTTAAAATTTTATAGAATTAACAATTTTAACAACACAATCAGACAGTATCAATCTGCTGTATGTGCTGAAGCATTGGTAGAGAATTCGAGTTTTGCTTACATACATTAACTTATATTATTTTTATGCGGTTGCAAAGGATCGTCAAATTAAAAATAATATTAAACTTTGGTAAGTACGTGCAGGTGCGTGCCTTATAAAAATAACTTAAGTATTTATTTGTATTACAGATTGTTCGTTTGTTTGGAATAACATTTTTTATTTTCTTTTAATATATATTAAAGGTGGCAAACATGGCTAAGGAATACAACACACATTCTAAAACTTTACTAATGTTATAAGGCTCTTCAACCCTTTCTGTATATCTACAGCATGGAATGGATAAAATAGTTAAAAGCATAATCGGTTTTTTTAGGTTACTTACTTAATTTTTTTACATCATATACTTTCTAAACAAATTGTACGTAATGCTGCAATAAAATTTTACAAGATAGAAATTTTGAAATAATTTTGGCAACAAAGACTAGTGCTGTAGGGCCGGGACTTTACATTTATTTAGAACTGTATCATTTCAATATGTTTTCATTTGTCTATCGTCATTTCACTCGGTTTCACAATTTTGATTTCACTGAAAAAATCACAAATCAATGACTTTAATATAAAGGAGAATAAGAAAGACTTTAATAAAATTAATGACTTGAATAATTGGTATTGTAACTCATTATTAAAGCAAGATAAAAACATCAGTATTTTCTCTTTTTTTAACTATAATTTACTTCAATATATAAAAAATCGTAGGTACACCTAATTAGGCGTGTTTTTAGTTACACTTTTTGCGTTTTATCGAAGGGGTCACGGTAGACGATGGTAGTGGATTTGATGAGGTCGGGCTGATCGCGGTCTTCCTCGGGGTCGGCTGGGATGTCGTGTCGGTCGTCTGTGGGTCGTTTGGCGTGAGCCATCAATAGCCCGCCCGCGAGTCCTACCAGCGCACGGTCAAGCCAGTTCACCGGGTTGGCGAACACTAATCCACCTTCGTAGAACCCTAGGTGACCGCCGTGAGACAGCTCGAGGTACATCGTCTTGTCGTGGGAACCTATAATTTTAAATCGTTTATAATTACTATTTGTCAATGGCATTTTTTTTATCAAGGCACCGCTTGCCATCGGAAGGACCATTTATCATCTTTATCACCACTCATTCTCATTTACTACAATTTATATGTTATTAATACATCTCCTACTTGACACTGGCTAAATGTGCAACCCGCACGAAGCTATTATTTAAAAGAAAGAAAAAATAGGAAAATAATCACAATCCTATTCAGTGACCTTACTCTTGGCCTCGCAGTGTCTTCACATGGCATAACATAGCAGTAAGACTAGACTATATTAGTGTCTTATATATACAACTTTATTTAGAATGCGACTTTGAAATACACGTACTAATGTCTACTAATTGTTATGTCTTTTTACAATGGCCTGTTTAACATAAAGACATGATTTTTCACATAAATTAAGTAGTATTTTCAATATGTACATAATTTTGTAAACGAAAATGATTAGGCAAACTTAACCAAAATCACTTTAGACATGCTTTTTGTTAGAGAATGCATTATTTATAATTGCTAAATATGAAGACATATCCATGTTACGTGTTGTATAATAGTTTGTACGAAGAATATATTTGAAGTATTTTTGATGTATCAACTGAAGTCACTCCTCACTTAATTTATTTTTTCGCCTAATTTAATATTTAATTCGTACTCTTGGACTTTCAGTCGCTAGCTTAGATTAGCTGCTGCAAGCTTAGCTTAGCCACTGTTTAACGTACTTTTATTTTACGATTACCACCAATTCAGAAATTTTAACAAATATTTTGTTATCCTTACTTAGGCAAAAGGAACTAAGTTTCCACCATATTAGGTATATTGAACCTTAAGAAGTTAAGGTTAAAAACTACTGAAAATTTTCAGCTTGCTTTGTCCAATAATAGTATAATAGTAAAGCCATTAATATTTTAGGTATTCGTTCGCCCGCTTCAGATTTCCCCTTAGTCAAACATTGGGCCGTTTAAACAATAAAAATGCTACTTACTGACAAACTCCCGCATGAGTGGTAAGAGTGGTTCAGGAACAATGGGGTCATCGCGGGCGTTTATAAATATCATGGGCGATTTTATGTTATTCAAATAAAACGCCGATGAACTCCACTTGTACAGATCTGCGACTGAATCGAATCCGTGTATTTTTCTGAAAAATGTTATGTATACTTTTATAATATTTTACGGGTGTACGGGGATCCTACCATCATCTTAGGAGCCCAAGCCAACCTCATCTGCAACTGGTTCACCTGCCGATTAACGGACGAAGCTCTGGCAAATATAAAAGTTCCCGGTAAGCGGCAATAGGCTCGCCACTTATTACGTGGGACCAACAACAAAATTGGCGAGGTGTAGGCGTATAATATGCCTCTGCCTACTTATAAGGCGTGATTGTATGTATGTATGTAAAATATATATTAAAATTAACAATGTTTTGAGATATTGAAATAGATTTCCGAATTTAGTTTTACACTCATTAATTTTATTTTGATGCTTGTTTTGAATAGTGATTAGATTAAAAGCGTCAGAAACAGATTGTTAAAAGCTCCGATTATGATAACCTGATTCTGATAAGGTTATCATGAGGGGTAATCAGAACTTAAGCTTAAAGCGCTTGAGTTCCGAGTGGGCTCAAATCTGAAGTATATTGGCGAAGATTGAACTGGATACCAACAGATTCTTTAACCGAGCATTTAATCGATAAACTACTACTGCTTTGAATTCAGTTTTATATAGAAAGTTATGTCAAAGGCGTTCTTCCTACAAGCAGCACTAAAATATTTTAGATGTATCATCAATATACCTTTACAAGTATATACCAATCATTAGTTGTGTTGTCGACTGAATAAAGCACTCATATGTTGAAGACGAAGCCGATTGCGTTCAGAAGCAAAGAGAGAAAAGCAGCCTAGTCATACTAATTATAAAAAGGAAAACAAATATTGTTTTTTTGCATTGCCTATTCCTATTGCCTATTTGGCTCTGAATCTACTGGGCCGTTTTCAATAATCAACCCTACTTTATAGTAACATCGTATTATTAAGCTATTTAAATTTGAGATCCCTATAAAATCTCCAATAATGTAACTTAGGGTGAAAAATACTTAAAAAATAGCTAGGGAAGCAAGAAGAGCTTTATAATATTAAATAAATATTTATTGTTACATAAAAAAATAATTATTAAGTTCCATGGTATCATTAAGTACTAATGGTGTAGATAATAAATAACGGATAAACATTCTTAAAACATTTTTTAAAATACATACTTGATATACATAGACACTTAGACCAAAGATATTGATGTTTATGCAAACAAATATTTGTTCTGTGTGGGAATTGAACCCACGCTCGCAGGTATCCTGACCTCCACGCCATATAGGTCGTCAAAACTAAGTATACTCGTACCTTGAATATGCTTCATCCAAATCAGGTAGTGTTCCAGCCGATATTATAGCTTTCTCATCCAGCGAGTATCTGCTTTTCATGTCTGGATTTAGAAGCATTCTCTTGTGCCTCGTAATTATGTTTCTATAGTTGTCAGTCATTATGTACAAATAGAATCGTCTAAAGTTCTGCCACTGCAGTAGGTATACCATTGTGCTGTTGATAGAATTTGTATTACATTATAGAAAGAAAAATACTTGTTTTATATTAAACTTTGAAATAAAAGTAAATAGGTACAAAGTATAGTGGCATATGCATTTTAGAATGAGATATACAATACTAACTTAACTTGTGAATTACCATTTTATTTTAACCTATAATAAATACAAAGTAGTTTTTTTTAATAGGTCATCATAGTTCTTTATATAGTCTTAATTGGCTTTGCAAATATTTAAATAGTATTTATTAAAACCCCACTCAGCTTGGCTTGTGAGAGGAAGATCTAATTATCGTTGAGTCGCGATTGGTCCTTTGTTAATTCAAAAAATCACAATTATTACGGTATAATTTTAAATACTCAAGAATGTCTAAAAGGCCAAATGTCTAAAAGTGGTCACCGCAGCATATAAACATTTGCAATTACAGAGGCCTTTAAAATAACGTTTCACGCCCTCTTTGAAGGCAGAAAGTTTTTTTTGACGTCACAATACATACGCGACAATATTGTTTGCCTTATATATTCAAATACAATTGCTACATTCCACATACAACAAAGTAAACATAGATATCGCGTGAAAACCCATTACACAATGCACAATTATAACTTTGTTCTAATAAACCAGATTCATAATTAGCATAATCTAAAAAAATAACATAGTCTATTATCATCTTATAGCAATATGTAATTAAAATACTTATGTCAAATTTAAAAATATACACAAAACTATTTGGTGCCGTAACAATGGCTGGTACTACGGCATTCAGCTCCATAAACCTCTGAGTCTGACTAGATTTATCCATTAAATAAAATAAGCCCAATTTAAAAAAAATATTATCTATTTACCTAATAGTGTTGACGAATAGCATGCGGTATGGCAATAACATAAAAACGAATAACATTTTATATTCGGTCGTTTTATACATAATACAACGATCAAAACCGGCACTTGAAAAACATTATTATTTGCATAACCAAATAATAAAAACTAACAAGTTCCATTATATATCTCAAATGAGAAGTGTGGGGGCTAAGTATGAAAAAATGATCTGTATTTCCAATTTCCAACTAGCTTTTTTTTATCCACCCGGGGCATCACTAGCGCGTTGTCGACCCGTTAAAACCCGTTTCACGCCCTTTCACTGCTCATACCACAAAGGAAGGGAACGCGGAAAAAAGTTACATGTGAAACGCACCTTCCTTATTATGTGTTTTTTTAGTGGAATGAAGTTATAGTCAACGCATAGTGACGATGTATTACCTTTTTACTGACTAAGGTAAATAACTCGTTCACTTCAATTGCATGGTCTGCTAAATAAATTATGTTATTAGAACGTTGCCCACTCAGTTACAGCGACGTAATATAACACGTGTATCTATGTGTATCTACTAATGTGGTAAGTCATTGGAAACTGATTTAAGTACGTTACCCTATCGTTCCAAATAGTTTTATCACTTTTTAAAGACAATTCTAACAAGGAATTTTAATTTATTTCATAATTTTAGACTGTTAACCTCCTAATCCTTACTAATATTATAAATGCGAAAGTAACTCTGTCTGTCTGTTACTCTTTCACGCCAAAACTACTGAACGGATTTAAATGAAATTTGGTATACAGATAGTCTAGACCCTGAGAAAGGATATAGGCTACATTTTATTGCGAAAAGGGGGTTGTAAATGCTACCCAAAGATACTATTCCACGCGGACGAAGTCGCGGGTAACAGCTAGTATAGTATATGTATAAGCCTTTTCTTATAAACCAAGGATTCAGGTCGTTCTACATCTTCCACGCGGAAGCAGGTGTGTGGCAACCAGCTGTAAGATCATTTTATGCCGCCCAGTAGGCACACTAACTTTGCTTAAAGAGTTCCACACATATTGCCATTAATTATAATAAACATTATTTAGTTAAGTAGAGTTTTTTTTTCAAAGATACCATTTTAAGTTTGTGAAAAATAAACAAAATACTACGTTACTCACTTATGCCTAAAATGTGTTTATAAGTCAGACCGTTAATGATAACCGTGACCAACGGCTTAACGTAACTTCTTAACCATAAAAAAATCGTTATCAGATGCAACAACAGTTATCCATAAGATAACTGCCCTCTCTGATTTAAAGAAAAATTAGTTATCTACCTATTTGAATTCTAATCTAAAAAAAAATTACAGCTCTCCGGTTGTCATCTATGTATGTTGTGGTCAATAAAGCTTGACAAGTGATGGCAACCAGTAATTGTCTGCCTTCGGCTTTATGGGGCACTTAGCAGAGTCATCGTCATCATTAATTAATAATAATTGGATGATCTGATTTTGGTTTTTTGTGTAGAGTGAAGAGACGAACAAGACGCCTATATGATCTTATGTGGCATTTATAACAGTGCTATTCAAGACAAAATCCTATTACGTACAAGATTACGTAATATGCCCTTTTTTTAGCTATGTCGCGCTTCAACCCGAAACACGGTACTGCATAAAGTTAACCTATTGCAAGGCAGTGGTTAACTCATTCCCTCCATAAATTGAACTTTATGGAGTTGAGTTAAGTTTGAAAGCTAATGAAAAACTTCAACATGTTCTGCCCGTTGAAGGGTTAACTTTGAGAAGAAAATTAAATTCGGCATTATATAACTAAATAATCTGTTAAGGTTTTGATACTTACTCAATTGCGTTATACCCTTGACATATTGATATGCCGCCGACAATGTTGGGTGGCCGTTTCCTGTCTTCGCCCAGGTATTTAGTGACTAGGTTTCCGCCGAGACTAAACCCGACGAGTAATAGCTTTGTGCCTGGATATCGCTCCAGTAGGTTCTCTATCATATAATTGTAGTCGTCTGTGTGACCTGGAAAATTACAGCTTTGTGTTACAAATATAGTCACTTAACTATCTGTATTTGGTCATTCTACAAACGATAAGATAAAGAAAATATTTTTAATTTTAACAAAATAATCATGTAATAACTGATGTTTTTCTTCCTGACTTTGTCTACGGAGACAACTGTTACTTAGTCTCCGCAATAAAGTATTCGATCTAGCTTCCGATTTAAAGTGCTCAAATGGAAACCTAGAGCTAAATTCTTTTAAAACAGTATTAACGGAAAGGCTGTCAAGTAACTATTGGTTTTCTTAATTTGATCTTAACCCTTATGTGGTTATTATTATCACTATATAGTTCTCATTAATAGTTCGGCTGCAGCTACTTCCACCCACTTCATCAATAAACTTCGCAACTTTGATCTTACATGTATAAACTTAAGACTTTTCCTTAACGTTGTGGTACCCGTTAGTGTCTACTTAAAATTTCACACTCACGATATTTTTTTGTATTTACGTCTGTCGGAGGTTTAGCCGTTTTAAGGCTGTGAATGTCCAGTTTAAGTAAATTAGTAGAATTTGGATCTTAATACTCATTCCCAGTGCCGGTTTAGTCGATTCGTTAAAGTTACATTCCCATGTCTAAGCAGTAGGTTCCATGTATAAAATTATTATCAGTAAATAAATGTATATTTATTTATTGTCTGATAACAATATCAAACTACGAGTATAACATGCGTCGTCACCCCCCGTTTCAGGAAATTGTTAAGAATCATATATCTTTTATTTATAACCGGTTTCTTTGATTATGGGATCTATTTATGACACGTAAATCTTCATTTTGATAACACATTTCGGCTTAGGCGCAACTGATAGCAATTAAGTTCTTTTCAAGTTCGCGGACATAAAGAAAAGCCTAATTGCTGGAAAGCGCCTCTCCCAAACATGGAAAATGAAGCAGTTAATGTATCTTTAATTCTGTCAGAGTAATATTCGGGCCTTCGTTATTTCTGAATAATGTTCAATGTGGTCGTAACAGAGAAAGTTATTAAAGACTACGGTGGTCCCATTTAAAATACTCAATCCACTAGCAGACTAGGAGACAGTAATAACTGACAATGCAGTGTAATTAATCATAAGACTGATATTTACCAGGGCCGTTTAGGCAATATATGAAATGATATACCATGTTTAAACTATTCTACACATTGCCTAGGAGATGTATAGAATACCTAGGCATTGTATAGAATGCCGGTCGAAGCAATAATAATGTATGTAATAAATTTAACTTCTCTATTATTTAGTTAGATAGATACTTATCTTTTGAGAGCTAAGATAAGTAGCATTAATTACTGTTTACATTGCTCGGTGCTATATTAAGGGTTAACCAAAAAAAATAACCTCGAACCTAATCTATGACGTAAGATTACGTTCTATTTTACTAACTTTTAAATTATTATACTCTTATGCGACTGTACATTATGCCTAAATACATTGTGCAAATTAAAACTATGCATAAGTACATTAGACCTAAACATAATTATGCCACAGTACACATTCTGCTAAATTATAATAGTTCCCGTGGTCGTCCATTATACACATTGCCTGATGTGCTTCGGGCATTTAATACAATACCTAGGCAATGTATGAAATTAATCGTATTATATGTGTATAATACGATTAATTTCATTGCCTGAACGTTTTAGGCAATGTTTACAATGCCTAGGCAATGTTTATAATGCCTAGGCATTCTATACAATGCCGGATTATACACATTGCCTATAACATATATGTATATTTAATCTTTTGTCCCCGCATACCGTTCTACGCTTCCGCTTTGTGTCTATTCTTAACTAAACTGCATTAAAATATATATCTTACAGTGTAAAGGCCATTTCCGAGATATAATATACCTACATCTCATGATGTAATATATAATAATATATATTACATCCCATATTATAAAGCCAGCTTTAGAATACTTTTTTTAACTACATCTAATTTTGTACAATTTTTACTTATGCATCTAATTAAAACACGTGCGAATATTGTCGGTATATCATTTCGCAACTACTACAAAAGGCAGAATGGTCAATATTACTGTACTTTAGATATCAAGGCCAGAATATTTCAAGAAGTGTCAAGAATGAAATAAAGAAAAGTGTGTTTCTAGAAAATTTACAAAATGTCTATTTTGACATTGTTACAGTATAAGCAATATTTAAAACAGCATGATTCAAATATTGACAGCATCAGGAAAAAATTCCTGACGGGGAATCAACACTTTTTTTTTCATCTATCGTGATTTGCATTTTAAAAAAGGTATATAGACCGTTAGTCTTTATCGGTAGTTACATAAAAGTATCTTATTGGAAACTAGAATTTCTAGAATAAAATAACCACATAATCGATATTTTCAAGGATGAAAATGTGTTTAGCATAGGTGCACCTGTGCAATTCTCATTTAATGACTGACTTATAACATTGCAACACAAAATTGAAACCGATGGGTCACGGTCATATCCTTTATTCATTAATTGTATGCAACTGTCTACCACGTACATATTTGCGCCACCCCTGCCTCGCTCAGCTATATCCCGTCACCGCTCTGCCACAAGCAGGAAGCACTCAATCTTTTCTGCCTCTGTTTGAATTATACTATATGTCATTGAAATAAAATACTAGAGAGCATTGACTTTAATTAGTAAAAAAAAAATGCTGAGAAACAAGACGGAAAAGCATAAATTTGGATGTAATATTTTTAAAGATGCTTATCGATTTAAGTCTTGTGCCACGAGCAACCACTGAATGTTATATGCCTTAGCATCCCTGATTGCTCGAAAGACGTAGATTTGACCAGACTACCACCCTGACTGGACACTACATCACACGCATGTTGATCGCCTTGAGGCTCAATTGCGACACAAACCGAATTAACACCTTTCGTCTCAACAAACAACCAAGCCTCGCCCCGGGCCCAATTTACATAAGACCAAATCTTTCAGAGTTTTTTCAAACTTCTTCTCGTATCAACATCCTGCCCCATTTAAGTAGCACGCCTACTGCTTCGAAAAAAAGCTTCAATAGAAAATAATTTTGGATTCCGAGTGTATAGAAGCACCTAGCATCACTACATAGTATAAAACAAAGTCGCCTTTTCTGTCCCTATATCCCTATGTGCGCTTAAATCTTTTAAACTACGCAACGGATTTTGATGCAGCTTTTTTCAATAGATAGAGTGATTCAAGAGGAAGGTTTATATGTATAATACATGCATAATATAGTAGTGGAACACTGTGAAATTTTGAGATTTCTAATGTGATGTCGTAAATCAACTCACTTTTTTGCGCTTATATTGCAAACGCTGGCCAAACCCTACGAGATTAGTCAAAATAATGTACTACAATATTGTACAACTTATAAAATTCTTCAAAAAAAGTCCGCGATGGTATATGTCTATCTCTCAAGAATACCCCACAATAACCAATTTTATCTTTTACTAAAAATAATGGCTTATTAACGAAGCCATTTTAAGTATGTATGACATTAATTCTTATCTAAATAAACATGTTAGTAAGCTTGGACATTAGACGTAGATTAAATTTGTCTTTTACATCATGTAATTTCGATTAGTACTTTACAAGAAATCAAACGAATAAACTTACGCTAAATCGAAAAATTATGGTTGCGGCGCGGCGGTGGTAGGTATTCGCGGCCTATACAGAGACATTCTGTAATTATGTATTATACGTCACTATTCATATTAGCATACCACCCGTGCGAAGCTGGGGCGGGTCGCTAGTTTAATTATAAAATGTATTAAGATTACGCTAACGTAGCCTATTTCGATCTTGTTTTATGACAGGTAAAACCGAATACCACATCAAGGTCAATGTTCATCGGACCACAGCAACTTATTTTTAATCCTCAAAATATTTAGACCATGCCGACGCCTAATTAAGATTGTTCTTTATGTAATAAAAAAAAATGTGGATCAACTGGATATTTTGTCGTTTCTGTGATTAGACTACGATTTCGATACCAAAGTCTGTTTGGTTTCAACGCATTCACACCGGAGCCTAAAATCCCCGGGCCTATTTTTATGAAATTTGGTACGAAGAAGGCTTAAGCAAAGTGCACTTTTAACCTTTATCTATCACTGAAATTATAAAACTTGTGTGTAATAAAGTTGAAATTTGTTACGCGCTCAAATAAATAATCGACAACGTCACCTTTGTAGTAGATTATAAATTATAATTATTACAGTAACATTAGCAACATACTTTAGTAAATTATAACAATAGTGTAAACAAGCATAGGTAAGTAATTAATTTGTCTATGAAACACTTTTGGATTAGATCAGCGTGGTGGAAAGGAAAACTACACGTATGACATCACGTAGTGAATGGCGTTAAACGTTGACTCACATTTTTGTTTCATTGCATTGAGTGATTAATCAAGACGAACAAAACGTCCGCTTAATATTCTGTAAAAAGCTAATTTCCCTTAATCAGTTCAGTGCCATTCAAGGCAATCTCCGATAGGCAATGCTATTTTTACCAAGATATTAGTTGGAAATTTATTTTTTATGATTGCACCAAGTACTAAACGAGACGGACGAGACATCCACTTGATGTTTGGTGATATAAACATATTTAATTGCCCTTAGTCAATACAAGGACATATCATATAAGAATTGCGGTATTCACCAAGACATTAGTTGTTGTACATGCCTCGTATTTTCACTACTTACTACGGCACCTGTTAGTCCGGAAAACTGGTATTACATAATAGTGTTCGCCGGCCATTCACGTAAGGTATGGTATAAGGTGCATTGACTCACCATACGAGAATATTCTAGAGCCAGTGACGGGGACGCTGTTCAGGGCACCAATGTGATTGAGGACGGCGCATCTGTATCCGTGGCACTGCGAGTAGTGCACAAACGTGCGGATGTACACGCTTTCCGACGTGTTGCCAATTCCCGGACAGATTGCCACCGTGACGTCATCTGAAAAACAAAAGAATTCTTCTTATATGGAATATCCCACTTGTTTGTTTTTGTTTTTTATGACAACCTATTTGCAAGACATCGCGTTAAAATATGATAAATGCTAAAATGCAGTAGAACTGATCCTCAAAGAGGTATCGAATGTATTCCGCGAGAACCCGGACCCTCGTAATGGTCGTGCCGTCCGTGACCCTCGAGGTGTTTAAAGAATGAGGATAATAATACAAGTATTTCATAGGACTCCTTTAATGCCTTTCACCCAAGTTACCAATTTAGACTTTGTGTAATCTCTAAAAATACATACTAATATTATATATATGAAAGTAAACCTATCTTCTTTGTTACCTTCACACACAATCGATTTAGAAGAAATTGTTATGAAGATAGTTTGTTGACTCTGGAAATGACATAGGATAGTTTGTAACCTAGAAATCTTCCATTGTTGGAGCTCAGATCAAGTAAAAAATACTTGATCTGAGTGTTGGAGTAAAAGGGAGGAAGAACTTTGTATCAATAAATAAATCATTTCTGACATTTACACCAATTATCTAGTTCCAAAATTACTATCATTAAGAATTTGTGTTATGGATACTAAAAAACGGACAAACATACTTAATATACATAGGAAACACCCAGCCCAGCACAAATATTCATGTTCATGTACACAGATTTGTCCTGTGTGGGAATCGAACCCACGACCTCTGGAGCGGAGTGCAGGTATACTAAACTCCACGCCGATCGTCGGTGTATAAAGAAACAATAATTTCTCATGTATAATCAATAAAAACTCATAGTACCTAATGTTCTTGCGGTGCAGGGCAAGCGGGCGAAAGGTGTTTATTTCCCCTTTCACGCAAAAAAAATCTGTTAGTTAATTTAGTAAAGAAATATATGGCCCTTGTCGCGAGCAACCGATAGTTAATCCTCTAAATACGAAAGTGATATTGAACGTTTGTAGACCACTGGGTCAATTTTGGAGAAAATAAAATAAAAATAAAACTTGATCCATAGAGAATTACTTAAGGCTACCTAGTTAGGATGATACAGAATAAATTATAGAAGCAAATTTATAATAATACAGTAAAAACAGTTAATTAAATCGTAATCTGTGGAACTATGAACTAATTATATAAACAATCTTTCATCCATGAATATCTGCACTATTCCTAATTAGCTACAGTGTTAAAGTAAAGTAAAGTAAAAAAATTATTTATTTCATAAACTATTATACATAGTACTTGAAAACGTCATGATCACAAATGAAAAAAAAAAAAAACAATCGAAATAATATTACACTAAATCACGAAGCTTAGATTCACTTACATGCAACAAAACAATTTAAAAATAAAAAATAATTAAGTGTAAGTGAATCTAAGTGCCAGTTCCGAGCCACCGCTCTGTAAGAAGAACTGGCAAGAAACTCACAGGCTATGCTCTTTTAAATATGTCCATTAGTTTGGTACTAGAATTACAATCTTCATTTGTCTGTGAAGCTATACAATGCAATATAACATAACCTTAACAATATTTATGTTTTCAAGTCATTCATATTAGAATAGCCTGTATGAAACGGCAGTTTAATCCCAAGCATTTTTATCTGCCATATAGTCTTTAATAGAATAATATCCCTTTGAAGACAGCTTGTGTTTTATTGTTAATTTAAATTTATTTAGGCTCAATTGCTGTATGTTGCTTGGGATTTTATTGTAGAATCGCACACATTGACCTTTAAAAGATTTGTTTATCTTTTGGAGCCTAGTGGCAGGTACAACTAATTTATGCTTATTCCTTGTGTTTAGGTTATGTACACAGCTTTTCTTACTAAACTGATCAGTATTCTTGTGTACATAAACCAGGTTATCATAAATTTAAGTTACTATATTTATTTTTTATGACGTATTTGATATTGTTGAATGATAATGTTCAGTTCAAAATTATTACTTTTTTGATCATGAAAAAGTAATGATACCTACTAATAGTCATATTTCTTGACATTTTTGTATAATTGCTTTTCGTTATTATAATGAATATTAAAAATTCTTTCACCATTAGAATGCCACTGAGTAACAAAGGCTATGGTTATCACTGGAGAAAATTAAGGATCCCTACGAAAACTCCAATATTTTTTTTATTTTTTTTTTCATAAATATCTATCAAAGCGCAGAGAGGGTGCCAGTAGTAATATTTAAAAAAAAAATTAACAATATTTTAAGGCAAGATGATAAGAAACACAAATTATATATTTATTTTCAACTTTACCTTCGTGCTCAGCTCCCACTGGTTCATATAAATCATAAGTTAATGTAGATTTGTCTGGTAGTATGAGTGAGATTCGTCCCCCAATAGGCCAAGGGCAGCGGACGCGCCCTATTAGGCTGTGGAGGATAGTCTGTACATGGCCACTGAATCCCCATAACCTAGTTGGAATGTATCTGAAATAATACAATACTTTTATTCTGAATTGTTTACAATTAAAAAATTGTTTAAAAAGATTGGCATGTGACAATAGAAATGTAAAATGTTGTCACAAATTTTTGCAAAACATAAAATTAAGGTTTAATAAAAAAAAAAAGGTTTAATAAGATATAATGTTTCTGTTTGCAAACTAGAAATAAAGGTATTTTACATAATTTTTGCAATAAGAATACATTAATAAGTAAAGCCACTTTGTCTGATGATGCCTCGTTACAATATCACTTTGTATCACCAAAAAGGTATGTACCGGTGTAAGTATTATTATAAATGAGACTGCAGTATGTTTGTTTCTCACTCATGCAAAAACGAATTAACTCATTTTGATGAATTGGCACATACATAGTTTATTACTGGAATTAACTAGAATACCTTCTAGTTCAAGTTAATCCTTTATTCTAAAAAAATAAGAAAGACTTAGGAATTATTCAAATTATCATAATGAATTAAGTATGTGAGTCATTTCATTGGTCTGATGACATCATAAGATTCATATATCTTAAGAGGCTTCAATTGTAAGTAAGTTAAATTTCATTGATCATTTATATTAATAATATAAAACAAGTTTTGTTTTTACTGTATATACTGTATGTTGATAGAAAATGCCAAATTACATATTGTTTTTTTATATC
Source organism: Musotima nitidalis (assembly GCA_949126915.1). Lineage (NCBI taxonomy): Eukaryota > Metazoa > Arthropoda > Insecta > Lepidoptera > Crambidae > Musotima > Musotima nitidalis. Next base: position 7,032,909 of record OX421415.1, on the reverse strand, counting down.
TACAAAATAATATTTTTACACCTATGTAACAAAATGAGTGGTTGAAAGATTATAATTACTTATGTTTGTGATAATTTCATAAAATTTACTTCTTTTTTTTTGTATGTGACCTATATAACATAGGGAGCTTAAGATCTTGATTACATATAAGTTTATATACATTAATTGGTAGGTATCCACCACAGAAAAAAAATACTATTGAGGCACATTGCAAAAAATGATCAAAAGTGTTTAAATTTATAAGTGAGCCTGACAATTTAAAATTAGTCACTGGATTTATGATATTCAAGCCAACATATTAGCTTCATAATCTATTATTAAATATGATGACACACACACACAGTAAATTTGCTAATTTGATAACTGTATTGGAGATAGAAAGAATGCCTGGTTAGTAAGAACAGAGCACACATAATGACAGAGATGTAAAGATATAAAACAGTAATGACAATATGAAGGTCAGATCGCTAAGGTGGAACGAGACAATTTAAATTTTCTAGGTATGTAGTATCAGGGTCATGTTCATTGCTATGTTTGCTTGTTCATAAGCTGTTTTTAGTGGGTTAGTTATTATTTTGGAACAAAATACATATTATATGACAGCTTCTTCAAGAATTATGCACTTGAGACTGCTGAGTCCCAAGTGCATAATTCTTAAATTAGAGGTGATTGATACTAAGATGTACTTGAATGAGGATTGTTTATATCTCTTATTTATTGAAAGTAATTGTTGAATGTTATTAAAAGAAAGAAATAACTCATAATTTAGCTGAGATCTGAAATATTAAAATTCCTATTTAATATTTTATTTATCATAATGAAAGGGAGACATATAAGTAGTTGTTTACTATATTACTATAACATGTATATGTTTGCATATTATTTATTTACAAATAAATAAAAAGATAAGGTAAATAACTATTTATTTATAGTTTTTCAAGTAGCTGTTAGCTCAGTGTAGCCGAACACATAAAGATGATTATATTTAAATGATAACACATAAAGATGATTAAGTTTAAATTATCGAAAAATATGAACCTAACGTGTTAAATAACGTTTTCCGATAAGTTTTTATTGCGGTAATGATAAAATTCGGAACCTTAAGATATGAATATGACATCATCATAACACGATATATTAGAGTGACCACCAGTCACCGAACATTTTAAAATTCATATAAAATTGACTGGAGAATATTAAAGTATACTCACGGTTCATTTAGAAAAGGTGAAATAAATAAAATATTTTCGATAAAACTTTTATCTCTTCCATAAATCACAGGTTTCTGAGGCTGACTATTAACATTGAGTAATCGAAAAAGTACACACAATATAACAGCAACAACAGCTAGAAGAACGGTGGACATTTTAAGTAGGTATTTTATTTAATCCAGAGATGAGAAACACAAAGTAAAAAATCTACATAATAGGGGAAAGAATTGTATTCTTCAATTAACTATTGAGAAACATCGAGCACATCCACCTCCACCGCCCAGCGAGACACAAACAACAATGTCAAACAAACTACTGTCAAAGTAGTGTCAATGTCACATATAACTATTATATTATTTTTTTTCTTCTTTTTTTTGGCTTGCACGGCTTGTGTGTATGCCACGACGGTGTTTAAAGGTTGGGGTAAGGATTTAGAATCATAATAATACAAGAAAATTACAATACAAAAGGAGTAATAGTACCAGGAGTCCAGGATTGAAGGAATAACAATAAATAAGGATATAAGTTTTGCATATTTAAATAATAAGTGATCAATGAAATGGACATTTATAATGATGATATATAAAATTTATTAGGCTATAATTTAATATTGTTTTTTTATATAAAATACGTTATTAGTCTATAAATGTCATATTCCATGGAGTATAAAAGACTAGGCATCGATGTTAGCAATGAGACACATAATCAGATTATTAAAAAAATATGTGCAATCGTGAGATAGGCAATTAAAGAAAATGTGATTGAGATCACCAACTCCATTACCACAGCTGCAGTCGCTACTGTTAACAATATTAATGCGAGCTAAATGGGAAGGTGTACAAACATGGCCCAGGCGCATTCTAATAAGAATACTGGTGTCCATACTTTACCAAACCTCATTGAAGTAAACCAAGGCTTTTCTGAAATTTGAGGTTGAATTTTCGAGTGTTAGCATCCATAATAGTTTAATTATATTTTAAGACAAAAATAGGTATTTTTGTTAATTAAGTTAATACTTAGTATTTTTTTTTCTTTTAAATAATGGCTTTGTGCGTCTAGCACATCTAGCCAGTGTCAAGTAAGTGATATATTAATCTATATATATAAAAGAAAGTCGTGTTAGTTACAGCACTTATAACTCAAGAACGGCAGAACAAATTTGGATAAAAATTGGTAGGGAGGTAGCTTAGAGCCAGGAGACGGACATAGGATACTTTTTATCCCGTTCGACAGCGTTCCCGTGTGACTTGACATGAAACGTCAGTCACTATAAAACGTGATATAACAAAAAAGAATCAGACTTGGAATAACAAAAAGCAAATGACAGCTATGTAATGACGTATGGATGACAATTTGATATTTGTAAGAAATCAATATTCAAACTATTTCTGACTTCTTGGCGGGAATGTGAATATGAGTTTTGAAATAATTTTTTAGGTGAATTGAAGTGAAGTGAAGTTTAATTAATAATGCCGCGAACAAGACTACCGAATCTTTACCGATAAAGCCGTAATGCAAGAAGAATACGAAATACTGGAAATGAAAGGACTGAAGAACAAGAAATTGCACGTGAACATCGCCGCAATAGTATGGCTCGACTTCGTGCATCTCAATAAATAATAATAAAACTAAAAATGTCGTGTATCACAAAGTAATTAAGTGAAGAGCAACTTTGTACTAAAATACAGAAATAATAATGAATGATTAATTTAATTTTTTTGTATTTTTTCTAATAAAATAAAAACACAATCTGCTTATTTATTGCCATTAAGGCGGAACAAAGTTCGCCGGGTCAGCTCGTAATATATAATTCATAGTAAATGAAAATGAGTGATGATAAATGGTAAATGAGATACCCTCCCCTAAGCCCCTTGAGTCCTCAGTAAAGAGGAGGTGTGGCTATACTGAGATCTCACATGGACTCCTTGAGAGAATTTGAAAATTGATGTTGCACTGCTTTGTTCGATTTACCAACACTCATGTATATTCAAATATTTAAAATCCAAATCCAAATTTTTAAAAAAACACCTCACGTAATTCATGGACGTCCCCCTTCACTTTCCCGCCAAGAGGTCCATTTATGTTTTTTTTCTTTTAAATAATGGCTTCGTGCGTTTAGCACATTTAGCCAGTGTCAAGTAAGACATATATTAATAACATATAAATAAAAGAAAATGAGAATGAGTAGTGATAAAGATGATAAATGAGATGCCCTCCCCCTAAACCCCTTGAGTCCTCAGTAAAGATGTGGGACTATACTGAGATCTCACATGGACTTCTTGAGAGAATCTGAAGTGATATTGCACTGTTTTGTTTCAAATACCAACACTCATGGACGTTCATAAACACTTAACGGTTAATAATCCATCGTTATTACACATTAATGTTCAAAATATCACAAATTTTAGAAAATAAAACAAAACTGCAGACATTTCGCTTCTCTTTCCCGCCAAGAAGTCTTATGTTTTTTTTGTCAAATATAGTTTTGTTATCTTTTGGAAAATATTAAGAAATCGTAATATACTGCCTAACTATCATTATTACTTGTGAAATAAAAGTTATAAGTACAGATTGTCGTGCAAATAACTCTAGGACTAGATGGATCTTTTGTTTACATGAGCGTATCTCAAATAAAACAACAAGTGTTCAAAACTGCTGCTATAGTCCGGCAATCTCGTGCCGGCCGTCCCGCGGGGTGACAGACGGTGGCGGGGACGAGGTAGCGTGTCATTCTAGCACACTGCTACACACGAAGAGAAGTTCCACCTTCCCCGCTACCCGCTGACATCTTGTTTACCTCGTCCCCGCGACCGTCAGTCACCCCGCGGGAAGGTCGCGCATGAGATTGCCGGACTATAGTTTTGAACTTAGTATATCCCGAATAATACCAAAAGAATGCAGCTTACATTATAATATCATAACCAAATCTAGCAGCTACTGCAATCAATGGTAAATGCATCTACCTTGGTCACCGTTATCCATATTTGAATATATAAAGTCATTAAATTGAACCAAATTAAAAAAAATACCTGCCTTATTAATATCCTATAATGATAGGGTTGAAATATAAAGTTTCAAGTTCAAGGCACCGTAAACCTGCAGTACTTGTTAACAGTGTAATACTTTCGACACGGTAAATTTGTCTGCCAATATTGGCACCAAAATAAAGTATATTACGCTAGAAGTTACATAAAACAAATCCCTCGTCTTGCTTAAACCTAAAAATTGCATTTGCTCTATCTCACTCTTGTAATTACTATTCATCCATCAGCCTATGGAATCCATAAGCCTATTTTTTTCAGATAGACCTAAATCTATTCTTATGTACTGGGGTGACAAAAGCTTTTCTGAGCCTCATCCTGACTTGAAGCATGAGCTCCATGTATGGATATGAATCCATACGGTATGTGTCTTTGAGGCGACATCAACCTCTCTAAATAAAGTGTTAAGATCTAACAGGTGGGCGTAGACCCTTATCTGTGGAAAGCATACTTCCTAATGTTGGTGCCTTAAATGAAAAGCCGATAAATAACAACAAGAGATAAGAGAACATAATTTTATTTACGAAAATGATGTGCGTGGCATAATAACTAATTACCAATAAATAACAATAAATTCCAATACTGCAACTACAAAACATGAAATGCTGATACTTATTTGACAAATAACGATGTAATTTTCGGTTCGTTTTACTTATCCACATGTTAATCGAGGAAGTGTCCAAAATAAATTTAATTATCATACACTTGAGGGGTATTGAAACCAAACCTTAATAATCAGAAATTGTATTCAGTGACTTAAAATTACTACCGGCGACTTTTGACATTTGTTTTTACACAAACTTCGCTATCAGAGTAGACTAGCTGGGCACTGCTAGTTTTTCCGAATACTGTAAAAAAACACATGACTTTATGCAATACCTAAATAGCGAGTCTCAAAATAAAATTATTTAGTTTATGCCATCAGATCATGTTCTTTAGCATAATTATCCATATAAAAAAAAATATCATAATTTTTGAGGTCGCAGCTGCAATGGGCTTAACTTAATTTTAGCCCAGTAAATTCATCACAAAAATAACGCCTAAAAATTGGTAAGCCTACAACGGGGGCGATTTGAAATCCTCCTATAGAAAGGCATCAAAATTTTATATTGGGATACTTCATTGGCCAACCTGATTACTTGTGTGATGTGAGTACATTAGAATCTTCATATATGTATTTCATAAAAAAATTCATAGTAATTAGGAAAGAGAATGGATTTTGATAAGGTTACAAAACTCTTCAAATTCTTTTAACTAGATAATAATAGCTACGCAAATACAGTAAAATTTAAACAAACAATCAAAAGGACCTTAAATAAAGCGTCCTTCAGGGAATAGTGTTGAAAAGTATGCTATTACATCTAAAATAATAAGTAACTAAGTACTTCAAAATGACAAGATGACGTAAATTTTTACATGAACACATGAAATGATGAGCGTTGTTTCAACTGGGTCAAACTCAACAAGACAACAACATTTTTGAAAACAACAAAAATATAAAAACATTTGGTTTAAAATTTAGGGAATGTGGAAAAAATCTACAAAAATATATTGAAAAGTTTTTACATACCGAATTGTAATAAAAACTTCTAGAAAAACCCGTTTTTTCTCTATGGCTTAAATTCTATAATTTAAACAGATGTCTATGTTCGATGCGTAGCTATTATAATGATTAAATATCTGTTTACAATCACCATTATTCAGATAATTATTGCTAATTGTAAAAAAATAAGGAAACTTTAAAAAAAAAAATGTTTTATATTAAAAGCTATTTTAACATCTTTATTAAAAGGTCACATACCGTTCGATTACATAAATAATCAGATACTGTAAAAAACGATAAAAATAAATAAATGTCATTGGACATCATACTCAGCGCTATCTAGCTCTAAACTCTGCAAAGCTTGTGGGCACTAGAGAGAGGTCAAACTTTATTCAAACCTTTTTTGGAAATAGAATACATAAGAAACTGCAAATAAATGCAAAAAATTTCCTGTGTGGAAGTCGTATTTTTGCTGATTTCATCAACAACATTAGCTATGAAGACTTAAACAATATTGGTAATTTAAAATCGATAATTACAGTATCTGCTTCGTATAAATAATTCTTTTTTTCAAGAGAAGTTCAATAAATTCGTTATAGAAATCCAGTGTATCTTTATTGTACAAATAAGTAATTGATTTTTGTAATTTTTAATTAAAAACTTTTTACTATTTTTAAATTATCTAAACCTTACTATAGGTACAATATTTCAACAGTACGTTATGTATGTGGTATTTTCTGTTAAATGATGGACATATTTTTTTCCATTAAACAAAGTGAGCAACATCTTAATTTCCACTATATACTATATCTACGTTCAAATACTGCAATAGTTACGTAATGCTATGTGAACAAACTATATATGCATGGCTGCAATATTATTATCTGACCTCTAATTTTAATTGTTTAAATCGTTATTTGTTGATAATCAGTTATATAATTTTTATATATATTTTTTTTTTATAAATCATCAATACACTAGTTCAGTAAAAGCTAGAACACTCATTTCGGATTAAGGATTACAAAACAAGAGATCAGACGGAGATTATTCGAAAATAATAATTCTATTTAATAAGTTTCACTTTAGCAAAAAAGCCATTTCACATTTTGTAAAGGTCTTATAAAAATATTATAGATAACTATAAATATATTGCATAACTTAGTGTCATATTAGTGTACACGCCACAATGAAAACTTGGCTCATTACTCCTTATTCCACTCATAATTTCAACTGTTCAATACATCAACTAAAAACGGTAATACCTTAGGGTTCACAATTTAAAAAATGCAACGCACTACTTATAAACAGATACATTAGGTTCATGTTTTTTTTTAAAACCCTTTTTAATTTAAATTTTTTGGACTTACGTTAGACAGTTGAAATGATAAGTGGAGCAAGTGGTAGTTAGCCGAAAACTTAGACATAACAAGTGGTTTCCTATATTAAATAGTACTTATCAAAGTTCTCGATAATAATATGATTATAACCCACCAGATGTTCGTCCATCAGCCTTTCATGTCAATAAATACCTATCTATACAAAACTCTTCGACAATTGATGTGATTTATCTTAACTAGATGTGATGCATAGGCACCATCACTGCCCTATCGACCCTCGCTCAACACCAATCTGTTACTATAAACGAATCTAAATCAAAGAAAATAATTACGGTTAACGTAATATTCTAAAAAAATAATTAACAAATCATTTAGGCAGTAAATTATAAGTAAACTGATGTGATTATGTAATTAGCTTGATATAAGTCATATGAGTTTTCATATTTCAAGATACAATTTATTTTGTTTAACTGGCAAAATTTTATTCATTTATATAATGCCTGGAAGAATTTACCAATGGCATGAAATACTTGAGTAAAGAAAAATTAAATGTTTCTTTTTATTATCATGGGTCATCGTAGACCAAGAATGAGCGCTGCAGTGATATTTAAACAATGAGACAGGACAACAAACATTACTTGTTTTATTGATATTATAATAGTAAATTCAGCTTGATACTAGTAAGTTAATACTTTTATGTACTTCAAACAAATAGAAAACACACAAAGCAAGACAAATATTATTTTCCCCGCATATAAATAAGTATTTTTCATGATTAGAATAGCCTCCGCGCCACTTAATAGCATTTCGAGTTTGGCTATGGCATAAATGTTTATTTTGCAGTGTCATAAAAAATCCTCCTCGCTGCTCTGCTTTTGCTCTGCCCGGACGTTTCATAATAAAAAAAAGCATTTAATCAGTTTCTTGCATCTTCACAAATCGTTAGTAATTCATAACCAAATCACCCGTTAATAGGACTGAAACGACCAAAATTTTAACGTGAAATTTTCAGTGACAATAATTATGAAGAAATTATAATCAACGGGAAATAATAATAAATAAGATTAAGGTGAATTATTCGAAAGCGCAGGAGACTCTTAAAATAACAATTAAGTGTAAACATTTTGTGATGTTTCTCTAACATTATAATTATAATGGCAAAATGAACTTACTACTTACAAACTATTTGTGTACTCTAAAATTATGGTATATAATTTAAGAAATAATAATGACCAACAACTTGCTTACTATTCTAAGTTAAATGATGTTCAAATAAATTAACATATTAATTAATAATTGTAAAAATATCTCGAAATAAGCTGGCCTCCAATGAAATCACAGGTACAAGAATAGTAATTAAATGATATCTTCGATGCAATGCAGAATTTAGTAACTTTTGCAATAATAGGTTATATAGGTACAATTTTTAAGCACAAATCGTTAACCTAAATCTAAACCAAATGAACTGGTTAAAGCAATTGCCTCTGATACAATATTAATTAATCTTACTAGTTCTAACATCATTAGAAATCTTAATTGCTTGACGATTTAATCGAAGTGTTATGTAGGCATGCGTTCATAAAATGTGAATTATATGAACAAACAAAAAATGTAAAAAAAAAACCTTACAAATATAACTTATCAACCGCATCAGGGCCATTATATTTCAAAATAGCATATAGATACTATATACAATATACATACAAGTAACTGTAAGACTGTCTTGAAGACTGAATCGTCATGTCGTATGTACAGCGCTACCGTAGAGAAAACTGTCCCCTATGTGTAGGTTTCATTGACTACAAAAGTACACATTGTCACATTAGATTAGTTCAATAGCACCACCGATCCCTACAGTACAAACCAGTATTCACAATGCATTTTCACTCGGAACTCGACAGAGCGTTCGACTTCGGACACATTGTTAAGAATGCTTCTCATCCTGGTCAAAGACACACTTCTTCCTTGATACAGGGCGGCAACGGCGTATAGGGAACCTACAAACAGGTAAGCTTTGATGTCAATTTCTCTCTTGATGATTTACTCAGTTTTAGATTGAGTTTAGTTTGACTTTCCGTGGCGTATGTTAAAGCATGTACACTTCAGTTGAAGCTATAATATCATTAACATAGCTTACAATCAGTCACAATTGAAGTTTAAGAGGAAGGCCTATATTCAGCAGAGGACTTTTTGGGCTGATGATGGCGAAAATAACATTATAAAACCTAAAATATGGTGAATAGTTACATTTACAAAACAATACACCTCTAGAAATTAAGGTTGGCTTAATGCCTTGGCGATTAGCTATAGTTGCTATTAGAATATTCAAACGATAAAGCATTTCAGTTAGAAGATCCGTCCTAATGTCCTAGCACAGTTGCAGTTTCACTTCTTACAGAGCGGTGGCTCGGAACTTACTCACTTACACTTAAATATTTTTTAAATTGTTTGGTTGCATGTAAGTGAATCTAAGCTTTCTGATTTCAGTATAATTATATTTTGATTGTTTTTTTATATTTAATTTTGACGTTTTCAAGTACTATGTAATAAAAAGTTATTGAAGTTTGAAGTTGCCACTCCAAAAGCCTGTGGATGAATTAGACAGGACTTCCACAATTCGTGCCCTAAGTTAACCAGTTACGGTTATATTCCCATGATCAGTTTAAGAGGCAAGTGCGGTTTTATCGATGCAGATCGAGAGATTTTTTTTATACCGCTAGGTGGCACTCATGTATGCGGCCCAGCTGATGAAAATTGGTCAGCAATGGGTGCTTGCAACACCAGGGGGGCATCACTAGCGCGTTAACGACCCACTTTAAAAACCGTTTACCTCCCTTCTTGATGAGCCCCTTGCTCGATTAAGGTATAGTGACCTACACGCCATATCGGTCGTCGATAGTAGAGAGTGTAGTTTACTGACCTGGCACGGCTGCCACTCGCAGGGTCAGCGGATGAGGCAGGTGAGACAGAGTTCGGCTGACCCGATGCAGTCGTCGTGGCAGAACGCGCCACACTTCTTACACAGCACCATCGCCCGCAAGTTGCAAACACACGACTCATCGGCGCCCACGCTGCGACACCGCGCTACGCTCTGAAATACAAGATTTACATCGTGTATGTGATTTCTGTATTACAAGAAAAAAATTATCAGGCTATGATTTTCTGTAGAAAAACTAAACGAATCGTTTTGGTGAGGCCTAAAGAAATTTGCTCCGCTCCAAAAATATTTATTTTTTACAGAATTAGAAACGTTCACACGCAATATTTTGGAAAAAGATAGGTATAGGCAAGTTAAACACACTGAATTATATCAGTATATTAGGCCACCTTTGTATATGCACAATTTTCTTATTCAATCAGCACACTAAAGAGCCTGGTCTTTAGGTTTGACAAGTCTACTATAGCTTATATAAATATAAATAAATATTTTCTGACAATTACACCAATAATTTAGTTCCAAGATAAATAAGTAAAAACTTGTACTATGAATACTAAATAATGGATAAACCTCAGTTAGGAGCGAATTGCTGGTATACTCGCCACCACGCCATACCAAACTTCAAAATATTGTGGGTGGTCAAGATGTCTATTTACTATATCATTATCTTATAGATAAATGTATCTATAAGATAAAGATATAGTAGTAGTATAGTATTGTATAATGATACAAAATGTCCTCTTTCCCGTAGGGGTGGGCATAGATCACATCTTTCCACTAGCTATGATCTTGGCACAACTCTTAGCTTTATTCACACACACTAACATTCTCATACACGCCCGTCGGTTTAGGGTACTTTTTACCTGCCCTTTCTCCAAGTATATCAATTTAAATGTCAAACCTGTGCTTTCAGTATAGGAACCTATTTATTCCACTATTGACAAAAATCATAACTAATCACTTACCACATTAGTGTTCTGGTTAGCTGGCGGAGCACTGGACGCCCTTGGTGCAACGTTGGGAGTCCTCTGCACAAGAATGTACTGGCCTACATTATTAGTTCGACTCTCATTCAACTGAAATACCACCAAAGGTTTAGTCATTAATAGAAAGTAATTAAATACTCCTAATTGCAACTAGGTACTTATATAAAATATTTATTGCACTGGAAGTAATAAAAAAAAAATTTATTTTGACTATAGTCCACTGCACTGTTGTTCAAACATATTTTAGCATTCCATCTTTCTGCTTCATATCACCAGACAGGGTATAATTAAACACAATACATTGTAAATAAAAATCATTTGAGGCTAACACCCCACCATGAATCTCAAGCCTCCTCTCATAAACCTAGGTAAGAGCAGGGCATACGCCACGAACAAATAGCAAATTGGCGGAGCCAGGTGTGGAGTCCTGCTGATACTGAATTTTTCAGCTCCTCTTAAATTATACAGCAGCTAAATAACGCGAGGTCTACTCATATGGGATTAAAACTAGATTTGTCCTTGTAGCACAGAAGATAAACAGATAGTTACAAGAAATCTTAATAATAAGTAAAACAGGTAATATGATCAGTAACAAGCTTTGCATAGATATTACAAACCTCTGAATGAGGCGCGTTGGGCCTCAGAAGCGCGGGCGGTCTGGCAGCGCGCGGCGGCCTCGTCAGCAGCGCAGGCGGCGGCCGTAGCTGGCCACGAAGAGCGTCTCGGTTCGGGCTGTTTTGGATCACGGCCTGGCATATCTGGTAGCTTCGTTCCAGATTCACTGCACCCGGGGGCACTTTGTTCGAGCTACGACTCCTGCGGAACATACTCAACTTTACAAACAAGTTAACAGCAACACCGGAGTCGCCACGAATAGTACTATAATTCACATTTTTCATACATCTTTAATTGCGTTACGATATGAAAACTAAGCTAAGTTAATTCTTGGTATTTTTTTCTTTTAATGTAAAATTATTAAATTACTTAAAGTAAAAAAAAATATTCAAAAATTTCATGAAAAACAAATGTTTATTACGCCAAGTAATTGTCCTGATAGAAAATTTACGATGTTAATAAAGAGTAATAATAATAATAACAAGCCTCTTATCCTAAACTGTTTTCTTCTTTCTTTGTATTGTAATTTTCTCTTACTTTATAAAATGTATCTTAGTTCAGTGTGCCTCTTTGCAAAGGCCTCCTCTAACAATTTCCATTGAACTCTGTCTCTAGCAACCCTTCTACATTTTGGGCCTGCCGTCAGTTTTAGTTCATAATAAATAGTAAAATAACTGAAAAATCTCTTGGCCTACACCACAGATTTGTACATGGAGGTATCAATAGTAGAATATAGTATATAGTTTTTACTTTTAATATAAAAACCCTATATCTACGTCTTCAAAAAGTTTTAAATTTTCGCCAGCAATAGACACATCATAATTTTTTTCATACAACAAGCCAATATAGATCAAATATATTTATATTTTAATATACAATCGCGCATAAGAAAATTTACAAATAGCAAGTTGCATAAAACTATTTTTTCCGTATGTAAAAAGTAAATACGACGTGTAAATAAATAAAGTATAACATTTTACCCCATTCATCATATCAACCCATTAAAGACCCAACTATTAGCAATAAATTGTACTATGGGTATTAGACAATAAATGCAAGATTTTTTTACATACTCTCAATAATTATTATTAAGAAACAGCAAAATAAATGTTCATATGAATTTTCACAAATATTTGTTTTGTATGGCAATCAAACCCAATGCTAGTGCAGTGCATGTATACTGGTATTCAATCCATTTTAGTATTTTTATGTGTATGTAGTTTTATGCTGCATGCCTATGAGTCTCAAAAAACCATCAACACTCATCATTTATTACTAAATGTCAAAATGAAACATGAAAATAAAAAATAAGTTGAATTTTGAGTCCAATATTACACATATATTTAATATTATATCTTTTAAAGATGATAATTAGAAGTGATCTATGTAACACTATCTCTCCGTTAGCATTAATCTGTCTAAAATTTAAGGACTGAGAGTAAAGTGCAACGAGTGAATATGACAGTAACAATAAATAATCACCTGTTAGATTCTTTTCCAGTTTTAAATTTCTTTCCAGAAGGTCTTGCACTTTGCAATAAGTTACTGTTACCGGTTGCATTCATTAATGAATTAGAAACAGAGGTGGTTGTAGGTATCATTTGTGTTTCCGATTCCTGTTTAATAGACATTTCCTTCATTGACTGACAGCTTTCAGACGAGTTTGAAGACTCCATATTGTAGTTTGCATCTCTATCTTCTTTGTACATGCAATTCTCATCATTTATATTCACATCCTCCATACTAGTTTTTGAATCTTCACTCACATACTTTGTATTGTCATTATTTAGATTAGGAAATGTGTGCAATGTAACTAGGTTTTCATTATTGATCCAGTCAGTATCGTTTTTCCATGACACAGCTGATGTCTTAGGCTTTGCAGGATCTTGCATATTGTCATCAGGGTAAGACACAACCTAAAATAAAATGAAACAAATCATAACTCATTCAATTATACAGTACAAATATTTTTAAATAAAGGCACACTTACTGATGTATTTGTTACTTCCATCATAGGTATTGATGAATTTTGTGTCATAGGCATTGTAACAACAGCAGTTACATCTGTAAACAAAAACACAAATTATTTATCTAATAATTGAAGGTAGCAAACATATTCTTTAATTACCCTCAAGATACTTTTAATTTTTATTCTCTACCCAAACTTACTGGTTTCACTCATATAAGAGGACAGTTCCATTAGATTTGGATGTGGTGTATACTTTATATCTTCACTCTCTGAAAACAAAAAGAAATACATATTACAAATTGGATATTTCATATATTTATGTATCAGTGTTAGCTAACCTGAAAAACTACTCATGAATAAGAACTTCTTACTAGCTCAAGATATGTGAATACAATTTATAAAAGGGGTTGTTACTGTAAATAAATAATTAGACAAAGATTACTTACGCGAGGCAAGTATTGAAAGTCCACTTGTTTCTAAAATAAATGATTCTGCATCTTTGAAATGCTCATCATAATAATTCTGAACATTTTCAGGAGGAGCCTCTTCATTTTTCATTGAATTTATTAATTCTTCATCCTTAACTTCTTCTTGTGCTACTTGAGCATCAATATCTTGCATAACTTCAATCTGGGCTTGTCTAAAAGCTGGTAAACATTCCGATACTATTTGTATACTAGGCTCATTCATCTTCATATTGTCTGATACTGGGTCTGGTGCATATTCTGTATGTGACTCTTGCGAAACAGTAGGAATATGTGCGTCTATTGTAGTAATATTTTCTTTATCATCTGAAGCTGTACTCCTAACATCTACGTTATCACTCCCTGTATTTATTTCACTAGGTGTATTAATGAATGGTGTATCTATTTTCAAACTGGATACTGATGATACACTTCTATCATCATAATCATACATTGATATATTTGTCTTACAATCTTTACTGTACTCTCCCTGATCTTGGTTAAGCATGATATCTTGCTCATTATTTACATATACCGGTGATGGTTGGGTGGTTTCAGTAATGTCAGCATCAGACCCATTATTGCTAAGTAAACCATCAGTATTATTTGGAACAAAAGTAGCATTATCTGTTCCAGATTGATCCTCAAATTTTAGTCTTTTAGATATACAACAATAATTATCTTCACTTTCATTTGATCTTTTGATAGAATCTGAAAAATTTAACTCTGAGTCTGTTGTTTTATCATCATCACAAAGTTTTATAGCATTAGTCTCTTCAATTTCAACAACATTGATGTCAAGCTCATCTTTTATTTCACTGCGATCTGGTTCACTGTCTGGTAGCAAAGGATCCATTAGAGGGTCTACAGGTGGACTGGAAACTGAGTCATCTACCTGAGCCACCGAAGAGGAATCTGAGAAACTAAAATCAACTTGACAGTCAACATAACCTTGATGCCCTTTGACATGCTTCAGGGGAAGCAGGTCCGGGAGAGGGGCCATTGACTTAGAGCCTATGTTTACTTCTTCTACAACTTCATCCACTTTTGCTGATGAACGAGTCACAGCACCAACTGATCTCATTCTTTTACTATTGCTTGATGACTTACTCTTTTTAATTTTAGGAACTGTACTACTACTTGTGATTGAAGCAGTTGGTCTAAGCTTTATAGTTGTTTTTAGAGATGGTCTTTCATTATTTAAACCAATAGATGATTTTTCTCTTTTTAATTTTTCACCCCAAAAT
This sequence comes from Musotima nitidalis, assembly GCA_949126915.1. Classification (NCBI taxonomy): domain Eukaryota; kingdom Metazoa; phylum Arthropoda; class Insecta; order Lepidoptera; family Crambidae; genus Musotima; species Musotima nitidalis. The sequence continues at coordinate 7,017,558 of OX421415.1, read as the reverse complement.
GGCTCAAAATGTTTTAGCTTCCATGGATCAATTTTGCTTTTTTCTCTCTCTGCATCAGTTTTCATTTTTTGTTGGCTTTCAGGCGTAAACTCTCCTCCAGCTAGACTATCCTGCCATTCTAAGCAGGCTCGCGCGAAAAATTCATTACTGAGGCTAGATGAGTTAAGGCGACCAGAAGGGCTCAGTCGGTCTACATTTGGTAGCAACTGCCCAAGCTTATATTGGTATAATGGGGGCAAAAGTGAAAATGTGTGCTTGTTTAATAGTTGCCTAATATTCGTATTAACCAGTATTGAGTCTGGTGTTTCTAAATCAATACATCCTTCTCTTGTCTGTTGCAATTGAGCCGCTGTTGATAACTTTTTTCCACTTCGTTTTCGAGGTTTCAAACAGAAACCTGGAATGCTAGCTAGAACTTCTCGCATAGTTGATGGTCTACTGTTTGGCTCTGAATAGGTTGATGCTGCTGTCCATTCTCTTGTTTCTGGGGGTGGTGGCGGCGGCAAAGGTTTCACTATGATTCTAGGTAAGGATCTGGTATGGTTAGAGCTCTTTTTTCTTCTTTTGGATTGTTTTCTGGACGAATGTTTACTAGGTTTCTCATCATCTTCGGGTATGCGAATGACAGAATAAGGCTGGTCATTACTTAGACAGGTTACGTATTTGTTATTAGTGAGTTTTTCTGTGTCGTCCATTTCGATATCTATTGAGCCCGAAGGCGATACATCCAGCTCCATTATTGTATTGTAATAGAAAAGCGAAATAAAATTTATGAATGTATGCCGATAGCGATCACTAATTCAACCCATTGTGTATACGGCTGTTCACACCAAAGAGTATGACTTTATAATAACTTCAAAAATTGTTCATTAGTCAATCATCACCAAATAAAATAATTATATTTACATAAAAGGACTTGAAAAACGAAGGAATCACGAAAAATCCTTTTAAAAATTTACAAAAATGTCACAACAACGCAGAAAATGGATTCCAATACTTTTTAACGACGATTTTTTTACGACCATGGAACATCAATCTGAGCCTGCGTATATTAGAATTCCGACTATTCATGAAACTTTCCAGTTAGTGATGTGCAAGCTAAGCCTGGTAATAGAAAATAAGGAACTTAAATTTATAATATTACTAGTATAGTACGAGACACAAGCAGACTATTGCCTAATTTAGACTGCAGCTTCCCACATTCACTAATTGGTTATTTTAAACTAAATTGTGAATGAGTAAGTGGAGGAAATTAAGTGATTTATTTATAAAAAATGTCTGTCGAAAAAAAGAGTAAATTTTAATGAATGATGCCCATGTCAATTTTGTACGATATTACCTTAATCTACTGATACGTTGTCGTGGACAAGATGTAACAAGAAGGATGATGAAATTAATCAAAGATACCATTAGGATATTATAAAAGAATGAAAATGTTTAGCAGCTAAAATTGCATACTTTTACAGCCAATTGATTTTTTGTAAAAGTTTTATCTTGGTAATATCAGTTTTGTTCTAGTTATTTTACAACTTTCTACGGTTCTGTTACATTCTGGAAAGCATCAATTAAAAAGAAATAAATATTTTCTGACAATTACACCTATTATTTAGTTCCAAGATAAGTATCATTAAGAACTTGTGTTATGGAGACTAAACGACGAATAAACATACTTTAATACTTATTTTTTTTTGTAAATACTTACTTAATATACTTAACCTCTCTTATGTTGAATGACATTAGCCCACTTTCCGTTATCTGTTGTGCCGGGAGCCGGTATGGTCAACAGACGGCCCATTTTTGAGATAGACTCTTACTGTAACTGGATTTTCTCATTTGACATTTGTTTAAATTTTTTCCGCTAAAGTTGGCCGAGATTTTGGCTTTACTAGTCAGCCTGTTTCTTCTTTATGCATTTGTAACGTGTTAGAAAGGATAGGGTATATACAATGAAGTTTTTTAGAGCGAATATGAGAACACAGTTTGCCATACCGGCTCCCGGTACGTCAACCGATTAGGCGAAGATATGTTTATACCGGGAGCCGGTGTTTCACATATGAGGGGATAAGAAAACACCCAGAACAGAACAAATATTCATACTCATGCACACAAAGATTTGTCCTGTGTGGAAATCGAACCTCTGGAGTGAAGTGTAGGTATACTGACCTCCACGCCATATCGGTCGTCAACTATTAATAAAGTCAAATATTAATTTATCTTTATTTTCCGATTCACCGATTTTTGACTCATATATTCTTATCAAAATTGTATTATAAATTTAAATTTTACATGACAGATTTTAATTTTTAACTCTGGCAACTTTAGTTCCTGGAGCGTCTTCATGTGCTTGTGCAATGCGTTGCTTTTTCTTTTCGTCAATAATTCATTGAACGCCATTTTGTTTCGTGTAATTGTTCATTCCCACTGATTTCTCCAAATAATTTAACATAAACGTTTGCGTTATTATCTTTGTGTCTTTATGTTTACTCCAGCTCACTAGTGGTTAATTATAATTTGTGAGTGATCAACGAATATCGAAATATGGGGAGAGGACGGTAAGTAATTTTGCGGTGCCGCAATACAAGTAACTGGTTATTTGGAATTTACATGAACAGTTACTGATTAATATATTTTATTACTATAGGGATCGTAGTCGTGACAGACGTCGCAGTCGTAGCCGAAGTAGAAGTCGCAGTCGTAGTCCTAGATACGGCTTAGGAGGCGGTGGTGGAGGAGGTGGTGGTGGAGGTTATGGCGGCGGTGGCGGCGGAGGGCGAAGGAGTAATCCCGGTGCTAGTCTCCGCAAACCGAAATGGGATTTAAACAGACTCAAACCTTTCAAGAAGGATTTTTATGTTCCTCATCCAGATGTAGTAGATAGGCTCGATTCTGAAATTGAATCATGGAGAAGTAGTAACGAAATTACACTTAAAGGTCGTAATATTCCAAAACCCACACTTGGTTTTGAGGAAGCAGGCTTTCCAAGTTATGTTATGGAAGAAATTGAAAAAATGGGCTTTTCCAAACCTACTCCCATTCAAGCTCAAGGTTGGCCAATAGCTTTGAGTGGCCACGATATGGTAGGGATTGCTTCTACTGGTTCAGGTAAAACACTTTCTTACATTTTGCCTGCCATTGTTCATATCAACAATCAACCAAAATCTAGTAGAGGAGATGGTCCTATTGCCTTGGTATTAGCTCCTACCAGAGAATTAGCACAGCAAATACAAGAAGTATGTGATAAGTTTGCAAATACATCCAAAATCCACAATACTTGTTTGTTTGGAGGGGCTCCTAAAGGACCACAAGCTCGTGATCTAGATGCAGGGGTAGAAATTGTTATTGCGACACCTGGAAGGTTATTGGACTTCTTAGAGAGCAACCGAACTAATTTAAAGAGATGTACCTACTTGGTACTGGATGAAGCTGATAGAATGTTAGATATGGGTTTTGAACCACAAATTAAAAAAATCATAGAACAAATTAGACCAGATCGCCAAACCCTTATGTGGTCAGCTACATGGCCTCGGGAAGTCCAAAGCTTAGCTTCAGAATTCTTGAAAGATTATTTGCAAATCAATGTAGGATCTTTGCAACTTGCTGCTAATCATAATATCTTGCAAATAATTGATGTATGCATGGAATATGAAAAAGAGACAAAACTCAGCACACTTCTGAAGGAAATAATGGCGGAAAAAGAGAATAAAACTATTATTTTTATTGAAACCAAGAGGCGAGTAGATGACATCACAAGAAAAATGAAGAGAGATGGGTATGTTTTTCTTATTTTCTATTTATAACGTAGGCTATTTAATTTGTATAATATTGACATAATGTATAATTCTAATTATTACAGTTGGCCTGCAGTATGTATTCATGGTGACAAGTCTCAAAATGAACGAGATTGGGTGTTACAAGGTAAAACTAGGCAATTTAAAACATGAAACTTAAATTTTATATAAAATTATTGAATTTAACATAATTATATCAAAATTTATACTTTGATGATTCTTTCATGTGTAAAGTAATTAAAATAAACATATTTATTAAAGAATTCTTGATATTAGAAGGTGACTACTTAGTATACACCTTAGTCTTGGGCTCTCGAATATTGTATTGGTGGCAAATAAATGTGATAGTGATATGAACTATAAATTTTTTTTATTACAGATTGATATTTTTAAATATTTTCATTTTAAATATTTGATTGGTTAAGTAAACAGACCATTGAAATTTGGATTTAAGTCTTTTTATCATCAAAGATTTAATCAAATATTTTCATAAGGTCTTTAAAAAAAAAATGACAAACTAACACTAGATTTTCTATTGTGTTTAGAACTAGGATACAATGATAGTAAAATTGTGTGCTAAAAATACCATAATTATGTTGTGTGTGTAACTGATATTTAGATTCTAGGTTGTTCAGTTCATATATTTATGGTTTCATATGTCAATCACATTTAGTACATTAAAAGGTTGGTAATATTAATGCACTTTTGAAATGCTTGATATTATTGAAATATGCATATGCTGTATTCGTTGATGTCACTATACAATCCAAACTTGGGGCTAATTGGTGCAGAGTGGGGTATCTAAACATAATTATATATATTTTTTGTTTTAATTTAGTTTTTAGACATTATTTATTAGATCTGATATTTATTGCATGGCATTGTTTACCTACATCAAGCACATACCCTATATAGAAATTATAAAATTATGGTGATTTCTTTGTGTATTTAAATCTTCAAACCCTGATATTTTACTGCACACTCTTTTTACTTTTAAGCATATCTGCCTAAGATAACCTTAGTCTATCCAATCTTAATTGACATCTGTTCATATATAATTGTTTATCTTGGATTTTGTATGGTATTTGCTTGATGTTTCAATTTAATTTAAAGTAAATATGAAAAAAAAAAAAATTTGGCCTCTTTTATAGCATTCAATAAAACATACACAATATTATTTTGAATTCAAATACCCTTATTGGTCAAGTGATATCTGATCATAGCCTATATTATGCTATGAATGTTAAAGCAAACTAAATAATTGAGAGATAGATTTTTTAGTATATTTCACTGAACTTTGCATGGATTTTATTTTATGTAACCGTTTTGTAAAGAGTCAAATAATATAATAATAACTTTATATAAAAGGTCCTAAAACTTTACTCCAAGTTTCTATTCTATAACAATATTTTAGTACATGAGAACTGAATTGTTTTACTTTTGAAATCAAATCATCATGACAAATTTTAAACTGGGTTTGTTTCGAACTTCTATGCACTGTAAAAGTTGTAAGGTAAAAGCAGCATACTATAGTTTTACTAAATTGGCAAAAGTAAGATGTTTTTCACTAACTCTTTATTGGTAATGTATAAATACATCACCAGACAGAGCCCAAGATTTGTGTGAGAGCCATAGATTGTGAGATTGTCGAGAAGCGGTATCGGACTGGGGATGCGCGTGCAGAGAGTGCTGTTGTAGCGATAATAATGTGAAGGCGTGTCTGCGTGTGCAGGCTGGCGGCGGCGGCGGCCGCGGCTGGGGGCGGAGGCGGCGGCACCACCCCGCCCGCCTCTATTGTCGGGGCTAAGCCCTAAGCACTCTGACTTGGCACCGCGGCTAGTCTGAGCCGCTTCTCGCTCGTTCGGCGCGAGGCTCGCCCCCTCGGTCTGCCGGCCGTCTCGTGACGGCGCCGACGCCGGCTGGCGCTGCCGCTGCGCCCGCGCCCGCGGCCTCGTGCGGTCTCGGGCTCGGGGCTCCGCTAATATTCGCCTCAAGTGCTGGCTGGCGGACGGCATCTTCTCACTATCGTTTTTACCTATGTGCGTTACCAATCCTGATTTTACTCACATCGGATTCATTAGTAAGTTAATAATTTAAGTCAACTCAATCCAATGACAGTATTTTATAAGGTGCTGAATCTTTTGTTAAGTATTCTTTCTACATTGTTTTCTGTTACTAAAACTTTGATACCAACCTAATTTTAAATATTTGCTAATAACTACACACTTACACAATACTCTTACATAAGTACACACAAATAGTAAGTAAATGTTTCATTATCCCAGTGGGTATGAGTGGTTACTCAGTAAACGTGTTTCGAAGACACGTGATGGCTTGGTTTGTATTAGTTTTGACTTAAAAAAGCATAAGACTTATTTGTATTCGTGTTATGTAAACTTATCAACCATAATATCATTATAGGTTTTAATTTAAATTGAGTAAGTTCGTAAAATCTCGAACCCATAATGAACTGAATGTCTTTTAATGTTATTTCATTACGGATAATATAAATTGCAAAATGGAAGTACTGCTTACTGTACACTTTAAATCATTCTAATAATAATTTTGCTTTATTTTTCTTTCTATTTGTTAAAGAAGAAAAAATTCAATAAATTATGAAAAAATCACTTCCTAAATAAAATTAATAGGGTCTAATAAATTACTATGTTTACAGATTTCCGAAGTGGTAAAGCACCTATTCTTGTAGCAACCGATGTAGCCGCAAGAGGTTTAGGTATGTGTGTTCAATAATTTTGATGTATCTACCTATTTAAACAAAACCCTCACTCTTAATAAATTATAAGAAAAGCAATATTTTTTAATATTCTTTAACACCCATTGTGAAACTTAAGTTAGAATGTTAGTGCCGATAATTGTAATTAATGTTAAAATAGTTACTTAAATTATTTTCAGATGTGGATGACGTCAAGTTTGTAATAAACTTTGATTATCCTAGTAATTCAGAAGACTATGTGCATCGCATTGGTAGAACAGGGCGCACAAATAAAACGGGAACAGCGTATACTTTCTTCACACCGTCCAATGCAGCTAAAGCCGGCGATCTCGTATCAGTCTTAAAAGAAGCTAAACAAGTTGTAAATCCTAAATTACAAGAATTATCGGAGAGAGGTGGCGGAGGCGGTCGACGTAAGTATTTGTTCAATAAAATTAACTTACGTTGTTGGGATTTTGAGGATTTAAATTTTCGATTATTTTTAGTAAATATCGTTTTAAACTTTTTTAAATTTGTTTCGAAAATAATGTATTTTTCATTTGTATATTTTTTGTGTACTTCTAGAATTATCTTGTAGTTTAACAATATTTTTATTCCTGTTCTAAAAGTTTTCAAGCACATAAGATGTCCGAACTTATATTTTAAAGCAGACGACGTTTTTGCATTGACAGGTCACCGCGGGGGCCGCGGCGGTCGCTACAGACGCGGGCGACGGTCGAGGTCGCGCTCGCGCTCGCCGCGCCGCCGCCGTTCGAGGTCGCGCTCGGCCCGGCGCCGCCGCCGCAGCCGCTCGTCGCGCTCGTCACGCAGCCGCTCGTCCCGCTCGTCGCGCAGCCGCTCCCGTTCCCGCTCCCGCTCCAGAAGTCGGTCTCGCTCAGGCAAGTGCAGCCCGACGAAAACTGATAGAGATGTGGGCCTTCAAGGGCCGGCACCTTCCCAAGCTCTACTGCCGACCCCTGCGCCCGCGCCCAAACCGCTGCTCCCCACTCCCATCGGACCTCAGCTGCCTACCTTTAAGGAGCGAAACGGCAGGACTTCGCCGAACCCGTCTTCTAGTAATATTTCTCGACCTAGCAACAGAGAAGATCTCGATGATAGTGCCCAGAATAAATTCATTAGTAGTAGTAACAACAGTTTTGTCCCCCAGCAGCAAATGGTTAATCAGATTCCACCCTTGATGGCCCTTAACCCTCAAAATATGTGCGTTCCGCCGCCAATGAATGGGGCGACTTTCGTGATGCCCCCGTTTTTCCCGGCCGATCAGTACGGCATGATGATGCAGAACTTTTCCTCTGGCGCCATTAATACTAACGGCGGCTGGTCGGCGCCGCCCCCTCCCCCTCCGCCCCCGCCGCCCTCGCGGTCCGGCGGCGGTGCGAGCCAGGGGCAGCGCGGCTTGGGAGAGAGCGGTCTCGAGTCAGATTCCAGGAAGCGAGGTCCGCGCTCCGGCGGTCTCGGCTCGGGCGGCGGCGGTGGCGACGGCCTCGGGGCCCGCGACGGCCTCGGGGGCCAGCAGCGCTCCGCCGGGCACGGGGGGGGCCTGGGTTCCGGCGGGGGCCTCGGCTCCGGCCTTGCGGAGGGAGATGACCGCGCGGGTGGCGGCGGGCGGCGGGGCGGGCGCGAGAGGCGGCGCCACGGGCGAGGCGGCCGAGAGCGCGCCGACTACGACGACGCGCCCGACTCGGGCGGCGGTCTCGGCTCGCAGCCTGGCGCGCCTCCCGCGCCTCACGCGCCTCACGCGCCTCCCGCGCCCCACGCGCCTCACGCGGCCGGCCCGGCCCAGCCCGCCGGCTTCGGGTTTCCCCCTGGCGGTCCCGGCGTGCCCCATGGGAGCCTCCTTCCTCGCATGCTTCCTCAGAGCGGTAGCGACGTGATCAGTCCGCCTGCCGCCAACTTTACGGCGTTCGGATCGTATGGAACGAAGACTAATCAGAGAAATGACGATGGAAATGATTTTGGATTTGGTAATGCCGGATATAATAATGAAATGAACTTTTACGGTCCCCAAAATATGGGACCGGGACGGCCTGGCATGGATCCCGGGAGGCCCATGATGGGCTTGGGTATGGATCCCGGAAGGCCTATGAATCAACATAACTTTAATGGTGCGATGGAAAATGGCTCCATGGGGTACGGTAATGACCGCCAGAGGAATCGCCGACGATGAATTCATGAGGTTTGTGATATTCAAACCAAAGCAAACTCACTCACCTTTCTAACCAGAAACTTACATTTTGTTACACTATACCTAAGTGAATCACTTTCAAAATACAGAAACCACCTTTGGTAATAATCAAAACTGTAAGCAATTACTACTATAAGACATCAATATAAATATTTTCTCCTCTTTCATAAACATTATCAGCTGATATGGTTGATAGACACAACATTACTATTTCTCTCAATGGTTATTATGATTTAAATTTTTATTATTGATTTTCTTATAAGTGCAGGTTGATATAAATGTTGTTCTCTTACAGAAAATGGACACAATGGGGATTCACGTCGTCGAAGAAGGCGTTAAATTATTTATATGGACTTCTGCAGAACAAAAATATATTCTTAAGTTACTTGTCGAATATGTAATTCCATTCCACACGAAATGTGTATTTTCTAGCATTTGTGTTAGTATAATAGATCACCAATCAATTTCACAGGAAAGATATGAACACTAGAAAACATATATACTGTCATGCGCAATTTTATACTCATCTACATCATTTTCAACAAACGCAATTGTTATTTAATTATGTGAAGTGACAAAGATGCAAGAACAGCGTGTTTAGGATGTGAGTAGAGAACTCTTAGGAAGCTTTAGTTAATGTTAAATAGACAATTTAGCATTTATGTTTGTGAAATAAATCAAAGTTTCATTGTTGAAATGAATGGGTTATTGTGGCTGATTCGTCTGTCCTCATTTACATTTGTAAATGTTTTTTTTTGGTATTTTATATAGTAATTCGGATTTTATTTATTATTTCTCGGTTTAATGTCACAATGTAATGGTAAAATGCTCTGATTAAAAATGTCTATTCAAGTACAACAATGTATAATAGTTATGATGAAATTACTGTAATAAATAGTAATTACTTTTATAATAATTATAAGGTTAAGTATTATAAGGTTCCAAAGAGTTACATCTCTACAAGAAATAATTGATAAGAAGTACTATTTTTTTGGTCGTACTGACAGTCATTCTTGAGACTATATGATGAGGTTTATTGCTTAGCAGCAGACACTCTTAATAAAAATTGGCGTCGCCTAATTTCGTTAAACGAAGTAGTAATTAACGAATATATTACTGTTATTAAGATTACTAGTAAAGTCATAACATTTGCCTCGTTTTTATATGCAACCTGATTTATCTAGAGACGCGGCGATAACCTGTAACGTTAATTTTTTTAATAAAATATGCTTATTGGATGCACTTGATTGTGTACTATGTGCAATATGAAATTTACAATAATCAGGGCATATAATAATTTTCATTGCAGTAATGATCAACTTTGCGTCTCCAAAGCCTGATCAGACAGAGCAGCAGTGACAGAAGCATATTAATGGTACCTAATTTCAATATTTCTCATTCTAATTACGCAAAAGTATTTTTACTTGAAACATGTTATGTCATACTACTAGGTAGTTATTAAGGGATCCCATGTATAACGCACCTGTTCATCGTTAGTTTATTTTGTGAACATATTATAAGCGTACGTACTTTTTAAGAGGTCGCGTTTCAATGTGTACGAATCTAATTTGACTAATTTAATCTCAATGTAAGCAAACGTGATGAATAAATTTTACACGACATTATATTTATAGTTTTATTATCCTGTTTAATTATAATACAAAAGTAATTAAGGAAAATGCTTATTTGTTACAGCCGTTTGCAAGCAATAGCTAAACTAAGCACAGTTTTGGCTAATCATTTTTACCCTTTACGAGTTAAGGATTTTGATATATTATTATAACACATATTGAAATTGCTTTAAGCGATAAGGCCGCCTATTGTACATACCTACCTGGTTATTTTTTTAAGTGTAATCTTTATCATGGTAAATTATTATTAATACGTATATGAGGATACTTGCGAGCGTCACGGATTGTTACACTTTGTCCCACAAAGCGGCCCCCACTGGTGGAGACAAAGCGGACTCCTTCAAAGTTTGCTACACTAAAACTAAGTTTTAAGGGGCATATTCCACTTCTTTAAAATAAGGTGTCCACCAGGGTTGGCACTTCAGAATTTGTGTGGGAAGCTAGGTGGCTACGATTTAATAGCCTTAATTCGTTAAATTTAGTCTCATCATAGACCAAATAAACTAAACTCGTAGCTAACCGATGTAAAGCGGAGTTCACAAAGGTCAGTCATTGGATGGGTTATCGTTTGCCGTTGGAGTATGGAGTATGACTCAATACATGGCCTTTCGTATTGTTAGGAAAACTGACTGAAAAGTTTAATTTACATTGTTTTTAATTAATAACGGTTAGGTACAAGGTGTAGAAAGCTGATAATCAGTGTCTTTTTTTCATTATGAGCTTATATTATTGGCACTAAGTGGTTCAAATGCTCGAAGTCACAAGGAGCAGAAGAAATGCCGTTTCTTGGCCAAGGAAGGGCACAAATTAAGTTTGCTTGGTACTTAGGCTAAGGCGTTACTTTGAACTGATAAGCGGTAACTTATTAAATTACTTTGAAACTTGAATGAACATGGACTCATTTTACTATATGTATTCACCTTGATCCGAGCCAGTAGCTGTGCCTGAATAACGGTACATTCTCTCAGCCCGCTTTAGAGAAATGCCTATAAAATTAGAATAGCAACTATATAAGTACGTTTAGATTTGTTACCCGTATGTATATTTATTTATATGCTGGTTAGAGGTATACACTTACACTAGGTATGTTGTATTAGATGCTACGGTAGAGTAGTTTACAATTTGTACCTAATATAGTTAAATATGAACGAAATTACACTTTGCAGCAAAACAACATATCACCTGACAAAATAAGTGAATTCCCAAAGTAAGAAGCTTTCATTTTTGACAGTTGCTAAGCAAGCTTGTTTGTTATTTACATATTATCTGCCTTTTCTATTTTCTTAATAATGATGAGATACCTATTGGTACCTTACATAAAGTAGGTATATTATTTACAAACTTGATCTTAAAATTACATTGTACCTCAACCTTTTCTTATAGTGCAGTGAAATTTATATAACTTTTGCAGAAATGAGTTTTTGTGTGGATTTAGTTTCTGAGGATTCCTTCTATGAGAACATAACATTAGGAGTAACTAAAATGTTGGGTTAGTGTTACTATTTTCTCATTATTTTATTTTCTTCTGGAAAAACAAAAATATGAATAGATTTTAAATGAGCTCTAATTGCTCTCAAAAGAAACTTATTTTTGTATACTCATATCAAAATTAGACAGAAATAATAGTGATTCAGTTTTCTGTATGGTAGAGTATAACTTATTGCGAGAGGCCTGTGATCAAAAGTGGGATATTAGTAGGGTGTGATGATAAGTTCTTGATAATATAGGTGTCAGGGGTCTCGGTATAACAAGTGGATTAGAAATAATATGAAAGTATAACATGGTTTATAAATTTATTTAATAAGAATTTGCTTTATGTTTTGGTAAAAACAGAAAACCTTCAGGAGTGGGACCCAATAACATTTCACTGATTTTTACCCAGTCAGAACAATTGCCCGATGCCATCAATGTTTCCATATCATTTCTCCCACAATATGCAGGTGGTCTTTCATTTATTTTTTGGGGAGGTGTTTCAAGTAGCCCTACTGGAACATAGCGATATAAAAATGACAGCCACTCTAGTAAAAATCTCCTGGTGTTTTCCACACCCTGTGTATCTGAACCCCAATGTTCTAGTCCATAGTTTGTATACTTCTTCAGAATATCAAATCTCTCTGTGCTGCTTATATCCCAAATCTTTTGTTCCTTGATTTCAGTAAAAATCCATGGTTTTATGAGTGCTCCACGACCAATCATTACCCCTTGCACAGTAGGTGCTAATTGTCTTCTTTGTAGGTAGTCCTCATAACTGAGTACATCTCCATTACCATAAACTGGACAAGGCATAGCTGCCTGGGCACAAGTCTCTATATACTCCCAATCAGCAGATCTTGTATACCTAGCCTCTCTGGAGCGTCCATGCAATGTGATAAGTGAAACACCAGCAGCAGCTAATCTTGGTACTACAGTGTGTGCTATTTTCTTATTTTGATAAACTCCAGTCCGAATTTTGACTGTGAAGGGAATACTAAGAATTTGTGAAGCACACTTGACTGAACCCTCTAAAGTAGACAATCTGTGCATCAGGCCACAACCAGCTCCTTTCTTATAGATTAAATCAATAGGACAACCAACATTCAAATCAATGAAACTAAGTTCTGTATTTTCTTGCAGCAATTGTGCAACTTTTGTTATAATGTAAGGATTATTTCCACATATTTGTGCCCCAAATATGTCCTCAGTCTCATGCCTTTTAACTAAAGCCCATTCTTGTTTAGTACCTTTTAATAAGGATTCACACAAAGCCATTTCTCCACATGTAATATCAGCTCCATACTGCTTACAAATCCTTCGGAAAGGCAAGTTACCAACAGTAGTAAGGGGGCTTAAATATAATTTATCTCTCCAATCTATATTTTTCTTTTCTCTTGGAAGGAGTTTTATAATATCTTCATTGGTGACAGCACCACTGTGAGTAACTTCAGTTTCTGGTTTACTATTCTCTAATAAAAGATCACTCGGTTCAGAATCATTACCATTAGAAACATTATCTTTTCTAGTGTTGGTGGATTTGACTAATTTCTCAGCAAGACTCATGTCGTATTTTTTCTTCTGTAATTGCACTTGCAATGTTTGTTGAAGAGTATTTTTGGTATCATCCTTCCATAATTCAACTTTTTGATCATCAACTATGTTGTACCCTTCAGGTGAAATATGGGACGAACCAAACCGACAAGAAATACCCCGACTGCATTTTCCTCTAAGTTTGAAGAGATGACATTCATCACCAATGTCTTTTGGTTTGATTTTTAAATACTCCAAAGGATTGTGAATAAATTTGCAATTATTAAATTTACATTGTTGTAAATCTTCAGCAGATTTTGTATTTAAAATAGTAGGACATGGTTTTACTTCTTTCTCCTCTCTGTAGGTTTTTGGACGAGCCTTATTCTGTCCTTTCATCTTTTTATTTTTTGGTGCGTGTTCTCCACTGTTTGTGACATTTTTGTTGTTTGATGGTTCTGAAATATCTTCTATTTTTCTCTTCCCAATATTACTAACATCGTCGATGTTATCAGTTCGTTTTAATATGAATTCTTCTTTTATCTGACAAACGCCTGCATTTGCCATTATTAATTCAATTGCAAAGAATGTAAAAATCGGCACTGGATTTATTTTAGGTTATTTAATCTAATCGCAGCAGTTCAAATTCGATTCTCTTTTGGCCATCTATCTGTTCCATCAGTGATCAGCTGTTATTAACACTCATTGTCAGTGTCAGCACTGGCAGCGATGTTTGTTTTTTCATAAAAGACTTATGTTTGCCGAAACCATTCTGCCCTGTATTCAGTTTCTTTATGAAATATACTATCATGATAAAATGATCATATCTCCGTGGTCCAAAATATTTTTAAAAATAATGTACTTAAAATTCAATTTTGCATTTTTAATCATCTCCTACAAATAGCTATATTCTCAATAAGTTGGTAAAAAGATAAAAAATTATCACGCGAAGACGTAACGAGACTGTTGAAGGAAAGAACTCATTTAATATAAGTTCTATAAAAAATTATCAGTATAAATATTTCTTAGAATCGGATCCCAGAATCTGCAATGTGAATGTGGAGCGCTGCCCCCCTTGTGATAGAGTATCCCTTTCAACGTGGGATCAACGTCATTCTTCAGTACTACCAGATGACCTTCGTAATTTCTATGCATCGAGTGATGGCTTCCAATTGACGTGGCACTACAAATATTCAGGCGAGTAGAAGACAAAACATTTCAAAAAAATACTAACGTTATGTATAGTATATACATCCGTACATGATGATAGTATAATTGTATACATGTACAAAAAATAAACATTTTACGTATTTTATAATTACAGCCGACGAAATATTACCGGTAGGGTCAATCCGGATTAATACGTTAAACGAACTGTGCCTGTCGCCTTCCTTGAAAGATTTGCTTGATTTTTCACTAACTCGACAACATACTGGACCGCGCCCTATTCTGAACACCAAAAGCAAAGTGTTTGAGTTGGACACCTGTAGAACTATTGGGAAGGTAAGTCCTACTGATATTTTAAGTATTTCTTGTTGAAAGTATCGACTCTAATTGTGTCTGCCTTTCATAACTGCTAACAAATTTTTGGATCCCGTAGTTCTACGGACGGAGAAAACTCGTGGCACCGATGCCTTGCTAGGTGGCCAAATACGATTACCAAAGTAAAGCAGAGTTCAGAGAGGTCAACGGATATACCTACTTGGATGAACAACTGTTTCTGTGGCATGTCGACCTGTCCCTTTATAACTATATAAGTTCTCGTTGACTCAAGTTGGAGGAACCACAGTCCTTTCACCTATGTTTGTGAAATAAAGACTGTTGTTATTATAATTGTTCATGTTGTACCGTCTAATCATTGCCTATTTACCCTGCAGATTTTCGGAGATATAACCTAGTTTTGATGACCTAGTGTGGATTGGCGGAGGCAGGTGTGTGGCGTATTGCTGCTAGAATTTTTACAAACCACCCAATATGGCCCCTAACATAACACGCCTCAACGACTACAACATAATTAAGTTCTTACATATGAAATTGGTGTTTTATCGATCTGGCCACTTAGATCTCTAAAATTCGGCGTTTGGCTAAGAATTCCAAATTCAAATTTATTTTAATTTAAAGCTTGTCTGTTCGTGTTCTGAATGTGATTTATATGTTTCCGCGCCTTTTAATTTGGTTTTTACATCGTTCGGTGCTTAATATGGAATAAATCAAATATCGCATTGTTTTTGAACACGAGTTTAATCGTGGCACGAGTGCTGCAGAAACAGCTCGAAGGATTAATCGTTTTGGTGTGTACCTAGAAGCCACTGTAAAATAAAACACGGTTAGTTTGTAGTTCCAACGCTTTCGTTCTGGCAATTTTGGCCTCCATAACAAACCTAGTGGACGGCCGGAGACCCTAGTTGTCAATAAGGAATTGAAAACCATCGTGGAGGCGGATTCATCTCCACAGTCACCACGTCAGAGTTGGCTGCCGGCTTCGGTCTAAATAATAAATCCATTTTGGCTTATTTAAAACAAACTGTAAAAATGAAGTAGCTTGAAAGATCGACTGCTGCGTCATGTTACTCCAACGTCACAATACGAGGGGATTTTGAATATCATTACTTGTAATGACAAATTTTCGTTTATCCTATACGATAATCGGAAACGCTCATCACAGTGGTTGAACCGAAGTACACCAGCCAAATCTTGCCCCAAGCGAAAGTTGACCCAAAAAATAGTATATGGTGGACCAGCGTGGGTGTCATCCACTACAGCTTCCAAAGATCTGGTCAGACGGTTACGGCAGATCTGTATTGCCAACCACGATGGAAAAGCTAGCCTTTAACAACCGAGATTACTCAACTGCTCTAGCCCACTCTTGCTTCAGGACAACGTTAGCACACACACTGCACAACAGACGGTAGCGAAACTAGAGAAGGATAGGATTAGAATAACCATTATAAATTCGAAATTTGTATAAATTCACAGTTGGAAAAAAAAACAATTTAGATGAGGCAGTCCGAAACGCCTTCAAAGATTTTATTAGATTCGCGGTTTCGCAGTTTTTAGCAAAAAAATCAATGAATTCTAAATCTAAAAAATGGTAAAAATGCATGGAAAATTGTAATAAAGAAAATGACTAATTTTTCTATGTAAAACAACACTCTCATATTTTGAGACCTTAGTGATAACTGGGACCAACGGCTTAACGTGCCTTCCAAAGTACGGAAGCGCTCGATATTAAAAGCCGAACAAACAGTCACCAATCTACCCGCTAAACTCTGCTTTACTTCGGTGATCGTTTCCGACCACCTAGCACTGGGGAGCTACGAGCGCTTCAGGTTATATGGGTTTGCAGGTATGCTTAGTATATACGGGAGGTTCGTGGTCAGTGTGGCTAGCGACCCGTGAAGGTGCCTGGGGTTGGCTAGCTGACTCTTTCACGCATTACTTCAGAATGGCGCTCGTGCACTTCGGGCTGCCTGGCTGGCAAGCGGCCTTCGCTAATCTGCCGCTTATACCTTGGGCTGAGGTAAGACTGATGCTATATCTTTCTGTGTAATCTTCTGCTTATGTAGAAACATATACAAGAGTTGTAAGTGCGAAATAAGTAACGTTCCCTTGATGTTGGAAGTTTAGTGGTGGCAGTGACAGGATAGATCAGGGAAAAGATTTTTAGCAATTTGTATCATTATTCTATTTCTACAGTCAAATAGTTGGTAGCATCTAAAAGGCCATATTAATATATCGAAACATGCCCTAACACTCTTGAAATCAGAGACGTGTGTCGATCTTTATTGCGCTTTGAATGTTAACAACTATAATGATGCCGACTGAACATGTTTTAAGTCATTCATTGTTTAGGAAAAATATATGCTAGAAAATCTCTCATAATGACTTCGGTCGGTAACCAGTCTAACGAGACTAAGGTGATTAATCTACAACTGTCTGAGTTTAAATGCTGATGGTAAATGATTTTGAGATACCTACTTATCTTCCTGATAATACCCATTAAATGATTGCAGCAATTGTTCCTGTTGCTAGCTCCGCACCTATTGGACAAGACCGGGACTGAAATCACGTCAATGGCGCCAACTAGCGAGGCAGGTCTGAACCACATAGACCCAAACATTTTTAAGAACTCTGTGCGTCATCACAAAAACGCCACTCGAACAACTAATTAATAAATCAATTTATGTAAGACTAGAACTTTTTTAACGAATAATTTAATTGAAAAATTATCAGTTGCATTAAACACTATGCTATGAATTAGTGTTTTATTTTTTTCAGTCAAGTTGAGTGAATAGGTAGTTCTTTTAAGCTATATGTCGCTATTTTAAGTTTTGTGTTGCAACTAATACTTTCGGAGATATTTATATTGGAATAAAGCCCGCTTTTATATCAGTCATAGATTTTGCGAATAATTGACGAATGAAACACCTATTATGGTACGTTCAATAGTTCATGCCCATGAAATAACTGAAATTCAGCCATATTTGGTTAGACCAGAGAGCAGACTCTGAGTCCGAAGCGTAATAAGGCTAATTTAATATATGGGTACAATTAAGGATATAAAAAAAAAGAAGATTCAGTTACATAATGTATATTGAATAATCTTGACACATAAAAATTTATAGCTAAACAACAAAATAAAATGGACGGAATGTGAGATTCTTACTGATTTACAAGCTACATTAACAGTAAAAGTGGCATAAAATGATATACCTAAGCAAATATAAGAATAAGCATTCAAGATATTTTAAATGATTAATATTAAGTGGTAATACTTAGCCGCTATAAAGACTTGTTTATTAATTTTAGTAGTGATGTCATGATGCAAATTGTTGTATATTTTTTATATACACAGTACATTGCGACGTTGCAACTATTTTTAAATTCAGCTGTTACAGCTTAAAGGTCAGCTCAGACCAGCGTTGCTAAAATTAACTTAAGTAAATTTGGGAAAACGTTACACAAAAAATATAGAAAATCACGCATCGCCAAGCGCGATTAAACGGACTTTCAATTAATTGATAATGAATTTTACAAGACTCTTTTTTAACGTTGGCGGTCTGTATTGACCTTTAAGTTGTTTTATTCATGTCAATTGAATTAAAAAATATGATTTCCTTATATATTGAAGTCTTAGTACAACTCGTACCAAACTCGTTACAGTTAATAATTATTACGGTAACAAAAATTGGAGTAAGAATAGAAAATTCGATGCTGAGATTAACACTGTACATAAAATACTGAACCTCTGTTCAAAGCGACACACCCTGAATTGAAATTACCAATAGGTACATAATTCATTTGACATAATATTACACTACCTTATATCTAGCATTTATTTAAATGTGTTAGGCCTTTCAAGAATTAAACGTTACAATTTCACAGGTGGGACCAATTATATTTACTGAAAGCAAAGAAAAGAAAAGTATTGATAATTATGGCGTATAGATTGAAATAAATTTTGGTTTTTTACTTTAAAAAACAGAAGAATAGATCAAGGAGAATGGAATGACTTGCTTTGTCTGACTTCAGTATCGTGGCACAATTACAAAAGACATTAAATACTTAACGCTAATATGTTTATGACTACTTTTTAAGAAGGAAGACGTGATGGACGGCATGTCCATACTAAGAGCTTACTTTTTGAGCGATTTTAGTCGCGAAAGAAACGAAAAATTACGCTCACTTGATGGTGAAATGACTGCCCATATTTATGACATTCCATTTAAATTTCAATTAGCTATTCCATCGAGCTTGCTTGTCATCTCGAGATATAATTGGTTAAATCACATGTACCCCGTATACATGTAAGGATGTACGCCTAGTACGATGGAGAAGACTTTTAATAAGGACATACCGTCCATCATTGTGTCTCAACTTTAACCCCTCTTCTGCGTGAGCGTACAACGCGTTAACGCTATGCGTGTGTAAGTGTTACGAACACCACACTTGTGTATATGTAACTAGAAACGTTCTGGCGTACAATTTTTAGGCGACTTGTCAAACCTCTTTGTCGCTCACGTAGAACACGGGATAATCATAGTTAGATCCGCACTATCACTACAATCATACTTTTATTTTGCATTGCAACCAGCAAGCAACAAGAATCAGATGAATATTTGGCATATCATATTTTTCATATAAAGCCTATAAAAAGCGTGAACACTCCTTTATCGATTAGACAATTATAATATTATTTACGAAAACTAATGAAGTGCGGGATAACTTGGTATTTATTTTCATTATTATTATTTTATCAAATAAAAAGAACAGCACTAGTTTTAAACCTGGTTTAACTTTAGATCTTGCTTTGTAATAAGCCTCCAAAGGTTTAAAAGATGTGTTTAAATGTTTTGAACACATGTTGAAACCTGCCAGTAAAAAAAGTATCTAACGTATTTTTCGCAATACAAACTTACGTAGATGTACCGTACACGTGTATACAGTGTGTAACGGCCTTTGTACGACAAACGACGCACATTGCGTCAATTCCCGAACTAACTATATCCCTTTGTTTAGTTAAATACAGATTTGATGGTGTAAAAACAAACATATTTATTGTCCATGATGCAAGATCTACCCGAATTAATTTTAAAAAGACTAACGAAGGGAGGAAATGTTTCTTAAGACTATCATTTCATTCTGAAGTTTACATATGAGAAGATTGCTCAATCACCAAGTGAGCAACATTTAGTTATTAAGTAGAAACATTTTCATTACTATGAGGATCATTCTTAAGTCTTAATTCATTTACTGGTTCCGTACGATCTATTTCCATGACGCTAGGTTCCTAATAGATCCAACTGACCGGGACCCACTGGTGGTCGGTAGAGAGCGAGTGCAAAGCGTCCATGATCCTAGAGTACGTGGTATCGGAGTTGTTATTGGTTATCATCATGTCGATGTACTTTTCGTATTGCCGCTGAATACGAGCGCTTTCTTCGAGAGTTTGCTTCATATCTTCTTCCTGTAATTAAGTTGTTTACTTAGTTACTGTACAGAGTTAAAGTTTTACCTCAATGATACTTACGACTTCAGTTACTCGCCCTAATAGCTTACAGTCTCTCGGCAATAAAATACAAGAGGTCAGTTGAGGGCCTTTACATCAGTGGAGTCAAACTATAGCAGCAAATTAATCTTATTTAATATAAGATTAATTTGCTGCTATATTTAATATAATAAATGGTTAATATCGAGCGTTTTTGTGCTTCAGAAAGCATATCAAGGCCGGTTATAATTATATATGGTAGTCCGTAAGCTAAGTTTGAGCAGATTGATAAAATCTAAAAGTAGGAAGCCACGCCTGACTCTGCTATGTTGCACTGGGTCCGCTTGGTGGATAAGTAAGTAGCCAGTACTGGAAAGGAAATGTCATTTAGCTCAGCTCATATACTTAGTAAGTGGATATGACCTCTTATGACAGCATCTTTCGAAAACTTTAAACATATCTTATAGAGGGCAGAGTATAGTTCTCGGATTTGTTTGAATACATGCATAAACATGCAATTGTATTATTACAAAATAAATGTTTACGGACACCTCACATAAACATATTTAGCCTCTAACAAAGCAGAGCTAGTACAACATGTTAATTTTTCTTATCATTTTTTTTGTAAAATTATAGATGAAGACAAATTTCCATGTTCATTCACACAAAGATTTATTTTGCATCTGAGTCGAATTCATGACTCTTAAAGGGAGGTACATCGACTTTCACGCCATCCGTATTGCACATTTTTAGAGGATTCTTCAATTTTAATTTAGGTTACAGATAAACATTAAAAGATACATTATATCTTACCTCGTACAATGAAGCGAGAGACTCGAGGGTGCGCGCGCGCCGAGAGCTGTAGCGGATAGAGCTCTGTCTGTCGAACTACAAAGCACATGCACAAAACTCATAATTAAACAACAGTCATTTTTAAATAATTCTACTAAACAGACATTCACGTACATACATGCTAAAAAAGTAATCAGCAGTTCAACAATAAAATCATAATTAAGTCCTGTTCATTCACAAAGTAAGTAAAGTATTCATCATTCAGAATTATTTAATATTTCTAATCAAGCTAAAAACACAAGATGATGAATGAAAAATATACATAAATATAAATCTATTGAATTGTAATAATTTGTCATTACAATATCAGTCCACTGCTGCATATAGTCATCACTTTATTGAGTCAAATACATTAAAAGCATTAAAGTATGTTTGTAATATATTTCCGGCGCCATGACTCGATGATCTCGACTCGACTCAATCGATAAATCGATGTAGTCTTTCCTAATTGTGGATGAGATGATGATGACTATTTAAAGCTGATTGGGGTTTTATATAAAATACAAATTCCTTTCACTTCTCGCTTTATTGTTACGTATCAAGCCTAATTTAAATGTTATTATCGTGTGGTCACAGTGGTATACTGTTCTGTGTGACAGAAGGCATTGAGTTCAAATCTCACCTTATACTAACAGCATAAACTCGTACTAACTGTGTACTTAAAGGGTTTAATTTAACAATCTATAAAAATTCATCATATCCGAGATTATTATTATTGCCTCAGACTCAAGCCCAGAGCCCAGGGTCTGCTTACTGCTCTAACCAGATTTGGCTGAAGTTCAGTTATTACATGGAGCAACTGCCATATGACCTCCACAACCCAAAAAAAATAACAATCTATAAAAAAATATATAGTAACAAAAATCATTTTCTTCACTTGATCACTTGAACAGCATTTCCTTAAGGCCATACTGACAAAAAATACTAATAAGGGCTCTACGTAAAACAGATTTAAATGTCTACTTGTACAAGCGCTAATATCATCAGAACCAACAAATACAAACCGTAAGGTTCCTGTTGGAGGCGTGTGTAAGGTTCCTGAGCTGGTCGATGCCGGGTGCTCCCACTAGCACTACGTAGGGCAGGAATTCGCTGCTGTTGTGTAGGAGTTTCAGAGACGCGGGCGCACAATCCAGGATACACATTTTTCCTGAGAGCACATTGTGTTAATGTTAAAAAAAATAAAAACTGACAATTATACCAATTATTTAGTTCCAAGATAAGTATCATTAAGAACTTGTGTTATGGATACTAAATAACGGATAAACATATATATATTTTTTGTAAATACATACTTAATATACATAGGAAAACACCCAGACCAGAACAAATATTCATTTTCATGCACACAAAGATTTGTCCTGTGTGGGAATCGAACCCATGACCTTAGGAGCGGAGAGCGGGTATTTTCGCCAGCTCGCCATATCGGTCGTCAATTCGTTAGGGTTAGGTGAGGGTCGTTCGTTATTCCCCCCCGACTGGTCTCCACCTTGTCGTGGTGGGGGGGCTGAGTACCTCCCGGTAGGGCGCAGGAGGCTCTAGGGAAAAGGTAACACCCAGAGATTGGCGACTCTGGGTGCCCTTGGTACTGACTACCGGGGGGGAAACTAAGAGGGACCTGTGGAGGGCGCAGCGGGCGGGCCAGGAGGGCCCGTCAAGCAGCGCCAGGAGAGTCTAAGGCAGCGGGGGCAGGGGGCCCCTGCTGTCTAATATAATAATGTCCCTGGACCCTCCGAGAAGTCGGCCACACACGCTATGGTCGCACAAGGAGGTAGGAGGGGCGCGTCCACTGCGTCTCTCTGAGGAGGTCCTCACGGTTTTGGTCCGGGGGACGTTGGCCGCGGGCGGGGAGTCAGAGCTGCAACCCAGGTACTGGCCCCCCGCCTCTTTCTCAACAAGCGGCGGGCGTCGTCGGAAGATTTTTAGTGGGTATTACTGCTGGCGGTCGTGTCTGCCGGTGGTGAGTCCCACACACCTCTCTCGGTCCCCCTTTGGCCGGGATACAGTGCGTAAATGCATTTTGTTACCGACGTAAATCAAAAAAAAAAAGAAGGGTCGTTCGTTACTCGCTGCCATCCATCATGCGAAAGATGGTCGACAGCGAGACGGCATGAGAGGCGATGGCCTCCTTCTGCGAAGTGGTGATGTCGCAGAAGGAGGCCGCGGAGCGGGAGAGGGAGCGGGATCCGCTCTCTCGCCGGCTACACCATTGGCGCAGCGGGCAGGCCAGGAGGGCCCGTCCGGCCGCGACCGGGGGGTCTTAGGCGGCGGGGGCAGGGGGCTCCTTCCGTCTAGCTATAGACCCCCCCAGAAGTCGGCCAGTCACGTCATGGCCGCACAAAGAGGTAGGAGTGGCGCGACACACTGCACCTCTTTGAGGAGGTCCTCCCGGTTCTGATCCGGGGGACGTTGGCCGCGGGCGGGGTGCCAGAAACTACAAATCCCCTGGTGCTGGCCCCCGCCCCTTCTTCGACACCGGTGGGCGTCGTCGGAAATTTTTTAGTGGGTAGGACTGCGGTGGTCGCGTCTGCCGCAGTGAGCCCCACACCCCCTCTCGGTCTTCCCCTTTGGCCGGGAGACAGTGCGTAAATGCATTTTGTTAACGACGTAAATCAAAAAAAAAAAAGGGTCGTTCGTTAATCAATCATGGCATCACTGGCCTCACCAGACACGGTGAAGCGGTTGAAGCCAAGACAAACTCCTACTGACCGTCAGGTGTGTGGTAGGCACTCGATAAATAGAACATAAACTCAATTTGAAAGGGATTGAAACAGCGCCAGTTACTACTTAATATGAAATTGAGCTAAAATTGTAAAATCAGGGAGTAGTAAGAATATGCCTACTTTAAACGAATAGAAATTTTGACATTGTTGATACTGACGGTTACATAGCGTTACGTAGCGAGCGTTAACTCATGTGATTGGATATTACTTGTCTGCTTTGTTGTAGTAACCATATTGTTTTATGAACTGACAATAAAAAATAATTTATCCTCGGTGGCCCGAGTGATAATTGAACCCACGAACTTTCGATAACTGGTTTACTGCTCTAACCACTGAGCTAGAATGGAGTCTGGAGTCTCCAGTCGTGTCTGTTGTCCAACCCGAAATGGGTAGTTTTTTTAGTACAAATTTATTTCATACACATAAATAAATCAAATTAACAAATATTTTGACATGCCATTTTATCACCTAGCCCACAGAAGTATGATGAGCGATACCAGAGCCAATGGAGGCATCGGCTAAATAATGTTTTCTTAAAATTAGATCCACTGATGAGTTAATAAAATAAATAAATCTACCTTCTTTGATAACAGCGCGGATGGAGTCTAGATGCGTGCCGTAGATATGGCCGTTATGCTCTCCGTACTCAAGGAAGCGACCAGCATGCGCATCTCTATCCATCTCCTCTCGGGACACGAACCAGTAAGACTGGCCATTCTCTTCCATAGGCCGCGGGGGTCGAGATGTGTCTGTTGAAAATGTATATGTGAAAAAAAAAATATATATATATATTTACCAGTGATATAGTTGGAGAAAATCATTTTCCTAGCTATAATACAAGTAACATCAAAAAAAAAACTCTTTATTTGTTAAAAAAAATATATATAGCTTGCTCAGAATAATTCATAAGACAATTGGACTAAAAACTAATATAAAGACTAATATGCCTCTGACAAGAAAGAGGTACACTTACGTGGTACAACGGCCCCAAAGCGGTCAGGATGTTCCTGTATCATGCGGTTTTTAAGCGTCCTGCGTCCCACACCCCGCGTGCCCACTAGAGCTAGGGTCCGTCGCAAGAACGGAGGCGTACGGGCCACTTCTTCGTACAGTGCTAGCTCTGCGCCTTCCAGCTGTACGCTAGACCGTGACTCGTACACAAATTTCTTTTTCTTTTTTGAGATCTATGATCAAACAAGTTTATATTTACTTACTTATTTAAAGAGTTTAGTTTAGGACCATAAAATCTTTATAAATAAATAATTCTCTTACAATCACACGAATTAATTAGTTATAAGCTCCTATGGGATTAGGTGTATAGGGATCCTACTAAGACCTGATGAGCCCAAGCCAACCTCACCTGCAAGTGGTGCACCTGCCGACCAACGAACGAGGCTTTGGCAAATTTTACAGTGCCAGGTAAGGCAATAAGCTCGCCACCTATTTATTACGTGGTAAGATATAATTGTCGAAGTGTGTGCCTATAATTTGCCTCTTCCTACCCCTTTCGGAGATCGGTATTTATTGAAGAGAACACCCCTATTCGCAGATGGGAGATTGAGAAGTAAAAGTGAGGCAAGAAACTACTGAAGTTTCCTACTGCTAGAAAATAACCTGAATAGATTGCTTAGTGAGCAAATTATCTACAGGACATACTTGAAATAGAATAGGAAATTATCGTTTACCCGACTTTAATGAAATATTATAATGTAAGTACAAAAGTCAAACTTTGCTTTTGGAAACATAACACTTACCCGTGCACCACAAATGCTAATTTTATGTACAAAGTCTGCTTCAGGTGGTACATAGGCCTTCCTGCGCTCTTCCAGTTCGGGCGATGGCACTAATCCAACTATATCTGGATTTTCAACTAGACTTGCTTGCCACCAATTAGGATCTTTTCTATCTGAAACCTAAAATGACACATTTAAATTAATGTTACTTTAAAAAAAAGAAAAAGATACATGTACCTGTAATGGTAACCACTCAGCTTCATGCCCAGGAATTGAATACATCAAATCATTGGTATGAATACTCATACATTCCCTTGTAAAAAGACAGCAATGGTTACTGAATTGAAAGAATGCTTTATAGTTTGCCTAAAGATAATAGATCTGATTTAGAGCATATGCTTTCTCAAAGAGTTTATTCTTTACTTCATGCTTTTAATGTATGGCTAAAACTAATTATGAATACTTACTTGTAGTATATCACCTCTTTTGAATTCTAATCCGATTTCCTTGCATGGCAATAATGTGTCCTCCTTCGGATCGTAATCAAATAAAGTTCTCATATAACACTGAAATCATATAAAAGTGATAATACTAAAAGGTAATAAATACCAAAGACAAGTTAGTTATTTTGCTTTAGTAGTATTTTATTTAAATGATGGTTTTAAACTAACAAACAAATATAACATCAAATTCCATCTGAAAATAGATAATAATATGTAAAAAGACATTTCACGATTTTAGAAATCACATAAATTTTCATCTTATACAGATACAGGTTATTAAGTGAATTTTTTTAACCTTTACCTAATAACATTATTGAGCATTGTATGTTTTTTTAAGTAAGTTAATTTGGGGGTTCCTAGACACCATCTTTCTATGTTCTATGTGAGTGATGGCAGTTTCCCCACTAAGATCTTGTTATGATATGAACAATTGTATGTCAGCCTTTATGGCCGTCCTCTTTTACTTTCTACCTTTTTACTTGAATTAAAATAATGAAGCAACTAATCTTACACTCAGTTTGTTTGTAAGCTGACCGCTTTTCTCCTTAAGGTTAGGTCCAACTTTCAATGATACCCTGTCATTGGGTTTGCTGACTGCTTCTTTAAGCTGTTCCTCTGAGTTGATCTGAACACCATCTGCCTCTAGAAGAACATCACCCACTGAGAGAAGTGCTTGTTTTGCTGCAGCACTGCCTGCTAGAATTCTTGCTACTATTAACTGTCCATGCTCATCAGTTGTCACCTGAAAAAGTTATCATATGAAAACTATAACGAACAAGTGTGGATGGAAGTGTTCAAAACTATTACTTATTCAATTTCTATTTTTCCAAAGTAAAACTAGAAAAAATTTAATAAGGAACCCTGAGTTTTTGGGGAAATACTGATATCAAATTTAAACAGCTAAATGATATGTTCCATGTTATTTTCACTGGTAATAAGTAACCAACTTGAAGGACAGAGAAAAACTGGATAAAAGTACAGTTTTTCCTCTCAATGTCTTTCTATCACATTTCTATATCAACAGTTATCAAAATTGGTTGAGCAACAAGGAGCGAGAGGTAAAGCAACAATAGCCCAGTGGCGAGACCCCCAGGCTTCTAATTCAGAGGGTCTAGGGTTCAAACCCAAGTTATGTGCGTAATTATTGCTTGCTCTGTGCCTCGGCTGAAGTGAACTAGCTGAAGTTCAGCCAAATCTGGTCAGACCAGGCTCTAGGCTTAAGTCTGGGACAACCGGGATAGTGCTAGGATATGATAATGATCAAAATTGGTTGAGCAATAAGGATCTGAAAGTATAACAAATAAACTCACTTTTGCATGTGTAATAGTTACAAGAACTCAAATAAGGTATGTGGTAACCAGTTAGAATACCCTGCTATATAGGATAGTTCATTAGGTGAATTACATATAAAGATGAATGCTAATGAATTCTAACCTACATACATTGGATTTCCACTTAGTTATAAGTCACAATTGATAATAAATCTTCTTTGTTGTTACATAATACAAATACTTACAGTAAGGCCCAAAGGTTGACCCGGCACCTTCCTCAATCCAACAACTTTTACAGTTTCTATAGGCATGTCTCCGTTTTCGTCAGGGCTGCTAGGAGTTTCTTCTGCTGAGCTTTTAGCCTCCTCCTCAATGTCAGCTACAGCTTCCTCATCCACGCCTGAGCCTCTTTTCAGCCAAATAGCTCCAATTTGATCATGTGCAGCAATCAATGCCTAAAATATAATTTAATGATGTAGAATGCAGCAAGAATATATTATGTTCTATTAATTAAATTTTTTGTTCAAACCAGAATATTCTGTACTGTCAGGTACAACTTACACAATTAGTCGAGCTTGAATATAGCAAGAATTATTAAATATTTATCTATCTATTAACAGATGATACATAAACTTAAATGTTAAATGAAATTGTATACTGTAGATGTATAAGGATCCTACCAAAACCTGAGCCCAAGCGAACCTCACCTGCAAGTGGTGCACCTGCCATTCAACGGACAAGGCTCTGGCGAACATAACAGTGCCCGGTAAGCGGCAATAGGCTCGCCACCTATTACGTAGGAACAACTATATAATTGGCGATGTGTGGGCGTATAATATGCCTCTACCTACCCCTTCGGGGAAACAGGCCGAAAGTATGTATGTAGAAATTGTAATGTAGTATATTTTATACATGCATAACGACTCTAGCTTACCTTAAAATGCACCCTCGAAAGTAGTATAGCGAGTTCGGCTTGTTCGATGGTACGTATATTGTTTCCGCGGTATTCGCTTAGCGACCGTATAATGTTGACGTTGCCAAGGTACACAGGTTTTACGACCAAATCCTCTTCGGAGTCAATAGACTGTAACAATAATGACTAGTAATTAAGACAATCAGGCTAAATGAGACTCGAAAACACGAAAAATTATAGGCGTGGCACTTGTTGTTATCAGATTCTTGAATGAAAATTTCGAAAATATGAATAATAACACAATTATTTAAAGTAATGTGACAATAATATAAACTAATTCAATCGTATGCACTTACAACATTAAAAAAAACAAATAAGATTTCTGTTACAATTGCAACAAAACACTCGATTTCACTGTTGGCTTGGCACTTGTTTTAATGTACATTTTACAATTCAGTTTTGACGTTGACATTCGTTAAGTGACACATGACGTTTGGTTTCTTGAATTTACTTTTTTAACTGGGGGGACTGTACATTGCGTTTTATTGTCAGTATCTTTTTAATAAGCTTCCTATATTTAAGCGACATTAAATAGAAGAGAGTTCTATGTTTGCCTGCACAAAACTATAGGTGAATAAAAGGTATATGACCAATTGAATTCGTTTCAAAACCATTTCGCGATCAATCTTTAGATGGATAACTGTTTGTGTGGCATTATAATGTCGAGCGCTCACTTGCTTCAAAAATCACGTCACGTTTAGTCCTGTCTATCTCCATGTGTGGAAGTCATCAATCCAAACAGGTGGGTTGAAGCAGGAAGATACAATTGCCTCGAACAATCGACACGGCATTAGGCTTCGCGAGGTGAACGACATGAATCCCTTTCAGATTTTAGTTTAACTGTTGCCTAGTTACCCTATAGGTTAATTAAATGTGGAAGGTTCGAGAATTGTTAGCGTTAGAATTGTGTCCCTGATTAGAAGAATGCGGCCTTGCATCTTCTTAATCAGAGACACAATTCACGCAATGCGCTAATAATGATAGCCTGTCGGCTATCGATTTCGTCTGCAGCTAGCAGCTGTGACGCGCAGCATTTCAACTCACCTCGCATCTTCTGCCAAAATCTGGACTTTCTACAATACTTCTTAGAAATATAACATCATGGTTAGAGAGGTCATCTTCAGGCTTGATTTCCGTTTTTTCTAAAAATAATAATAGAATATTATTTTTTATTGGTTTTTTATACTCCAGTTATAATATACAGGGTTACAGGTTAAGTCGACCTATTCCCGTTAAGAGCGTGTAGTTTACATCGTTTCTGACAATTTTGATTATGACACACCCTGTCCTAAATCTAACCGTTTTTGAGATAATTGACATTCATTGATTTCTATTAAAAATTCCCGATTTCGGACTATCAGCTTAGATAACATAAAATGTGTGAGTGTTATTATTACTATGATTGGTTCTTTACTTGTAAAATAAGATACTTTAAGACTCCAGTAACTAATATTGTAAGTAAAATAACGAAATAAGTCATTGTGGATGATTAAAACTTAAAAACAAATATTGAAATATTGAAAATTTATTTTTCTCTAAACGATATCTAAAAAAATATTATGGCGCGTGTTTTGCAGATATGCTCAAAAATATCTACGTTTCATTAGCTATCCAACAAGGTATAACTCCACGGTTTTATCAAAAATTTGTAGACTAAAAATTAATTTCCTAGGCTGCCGGGAGGGAAAATAAAACTAGACGAGTACAAAATATTACTTTATTAGACTATTTAAATGTTGTAAAAAAATAGTATTGTCTAAATTGAATGTTCGACGTGTCTGCCTCTTTTCTGCACACATCTTCGCAGTCTTTTACGTAGACCACTTTTCACTACACCAGTAGTTAAATTCCTCCTTATTTCATTTGCTGCATTAATTATTCTTTCTCTTAATACTTCAACTGATGAAATTGGGTTGGGCTCACTGTAGACGAGACTCTTCATGTGCCCCCACACATAAAAATCCATGGGGGTCAGGTCCGGATTTCTAGCTAGCCAGGGTAAAGGCCCACCTCGCGTCCAATCCATTTATTTGGATAAGTTGTGTCCAGCCATTCTCGAACACTTCTACTGTAATGTGCTGGGCAGCCATCGTGTTGAAACCACATGTCTCTAATCAGATTAAGTGGTAAATCTTCTAGAAGGTCGCTTAGGTCTCCTCTCAGGAAATTTTCATAATGTTCCCCGTTTAAATTGTCGGGTAAAAAGTAAGGCCCAATTAAATGGTTTGAAATAATACCCATCCAAACATTCAGGCTAAATCTACGTTGTGATCCTTTTACTTTTTTTCTTGTTAGGATTTCCTAGTTCTTTCGGAGCCCAATAATGAGCGTTATGGTAATTGGTTATCCCATCTTTATCGAATTTCGACTCATCCGTCCACAGTATTTTTTTAAGAAAAGTCGGGTCTTCTAGTTCGGCATTTAACATAAATCTGCAGAAATCCAGTCTTCTCGCAGGATCTCCCTCTTCCATAGCATGTACCGGTGTGTAATGATATGGGTACAGGCCCGCTGTGTGAACGGTAAACCATACTTTCCACTGCGAGAGTCCCAAATCACGGGCAACAATGTTAGTTGAAGTGGTTGGATCCACTCGAAATCGTTCCACTATCGCATTGTTTTCCATGATTTCTTCTTCGTCGTCATCAATCACACGTGGTCTTCCCAAATCTGTACGTCGTCGTCATGTAATGGAGCCAGTTTCTCGAAGTCTTCGAAAAGCTCCGTCAAACACGCTGACATCCGGTACTCGACGGCCGGGATAACGTCTTAAGTACTCATTGCGAGCATGAGCGGACACACAATTGCAGTATCCGTAACAGACAAGCATGTCAGCATATTCCTCGTTTGAATAGGTCGCCATCTTTTAATTAATTTGAATAGGTATCACGAGCACAAATCGGAGTCCAGTTTACAAGCACAGTCGTTACGAATTACAAGAAACAGTCCAGAAACAGCCAAGTCGTTAAAAAACAGAGAACGAGGTAACCAATATCGCATCTACCACGGACGAATCGCATGAGCAGACTAACAATCAGGGTTGCCAACTTTATTTTTTACGGGATCGTACCACAGACTAGAAAAAATCGTATTTTGCTAAGAATTCTAGAAAAAAATAGTACCCAAGGAAATTTCAATAAAACGATACTAATTTTCGCAATGATACTTATTAAAATCAATATTTGGCACTTACGGAAGAAATAGCTTAATAAAAATTTTTGACGAGTAAGATCTGTGTGTTTAGAATGACGCAACATCGCGATCGCGAGTGAGACCTTACATTGCGCATTGTTTACATTCATTAATAGCACGGGGGAAACCCCCGACGGGTAATTCTAGTTCAAAGAGCTGTCGCGCAAGATAATAATAAATTGTTGGATGCGTTCATTAAAAAATAAAAAGAAGTTTAGATCTTGTTTGGGTTTTTGTTATTTGGGTCGACTGCAATGAACTAAATTTAATATAATTTATTTTTGGTTAAGCTGATTATAGAACTTGAAAAGATCGTATATTTTGCGTACGATTTCAAAAACATGATCGTACATCGTAACAGGGCCAAATAGGTCGTATAGATACGATTTAAATCGTACGGTTGGCAACACTGCTAACAATGACGAGTTAACAAACAAAAAAAAAACGTGTTGTTTACAAAAATCCGTTTGTCCACATTATTCTTCTCACTCACACTTACATAAATCGTAAGGTATCTCGCTCGCACGCACCGGATTCATCTTTTAAGACAATAGACGAGAGGTAGTAGAATTGCTACCTGGGGGCTCGCAACTAAGTTAATTCTACGATTTTTTTATAAAAGTCTGGATTGTTATACGTCGTTGGATAGCTAATGAAACGTAGATATTTTTGAGCATATCTGCAAAACACGCGCCATAATATTTTTTTAGATATCGTTTAGAGAAAAATAAATTTTCAATATTTCAATATTTGTTTTTAAGTTTTAATCATCCACAACGACTTATTTCGTTATTTTACTTACAATATTAGTTACTGGAGTCTTAAAGTATCTTATTTTACAAGTAAAGAACCAATCATAGTAATAATAACACTCACACATTTTATGTTATCTAAGCTGATAGTCCGAAATCGGGAATTTTTAATAGAAATCAATGAATGTCAATTATCTCAAAAACGGTTAGATTTAGGACAGGGTGTGTCATAATCAAAATTGTCAGAAACGATGTAAACTACACGCTCTTAACGGGAATAGGTCGACTTAACCTGTAACTCTGTATATAATGTAAAAATTATTAAAGATGTATAAACAACACAGAGGTACAATTTGAAATAATTTTCTATTCCTATTGTACAGGAGTTACTTTAAAAAAAAATATGCTGCTCTACATTTAAAAGTTTTTGATAAAAAAGTTCAAGGATTTGCTACAATTTATCGGAAAATCGACTTCCTTAAACTTAAATCTCAAGAGACACACTATTTAAATAAGTGTAATTAAGAGATTTAAACTACTATTTATATTTTATTTATTTTCAATTGTCCGTAACGTATCAATAGAACTTATGAAAAAGAATGCCTGAATTTCCATGGGTCTAGTTTATCTCTTTACCAAAAATGTATTAAAAGGCATTCACAAAGGTTGATATAAATTAAGTATAAGTATGTAAAGGTATGGCTTTCATTATCAAACGCTAGGTACCGTTGAGATATATTATCTAGATGTGGTAATTAGTTGTTACGTTAAATATCCGAAGCAAGCTCCACCATAAGAACTAGGCCTGCATGATGCTATATGACCGAACACTTCTCGCCTTAGTTTGCAAGAGTGGGAGTATCTGTGAGCATAGTAAGTTCCGATTACCTGAATAATTCCTAAAGCAAAAGAATATTGTACCTAACCTAACTAAGCCAAAATATTTCAATTAACTTTACGAAAAGAGGGACTTATTTTATACCTATTAATTAATACGAAGTACCTACTCAGGCCTATTGTTTGACGAGCCTGTCCTCCCCCTGTTACAGTCTATACAAACATAATTAATTTTGCTGGCAGAGTACTCTGTTGACTTATTTTATGGGGGGGAAAAAGGTTTGCCTAATTACCTACGTAATGAATCATTTGAGCGTGATTGCTATCTAAAGGTAGATAAAGTTTGAAAAATAACTGAGTAATAAGCGTTTTGGACATGCCAAAAAGTAGTTTTTGCACCACTCATGCAATGCAATTCATTTAGAAACTAAGAAACAACATTCGACAACTGTAAATATTATTTTTTAGATAATAAAGGTAAGTATTTTTTAAATTCCCTTTAATGTGGTATTCGCAGATGTACAGATAGGTTAAGTATAATGTTATTTTCCGTAAATACATAAAAATTTACTTTATCCTACCCTCTTAACTTTACAGGGGCTGAATAATCCGATATCATTGTCTTTACATTTTACTTTCATATGCTTTGGGGCTTATATTATATCATAAGTATGGTTCGATAAGCTACGAGATTATAAGCTATACACAATTTAAAGACAATATACCAGAATATGTACCTCAAAAGGAGTAAATTAAGGCCTGCGCTTACTAATGGCAAAGGATGTTGTAAGCGAAAATTATTTTGATTTTTATTCAAACTCAATAAGCACACATATTTACGCAGCGGCAAATTGTGGTATCTATGTGGCGATATCAACAGATCGAAATGTAAGTTAAAATATTTTTTTCGTTTACAGCAATCCCTTGCCGCGCCGTCAGCGGGCCCTGGCTCTTAGAAAGCAGCGCATTCTACTTCATACTGTAAATCGATTAACGGCCACAGCTTTCTCTTTTATTCTTAAACATTTCCATATAATAAGTGGTTATAAACATGTAGTAGTTTACCAAAACACGGTATTTTTATTTGATATATTTTATATTAGCCTGAAAATTATTTATTTTAAAGTATAATTACAATGTGGTAGGTAATGACATTATAAACGTTCTTACCATGTGGTAAGCTTACACTCTTATCTTACGAATGAGTTTATGTGTATAATAATTAGTGATGTTCCGAATATCCGTATTCGTATCCGTATCCGCGGATATCCGAGGCAAAAGATAAATCCGTATCCGTATCCGTGTCCGTTACTTTTCACGCGGATCTTTTACGGATC
This sequence comes from Musotima nitidalis, assembly GCA_949126915.1. NCBI lineage: Eukaryota > Metazoa > Arthropoda > Insecta > Lepidoptera > Crambidae > Musotima > Musotima nitidalis. The sequence continues at coordinate 6,983,056 of OX421415.1, read as the reverse complement.
TTTTTCAGGTGATTAAGTAGAATTATTAAATAAAAAACTCTAATTAATGATAATTCTAATTAAGTAAATTAATACTGCGTGTCATATAAAGTTTAAACATTAGCTTACATGAGTGAGTAAGGACAGGAAAAATTAAAAAAGCTTGAAAAATTGATTAATCATAATTGAAATTAATGGTAAATTGTATTTCAAAAAAAAGCAACTTCGCAGCTGAATAAGAAAATAAAGATCCGTATCCGTATCCGTGTCCGCGGATCTTTACACTAAATATCCGTATTCAGATCCGTATCCGCGGATATACATTTTTAACGATCCGGCACATCACTAATAATAATAAAATAATAATAGTACATTGGCGAAGTTGGAACTGTACACTGAACCAACAAATTTTGTTAACCATCGGGTTACGATCGCTTTAAAACTAAAAAGTGCTAAAAGGAAAAGTTACAACTATTTACCGTACACACATATACTTATTAGCGATAGCCGTATGAAAGAATCCAGATAGTCCTAATGTTCCTTCTATAAAAAATACGTGTGGTACTCGGAGACTGCCGCGGTAAAGCTATTGCAAAGCATTTTTTATCAACTTATGCGATTATAATTAATTATTTTGCTATTTATCGATAGATGGATAAACTAAATAGTATCACCGCTGTGCCGGTCGGGGTAACACCCCCCGTGTTAGGTTTTTTTCGTTACGGAATTTCTGGATTCGGTTCCCACGCTCGAGCGTCCTTGGCGGCCTTGGTGGCGCTTGAGCGGGCCTTGAGCGCGCTCAAGGCCCGCGATAGAAGCTATGCAATAGCTTAAATTTTATCAAGAAAATAAACTTTTAATTTTTTTTGGTACTTTCTTTCATAGGCGTGTATAGGCGAAGTGTGAGCAGGAAGCTAGTATTTTAAACGAGGTAAGTAGGTACGTATTGTAGTCGTTTTAATAAATAGGAAACGAGAAACGTGGAACAACGATATCACAAAATTGATTTAACAAACAACAACGAAGCTTTACCCTAAAGGACGAGTCTTTTCTACAGGCAATAAGACACATAATGTTAGTGAATTCACGGGGCGTATTAGTAGCCCCAGATTAGGCATGGGTAAGCCATAACAACTGGTGTCTAGGGGTGAATAGCGAAGGCCAGTGACGATTGGATTTTATGATAAAGCACTGTAATGGCTATGCTCATCGTTTTCAGCATTAAATTGGTTTGGTTTTTTTTTGCAAAAAAAAATAAGTTTCTTGTCAATGCTTTTATTTTGTAATCAGACCGACATTTTTTTTTCCAGTTACCCCAACATCTTGATATCCCAGTCGTGTACCTATTTGGTAACGTTGAAGAGACTGCATACCAGTTCAAGTCTTAACAAAATTAAAAAGGCTTTCTAGTAGTACCGAGCATAGTGGCCAAGCTTTTATACTTTTTAGTCTACTGTATTTGCAGCCGAAGTGGTATATGGACCTACGGATAACCTATGGCCTTTACTTAAGGAATCTCAGTCAATTGTGCGAAAAAATACAAAACGAAAAGAAAATATAAACTTTTTTATTTGGCACAAGAAAATATTTTATTTTTAAAAAGGCGACTTATCCACATTGTCTTTCTGTAGGAATAACTCTGTTTAAATACCTAAGTGTATCACCTTACCCCTGTTTCATGTTTTTGTTAATATAATAATAATATAATTACTTAAGGTAATATAGTGTTTCATACATTTTTAATATTATATTTTTTAATGAGGTGCGCGGGTTGCTACGTGTCTTGTAGAGAGAAGGGTATACGCCTGAGCAAAATATGACTCACTTCCCATCTTCCTTACTTATTACGTCTACCTTGCGACTTTTACACTTATTTCTATTCCTCTCAGGAAACTGTACCACAACCTTAATAAAAAAATATTTTTTAGTGTCAGAAGACACTATGAAAATTTATTGCCATGTTTGGCACGTAGAACGTGGCCCCGCTTTTTTGCGACCGGATTGCTCGACTTGATTGAAGAACCGCAATAATGTTAAAGATTATGAAAGCGGCAATAGGCTTTTCACCTAGCTGTTATGTGGCATTAACAACATAATTGGCGAAATGTGGGCGTACAATATGTCTTCTTACTCTTTCGGGGAAACAGGCGTGATTGTATGTATGTATTATGAAAGTTAAAGTTCACTTAAATCACAACTCGACATATTGTTTAAACGAGTTGTTAGAACCTATTGATACTTGCTGATTAGAATGAAAAAATAGTTAAAATATTTTTTGAGGTTCCCAGCTACTCCGTGGACGTTTATTTGGTATATCCGGTATGTATTTACAATACGTGTGCATAAAACCATAACTATACACAACACACAATAATTTTTCACATGCCAAAGAAAATTATTTCCGCACTTCGCGGTATTTTAACGTTTTCCGCGGAGCTTATGCGAAGGACCGAATGTTTTTCAATACGTTTTATTAGAGCACTAACATACCAACACAATGTGTGTCTTGTAAGGAAAAAATAAATCTGTGTCACCGTCGTCGATTATGTTCGCGTGACCTATGAAAAGAAAGCATTTAGGTTATGAAAATCTTACCTTCATCGGGTGGTTTATTTCCCAGCGCGAAATCTTTGAATCCTCGCCAATTGACTGTATAACGGCCGCTGCGTCTAACCATCATTGAGGTATTTATGAAGTTGATAATTGTTGCGTTGGACGCGTAACCGGTCGCAGAATGCGTGGTAGACGCGAGTGGCGAGCGTGAGCGGGCGCGCGTGCGGTATCGACGCGAGTGGCGCGTCACGCGGCCGTCAGCTGAGCGCCCGGCACGTCACCGAGGCGCGGCGCCCGCCCGCCCTACTGCGCCTGCGCTCTATGACCAAACGTTTCCATTTCTTACCGATATCTTCGTACCTAATTTTCTATTTATTTTTGTAATAAATATTTAATAAACGGTAGAGGTTTGTCGCGTAGTCTGAACGACTATAGAAGTGATTTTGAATCAGCTTTTTATTAAAAATCACTAAATTTATTATTGAAATAAAAACCTGATTGAATTCCTAGCTTTAAATATGACCCCTTCCAGACATAGTAGTCATTAAAAAAAAGGGACGTAATTTAAATATTACATATAGCTCAAAAAATTTCCTTTAAATCATATATTATGTCAAAGTACATATAATAATAGAAAGTAGAGTTAGTTACACTATTTATAACTCAAGAACGGCTTATCTGATTAGGCTGAAATATTATGTGGAGGTAGCTTAGAACTAGGCGACGAACGTGTAATACTTTTTATTCCGTTCCCGTGAGAAATGCCATAAACGTGGTATAACAAAACGCATGGCATGGAATAACCAAATCATAAAATTAAAAATCTGCTTATTTCTTTTTTAATTTGGCACTTTATAATGACTGCATCCTGCCTGATGGTAAGCAATCGATGCAGTCAAAAAGTTAAGGCGTTTCAAACCGTGGAGTTAGGACGATACAAGGCGCAGCCACCCACGACGGACTGCGAAAACGACGTTTCACGCCCCTCTTAAAACACCGAGATTATAGGAACTTGCAAAAACATGAGCTGGCAGAGACTTCCAGAGCTTAGTGGTCTTACATGATCTTACATAGAAACGACTTACCAATTTTCTCCTTTCGAGTACGTGTTGTTCGGGAGAGGAAAGGAGAGGGCGGAATTTATTGCCTTTCAGGCGGAACGAAATTCGCCAGACCACCTAATAATGTATAAATTATAATTTCAATACTGCCTCGTCACGCCTCGGAATCATAACAAATATATTACCAAATATCAAAGAAAATCCTCCTCTCTAGTTTCAAGTTAAATTAGAGCTTTTAAAAAAGAAGCTATGGCTAAAACGGATGTGCTTCATTTGTAACCTAGACTTTATTTGTGTGCTAGGCGAATATCTTGTTATATTTCCTGCAACATCTCTAAGCTTAGCTTGGCGAAGTAAGAACTAAGTGTTTGATTTTACTAACCACATAAAACGTTAAGAAAATGTAAATAAAGTCACGTAGCATCAATATTTTGCGCTAAAATATGCGCGCTCCGTAGTGTAATGTAGCCAGTTTTCCTTTACGAGCGCTTTTCTCGCTCACTTCAGGCCAGAACGCCGCTGACGCCTGGCTGACTCACAGCTGTAGCGCACCAGACTATTTACAGACTCGTCGCGAACATTTTTCATGTATTGAATGTGGGCGATATGATGCGACCATTTCAGGAGACTCTTTCCTGATTCCACCATATACAAGATATGGAATAGTAATTAAATCATCATATTCTAACATTATCCCGGTTGCCCAAGACTTAAGCATTGGGCCCAGGGTCTGCTCACTGGTTTTATCAGATTTGAGTTATGACGTGAAGTGCTTTCCGAGGCACGGATCAAGCGATAATTATGCACATAACTTCGAAAATTAATAGGTGCGCCAGGGTTTGAACCCGAGACCCTCTGAATGAAAGGCAAGGCGTCTCGATACTGGGATATCGCCGTTCAGAACAGTAATTACATAAGACTTTAATATAAGTTAAGTGGTCATAGGATTAGGTATAGAGTGTATATCACCTGAGTGGGTACTGAATTTAAAGATAACCGACATACAACAAAGAATTGTAATAAATATTTGAGATTTGAATTGACACCATAAGTGAACCTAACTTAAGGACAAGGGGCATATCAAATAAAAGTGACAGCACTAGTTTTAAATGGGTGTTATTTAACGTGTCTTCAAAATTAATAAATTGCCAACCTAACCTAACCTTTTTGTACATCAAAAATACTGATTGAGCACCTAATCACCTATTAGATGCTCACTCAGTATTTTTGATGATCAAAAAAGCTTTTTTTAGAGGTTTAGTTTATTATATTCCGTTTTAAATCTGGTTTATCTTTAGATCTTGTTTTGTAATAAGCGCCCATAAGTTTCCATAAGGTGTTAAAGTTCGTGCCATTGTCCGAAGCGAGAGGGAATGGGGTGCTGTTGCCTCCTTTTGCGTAGTAGTCATGCTAGCAAAGGAGGCGGCGGAACGAGAGAGGCAGAGTGCCTCTCGTCTAGGTCTCAGCCGCCACGAGACGACTCCCAGCCACCGTAGGTGCTGGCTTGTGGGCGGTGAGTAATGGGTAACTCGCCGCCCGTTCGCCTTCTATAGGAGACAGGCCGCGTTGACGGCGTCATCGTGTTCCGCGCGCACCTCAAAGAGATGTCAGCACAGTGAGGGCCCCTAGGGAGGTGGTCAAGCCTGCCGGGGCTGTGGGACTGTTCTAAAGGGTTACCGCGGCTTTGGGACATAGCAGGCTTAACATATATATTCACTGGCGCTTCGCCCCTTTTTCAACAGCGGCGGGCGTCGTAGGAAGATTTTTAGTGGGTAGGACTGCGGTGGTCGCGTCTGCCGCAGTGAGCCCCACACCCCCTCCCGGTCTCTCCCTTTGGCCGGGAGACAGTGCGTAAATGCATTTAGTTACCGACGTAAAAAAAAAGGCTTAACATATATATAAAAACCATACATGTTACTGTATGGTTTATAGTAGTCAAAATCTGGCAAGCCCTCCCGCTCCACCCTCAGCGGGAGAAGGTCATTAGATGATTTTCAATCCGAAAAAAAAAAGTATTAAAATTTTAAAAACAGCACTTTTACTGACCATGTCGTGCACAGTCATTTATTTATTTATATTTACACATTTATTTATTTAAGGACGACCAACAAATCTTTACTTGGTTACAAAATGCTACAAGGGTATACAGGGATTCCATCATCATCTAAGAAGTCCAAGCCAACCTCACCTGCAAGTGGTGCACCTGCCGATTAACAGACGAGGCTCTGGCAACGGCCCGGTAAGCAACAATATTGTGTTTTTGGGTCCACATAATCGTGGGACCAATAACACAATTGGCGAAGTGTGGGCGTATAATATGCCTCTGCCTACCCCTTCGGGGAAACAGGCGTGATGTCTTTATGAAACAAAACATTACTTAACTCTATTCAGACGTGTACATGACGCGTTAGTTTATAAGTATGACATTCATAAGAGCTTTATTGACCCAAACTTGAATAAATGACTTTTGATTATGATTTTTTGATTAAATATGCCTCTGCCTACCTCTTTGGGGAATCAGTCGCAATCGCACATATTAAAAAATTCTAGTATTAGATACCTAATATTTTTACAAAAATTTATATTTTATTGCAGATAATTCTAAGCTATCGAATGTGTATTGACGCACATAAAATATTACGATTCAGGCTGTTAAACTTCCTGCCACTCACATTTTTGTATGCACGATCTTTAATTTTAGAACAACGTCGTAAATGTTGGGTGTCTTGCAATTCGGAACAGAATCCAGTATTAACATTAAGGATACGTTTTATCATAGATAGTTTGTGTGCTCTCTGGATAGGGCAGAAAAGATAGCTATTCTGGGTGGTAGACCCCTTTATGACAGAATATTTTATTACCATCTTAGCTACTAGAAGTAATAAAATTGTGAATACAGGCCTCCCCAATTGTTTTCCACATCTGACCTGGCATATAACAGTCTACCAGGGAAAACAAGAGTCGTAATACAACCAAGTAATAGCATACCATACAATCATAAAGGACGTACATAAAGTATTGAAGTAACCTATACTACACTCGCGAGCAAAAGTGTGGAATCACATACTTGAAATTGGTTCCGCTTGATCTTGAGTACAAAATTATGGTACTGGCTTGATTTTAATAATTTTGGTAATAATTTAAAGTCAAATCAAATTAAGTCGTTTATTGCAAACACAGGTAATTACGATGAGTTGATACTTTGGTACAGGGACTGCCATGTTTGCCAGTAGACGTGCAATGTTATATTTATGAGGCACAAATTACACACGCTTATAAATTATTAAATTACAATTAATAAAATTCTTGTTATCACCAACTAAAAAATTAAAAATTATTTCATCTGACGACCGATATGGCGTGGAGGTTAGTATACCTGCATTTCACTCCAGAGGTCGTGGGTTCGATTCCCACACAGGACAAATCTTTGTGTGTATGAACATGAATATTTGTTCTGGTCTGGGTGTTTTCCTATGTATATGAAGTATGTATTTACAAAAAAAATAAAAAAGTATTTATGTATGTTTATCCGTTCTTTAGTATCCATAACACAAGTTCTTAATGATACTTATCTTGGAACTAAATAATTGGTGTAATTGTCAGAAAGTATTTATTATTACTATTTTTATTTTCATTAAATTTTTTTCTTAGCAAAATTAATTTACTGGTAATTAATACAATAACTACGGACCAGAGCCAAGTAATTATTGCAGGGGTTTTATTTTAAGTATATAAAGGAACTTTGTCTTTAAACTGCATGAATTTTCTTACCGTTCGGCATGTATTATTATTATAATATATCATCTATCACTGTTAAGAGTTCAAACTTAAAATGATGTATTTTTAATATATACATTTACGCCTGTTGCCTACCCAGAGGCATATTTATACGCCTACATTTCGCCAAGTGTGTTGTTGGTTCCACGTAATAGCTAGCGACCCTATTGCCGCTTACCGGGAACTTTTATGTTTGGCAGAACCTCGTCCGTTGATCGGCAGGTGCACCACTTGCAGGTGAGGACAGCTTGGGTTCCTAAGATCTTGGTAGGATACTCAGTAATTACTATGATTATTAAAAAAAAATGTGCTCAAGATAGATCGCGCGGTACCAATTTCAAGTAGGCGAGACTTTTGCGAGTATATATTATTATGTTATCCTAATTCTTCTGAGAGCAGGTCCTGATATATATAGGTTAGAAGGCTACGGAAAAGGAAGAACATTTTCAATTCGACTTAAAAATACATACCTAATCCAGAGTAATCGATACAGACAGTTTATTCTCTTACTACGAATAGTAACTAACAATACTATTGATAACAAATAAAACAAGAGCAACCGAAACTCTATCACTATGCAAAGAAGCGAATTTGACATAATTTGGTCGTAATAAATAAAACAAAAACATATACCGACTTTTATCTCACGCATTCCGGTGATGACAGACGAATGATAAGTTAAAGGTTATTTTTAATGTGTCATTATCGTTAATGTACTCGTAGAAAGTCGCGGAAGTCTGGCTTCATTTTTTTGTTTTTAAATTACAGTATGTACATACATTCTTCTTATATATTTATTGCAATTTTGTTCGCGTTAGCGCCGTTGAGCTCACCTGTCTTCGCGCAAATCCGCACTGGGTCAGGGTATGGCCTAGTGTGTGTGACCTAAATCTCCCTAACTGTGATTTGTGAGAGAAGATCTAAGCCCAATATTGGGACGTGAATAGACTGAGATGAGATGATTCGTCAAAATGATTTTCACTGAAAACTACTAATTTAACACGTGGTAATAACGTCAACAAAGTGTACAATTGGACTAAGTAATAATAAACCAACATTTTTAATATTAAAATAAGACTTTTTTAAGGCAAATAACAACGATAAAAATATTATATGACTATACGATATTTTTAGAAATTATTATACATATCATATCTTGTTGCTTAGTGACGAAGCTACCAATATCAGAATTACTTACTTACCACTTATTGTCTTTTTACAGACCATTAAACATATTCTTATTGTATAACAACGGAATAAACGTTTGTCACGTACATACCAAAACCTAAAAGGACGTATCGTATGTTGGAATCAGTAATACATTTTGAAATTTACTGTTCAGGGTAAATGAGATTCAAAGTTTTTGAATATATTCAAATGTTATTTCACTTTATCTATGTATTTGTCTAATAATATGCAGATTATCAAGTTTATTGTGAGTTTATTGTTACTAAGATTAAAATTGTCATTTGTAGTTTTTGAGATGTCAGTATTTTTTTGAAAATCTAATATCTAATGCAATATTTACAAACAAACCATTAAAAAAAAAAAAACTAAGAATTCTTAACGGTTTATTTAAAAATTAAAAAGAGATCAGTATCAATCTTGAAATAATAGGTGCTTCAAATATATTTCGTTATGCTCATCGGGTTCAATATGATTTATTATACATAATTAGAAAAACGATTTACACACATAGTTATCTTAATATACATACAAACAATCAACCCTTGTTTCCTCGAAGGGGTAGGCAGAGGCACATTATATGCCCACATTTAGCCTATTGCCGCTTACCGGGTACTTATATGTTCGCCAGAGCCTCATCCGTTGATCGGCAAGGGCTCCATTTACAGGTGAGGTTGGCTTTGTCTCCTCAGATCTTGGTAGGAGCTCTATACACCCAGGTTGTCTAGTAAGTAGGTAAGAAAAAAACAATTAAGGTAATAATGTACTAATTAATAATAATAATAAATTTATTTATTGCAATACAATATAACAATTTTTTATTAGATTAATAATGACACTAGTGATTTTACAAATTTAAGAGTTTACGTTGTCGACTGTACTAGTATAAACTGTGTCACAGTTGACACCGACTTACTCCCTGTTTGGTACAATTTAGTATTCATTATTTTAAGCCATAGAGTTCTATTTGATAATAAAATGTTTATAACGAAAATTTAGGAACAAAATATTTTATTTGATGGCATAACAAGTACCTGTGTGATTAGTGTGGTGTGTAGCGTGGTGTGTAGTGTATTGGATAGGTTAATGAGGTGTGTAGTGAGGTGTTTGTGTAGAACAATTATGAACTTTTATTATACACTAGATCCTCTGTTTGCGAATAGTCTAGCTGGAGTAGCCAACTACGCACAATTTTCTTGCACTTGCTGATGGGTAAAGAAATAACGTCAAGTGCTCGGTTTGCTTTGTTGTACAAATTATTACTCATAACATAATACTGGTGTCTGGCAAGTGTAGTTCTGTGTGGCATCAAAGGACAGACATTGGACTTATTGTGTTTTTTGGATAGGTTTATATTCCACGCAAGAGTGCTTACGAAGAACAGTGGCCAAGATAAAAAGCTTTCTAACAGTCAGTACAGAACACTCGGTGTACAGAAGATGAGTGCTGTACCTTCGAGGTCGACCAAGCAAGACCTTAAGCGCAGCCCTTTGTGCACGCTCTAGGGGGAGTAAGACAGTCTTGCCGATCCCACCCCAAACAACAACGCAGTATTGCAGCAGACTATGGGCAAGAGCGAAGTAAAAATTGGAACTCATTCTTAAATTTTTTTTAATCAAACGTCAAGCTCCTTCTACTTCTACACTTGGCGTTCAAAGCGCGACTGGCACAAAACACTAAAAGCAATATTCAAGTAAACAATTACTGGAACACGTTGAATTATTCCAATAATTAATTATAACATAGATGCAATTTAGAAGTTAGAGTGGCAGCGGGACTTTTCTAAATAAACTGATAGTGAAAACGAAAAGATGAGAAAAAAATATTTTTCTGAATATATTTTTTTAATAAGAACTAAAATTTGAGTTGTATCGTTAGTGATTTGGAAAACATATTAAATTTCCTACCATTCTACATACTTAACTAAAAACACTTGATTTTAGAACTGTTCCGGGAATTAATCCGACTGACGATATGCCGGTCGTATGTAAAAAAATGTTATGATAACCTTTAGCTTAGTGACGTAAAGTATTCTCGTAAACATTCTTGTTCAGACAAAAAAATATTCAGTACTTTTAAATAAGTATGCTGCTTAACAAAATAACTAACTTTGAGTTTGAAATTTTTGATCTAGAATAAAGACGTTATCGTATTTCTATACCTAGAGTATTGAAGTCAATCCTAAAACACGCAAACTTCAATTTTATAACGATGTCACTACCCATGTTAAAACAAAGTCCTCGAGACGCGAATGCATCTGAAAGAATTTCCATATATCGTATATATATATGTTTGATTAACATAATGTTCTTTCAATACGCAAGTGTAGGCATAAATTATGCGTTTGTAATTACATTTTTGTAATTATTTTAACTATGCAAATAGAAATTATGCGTACTGGGAGATATTAGCACCTTTGGGGAGCGAGCGAAGCCAGTATTTTATATACGTTGCACAACCTATGTTGTCTTTTTATGAATATCTTAATTTGATGACCTATATGGCGTAGAGTCGATAGACTCGCTATTCGCTCTAAAGGTCTTGGGTTTATAAAAAAAACATTGCTGAATTTATAAAAAAAAGTATTCATATATACGTTGTCTAGTTAGTCTCTGCGTAGTTAGGCGCTGCTAAATGTCCGAGGGATTACTATAAATATAAACAGAATAAATTCATGGCCACTGAATGAAAACAATTATACATAACACCTTTATCTCTTGCTTATATTCCGCATCCAATCCATAGAAATTTTATTAGTTATTGCATGAAATAGAGATAATCACTTATTTAGTAGGTTCGCAGAAAAAATATTGATAACGGAACTTGAAAAGACAGCCAATTATTCTAGTATTCGCAGTTATTTTTTTAACACATACCAATAATATAACGTCATTATGGTATTATAAATAATTATATGATATTATCGGGTTCATCTTCGCGTTGTATATTGCGTAAACAAGACAAGAGGAAGTAAGGTTTCATGATAAGTATGAAACTTTTTTGGAAAAAAGAGGTTTTAATTGAATCTTATCTCAAAGAATTATTGATCTTTATAACCCTATTATTATTGTTATTTATGATCTTTTGTTGGCGAGTCACTATGATAAGCCCTAAAGATATAGCCCATTCTTGCAGTGGACAGTTTATGCAATAGAAGTATTTTCAAGTATTTTAGAAAATGGTGAAAAACTTGGGACCATGGAAAGTCAGCAGTAACAAGATAGGATACATGGTTGTGCAGTGTGGTGCCTAGAATAGAGACACACCCTCTCTTCTCACGGGAAGACGTAAGAGTCGACGAAGAGAAATTCTACGGTCTGATGGGCAGCAGCGTCATTCTGCGTTGAACTGCGATCACTAACCCGCCTGCCAAGTGTGGTGATTATGGGCAATCACCGCAATGCAGGCCAATGTTCAGCAGCAGCCAATGGACATCATAAGGCTGATATGATGATGTTAGATGGTTTGGTAGATCGGAACGCACATCGCTATTTCGAAAATGTGCCACTTACTTGAGTGACGTACGTTACTTTGGATTTCTATGACTGAGACTGATACATTAATTCGGCCCCTAGTATCTGACAACTGACTCGTCGAAACGCTCTATCGCTGTATTTTTTTATGAATGTTCCCACTTTCTGTTGCGAATGAACAAAATCAGAACTACAGTCAATTTGTATATATTTATCTCAATAGTACGTCGTCAGAAATAGCAAATACTTTGACTATATATTATTTCCAAAAAAAATCTTTTCCGAAACAGGACAGCACTTTCACTTAATATTAAGAGTTAGCATGTTATTGCAAGTGTAATACCATATCAAAATCCATTAGTTATGTATATATTAGGTTGTCAGTAGGCGCGTGCGGGGCTCCGATAACAGAGGTCATAGGGTACCCTTATAAAGCGACGAGTCCCGGCGTGATTACGTACACTATTTTGTCCGCTTTAGATGCGTCGACGCAGTTTTTTGCACACATTGAAAATCAAGTGATTTATTTGCTCAGTGAAAATGCCGTGGACTAGTACTAACAGGTTATAATTTTGTTTGAAAAAATACTAGTTTGAGAATTAATTTTGCATCAAAATATTTATTGGTTTCGAGTAATGACAAAGTTGTTAATTTGTTTTGCGTGATAATGTTGTTATAATGCTGTTAATGACTTAGTAATTATATTCAAAGTATTTTTTTGTAACTTTTGGATTTTCATACTATTTTAATAAAATTCTACTTAATTATGACAATCTTTTGAATGTACCAATCTTTGTTTTATATCTACAGAATCTATGCAAAGCCTTCGAACACAAGCGCAGAGGTTGGAACCGGCGCCAGTGCAGGAGTAAGCACGCAAGGACCCTCCAGCATGCAAACAGCTGCAGCGGAAAGCGGTGGTCGCTTCGAGCTCAGCGACCACGGGTACGGGAAGAGCTCAGTCAAACTGTTGCACGTCCATCGTGACAACGACTACCACACCATCCGCGAGTTCGAGGTCTCCACCGAACTCAAACTAATCAACGAAACCGCCTACGTACTTGGAGACAACAAGGAAGTCGTAGCCACCGACTCTCAGAAAAACACAATTTACCTTCTTGCCAAGAAGCATGGCGTCAAAACCCCAGAGGAGTTCGGCGCTGTTGTAGTGAATCATTTCCTGTATATGTACAAACAAGTGGTCGCTGCCAAGTGTAGAGTGGAGGAGTACCCTTGGGAGAGATTAGAAGCTGGCGTTCCTCACAATCACGCTTTCGTCTTCTCTCCGACGACTACCAGATGGTGTGAAGTGTCGCAAACTCGTCACGGTGAGCTGATACACTTTTTTGGAAACATATTTCTATTTAAACTTTGATGAGTGTCTAATTTTAACGTTGTGTTTAAACAGAGGCCGTGACTGTGAAGTCTGGCCTGATCGGTCTGCGAGTATTGAAAACGACGCAATCGGCGTTCGTAGACTTCGTGCAAGACGAGTACACCACACTTCCTGATGCTGCGGAAAGAATTTTCAGGTAAAATTATCTACTTACATAGCCAGTTTGCTGCTGCAGCAAATTATTTCTTAAAGAAAACTTGTAACGGGATCTGAACACATGAAATTTTCGTATATTATAATTTTGTTTGCAAGAAATGGTACGTCTAAGAAGTTTTTGGAAAACACATCATGATCATGTAAATGTGTCTTAAATAGTCAGATTTTAACTTTGTTTGGCCGAGTGTCGGTAACTAATGGTATATATACGTCTATCCATATATCCTAGCTGAGGAGCTAGGTTAGTGCTAACCTGGTCGAGGAACCAGTACTTCAGTCTTTAAGTCTCCTAAATACTTCGCTATTTATCTAAAAATCTTTTTTGATAATGAGAACAACCAACTAGTAAATATACTAAACTTATAAACCTACTTAATAAGCTGAATTCTGACAGTCACAGACAGCATTCAGCTTATTAAGTAATCAGTTATTTAATGGATTCTTGGCGTTTAAAGGCTGAAATAGTTACTACACATGATTTCTTTATCTAACTTTATTAATTACCTAGGTACTGCCTCAGAAGTAGCTGACCGTTTGGCTACTAAGTTATTTTAAGTAGAACCCTTGTATTGCATTTTGCAACCTTATTATATAAACGGAAACGTATTAAAATGTTCAAGTACCTCTTTTTAGATAGACGTTAAACAATGTCTGATATATGAGATACTCTATAGTTAAATTTACTGTCAAGGATGCGAAGGTGAACTTAGTTTGACAATGTAAAACAGGTCCTGAGGCATATAAAATAGTTATAACCTTATTTTCCCAACAGTACCGTAGTGGAAGCGGAGTGGACATACGATAGCATGCGCACGGCGAACTTTGACAACGCGTGGCTGACGGTCAAGGACGCCATCTTGGATAAGTTCGCCGGCCCGCCAGACACCGGCGTCTACTCGCCCTCGGTCCAACACACGCTGTACCAAGCCGAGAAGGTCGTTTTGGAAAAAGTTCCTGAGGTAAGAATAATCCTTCTTTCTTCTTTAGTAGTTATAAATTTAAGAATAATATTTAACAGATAAATTTTATTCAACTTGGGAAATCCTTAAACGCTACTGGAAAACACGATATACCCACTATAGATTCCAATTTCACTTATTACATAGTATTAAATTATAAAATATTATGTAAGAACCATATGAAAGAGAAAAATCTCGGTGCTCACGCTAATTACAGAATAAAAATACAAATTGATATGTTAATTTGACCAAATCTAGCTCAGAGATAGGATACAGTTAATCAATCAATTAATCTAACTTTTAACTATGCTATTTTAATTTTAAAGGTTGTATGAGTTCACATAAGTATAATGCAACTTTTTTGTATAAACAATACATAAAAATATTTAAAGTAAAATCGAGACGATTTGCAAAAAAAGCCAAGTCATAATTGCCATGAATCAATGATAAAATATTTCGTAGACTCCTGGTGATTTTATTAACTGTCTGTCTGTCAAAAGTCGTTCGATAATTTGCTATTTTCTAAATAAATTTTTGATTAATACTGATACATTTGTCAAGAAGTTACTGTGAAGTAATAATGTTTCGTTCAATATTATTAAGACGTAGAGGATTCTCAAAAGGTATATGCAATACTCAAAATACATGATATAACTTAGTGTTTAAACATTTGAGCTGCCAACATATATTTGTAAATTAACATATGAACTTAGATAATTAGGTGCCCATTATGGGCTAAATGATTTGTTATTAAAACAGTGTCGTCGCGTGCGCAGATAACTTATTATAAACACGTCGTTAGTAAATCACAAAGCCCTCTGGTACCGAACTTTGGACTAGCCGTTTTTAGTTAGCATAAAATCCACAATTGCCGTACAAATGTGGACCGGTCGCCTTGAATGCATACAAGCCCGATGCACCCATATCTTCGCAGATATCATAAATATCGTTATTTATGTAATTATCTTGACTGTCAATAAATAAATCGACTTACAAAGGGATGATTGTAGTCATATGACTGCGTGTGACACAAACGTATTATTTACTGTGTACTTTCTAGTATCAGCACTTCCTTCTCTTATCTCGCAGTAGGTACCTCCACAGTGTAACACGTAAAAATAGACATTAAGAACAGATAATGATTGGCAGATATTTTGCACAAATATTATTCTATCGAACAGAGATTTGTTTTTAAACAAAGATTAATCAAAAAAACATGACTTTAATCTCATTTGCACTTAAAATTCGCAATCATTAAAATACCCATTAGCCCAATTAAATGACGCACGTTAAGGCCAAAGATTATCTCACTTCTTATTTGTTTAGTTTGATGATCAGGTCATCAAAATCTATCAATATATTTTAATAACAGTACGAAAATTGGGTTAGTTTCGCCTGACTCGATAAACACAAACATCCATAGAAGATAACATTGGTTGCCAATAATATCTCTGGACTATTTTCAGTCTATCGATATTATATCAACAAACAATAATGAGAACTTGTAATATGCAGTCGGCATTAGAATTTTACCATTGCCATCAAAGTTTTACAGTTTGATCATATCAAATACCATGGCTTGTTTTTTAACTACCGGATGATGGGCAGCAGCTTCATCCTGCGTACTGGTTTGAACTGATATCACCAATCCGCCTGCCCAGTGGTGTGATGATTACGGGCAAATACCCCCAATATAAAGTTTTCTATTGGGGTGGCCAATATGGAAAATACAGCTATTGCGTCGACCTCAGATAATCTGGGACCAGGGCAGAAGGTTGAGGTGATATAAATCTAAAGTTAGAAAATCCTTGGTCTACTTTTATGAGTATACCAGCTTCCACCTGCATCTTTACTTGCATTATCCGGCTTAACCTATTCATGCAAAAAAAAAGCAAAAAAAACTTTTACCCGCTATCGAGTTCCGGAAGTACTACAACTCCGTTTAGTTAACTAGATGACGATGTGTTGTTTGGCAGAGTTTGTTATTAATAACATCATGAATTTACTAGATCGGTTGGAATGCCTGTTTTTTGCTTTAACTGTTGTGGCTTGGATTTCTTAACGAATCAAATATTTCTTATGTGACACATACATGCCTTGTCTGGGTGTTATTTCTATATATAAAACATAAAGAGTGATTTAAAAGTTGTGCCCATTTTTAAACGAATCGTAGTGATTCGTGCAAATATCTATAGTACTTTATTGTATATTAAATATATATAAACTCGACCTATTTTAATAAATGCGGTCACACTGAAACAAAGGACTTAGCTGTGTATCTCATTTGAGTAATAGTATCGAACTGCTAGATAATTCAACTGTAGTCACTTAGTGTTATTTATTTAATCTTTATTGCACAATTTATAGGTTATAAACTTACTTAGGGAATGGAATATCGTCTACTGTCAGTGTGGGCGAACAGCTAGCTACCACTCACCGTTTAGCTCATTTCTGAACCTTCTTACAACTACGCATGGTCGTAGCCACAGTTGGGCAGGGTGGGGCGCTTACAACCTTCTTTTGTGAAAAGAACTACCGGGGTAGGACCGCGGGTTTAGTTTGCTAGTTATATATTATTTAAGACTGCTGCCCCACCGTGAGCCCATGGCTGGTTACGCCCATGCAACTATATGGATCGCTCTTAAATAGTTGTAGCCGGTTTCGTCCACCAAAATGGGTTAAAATATATGCGCTTGAGTTTATATGCATAAACTAGAAATAAGAAAATATTATTATAATATGACAGTATAGAGAAGACCCTTAAAAAGCTGTTGGTCCAAGCTATCAATATCTGTGGTAGTTGGTAAGCCAAGTTAAAGGTTTTTTTGGATGACTTGAAAATTTGCAAAAACTGGACGTTACACTTTTATCTTCGCCAATCTGCACTGTGCAAAATTTAATGTTTCTGCAATTCTGACTAAAGGTGCATCCACACCGCATATACTTTTAGTTGAGCAACACAATAACATTCCGTAAAATAAGGTAGCATACTGTGACTTTTACACAATTGTACTGTACTGTATATCAAAAAAAAAATCTTGATGTTGCTGGGTAACACTTGGAAACGTTTCCAAACAAAACGCAACTGCCGAGTGGATGCACCGTAATATACAATTATTTTTAAATAATATAGGAATCAATAAGCTCGTCATATTAATAAAAACAAACACTTTGTCCCCAGATCACATGGATAAGAATGACGATGCCTAACAAGCACTACTTAGGAATAGATCTGAGTAAGTTCCCCGCGAACGTGACCAAGGGAGACCCCCGGCACCAAATCTACCAGCCCATAGACAAGCCCGCAGGCCTCATCTACGCACAGTTACGTCGGAGGCCCAAAAGTCATTTGTGACCTTAAGGACAAGTAGTTTTAAGCCACACACTCACCTGATACAGAATAAGAAAAGTCTTTGAATGATTCTTTTTTTACACGTCACAGGCGTGTCGAGTTAGCGTGCTGAAATGGAAGCAAGTTCATATCAGTCGTTTATGAGTTTTATTGAAGGATGTTATATAAAAGTTGTTTATAAAAATATCTATTAACCCTTTTATGGGTAAAGCAAAAAATAAGATTGTTCATTGGTTTTGTACCTTAAGTTAACCACAGCATAAAGTTCATTTTATAAAGGCAATTTATCGACCACTGCTCAATTGCAGTTAAACAAAGTTGAAATAAAAATTTAAACAAGCAAATTTAAGTATCACAGAAAGTAATCTCTATATTTATATAAAATTGTCGTTCAGAGTTTCATTCAGAGAATATTCAGATTAAAATTTCAGTTTTGTTTTTGAAATGTTACCGTTTTTTTTGTAAGAAAAAGTATATTTATGTGCAGCCTGTTTGGCGTCTGGTAAAAGGTATTAAAATTTGTTTACCGTGTTGTATCAAACACACTGCACTTAGACAATACTTTAATAGCACCGTAATACATCTTGATGGCGATAATGGTTCTATCAGATGAGTGCTTAAATCAATTACAAAATTCAGTGCATTTAACTTTTCAAGAATCTATATCGTATCTATAATCAGATTAAGTTGAAAACGTGTGTGAGGCTACGTCCGTAGCATATGTAAATGCTACGACGCTACGGCGTAAAGTACAATCTAAGGGCTTACACACTTACATACGTTACGACGTCGCGTCGTGACGTAAAAATCTACGATGGCCTTCAAACAAGTACACAAGAGCTTGTATGACGCGTCATATATTTAGACGTTACGATGTCGGAACGTACTTAATTGTTCTAGCTTTAAATCATTGAAAACAAGATTGTGAAATTACTCAAAAGCATAATTATGTTTAAATCAATACTTTTTACAATATAAAATCGTTGAGGACATTTCTTGTACCTTTACTTATATTAAGTATTTGATAACTATTTTTTGTAGCAAATATCAAAATATCCCTATCATGATGTTATACAACAATATACAAGCTTTAAACAATTATCAGTAAGTATAATATCAACGTTGTTATTTTTTTGATATATCGACTATGCAATTTAAATCTATATAGTATGTAAGACAATGTATCATAATATTCATGATCGCCTTGAACTGGTGTTGTATAAGTCATTAAATAATATAGTAGTAATATATTAGTTTATAAGAAAATAAACACTGAAGTATTTAATGATTTTGTTTCATTTGAAGTTTGTATAATGAGGTCGGAGTCCATAGGTTGAGAGTCCATTTAGGACTATTTTGATATCACTATCAAGACTACAATCTATGTTAGTAAATTCCCTTACGTTATAGTCACGACTTAATACACAGGGTTACGTTATTTAAGACGGAGAATATAATTGTTAAATCATACGCGAATTTGAGCTATAAGTTAATAACTGTAGGATACAAAGTAGTTTTAAAACGAGCAGCTATGCTGTTACAGCTGAGTGCTAAAAACAATTCCATTGTCATACTCAATTCGACCTACCAGCTCATGCGGTAAAAATGCTATACTCAATTGCGTTTCAAGTTTAATGCAAGAAATAGTAAACGACTAATGTTCCAACACATTATACAATAAGGCATTATACACACAAAGTTAATAATCTTTTTCAATAACCTGTAATAATAATAGTATGGGTTAAAGAACAAAATACACGTTAACTTTTACAGAACATTTATTTTATACAAAATCAGAATGTCGCTTACTTTCACTACGTTTAAAAACTTTACAATGTTTTTTTGATTAAAATATATAAAATAAGTTCACAACGGAACAGACACATCCAAGTGAGTTTTAGACCACATTTAGGACTTGAATGATAAAAATAAACACTTAAATGATTAAAGTTGTACTTAAACAAGGTTACTACAGACGTTTTGTTCCAATGATTTTGTCGGCGAGCGCGTATAACTCCTCGACCGTCTGAAAAACAAAACATTGACGTCACTAAATAGTAATTACAATAATACTCAGAAGCGATTGTTGAAATGGGCGGGGCCGACATAGCGTGCGTGTGTAAGTATCTCCTCATATCAATAGAACTAAAAAACATTAACTAGTCTTGTTTTTTGACGACCAGTTTAATATGGTAAGTCTCAGGCCTATTATGACCTTAATATTAAGGAGTTTAAGATACATTTACGCTTTTAGTTCCGAGGTACAAGGTTGCAGAAGGAAGCTTCTAATAACTAAATTCAGCAAAATCTGATAAGACTAGTAAGCAGACCCTGAGGGCCTACTCTAATGAAACGAACCCATCCTTTTCACTCGATAATGATATACCTAGAGAGTGAAAGAGACAGGCATAACGAAAATAAATAACATAAATAAAAATTTCGTAAAAACGTGTAAAAACAATAGCACAAAGTACAGTTAAAGAGCAAAAATAAATGTTTTATAAGAAATATTTTCAATGTACGAAATGAAAACAGATTATTTCCGGAATCTATAAACTGGACGACTTCGATTGATTGGGCGTTGACGTCATATAGTCCAGGAGTTGTCTATATTAAATTGATCTATATCAAAGCTGTCTTGCATACCCTGTTAAACTTAGATCAGTAATTCGTTAATTTTATTAAGATTTATAACGACTGTAAATATGTCAGATATTTATATTCGCCATAAATTACATGACACATATAAATATATTTATAACGATCATGTTTTTTTTTAACTTGAATGAATTAAACTATTATTGAAAGTTTTACAACGCTGCATGACTATCTGAGAATAAACATATTGCAGTGTTAAGTTCTTTTAATGAAATAAATACAAATATCCTAACATAAAATTGCTGTGACTGGGATAATATATATATATGCAACTATTTTCAATCTCGTTAAGGTCTTTAGGCTTATTATACATTGTGTGCGCCTGTACATTGCGCACCTTCACAACGAATTGAATCAATACAACGTGCGTTTACAAGGCATTTAGCTTTTATCACACCCGGAATAAACCACCGACAACCTTATAACATAAGACTCGCTTTTTTTAAGTTATTTACTTTGCGTGAGCGCCGCTCTGTGTCAGACTTGCTATTTCTTCACAAAGTTATCAGCAGTCGAACTAAATGCTGTCATCTTGTTCAACAAATTTATATCAGGATTCCTCACAAATATCCGCGAGTCGCGTGCACTGCGATATTTCATGTTCCTGGCAGTAGAACTAACTTGGGCCTGCACTATCCGCTTTCTAGAATCTGTTCCGCATATAACACCATAAATAAGTTAGCTGATATCGATATCTTTAAGGATAGTCTGAAGGAATTCAAACACAAAGTGCTGGAACAAATTAAATATAAGTAGTTAACAATTATGTATGTATATTTTTGTTATTATTTTGTTTTTATATTATTATTATTTGTAATCAATTCCGTTGAATTTAATTGGACATCATTTTTGTCACATCTCATTTATTTTAATTGATTCTGTTATTTTTATTTTGTGTAAATTAATGTGTGCTCTGTATTGACAATGTTGTGTACGCCTGTTATCGGTTCTCATGTGAGTCCGAAACCTATACCTTTACTAAATGTTTAAAGTATGCATGTGAACTTGTTGGTGTACCTATTTGAAATAAATAAATAAATAAAAAAAGATTACGTAAAGCAATGCATGAGTGAAAAAGGAAAACTTGCGATTGTTAGTTAAGTGTTGACATATCATCATAAAACGACGAGCATAATTATCAAGCGACAGTAACCTACAATTTCTATCACGAGCTCTCTAGCTAGTTTTTAAAGCTTAAAAATGTCTTTGTAATAGTCGATAAGCATTATTAATGTTTACTCATATTGTTATTTATACAATATATGTTAAATAAATATAATATTCATAAACAGATGAAATATTTAATTCTCTAGCTAAATTCATATTGTAATTAAGCAATATATGGATTATAAATTCGTTCAATTATAAAAGGATCTCAAGACAAAGGTTTATACAAGAATAATTAGTTAATCACAGATGATAATTAGTTGGAACTAATCATCTTCTCAGAGAAAAACAAGCTTGTTAATACTCCCAAAATATATACAAATTACAAAGTTCAGTCAGTAAAGTGAATAGCCCCGACGATGATAAAACATAAAAAAATACTATCAATGTCAATGAAACCGGATAAAGATAAACTTTTAGTACTTTAAATATCTAAGCAGTCACTATCTGGTAAAAATACATACACACATACATGTATATATTTTTCACGCCTGTTTCCCAAGGGGTAGGCAGAAGCATATCATACGCCCACTTGTTTTATTTGCAGGCGTGTCAGATTTTTAAGTTGCATTCAGTCTTTGCTGAGCCAATCTTGAATAAACTATTCTGCCTTTTACTGAATTAAAAATAGTTATTCATTTAAAATGATAATCCTGACTATAGTATAGTATATAGTATAGTACAAATGTGTACAAATCTTTTTATTTTGTGGCTTGAGTATGTCATGCACACTTAAATGTCTCTGGGGTGGCGGCGTTATTTGTCGGGTCGTTACATTCCCTAAAATATGGTTGAGTGAAACGATGGCTGGTTCATTCGTCATACTCGTGAACGAGTGCTGCTTGTGGGGACTGGTCTGCTCTTGTCTACTATTTTTATTTGTAATTAAAGATTTAGCTAACTGAGAAAAGTTAATATTATTTTTAATCTGATAGCTGCATACACAATTTTTGTTGTCCTATCATTCTCCTAAATGATGTTTTTGATTAGGAACGCATAGTATTGTTCAAATGATTATATAGATATTAAGACTGAATTGCTGTAAATGATATCTTTCATAAGACCAAAAATATTTGTGGTTTGCAGCACATTTAATTAATATAATTTTGTTTTTGTTAAAATTATTTTATCCTGTAGCTTGAGTATGTTATGCTCACTCAAATGTCTTTGCGGTGGTGGCGTCATGCGTCGGGTCGTTGCGTTCCCTAAAATATGGTTGAGCGAAACGATGGCTGGTTCATGCGTCATACTCGTGAACGGGTGCCACCAGTGAGGACTGGTCTGCTCATGTCTACTATGTTTATTCGTACTCGTATAACTTAAAATAAAAAGTTATTTTCTTCTTTTATTTTAAATCATGTGACTGCAGAACACATGTTTTTGTAGATTTGTCAAATTGTTTTACTATTAAGTACATATTCTTGTAACTGGCGGGAGAAAAAACTAACCTTGACGATTTTCTTGCCCGTTCTTTTACGATCAAGCTCCCGCCCGCAGTGAATGGGCGCGCTAGTTTTTAAGTTTTGACGTTCATAATGGCTCATTTGAGCCAAACTTGAATAAATGAATATGAATTTGAATTTATAATTATTTTATTTTATAAGGAACTCGAACCCTTTTTCGTCTTGAAGTTACGTACGTTAAGTTCGTTTGAACATACTACGAGCATATGTTCAAACGAACGGCTTCACAAGTAACTATGTCGCATCAATTATCGTATTCGAATATTAAGGTTGTAACTCACTGCACTAGCCTTTCAGTTAGACTGACAAAGTACTAAATTGATCAGCAACTTCTGAGACCGAATGTAGTATACAAAATAGACAAGTTTATTTAATCATTATTTTAATTTATTGATAAAATATATAGTAGCACCCATTAACCATTGATCTTATCACTTTGTACAAGTGCGCTGAGTGCAATTCAGATAAATTAATTTATGATTCAACCCGTGTTCTTAGTAAAAAGGTGACTTGACCTTTACATAACTCATAGCTATCACTAGACAGTGATGATATTCAAAAACTCAAACAAGCCTTATCTTACTCATATAAGAAATTTGCAAGAATCTATGTTTTTTTTTCTTTCCTAATTCACTCATTTTTCGGCTGAACAGAATTAGGCTCACAAACTATGATCATTATGAATTGGCTTAGTTTTGAAGTAAGCAAACGAAATCACGGGCAGAAACTAAAGGAAATATAAAGAACATTGACTATAACAAAAGCGGTATGGGTATCTAATTTAACATAGCTAGGTGGGATCTTGATGTAGATCCTAATATTAAGGTAGCCCGAAAGAATCTGTTGTAAGGCTTTTCTATTGCAATTGTTTTTATTTATGAAAAATAAAGGATTTTACTCATAAGCGTATTACCTATATACATTACAAATGCGGTTTCTATATTATTGCCTGATGTTGAAATATTATTTATTTGTAAGCTAAGAAGTTTTTAAGAGTATTAGCCGTGAAAAGTCTTTATTTTTCTGTGAAACGTTTTGAATACTTTCATTTTCTTAGGGTAACCATTCTGATAGTTAATACGAACCAATATTTAAATTTTATCATTGCCCTATTAAATTTCCTATGTATGTGATTCTAAGCTATAACAAAAATCATATAAATAAATAGTACTAATCTCTGTGTATATTTAACGTGGCTTTAAATTCTGTTCTGCACGAAATATCAACACATCAACATAACGACAGCAATATTTTATATTATTAATTTTGGTATGTGTGTGTTTAGCTAATTAGTAATAAATCATATTTGTGAAACGTTTATCTCAAGTAGTTGTCACGCTCTCGATCGTAACTAGTATTTGGGTGAGTAAATAAATGACTCATACGATGAAAATATAACCGACTGTTTTGACTATCTAACACTGAAATAACTTGAGCAAATAACAATTTAAATAATCACTGTCCCAATAAATAAAATATAGTGTCTCAAAGCGTATGTCGATCTGCAATCAGCCTTTTCAAAAAATAATGTGAAGTACGTTCATTACCAAGGAAAGTGTTTTGATTTCGGTGTGTTATTTAAAGTTATAATATAATTTGGCGACGTTTTACAATAATGGAAATATAAATTATGTGTAGAGCGAACTAAACAGGCCACGTATTAGCATTGTGTGAACCAATTCCGGTCAATGATTTGAGCTGTGCGATTTCCTATTGTATATTCAGATAAAACATAAGGAACCAACTATAAAGATAAGTACTTACTTACACAAGGTAAATCATTATAAGTAAAAGTACGGAAGATTCTCAAAGAAAGTTCCAGTGTCCTTATCAATACCCTATAATGAACTCAAATAGTGATCTCAGCGTGAAATAGCTGTATCAGTACACGGGTAGAGATTACCCAGTCCATAGAGCGGGTGAGTGCCGATTCGGTGGCTCACAGGTCAGCGGGAACTGGCTTTGAACCAGTGCATACTGGTTACGCACGAGACGTCACCGGTCAACGTGTAAATATACGATAAGAGATCTAAGCTAATACATAATTGGAACGTGTTCAAAGTTATTGGGTCTTTTACCTATTTATGTTATGTTGTAATTATTATAGAACTAGTTCTCGTCTGCGTCTTTGTCTAAGTGCCGTAAAGTTTGTCGCATCCCACCTTCTTTACGGGTTAAAAAGTAGCCAATCTAGTTCCTGCTATAGATCTCCTTTCACACATACAAAAGTGAGAAGGATTTGAAAATCTAACACGTGGAGAGACTGGTTCTATTTATAAAATTTATGAAGTAGCCGAATAGAGCCTCTGACTAAATATTAAGACCACCACACATAGTGCCAAGCGGTTCCACGACTTAATGTGCCCACCGAAGCACGAAAGCAGTCGATATCACCCATCCTGGTATTGAACTTCTGAAAAATTATCTTCGGTGCTCTTTTCAGACCTACCTGTGAGATACCACTAGTTTCAAGGCTATCATAAATAAACATTTAATCAAATTTGCAATAAAAAAATCAATTAACAAAAACTATATTTTATTTACATGTGACTTATTTTACTAACCGTATGATATTATAATTCATACGTTATCGATTGCACATAGTACTAAGAGACTAATAAAGATAGAACAACACATTCTAGTTACTTTGTTGAAACTGAAGACTTGATAGTAAGTGTATCTACTTTATAACTTATTAACCTACAAATAGTCTCTTAATATGCCACTGTTATCATATAACGTGTTTAGGAAAGTACGTGAGAGCTCTCCTTAAGCACAATGTGTCTTATATTAAATTTGTATTTACTTATAGAACCATTTAAAGTTTGTAAGTATAGACTTTGAATTGATATATCATTATGTGCAAAAATATCCATCTCAATCATTATTTTTAAATGTGATTGAATTGAAATAAATAATTGCGTGTAGTCAGGCACGCCATTATAATCAATCTAACACATAAAACCTTTTTAGCTTTAGCTGTCTCAATGTTGACACGTTAACTTTAGCATGTGCAAAAACAAAATATTCAAGCCACAATTGATTTAAAAACAAAAACTTACAAAATTATCATGAAAAAATGATATTGAATTATAGAACACCGTAAGATACGATTTTTTTAATCTAAGCCGTGTGGTACCATTAAGATATTGTATAACCTCGTCAAATTCACAATGTTCAATGGAGGTTGTTAACCTAATGAAAAGGAATGTACAAAATCTATATAATTTTAATATTCATATTTACTGCTTGTATACCGAGGTAATAAGGACAGCCTGATAATTCTCTTCATTTCCATTGACTCATTCCATTGTATGAATTTTTATTAGCTTTTGATTCATGAAAAATATGATAATAGAATTAGTTCCTCCGCTCATTGAATTAAGAATTCTCAATAAGTACCATTATTTGAGCACAGCCTGAGAGCTATGAAAACGTACTGAATGAGTTAGCTGTTCATTATAATAATGCATTTATGAATAATACGATCAATGGCATAGTTAATATTACCATTAAAATAATGTAATACGCAATTTAGTTGTAGTTTCCTCATAGATCCTGTTTTGTCGTCCTAATTTATCAATATATAATCTAGTTTTTTTGTTAGGTTACCTTGCCCTTATATACAACTCTCTCTACTAGTCTGTCTCTCCCCAAGTTAAGTGCCATAATAAGTTGCATTATATGCTATATAAACAAAAACGTTACCCATATAATCACAATTTGTTGTGCCGTTTGGGAATTCGCTGCATGACTTCAATCTGCTTTCGAAATATGCATTGCGTTAACGAAACTACTACCTACGAATGATTTATGTATTTTTAGAACTTAAGCACTAAATGAGTTTACTACGGTGTGGCTAAACTTGGCAAAACTAAAAGGCTTACATTACAATCTTATGATAATTTTGTTGTGTAATGTTGTATAAGGATTCTATCAACATCTTAGGAGCCCAAGCACCTGCAGATCAACGTACGAGGCTCTGGCGAAAATATAAGTTTCCAGTAAGCAACAATAGGCCGTGGCTTAAATTATATTTCCCGGCAATAGGCTCGCCACAAAAGTGGGCGTAATTCCTGTGCCTTCTCCTTCGGGGAAACAGGAGTGTTTAAAACTGATACAGTATTTCTAAAATCATCACAGCACAATCACAAACTTTAACAACACTATAAAACGCGGGTGAATCAGTTCAGTTAAATCAGTGAACCGTCAATAAGATTTATTGTCGTTTTATGGTAGTTTTTGAGAATATTTATAAAATGAATAAAGCTTACTCGAGCACTACATATACATACAATATTACATTATACTATGCTCTTTGTAAATACAAGGCTCAGTACTCACAGTTAGGCTTTTAAGGGTCTTGACGTCATTAGTCTCATACTTGAGGAGAGCGAACTGCTCATCAGTGAACCTGACTCCCTTCTCGATGTCTAGCTCCTTTTGCTCCTGCAGTTCCTCGTGGCATCGCGCCAGCAGTTGCTCTGGAGTCAGCTGTTCTGACTCCTCGTCTGCTACTTCTGCCTCTGATTCCTCCTCCATAGACTGTAGATTAATAAAATATTTTTTAAAGGTAAAATTGCTAGATGTATGAAGAATGTAACGGGAATAGCTATGTGCACACAGACATGCCTTGGATAAATTCTGACCACTGTATCAACATTGATAAATCTAAAATACTTGCAAAGGCAACTCAAATTTTCACCCATTAGCATCCTATTGGAGCCAGGCTATTGAAGTTAATTATGGTTCTATAAAATATACCTCTTGCTTGTCTATCTTAGAATCATTCAGTCAAAAGTTTAACCTATCTACAGATTTCGAAACATTGCTAGCTTATTTTGTGTTACGTTTTGAGAAGTTTGTATATATTTTTTCGTTTTATCATTATTAGGAACTACTGTTAGATATTTAAAACATTGCAATAAAATAGTAAAATAGTGAATAGTGAAGCGCTCGTAGCTCTGCGATGCTAGGTGGTCGGAAACGATCACCAAAGTAAAGCAGAGTTTATAAAGGTCAGTCCTTGGATGGGTGACCGTTTGTGTGGCATTTGATATCGAGCGCTTCCGTGCTTCGGAAGGCACGTTAAGCCGTTGGTCCCGGTTATCACTAAATGTGGTAGTCGTTAAGCCATGTTAGAGGCCTAATGGGCGGCTTGATAAATTCTAACAGCAGGACGCCATACACCTGCCTCCACCAATCCGCACTGGGTCAGCGTGGTGGAGTATGACCCAATACCCTCACACCTTGATATGTGAGAGGAGGCTCGTGCTCAGTAGTGGGACGTATATGGGCTGAGATGATGATGATGAATAAAAAAGTTATTCAAGACAAAGTGTGTTCTATAAAAATACTATGGCTAGTGCAAAAAAACAAAAAAATACAATACTTTAGTAGTTTTTTCTTCTGAGTCGCGCACATTTTTACTCATATTAGAAAGACCTTTGTTGTTTATCACTCAATTAGTTAACAATATAAGTGTTCAAATATGATTAAGGCCATTCGATTCCGAAGTTAAACTGTTACTTGGCAACGGTTGCACGGACGTTAACACCCGAGCTGTTTGTTATTTCTATAAAAGGGCGTTAACAACGCACCCTAACAAATACTAACTATGTCAACAAACGCTTTAAAAGACTACAAAGTTTTACATCACACAAACTGGAAATCGCTCGAATAACAGGTGGCCGATAAACAATTTTATAACTTGAGCTAAGCAGCTTTCAAAACGAATAGACATTTTTTTATGAAAATTGCTAACTGTCGTGTACTCTTTGTCGTGACGTTATGAAGTTGTAAACTTTTTTCATTATTTATTTCTCTTTTATTTCGGTGTTTCATGCTGTCGGCTTGTCACTAGTTAACTTTAATGCTTCCTTTCGATGGCGTTCTACAAAACGAATTCTGATATAAGTAGATTAGAGGTATTAATTACTAAGAATGTTCATCAATGACTACAATACAAACTAATATTATTTATTTACATAAATTGTTTGAATGTTTATTTTTGTCGCATATGTGCTGGACCAATTTCGATTAGTTTTAGTATAAGATAGATAGAAACTTGCATAAGGACATATGTTATTTTTTAACGGAAATATGCAATGCTTTTATCTTCTATGTGAACAGAGCCACTTGTCGCAATTAGTAGATTATATCTGTGATTGCCTATTTCTATGGAAACACCTGAGTCTCTGGTTTTCTCTAAAGATGTATAGGGATCTTATCAAGACCTAAAGAGCCCAAGCCAACCTTACCTGCAAGTGGCGCACCTCCCGAACAACGGACGAGGCTCTGGCGAACATAACAGTGCACGGTAAGTGACAATAGGCTCGCCACCTATTACGTGGGACTATAATATCTGGCGAAGAGAGGGAGTATAATATGCCTCTGCCTAACCCTCCGGTGAAACAGGCGTGAATGTATGTATGTGTGTGTACGGGCTAGCCATCGTACATTCAAATATTATTTAGCTTACGCTGCGTCCTACATTAGGGGCGGACACATTTTTACATTATCGAATTCAATAAAACGAGTACGTAACTTACTGCGACACAGTACAGTCATTATCAAGAAAAGATTTGCTTACTTGTAACTAATAAAATTACTACTACAACTGTGGTTATCTTTCTTGTTGGCGTACTCCTACTACTGCTACTACTTAACTACAACTATTATTTCTGTACGGTGTTTCGTGGTCTACTAAACGGAGTTCCGTACAGTATGTATGTATGAATAACTAAAAAATCAGAGCAGCTAAAAAATCTAACACCAAGTAGCCTGCCTTCGCCCAAAGCACTGGGTACGTGTAGTCGAGTATGACCTGAATACCTCTCACCTTGGTTTGTGAAAGGAGGCTTGTGCTCATTAGTGTGACGATAATGAGCTGAGGTGATGAATCAAACGTCAAGAGCAAAATAGTTCTAGAAACATCCGTAGAATATATAATTAAACATACCTGGTCAAACTTCTGGGACGCCTTCAGTTTCCTGTAGTATGCGTCCGCTCGCTTCTTAGAGGCCCTAGCCACCTCCCTGTTGACCATTCGCCAGAACACGAACACTGGGTGGTGGAACAGTTCTGGCGGGCACTCCTTCAGCGGAGTCTTGCCCACGAGGATCAGTCGCTTTAGCCGCTCCATCTCATCGAGCTGTAAGAGAAGAGTATAGTTTATTTGCAATGAAATATAACGTCATATCATGGGCTCATTTAGGCCCACTGATGGGCAAAAGCCTCTTTAATGGCACGGCACTGAGTTCGACCTTATTCATAAATAACATCGTAGGCGTTCAAATGCTTGATATTGGAATTGTTAAATAGAAGGCGAAAACAGCGCTTATTACGACAGCAAGACAAAAATTGTACACGCAACAAATATTAATGATATTCATTTTCATATGCTACATGGTTGATACAAGTGCCAAACAATTTTCTGATTAGACCCTCTTTTTTCAAGAATTATTGAAACATTTACTTTTTAGCCAGTTGATTCGAAAAAAGTTGCTGCGGCTGAAAGACTGAAACACAATTGATACCAAAAGATTTCCTTTTCATCACTCTACAGTATAGTAAGAACCCAAATAAAAAGTCACGTCCTGTTTTATCGATTCTTATTTTCACCCCTCTGAACACTTCAATCGTGCCAGTTATTCTCGATACGCATAGGAATGATATTAGCGAACCGTGCCGAATTCAGTCGAAGAAGGGTCGCTTCTCACCAAATTATTCGAACATTTCAATACTAAACTTCTGTTTATTTAGATGCGGGTATTAAAAACCTACGTAGATACAAAGTTACTACGTATTTTAAGATTGGCATAAATTTAAATTGTAATTTGAACTATGCATAATTACATGAATAAACAAAGGGAAATGAAACTCTATTCCGAAGTAGAACATCCAGACTATTAAACTGTCTGTATCACGTGTGACACGTGTCATAAAGATACACGAAGCACCTTATTGGTTGTTTGTTACATCTATACTTGTGTACAATATCACGAATAGTATACCCGTACATTGACGGTGTACATGCAGGTCTAAGGGATCTGTTTGTGGTTAAAATAAACCCTTTGCAATAAATGTTTGATGGTTATCAGAAGCTTCATACTACATATTCTTCTATGGGTACTTTCTCATTAGGTACGTTCGAAATGCTGCCACAATGGGACTTTTACAGCCCCAAGCCCCCCTAAGGCTTTCATATTTTGATCGCCGTAATACAGCAAATATTATGGCGACAAATTGGAAGATTATCACTAGAGTCTAACCATTAGAGCATTAAGTCTTTTCACCAACCACACCCAAGGTGAGATTTAAGCTAGCCGCCTTAAGGGTTCGGAGTAAAAGCTCGAAAACTAAACCAGTAGCTGGCTACTAGGTTAACCGTTCATTAGACCTGGCATAAAAAGTCTTACCCCATTAAGACCCGACGCGGGATTTAAGCATCAGAAATCCTGATTACAGCGCAGAAGCGCGAAAGTCAAAACAGCGTAAAAAAGGTCGCTCAAGCAAGTTGCCGAAGCAAACAAGTAAGGTACTCACGACTCGGCTGGAGATCCTCTTGTTGAGGTTCTCCTCGTTTACTTCCCGGATGCGTTCCTCCAGCTCCGTCATGTAGCTCTTGTCCGTCAGCTTGACGAGGTTCGAGCCCATGTGCTTTTCAAGCCGCGCCCGGACGTGCGGGTGGGCGAAGCTGAAAATCAAAATTTTAGTAAAATTGTTGTATTAGATTAAACATTTGTAAAAAGAATTTGTCGACATAGTAATATGGTAGTAGTCTGTGTTAAATACAGTTCAAACTCATAACCAGTGACACTTGGCAACGTATGATGTGGAATGTTACGATGTCAATAAAACTTATCAGATGGCATAATAAATTGTACAAATGGATATTTTTTGTTAAGCACCCTTGGTGGGGTTAAAGGGAGGTCATTCCTTGGTTGGGTGACCGTTTGTCACCACATTTAATATAGAGCGCTTCCGCACTTCGGAAGGCACGTTAAGTCGTTGGTCCCGGTCATCATTAAATGTGGTAGGAAATGGTTGAGTGGCGTGGTGGCATATGACCCAAAACCTTTCACCTTGGTTCCTGAGAGGATGCCTGCGCTTCACGTTATTAAGCTGAGTTCACGATGTTAAAACCACACTTTTTTGTTTTCCATTATTTAAAACGCGTAGGTACTTTTACAATACATTACTGTCAATGTTAGTACTTTCATCATAAGATCCTTATAACTCCACTGCTGAACATTAGCCTTCCCAATAGATTACTTTCTATTGGGGGTGCCTGCCCATAATCACCACGCTGGGCAGGCGGGTTGGTGATCGCATCTCAATCCATTAAGCAGGACGACGCTGCTGCCCATCCTCCGGTTGGACTTCTCCCCGTCGACTCTTACGACTCCCCGTGAGATGAGAGGGGATGGAACTATGCTAGGCCGGTACAATGTTAGTAATTTGGTTTTACGTAATCTTACTAATATGTGTATAGGGTTCCTTCTAAGATCTAAGGAGCCAAGCCAACCTCACCTGCAAGTGGTGCACCTGCCGATCAACGGACGAGACTCTAGCGAACATAAAAGTTCTTGGTAAGCGGCAATAGGTTCGCCACCTTTACGTGGGACCAACAATATAACTGGCGAAATGTGGGAATATGCCTTATTATATATGGCTTAGAAATCAAAACTGTAGTTATTTATGCTTATTACAATTATTCTTAGTGAAGTTTTGATAAAGATAGTTGCGAAGTGACGAAAATGGATTATCAGTTTATGAACAACATAAAGTAGGTAATACCGGTTCTGACCGGTTTAGAGTTTTAAATGTACAGTAACATTCATGTAAGTAACATAACAAAAATATTAAAAACAATTGCCAAAATCCCCACTAGCGGCATATAACCAGCGCGTATCAGAATGTTTTTATTTTTGGTACTAAGACTTTAAAATTTACAGAGTTACGCGACCAAATTTCATACATACATACATACATTCACGCCTGTTTCCCCAAAGGGGTAGGCAGAGGCATATTATACGCCCACACTTCACCAATTATATAGTTGGCCCTACGTAATAGGTGGCGAGCCTATTGCCGCTTACCGGGCACTGTTATGTTCGCCAGAGCCTCGTCCGTTGATCGGCAGGTGCACCACTTGCAGGTAAGGTTTGCTTAGGCTCCTTAGGTCTTGGTAGGATCCCTATACATCAAATTTCAACTGTGGAAAAATAGGCTCCATTAGTTTTTAAAACATTCGTAGGTTAAAAAAAACATCAAAGCTATTAAAAACGGTTAGGACTTCTTGGCGGGAAAGTGAAGCGTCATATCAGCAGTTTTGTTTTATTTTTTAAAATTTGAGATATTTCGAACATTAATGTGTAATAACGATTAGTGTTTGTGAACGTACATGAGTATTGGTAAATGAAACAAAACAGTGCAACATCACTTTTAAAATTCTCTTCTAAATTCCATGTGAGATCTCAGTAGATCGCATTTTTACTGAGGACTCAGGGGTTAAGGGGGGAGGGAATCTCGTTTACCATTTATCCTCTGCATCACCACTCATTCTCATTTTCTATGAATGTAAAATAATTAATATATCTTTTACCTAACACGGGCTAGTATATAATTATTTATATTAACACTATAAAAATTCTATAGCCCTATCATACTCGATTATCCCAAACAAGCGTGTTTACATTTTAAAACATAAAGTAATGCTATTACTGTACTATAAATATTATTGGGAATCGGGAGAGTCTATTAATATCGACACTTACTTTATTACAACACGATCCACTTTTGTGTTGTATCTTGAAATTTATGCCATTGGAAACTATCCAATAAGTGATAAATGGCATACAAAACTGTCAACTGTGCAGTTAATATGCGTAATTTATATAAATAAGATAACGTATATGAAATTAGGGATTTTGCAATGTGTAAGTTTTACCAGTATGTTTAATATGTCGTGTAATTTTTTTAAAATTTAATAGATTTATTCACATAACTTACAAAAAAATGGTACACAACTGTTGTTCGCTAAACTGCAGAGCAGTTTGTCGGTGTAAAAATATAAAAACTTATTTTTGAACTAAGCTAGATGTTAACTTGGTGAAAGACAGAAGTTATACTTTATAAAATTATATTTTTTTGTTTATATTAAATTTATCGTGTATAATATCATTTAACTGGAAACTCGAAGGCATTAAGGGTGCATAGGGATCCTACCAAGACCTAAGAAGCCCAAGTCAACCTCACGTGCAAGTGGTGCACCTGCCGATCAACGGACGAGGCTCTGGCGAACATAACAGTGCACGGTAAGCGGCATTAGGCTCGCCACCTATTACGTGGGACCAACAATATAATTGGCAATGTGTGGGCGTATAATATGCGTCTGCCTACCCCTTCGGGAACACAGGCGTGAATGTATGTATGTATGTATTCATATTTTCAATGTATATTTACTATTTTTAATGTGCCCGGGACTATAGGAGCTGGAAATCACATGTGCCGGAATTCCAAGGCCTAAAACATCTTACACAGGAACTACTTACAAAATTTCTTGGTTCGCGTGCTGATACTGGTTGCTCATGCTGGTTTTAAACATGAGATTCGAGTAATATTGTTGTTGATACAGGACTTTGGTAACGTATCATTTTTAGAATCTATTCCTGAAATGTCTTTCCGACGAATATTGTGGGAATAAATAAAAAAATATTTATCCGACAATTTATTATCTTGTTCCAAAGACATTACTTGTGTTTTGGATACTAATAACGGAAAAACATACATACATAGAGAAAACTCCCAGACCAGGACAAATATTGATGTGGGGGAATCAAACCCACGACCTCAGGAGTGGAATGCGGGTATACTCCACGCCACGAAATGAAGCGTCATTTCGGTCATCTACTGGAATTCGTCCACTGAGAATAAATAAGACATTTCTTTTATTTTTAGTAAGTAGGAAATTAAATGTTATATTTGTATGCAAACGCAATCGGCATGCGAAGGCATTATAATAATAATAATATTATAATGCTAACAATAAAAACTGTCTAAAAAAAGAACTGTTGTCTATTGTGACAGTAGGATAGAAGACAGACTTGCCTTGCCTGATTTAGGCACGAACTTAATTGCAGTTAATGAAATAACCGTGAAAATTAATTATTATTATTGTCCAAAACATGATGCACGATATTTTCAAATGAGCAAAATCATGGCAAAATGAACCAAATAAACCAAAAAAAAAATTTTTTTTTGTGATTTTTGCGCCTGTGCCTTTTAAAAATATATCTGCCCCTTATGCCTCTTTATATATATTTTAAATGAAAAATGAAGCCCCTAAAGACCCATTTACGTTTGAAAATATTACATAACGCTTAGCGTGCCAGGAAATGTGCTCTGAGGGATATTTTAGGTGTGAAGGGCGCCGTGTTGTATTGGTTTCCTTTTTGTCGGGGGTCGAGGGGGAGGAGTTACATTTTAAATTTTATATAACACTTAGCTTAACATTGTGGGTGTAACGAGTCCCTAATAAGAACAGCAACACACATAATAATAATACAATTTTAAAAAAAGACAAGCTCACCAGAGCCGCGAGGACGCGTTCCGTCGCTTGCCAGGCGCCGTTTTCGTGTGGTTTCCTTTGTGTTGGGGTGAAAGGCAACAGCCGGCTGGTGGCCGCCCCAGCGTTCACTTCTAGCCTCCGAGGTGCCCGTGTCATAGTTGAGACCTTTATCGCGCGCCCAAAGCGACATCTCGGTATGGCACGACCCCCGTCGACACCACATGTACCCATTTACATGTAAAGACCTTTGCTCATACGGTTTCATAAAACTATTTTTTGTTTGTTTGGGTGTATATGGATCCTACCAAGACCTAAGAAGCCCAAGCAAACCTAACCTGAAAGTGGTGCACCTGCCGATTAACGGACGAGGCTCTGGCGAACATAACAGTGCCCGGTAAGTGGCAATAGGCTCGCCACTTATTACGTGGGACCAACTATATAATTGGCGAAGTGTGGGCGTATGATATGCCTCTGCCTACTCCTTCGGGGAAACAGGCGTGAATGTATGTATGTTCTTTTTTGTATAGTTTTTAGTAATTTGTGATGTACCAGAAATTATAGACGTCTACCTCTCATCAACATCATTACCATCGTGTTTTGGTCGTGGTTTGGACTGAACACAAAAAATATATATATATATATATATGTTTATTCGTTCACTAGTATCTCAGTCTCTGTTTAGTTTGGGAATAGAAGCGAAGAGTGAAATATTTAAGAATTAAAAACAAGTTAACAATCTTCTCGCCCGATTGCTTCTACCCGTAGTGAATGGGCTCGTTGTTTTTTTATGTTATCTTGATATTTATTAGGGCTCCATTTGGGACTAAATCAAATAAAGCATATTTCATTTTTGCAATTATCATATGAATTTTCTTTAAAAAAAAACCAATCGACAGCGTTCACAAATTTTGGTTCATTACGGGTATCACAATGCTTCTGTAGAGCAATTCAGTGAATGTTTGTGCCATTATAAAACAGAGACTAAAAATAAGATATAGACATATGATAGCAAAGTTTTTTTTTAATTGGTCAATAATTCTTCATAACTCATTGGTATAAAATTTCAAATCATCCAACGGGGGCCAACGGCATAACTTGCTTGATGAGGCCGATATCGTACGATGCCAAAATCATTACAAACGATAATCATTCCTAAGTACTGAACTCCGTGAACACTGCTTTACTTCGGTGATCGTTTCAGACCATAACCGCCACACGACACGATAAACTACGAACGCATCTATTGTTTATATACCTTTTATGTTAAAACAAGGACATGACTAAGTAAAAGTGTGTACGCTCCTTTATGTTCCGTGACTGCCGTTTTTGTGAATGTAATACATGACATTGGAATAGCTGTCACAAAATATATACCATCATTGCATGAAGGTGCATTCTTTATTCATATTTGTAAATTAAATTATTAAAAGTTATTACTTTTTTGTGGTTGACCAGCTAGTGCTTGCAGCTTAGGGGTTGAATTTGGTATAATTCTGCGCTAATTACTACACATATTTATATGTCAGAATTGACTAGAGATGTGCGTTGATTATCATCTATCTTGGTCCTGTTACTTATTATTTTCTTACATAAAAGCAAAGCTTCAATTTGATAAGAATAAGGATTAGTATGAATATTTTGCTAAAATCATATCAAATTTGCGTTTTTTGTCTTTTTTCTTGGGTAGTGAGAGTTGAAACTGCTAAAAAATATTTCGTTATATCTTTCTATCACAATGATAAAACTATGATGTGATATATTTTATTAAAACAGAAGGGTTACGAGTATTGATATATTGATTGATCATTGTCATCTTGTATGGAAAAATATGAAGAAATAGACATGAATCTATCTACAAAGTTTTTACATGAAGGGGACGGTGGATGTCGCTGACTTTCAGAAGCCTTGCAAGGCCGGATTTCGTGGATTCTTCCAGATGGATTTCGTGCATCGATTGCATATAAAAAATCATCAAAAATAATATATAAAACAATTGGCAAAAACTACCAAACGGTTTCTTCGGTAATTAATCTCCTTCCTCCTAAGGTTTCGGCAATCAACAGTTAATTTTCAAAGTACGAATCGTACGATATTCCTCAACGAGGCAACTAGACAAACCTATTTTTAATAAAATAGAGGAAACACTTTTTAAAAAATACGTAATTTGAAGAGCTATAATCCTTATAATGTATTTTTCGGCTGCTGTGTCATAATTTACACTAGCTGCCCAAATTAACCTTGCAATGTACTTTAATGATGTAGCTTTTAAAATTAGACATGGAAAGAAATGTTGAAAAGCAACAAACAAACTAATTATTAATGTAATGTCTTAAGACTTCATATTAGGAATAAATAATTACTTGTTCAGCATATTTGAAAAGGGTGGTATTATCAAAGAGTTGTACAAATAAGAAGCGTTAAGCTGATCTGTTGACATGTAATTAAGAATTAATGAACAGTATAGTTTTTATAAGTTGTTTTAAAAGCTGCTAAAATCTTGTTTCTGTACGTACGCCGTAAAGCCGCGTGCAACAACAAGTACGTTATGTTTATTAAAACTTATGCTTGCTTATTAAAGCAAACAAGACGTGATGAAAATATAACATTGCTAGATAGGTCAGATTGTGGGATGTACCGAGAAATTTCACGAGGTTATCACAATACCAGCATGTTATGTTCGCTGGTGGTAAAAACATTGTTATTATCAGTGATGCAAGAGTACGAAATATAATATTGTTTTATCATGATAAGAATTTCACAGGCAGACCTGTTTTTGGCTTCACAGGTTGTGGATTCGATATAGGTGAAATTAACTAACTAAAAGGTGTATTGGGCTTCTACCAAGATGTGGGTAGCCTTATTTTTGATTCACGTCGTTAATAAAATTCCTTTACGCACTGCCTCCCGGCCAAAGGGGGGCTCACTGCGGCAGACGCGACCGCCAGCAGTCCTACCCACTAAAAATCTTCCGACGAAGCGCACCGGGCGGGTGGCCAGTGCCAAGGCTTAAAAAATCTGACACCCCGCCCGCGGCCAACGTCCCCCGGATCAGAACCGGGAGGACCTCCTCAGAGAGGTGCAGTGTGACGCGCCCCCCCTACATCCTCCTTCGTCCACCGGCGTATGTGGCCGACTTCGCGGGGGGTCCATAGTTAGACCCCTGGACTACCCCTACCGGCTCCCGCCGCCTTAGACCCCTGGAACACCAACAAAAATCTGGAAGGTTGTACCACCCGATCAACGGACGAGGCTCTGCCGAACATAAAAGTTCCATATAAGCGGTAATAGGCTCGCCACCTTTTACGTGGGACCAACAATATAACTGGCGATATGCGGGCGTTTAATGTGCCTCTGCCTACCACTTCGGGGAAACGGGCGTGTTATTATTTATAACGTTTTATATATATATGTAACTAACTAAAATTGCTAATCCCGGTTGTATCGGAAAATAGCAACTGAGTGTATGTTTGAACTGTTCATAATTCGATGGCCACAGTTATATAATATATATACCATAGATAACGCAATTGTATGTAATTTGCGTGTACGATCCCCGACCAATTGTCGGGGTTGGCCGCCACTACTTACAGTCCGCGCGCGTCTGTTGTTGTTTTCTAAACACTGTAACACGAACGATTTCACTCTTTATAATATTTATCTTCAGCGGCATCAGCGTTGATGAGTCAGTTTGGATTTCTCGTTACTAAATATCCGCAGTGACGTCACAATAGGTATTCAAAAGTCCGCAAGTTTGATTTCAATACAATCGTAATGCTTCCGCTATTTATTGTATATCTATATCTGTGGCGTTGACTTTAAAAGCAGCCTCATTCATCATCCTAGAATTGTAGCATTATCCACGTCTTGACCCAAACAAATTTCCCCGCAGTCGGGGTAGGCAATAAGAAAACATATTAATATCTACGAAAATGCTTTTTTATCCTTTATTAGCGGGCGCCCGCGACTTCGTTCGCGTGACCTACATATAAACCTTCATCTTGAATCACTCTATGTATTAAAATCAACCGCATTAAAATATGTTGACTAGTTTTAAAAATCTAAGCATGCAGAGGGACAGACAGGAGAAAGCGACTTTATTTCATCACTATGTAGTGACAGCGATATTTATTTTCTTACAGTATAGTCGGCGAGTTTCTTGCCAGTTCTTTTTACAGAGCGGTGGCTCGGAACCGGCACTTACATACACTATTTTTTAATTTATAATAATAATCCTTTATTGCACATAAAACAAAAATAGATTACAAAAAGGTATTTAAAAACTTAAAGTACAAAGGTGGACTTATCTCTAGAAGAGATCTCTACCAGCCAACCCTAGAAGTTGTGTATAAATTTGTAGGTACGGGATTAAATTTGGTTAAAGATCTTTGTTAAAAAAGAAAATAAAAAATCTTATATATACCATACATACTTACATACATATATATCAATTTTATGATTAATAATGTAATAAAAAATAAATATTATAAAATTTATAAAAAGTGTTAACTAAGTGCCAAAACAGACAAGTAGTGATTTCTCAGTTCATTTTTGAACGACACAACTGATGGACTCTCACGGATCTGAGATGGAAGACTGTTCCACATTCGTACAGCACTGTTATACATTATGTTGCATTTAAGTGAATCTTAGGGTTTTTTTATTGTTATTTTGACGTTTTCAAGTACCATGTAATAGTTTATGAAATAAAAAAAGTGTTTTAGCTCTTTGAGCTGATGGAATATTGTCTTCCTGAGATAATATACGGGTTGTCTCTTAGTTTAATTACTCCAACTCCAAACCTTTATGAAGGCATCGTAATAAAATGTACTAAACTATAAGTTTTTCTTTTATGACTACGAAGCCATTTTGGAAACCGATGAAAGTGCTAATATTTTACTATGCTATCGTGAAAAGCATCATAATTATGATCTCCCCATTAGATAGGAAAGAGGCTGTTAAGAGTCGTTTGTTACGTTATATGAGCCTCAACTTGAAACTCAGATCTCAGAGTAGTATCACTTACTATCTTATCAAACAAGTTTCAGCATCTTACTCTTTACTGCCACGGGTAATTTATTTAACAAAACTCCAGATGTTAAAATAGGGTCTGTTTGGAGACGCTTAATATTACGTTATTTGAGCCTTAAGTTGAGTCTAAGTAGTATTCATCACCATCTTATTAAATAA
The DNA here is from genome assembly GCA_949126915.1 of Musotima nitidalis. Classification (NCBI taxonomy): domain Eukaryota; kingdom Metazoa; phylum Arthropoda; class Insecta; order Lepidoptera; family Crambidae; genus Musotima; species Musotima nitidalis. The sequence goes on along the minus strand of OX421415.1, from coordinate 6,942,116 downwards.
AAAAGTACAATATCGTATTTGCAGCCACGAATAATTTATTAAACTTATCGAGAGTTCATTACAATATTATATGTGATATATACATACAAACAAACATACATACATCTCGCCTGTTTTCCCGAAGGAATAGGTAGAGACAGAATATTTACCCACACTTCGCCAATTGTGTTGTTGGTCCCACGTAATAGGTGGCGAGCCTATAGCCGCTTACCGGGAACTGTAATGTTATCACAGCCTTTCCGTTGATCGGCAGGTGAGCATTGGCTTCCATAAAAAGATGGCAGGAATCCTTTACACCTATGTGATAATACTACGTATATTTACTTCTTACTCATAGACTTGGCACGACGAAAAACTTCAATGTTTTCCTATGAAATGCCAACTGCTAAGGAGTGGCTAACGGCGACTAAAATACACTAAGTCTGTTCAATAGGTAGGAGCTACGAAATGGTAACACTATCAACTTTTGAAATTTCATAGATCGAATTATTTTCGCGTACAAATTTGTATTATTGTAACAAGTTTGTTTCAAATGAAATGCTTTATTAAATATTTTGTAGTTTAGTTTAAACTAAAGTAGTACGTATAAACTACCAAATATTTAATATTTAGCACTTTAACTAAATAACTTTGACAATTAAAACAATTAGTATCAGTACAAACTTGTGTAAAGGAACAAAATTACAGATAAATTTCCTATTTTTTTTCAACCCTTACTTTTGTAGTATAAGTAGGAAACACCCCGAACGGGACATAATTTGTTATATACGTTCATGGGCCAAAAGATTTGTCTCGGGTTGGGAATCGAACCCACCACCTCAGTAGCGATGTGAAGATTTACTAACCCCTACGCCATGTCAGGTGATCTAATCTATGAATACGTTGTCTAGTGCCTAGTTTTAATGAAAGATAGCAATCGATATATCAGAGAATTAATTTATTAAACGTAAAAAGAACATTGTCTTTAATATTGTACATTTCTAAAACGACTGTGTAATTGTTTTTAAAAACTATACCGGTAAATCTACTCGGAGAAGAATACTCGCAGTTAAAACTTTTGGATGGAAGATAGACTATCGCATGAAATAGACATGAACTAGCTCTTCAAAATTTACATAAAACCTACGCCGAAAATTTGTAGAGCAGTAGTTTGGTTATAGACACCGCAATTTATTTCAGCTAGACACGCACATTTCGGGAAGTTATTGATATGACAAGATTTCAGTTGCTATTTGACCGAGTACCTCATACAAAGGTTTCTTTATGTACATGATATTTCTCCTATTCGCTCATAATTGTTTTAAGCTAGGTCATGAACTAATTTTCATCTAGATTCTCAATTTACTAGATTCCACTCGCAGTTTTGCAGTTTGAAATTATGTACGTCAGTCCTTAGCGTTAAAATTTTCTTCGTACAATTTTTTATCAAAATCGTCTGTGCTTTTAGGAATGGTAATTTTTTTTATTAACATATGTTTTTATGAAATGGGATTATTGAGATGGTATTTAAATAATATTTTTAGTGCCCACCTGCTAAAATTTGTTGACAAATTCAACAAATATTCAGCCGACATTGTAGACGCTGATAACAAAGGTAAGGTTAAATTTAAGTGTTACACGAAGTGCAAAACATTATAAAAGTATGTTCACACATACTTTTTTAATGTCAATTATCACTAACACATTCGTGCCAGGATCAAGCAATTCGTAGGATGTGATCTCTGCCTCTTCTTAAGGGAATAAACCATGAAAATGCGTATACATCACCTTTGAATACCTATTCTTTACTTTAGTGATAACGAAAATTGAGACATAGGTCACACATACTTAGGACTTGGCAAAAACTTTTGAAGACATCTCTACATAGAAAAATATGGGCCAAATTAAATAATAGGAAGCTGACGACTTTTAGAATTGCAGGTTTGCATTAATAGAGTCCCTCCTTTAATTAAAAGGATTTCTTCTGGTTTTCATCCTCTGATTAAAAATAAAACAAGTATAATTTTGGTTGTAGAATAAGCATAAATGAGTGTTGATTTATTTCAAGAGAAAATTCCACCAAGTGCCAGAAAGTAACTCTGAAATATAGAATATTCAAATCAAAACGGAATATTAAAATTTTTATTGAAGTCCCAAATGATGTAAACGTTATTCATAACAAGCAGGTGCCTGCTACTTTGTCAGCGTGACCTACCCGTTATAGGTACAGGTACAATCTAAATAAAAAAGTTGCCGATGTCCTGTCTCAGACTCCAGACTATCTGTGTACCAAATTTGGTTTCAATTGGTTTAGTAGTCTTCGCGTAAAAGCGAGACAGACAGACAGGCAGATATTCATAATATGAGTATGGAAGTATGGATTTGGGACATCATTTCGTCATGTTTAAAATCATTGGTTTGAGTATCGTTAAGTCTTGGATAGACGTACTGCCGCGTCGCCGTTGGCGCCAATGTCTCTGAAACGACTGTCAATAACGCTATTTATGATCATTCCCGGAAGTTTAACTGTTTTAATTACGAACTTTCTTTCTTCTTTCTCTATGCTGTTACCACGCTATATTTCTTTATACAATATACCACTTAGTATGAATTTTAGCTTTAGATATGTTTTGTCGATTCATTCACAATTATTGTTATCTATATATATAAAAGAAAGTCGTGTTAGTTACTGCACTTATAACTCAAGAACGGCAGAACAGATTTGGATGAAAATTGGTAGGGAGGTAGCTTAGAGCCAGGAGACGGACATAGGATACTTTTTATCCCGTTCGACAGCGTTCCCGTGTGACTTGACATGAAACGTCAGTCACTATAAAACGTGATATAACAAAAAAGAATCAGACTTGGAATAACAAAAAGCAAATGACAGCTATGTAATGACGTATGGATGACAATTTGATATTTGTAAGAAATCAATATTCAAACTATTTCTGGAGTGAAATGTGGGATTTCTTGGCGGAAAAGTGAAGCGTCATGTCTGCAGTTTAGTTTTATTTTCTAAAATTTGTGATATTTCTAACATTAATGTGTTATAACGGTGGATTATTAACCGTTAAGTGTTTGTGAATATACATGAGTGTTGGTAAATCAAACAAAGCAGTGCAACATCACTTTTCAAATTCTCTTATGAAGTCCATGTGAGATCTCAGTATAGTCCCACATCTTTACTGAGGACTCAAGGGGCTTGGGGAAGGATATCTCATTTACCATTTATCATCTTTATCACCACTCATTCTCATTTACTATGAATTATATATTATTAATATATCACTTACTTGACACTGGCTAAATGTGCTAGACGCACGAAGCCATTATTTAAAAGGAAGAAGAAAAAAATAGTTAACAATTATAATGTAATGATAGTGCCATTGCCCATTCGTATTAACAGTGAAGTGAACTAAAATACTCGGTATTGTTGAAAATATGAGTTTTGAAATAATTTTTTAGGTAAATTGAAGTAAAGTGAAGTTTAATTCATAATGCCGCGAGCAAGACGATCGAATCTTTCCCGACAAAGCCGTAATGCAAGAAGAATACGAAATACTGCAAATGAAAGGACTGAAAAAGAACAAGAAATTGCACGTAACCAGCGCCGCGATAGTATGGCTTCGTGCTTCTCAATAAATAATAATAAAACAAAAAAATGTCGTATACCTAGAGCAACCTATGTACTAACATACAGAAATAATAATGAATGATTAATGCAGGTATTTAATTTTATTGTATTTAGAAAAAAAACACATTCTGCTTATTTATTTCCATTAAGGCGGAACAAAGTTCGCCGGGTCAGCTAGTTGTCTTATAATAATGTCTTTTCTATTATTTTCACTGCGGATCTCAGTTTTTTTTATGTTCTCTTCACCGTTTTGATCTGAAAACGGTCTGATAGGTCGTTTAATCCGGGGCTCCCTTCCACATTTACTCCCTATATTCATTTAGTTACTCTTCTATCATCTATTGGGTGTTTACCATTAAGTATGTATATACAAAAAAAAAAATGTATGTTTAGCCGTTAGTTAGGATTCAATAGCACAAGTTCTTAATAATAATACTTATCTTGGAACTAAATAATTAGTTAATTTAATTTACAATGCATATTTTTCGCCGCACTTTAACTTAATATTTTTTCCATTCATAGATTTTTCGTAACGATCTCTTCTGCCTTAATTCTGATTTCATATATCTTCTGTCATACCCAACATTCGCTTCAAAATATAAGTATTTACATAAGCACAATATACACCCATTTACACTACTTTAAATCAGATCTGGCTGCTTATAAGCCCACTGAAAGTTAATAATATGTCCCATTCGTTTTCATAATATTCAATACCTACTCAATATATTTATTGCTCTCTACGAACAGTTACAATAGAATGTTAATATGCATTACAGTTCGATGTGGACCCTGTCGGGCACGGCAAGTAGAAGTGAGGACGATATATCCTTTAATTAATAATAAAATATTTACCAGTTCAAACACATATTCTATTTTTTTTGCCAAATACTCTATTTGCCAAAATACAGTGTAAATTATGTGCTGAGAAATACTTTAAGCAAACAAAAACAGAAAGAAGTAACGAATCGTCTGCGAAACAAAAACAAGTCAGTTTTATAGCGTGTGTTTGTCGTGTCACGTGCAAGTACCTACCTAAGTAGAATTTATTACTTGCAAAGTTTCCAACAATGTAGAATGGCGTAATTCCTCTGTAATCTACATTATTGCACGGAGGTAAAACATACATTTTAAAACTACATATACCTACATATAATTATATTTTTTTTTAAATAGTTTCAATGTTATTAAGACATAATACCTGTGTGTAGAAGACATGTCTAGAAATGTATTAACATTTTATTTCCTATCGAAAAAATCTGTCAAAGGCAGTGGCCTCCGCCCTGCAGTTGACAGAAACGAACCCTGTCTTAGCAAGATGTAGCTAAAGTGTTTTTCTTGCGTTCAACGTTTATTTTGTGAAGTAACGCTGTGTAAACGCGAGCTCTATTTCGTTTCAACTCACATGCATATATTGATATATAATTATGTATGTAAGTATGTATGGTATACATAAGATTTTTTATTTCGTTTTTTTAACAAAGATCTTTAACCAAATTTAATCCCGTACCTACAAATTTATATACAACTTCTAGGGTTGGCTAGTAGAGATCTCTTCTAGAGATAAGTCCACCTTTGTACTTTAAGTTTTTAAATACCTTTAGTAATCTATTTATGTTTTATGAGCAATAAAGGATTATTAATACCTTTATTCTATTGAAAAAGCATCTATATATAAGCAAAGTTTCCTTTTAGCACCGATGTCTGTGGTATAGGTAAAATGTAAAGTGGTGAGAGGTGGTTAGCCCTTTGCCCGCGTAAACACTCGACAAAATCCCTTTACCTTGGTCGTAGTTTATACCTATCGGTTCAGCGGGCAGAGTGGCGGGTAGAGTGGCGGGTAGAAACTATTGTTTTTTTATAACAAAAGGCGGCACTAAGCCATGCGGCCCCCCTGATGGTAAGTTGTTGAATACCGCGGACTATGGACTCCTGCATTAACAGGGGCATCAATAGCAGTTCCTCTCTAAAAACAACTGCATGACCGGGCAGAGTAGCGGGTGGAAATTGTTGTTTTTTTCATACCACAAGGTGGCATTAAGCCATACGGCCCACCTGATGGTAAGCTGATAAATACCACGGACTATGAACGCTTGCAATACCAGGGGTCTTGCAATATCACTAGCAGTTGCAAACTCTCTAAAAACAACTTCATGGCCATTTGAGCCCCATGAGGGATCCTAGCAAGACCTAAGAAACCCCAATCCAACCTTACCTGCGAGTGGTGCACTTGCCGATCTACGGACGAGGCTCTGGCGAACATAACAGTGCCCGCTCGCCAGCTATTACGTGGGACTAGCTATATAGTTCACGTGTGGGCGTATAATATGCTTCTGCCTATCCCTTCGGGGAAACAGGTTTGTATGTATATACTCGTATGTGTGTAATCTCTTGGGAAAAACCTCACCAGAAAGCTGATATCAAAATCCAATTGTAAGATAGTAACATCAAGAAACAATGTAACGTTTTGCATTGAAACAAAGAACCCTGTCTATCTGTTCTTAATAACTAATAATTTTATCTACAAGGCACAAAACCTTATCAGCAAAATCCGCTCTACCGGAATAACAAATAGTATGAATATAAAAATAACCATTGTTGCCAACAATGATATTGATGGCATTATCAAATTGTACTGCGATCTATTGAACTTTACTCCAGTCACAAAATACTTATTTGATAGTTAGAATTGACGTAGTTTTACGATTAAATTGCCTTTGGTAATGAAAGTGTAGTCTATCATTCTGAGCAGTTGTATCAAAGCGATTCGCACAATGCCGACCCCCAATGATAGATCATATATTTCATTTTTCTTATTTATTTAATTTCGTTGTAAGTAAAATGTTTAGTAGTAAATTAGTTTAGAGAGAGTTGTAATTTGATGAAACGCTAATTACTCCGCGGAACTAGGTAGTCGGGAACAGTCTCTAAGTTAATCTGAGTCCACAGAGATGATGGAATAGCTGGATGAGTTACCGTTTGTGTCGCATTTGACAACGAACGCTTACGTGTTCGGAGCGCACGTTATTTGCAGCACATCTGACGACCGATATGGCGTGTAGGTCAGTATACCTGCACTCCTAAGTTTCGATTCCCACACAGGACAAATCTTAGTGTGCGTGAACACGAATATTTGTTCGGGTCTGGGTGTTTTTTATGTATATGAAGTATGTATTTACATAAAAGAAATTTGTAAGTATGTTTATTCGTTCTTTAGTATCTATTATATAAGTTCTGAATAATACTGGGTGTACAGGGATCCTACCAAGACCTAAGGAGCCAAAGCCAACCTCACCTGCAAGTGGTGCACCTGCCGATCAACGGACGAGGCTCTGGCGAACATAACAGTGCCCGGTAAGCAGCAATAGGCTCGCCACCTATTACGTGGGACAAACAGTATAATTGGCAAAGTGTGGGCGTATAATAAGCCTCTGCCTACCCCTTTAAGGAAACAGGCGTAAATGTATGTATGTATGATACTTTTCTTGGAACTAGAATTGGCGTGATTATAAGAGAATATTTATTTATTATATATTTTTATTTATTTCTTTATTATTATCATTTATTTATCTGCCTCGGCCAATCCACATTGGGATCGCGTAGTAGTAGATGACCTGAGTCCTATCACTTTGGTTTGTGACGGGGGCTGAGCGACAGTCCAGGAGTGGAACTTTAGTTAGCGAGTAGCGATAGTGTTTAGATGGGAGTTATGGTTGCAAAGTCAAAGCCATCGCAGTGAGGGAGACTTGCCTTAGGGCGCTGCCATTTATGATTTTCATTACAACGCACATGCATACTAGCAAAAGCATACTACTTAACATGTAGTATTAATCAAAAGATTTGCTAAAATGTTTAATATGGTTGTAAAGGAAATCAATAAATTCTCCAATTAAATCATTTGATATATTTGTATAAAAACATTTGTTTTCAATGACTAAGGCGTCTTTTGAAACCACACGGCCAAGTCATCAATAAGAACTTCGATTTCCACTACAAAACTACAACACGATATTCGCAGAAAAATATTTTACAGTATATTGAAGCGGTCTATTTTGGAAGTGAGTTTATGACTAACTTGCGATGCCGTCATCTGGGATTACACTCTATCGGCAGTTACGCTCCATAGTAATAAAAACGAGTAACCTTGATACTGGATTATATAGAATGGGCACTTCATCTTTGATCGCTCCCGGCCGCTCCGAGACACCACTCAATAAACGCATGAATTAGGTAAACATTTATCTTTTTTAGTAGATATTTTTATTTGGGTGTATAGGGACCCTACCAAGATCTGAGGAGCCCAAGCGAACCTCACCTACAAGTAGTGCACTAACAACGGACGAGGCTTTGGCGAACACAAAAGTTACCGAAAAGCGTCAATAGGCTCGCCACCTATTACGTGAGACCAACAATATAATTGGCGAAATGTGGGCGTATAATATGCCTACCCCTCCGGGAAAACAGGAGTGAATGTATGTATCTATGTAAAATATGGCCGTGTGCCTTTTGTCGCGTTGGCGCCAAAACTCCAATTTGCAATTATATATAGCTTGTGAAAGCATTTGGTATGTAATTGTGTAGTCATCAAAATAGTTCATAAGTATGATTCATGAACCGGCTATTGTTTCGCTCATTTATAATAATGTCTCTCACATTCACACCAAATGTTTTTATTCCAAGATAAGTATCATTAAGAACTTGTGTTATAAATACTAAATAACGTATTAACATACTATTAAACACTTTTTTATTTGTAAATACATACTTAATATACATATGAAACACCCAGACCAGAAGAAATATTCATGTTCATGCACACAAAGTTTTGTCATGTGTGGGAATAGAACCCACCTCTATGCCATATTGGTTGTCAAAATATATACTCTTCTTCCTTCTCTGCTCCCAGTTTACCTAGGGTCACTGCAGTGCGTCTTTTCCTTCCGTGGTTCACCTTGGTAATTCGTAATCGAATCATTCAGCCTTCTGTCGATCATATAATTCTTCAGGCACTCAATCCATATTTCCTTTTCATCGTTCTCTTCTGTCCACCCGTTCACACTCGTTAATCTTCTTTTCATAATGATATTTTTTATATTCTATAGAATTATACTAGCGGCTGCGCGCGACTTTGTCGTGACCTACATTCTTTCTGAATCATTCTATCTATTAAAAAACCGCATGTAAGTCCTTTGCATAGTTCTTAGTTGCTTTCTGCTGTCTGTCTGTCCCTATGTATGGACAGACAGACAGCGGAAAGCGACTTTGTTTTACTATATAGTGAAAATTATGACTATTTTTATTCTTTATAGATAAGGAAAGGTATATGAACCAAATATTAGAGAGTTCACAGACCTTTAACACGATGTATATGTAGGCGACAGATAACAAGATCACGATCATGAAACTTGTCTATTTCATAGTTACCACCCGGAAGAATATATTTTTTATACTAGATATAAACTTCGTTATTAACTAGCCTCTGTCCGATTTGTAATTTCAAGCGCTTTATATGAAATGCTTAAGAAAATAAAAATAATTGTTTGTTTGTTGTGTCCAGTCTCCGACAGATTCAGGTCATACTCCAACACGCGGACCTAATGTGGATCGCCAGAGGAAGGTGAGTGGCGTCCTGCTGCTAGAATTTTTAAGGCGCTCAATAGGGCCTCTGGCTTACCGACCACCACATATAGCGATAAATGGAACCAACAACTTAAATTGCCTTCCGAAGCACGAAAACGCTCGATATCGATTACAATGCTGACCTCTGTGAACTGTGGCTTAATTCGGCGATCGTTTCCTAATACCGCGGACCTATAACATGCTCGCACACAATAAGTTTGAATACAAAATATACACAATCTGCCTGTCTATATATTCTTTTTTCACATGTAAGCTGTGATTTAATATTCCTATGGAATCAGTCGGTTCATCAGAAGCTGTACAATAATTTTACTTAAAGATTCATATCAAAAATCTTATAACAAAATTTGTTTCACATTTAATGTGTACATAACTTTTTTTACATAATGTTTTGAGACAATTATTTCAAAATGATTGGTTGTAATTTAGTATCGCAATTTGTTATAAACTCATTAAATAATCGTTAATAAATTTTAATAAGATGGTGAATGATGAAACGATGTGTGTTAAAAGAGACATCCATCCTAATGATAAATATATATATATATATCTATATATATATAAAAGAAAGTCGTGTTAGTTACTGCACTTATAACTCAAGAACGGCAGAACAGATTTAGGCGAAAATTGGTAGGGAGGTAGCTTAGAGCCAGGAGACGGACATAGGATACTTTTTATCCTGTTCGACAGCGTTCCCGTGTGACTTGACATGAAACGTCAGCCACTATAAAACGTGATATAACAAAAAAGAATCAGACTTGGAATAACAAAACGCAAATGACAGCTATGTAATTGACGTATAATGACAGCTATGTAATGACGTATGGATGACAATTTGATATTTGTAAGAAATCAATATTCAAACTATTTTTGACTTCTTGGCGGGAAAGTGAAGCGTCATGTCTGCAGTTTTGTTTTATTTTCTAAAATTTGTGATATTTCGAAGATTAATGTGTGATAACGGTGGATTATTAACCGTTAAGTGTTTGTGAATATACATGAGTGTTAGTAAATCAAACAAAGCAGTGCAACATCACTTTTCAAATTCTCTCAAGGAGTCCATGTGAGATCTCAGTATAGTCCCACATCTTTACTGAGGACTTAAGGGACTTTGGGGAGGGTATATCATTTACCATTTATCATCTTTATCATCAAACACTCTCATATACTACGAATTATCTCATTTACTATTGATATATCACTTACTTGACACTGGCTAAATGTGCAGGACGCACGACGCCATTATTTAAAAGAAAGAAAGTTTCTATTAAATAAATAATTGACGGACTTCTTGGCGGGAAACTGAAGTGTCATGTCTGCAGTTTTGTTTTATTTTCTAAAATTTGTGATATTTTGAACATTAATGTATAATAACGGTGGATTATTAACCGTTAAGTGTTTGTGAACATACATGAGTGTTGGTAAATGAAACAAAACAGTGCAACATCACTTTTCATATTTTCTCTCAAGGAGTCCATGTGAGATCTCAATATAGTCCCACATCTTTACTGAGGACTCAAGGGGCTTAGGGGAGGGTACCTCATTTACCATTTATCATCTTTATCACCACTCATTCTCATTTACTATGAATTATATATTATTAACATATCTCTAACTTGACACTGGCTAAATGTGCAAACCGCACGAAGCTATTATTTAAAAGAAGAAGAAATAATTGACTTCTTGGCGGGAAAGTGAAGCGTCATATCTGCAGTTGTGTTTTATTTTTTAAAATTTGTGATTTTTCAAACATTAATGTGTAATACCGGTGGATTATTAACCGTAAAGTGTTTGTGAATATACATGAGTGTTAGTAAATCAAACAAAGCAGTGCAACATCACTTTTAAAATTCTCTCAAGGAGTCCATGTGAGATCTTAGTATAGTCCCACATCTTTACTGAGGACTTAAGGGACTTTGGGGGAGGGTATCTCATTTATCATCTTTATCACCACTCATTCTCATTTCATATGAATTATATATTATTAATATATCACTTACTTGACTAAATTTAATTAATATTGCCGCGAGCAAGACTATCAAAATCTTTCCCGACAAATGAAAGAAGAATACGAAATACTGCAAATGAAAGGACTGAAGAAGAACAAGAAATTGCACGTGCCGAAACAGCGCCTTAATAGTATGGCTCGACTTCGTGCTTCTCAATAAATAATAATAAAACAAAAAATGTCGTTTATCAAGGTACTTAAGTAAAGAGCAACCTATATACTAAAATACAGAAATAATGATGAATGTAGATATTAACATTTTATGGATTTTTTCCATTAAAAAAAACACTATCGGCTTATTTATTGCCATTAAGGCGGAACAAAGTTCGCCGGGTCAGCTAGTATATATATAGATAAATGACCATGAAATTACTATCAGATAATTTTTTTTTTTTAAATATTGTTTTCAGATGGACAATCATCAAATGCCTTTCCCCGCTATGGTTGAAGCGAAGGGGTGTGTATAGATTTAAATATTCAGTTAGGCTTTTTATGTCTATGGTAACAATAAAAACGAGTTCTTATATTTAAAATTAGTGTTGATGTATTATATTTTCATCTTTAACGTCAAAACGATAACCAAGGAGTCAAGGTTATGTGAAGAGAAAAATTACAAACAATAATTATTATTATACCAAGTTATGGGGATAAGTAACTATTATGTAAATTCTTAAACTCTTAGTTGAGCTATTATTAGGTAAATAACTAAATCATTGTTTGAAAATAACCATCACAGTCACATATTACAAAAAGGTTTTCTTGTTAAATGAGATTAAAATAAACAATTTTCTTATTTCTTCAGTGTGGAGGTAAAGTCAAGATTTTAACTTTACTTATTACAAACAAAAAGTTTGTTCCAAATATTCTGATAAGTTGACACATTCATGTCGTAATTCGGAAACTCTCTTAAAAGCTCCCTGAGTACGAATAACTTTTGGCAGATGAATTTTACAAACTGCCTTTCTGAGAATTCAGAGACGCGCGAATGGTGCCAGAAAAATAATTTAATTGGCTTACTCACAGAGATATTTTATAAACTGGCATTGTCGTATGTAATATGTGAGTAAATTGCTTGTAAAATAAAGATTTAATATTTTTAAGTGCATTAACAAGTTGAATGCCGCCGGTCCTAGACAGAATAGAAATTTTTATCGTCGGTCATTTAGCGTTAAAATACTTAAAAACAAAGCACCTGAGCGTCGAGTCTCGGCGCGAGGTGACCTCGGCAACTTGGTAATCGTCGGCATCTCCGGCAGAGCGTCGACGCCCGCGGTCCGCCAGCAGCTCGATGGTTGTCCAGAACGAGCCCTCGGAGGCGCTGGACGGCGTTCGCAGCATGCTGCAGGCTGCACCCTCTCACCGGACGGCCCAAGGTGCAATGACTGCCGCCGCCATTATCCTCGCGTCAACCTGCCACCCTCTCCCCTCCTTACTCCGAACCCCACGTGTTCACACGCGATCATTAATATACCCAAACACCTTTCACGGGCAATTTCTTTCACGCTCACTGAATCACATCGATAAAGCCAGCACTTAAAATTGTTCTATTAGCTTTTAATCAAAGGTAAATTGCTTTTAGAAGCTATCGCGTTGTTGGTGTTGACTTTGATCAGACGAACATTCTTCGTCTAAATGAAACATATTACTCATGTCATGAAGTACTGTTATGGATTAAATGTTGTTTTTATTAAATTATTTGGGTGAGAAAGATACCTGATAAGATTAAGAAAACGAATGACACATTCTGCCATCAAATGAGAAACGTTTGGTGACCCGGGTCGGGTTCTGCTGCGCTGCCGGGTGACCCGGATGGCACCAACATCGCCGGTCGCGACCGGGTCATCCGGAGTCATACGACAGAACGGCCTTCACAGTCTCCAACTAATTATAATAATACTCTGATACGAATGTTGTTCGTAGTAAAACCTTCAGCTATCAAAAGTAGGTCAAGAAGAATCGAATTCGATAAATATCACGTTATTTTGATGTCCGTAAGTGATAAGTTGAAACGGGGTAGTCGTAAAGACTGTTTTAGTTGTATGGAATAATGGTATACGTTTGGTTTGGTCGTAAGCTACGTTCAAATAAAGATATTACGCGTTGGAACGGGCGCGGATCACGAGAAGTGCGCACGTGCCCTCTCCTAGCACTCGAATATGTTTACATTTTCCAATTATTATTATGTGATGCATATTGATAGTGTAAACACAAATGGGCGCGATGCCGTCACAAGGGTTATCATTGTTGACTAGACGCCAGGGTTCTCAGGAAATTGTGTTCAGTTTTTTTTTATCAAATGACACATTGTATTTTTATTTTTTTGAACATGAGAGAGACTGGCCTCCACGACACAGGGAATTCTAGTGTGGAGACCAGTGACATATGTTTTAACTATGAATTTTTTCTGAACAATAAAGCATTATTTAATAATAATATTACATAATTTTAATAAGGATAGGTCATTTTGTTTTTTAGTACTTGTTAAGAATTTATTATGTAGGTCATTCTTATCTTTATTATTGATTATAGGACTTATAAATAGAATTTTTAGACATCGGCCTGTAAAGCTTAGCTCGCGGAGAAAATATTAAGAAAAAAAAACTTTAACGAGATGTGTTACGCCTGCATACAGATTTCATAATATACTAGTTCCAACTCATGGGTTTGTTCGCGTTACTTGCAGCACACCACATACCACAGGACTCATGCGAAACTACCGAACAAATATAAACTATTCTTAGTTAATCTAGGTAATTAATGGGCCAATGTCTCTGTGGTTACTATCTTAACAGTATGCTACGATTTAACGTCTTATTGATATATGGGCTGATTTTAATTACTTAAAAAAAACCATGAGCCCTCACATTTCTTCTATCTGTTCTGTGGCTCACGCCGACCAAATAACAAATTTTACAAGATCACACAGCAATATGGCTTAAAATATCTGAGTACCGACTCCATAATAAACATATGGTTTATAAAAGACTTTAAACCGGACACTTATTATAATATACATTTTTAGAAACATATTGCCGTTTTATCAAACGTTTAATCGGACTACATTAATCAGTTGTTTTATAAGCATATGACGATATTTAATAACATGGAATTTACGTGTATAATTATTATGTTTTATCTATGAAACATATAATCACTTTCAAGAGAATTATTGAGCAAAATACTTCTTGGAATTAAGGAAAAGAATTCGTATGTATTTACTACATATCTTATGCAATAATTTTTCAAATGAAAAATGAGGAATTAATACAGATTTAAGTTTAGTGTAAAATTAGTTTTTAAACTTTAATTTGACGTCGTCATATCCTAGCATTTTCCCGGTTTCCCTAGACTTAAGCTCAGGGTCCAGGGTCTGCTCACTGGTTTTAACCAGATATGGCTAAAATTCAGTTATTACACGGAGAGACTGCCGTCTAACCTCCGCAACCCAAAGGGGAATATGATCATAATTTTGACGAACACAAAGAAATGATTTCAGGAAATTCTATGAAAAGCTAAATTGAGTCACAAGCTTTTCCTTCCTTCTAAAAATTCCTCCATCCAAACAAAAAAATACTATTGTGATGATATAAAATGATATAACTCGTCGTGTGGAAGGAAGTAGCGTCCAGCTTTCATAGAGTTCTACACTCCCATATATTGCCCAAGGGTATCGTAGAAGGCTATATCGAGGGTTCCGTGCTCAAACCCGATAAGTGACAAAATTTGCGTTTTTGGGATTAAAGCAGTAATTAAAAGAATTTATCGGTTAATTAAAAAAAATTAAACTTAAAAGGTTTACTTATTGGAATATGGAGTCGTCAGTTTTCAGTCTTCTTTTCTGAAATCGACTTATTTGATAATATCACAAGAAAAAGCGGCAGAAATTATATATCTGATGTTGTCACTTATCGGGTTTGAGCACAGAACCCTCTATATAGGGAATGCGATCTTGTGATCATGATTTATCTAGAGATTTATGGACTAAGAGTGAGCATCGCTATAACTATTAGGGATCTACCCTTTTCAATAGTTGTGGCTAGGTTACTCCCCAGCCCAAATAGATTATATCGGCGTGTATTGTAAGTATGTATAGGGATCCTATCAACACTTTAAGGACCATTTTTTTACGGAAACAAAATGCATTTACGCCGCCAGCAGTAAAACTCACTAAAAATCTTCCGGCGACGTCCGCCGCTTGTTGAGGAAGAGGCATCCCAGAACGTTTCTACGTAACCCTCGTGCAAGACATGAGTGTGGTAAAAATCTCTGGCGGTGCCATTACCACACGGCGAATCCGCAACTTTTATCCTTCGGGGAAACAGGTGTAAATATTTAAATTACGTATAAAACTCACGCATATTGTATGATCTTAGCCTGCCACCATCGCGGCAGGTTGGCGGGCAGCTGGAACCGCTTCATCTTCTTCCGCCCCATCTCCCCTTCCACCGCTTCGTCTTCATTTTCAACCTTATTTAGGGTAAAATGGTATGTTTGTGACATTCATTTAGACATTACGCAGCCTATCTGATAAGCAATGAGAATGGTAAATAGGCTGTTCATGGTTTTTTTAATGTCTACGTGGGAGACAAAAACCCTTGCAGAGTTTCTTAAGCCCTAAGTATATGACGTTCTCATGTGCTTTGAAAAGAAGCCTAACATCATTATCACCATCATTACAGCCCTATTAAGTCCAATGCTGAACTTTGGACTCCCCAATAAATTATATTCTATTAAGGGTATTGAAATCATCACGTTGTGCAGGCGGGTTGGTGATCGCAGTTTAAGCCAGCACGCAGAATGACGTTGCTGCCCATTATCCCGTAGGATTTCTCTTCGTCGACTATTAAATCTTCCCGTGAGATGAGAGGGGTTCCAACTATTCTAGGCCGGCACCACGCGGCAAAAACATAGTTAGGGTAGTCTAATATAGTTAAATAAATTTAGAAATTTAAATATTTATTGAATTATTAATAAAAAAATAGTAAAAAAAACTTATTTTATTTTTATATCATATGATGCCCACCCACTTAGTGGTTCGTTTATGGGTCAGTCGTTAGTCTAACAAGAATTTATAACTATCGGAACTTACATTGAGTTTCACCCGTTTGTCTTTATCGGTTCCTTGCTTGTCCCCCATTGTGCAAAGGTTTACTGAAAATTGCTTTGGAAAATAAAACTAAAAATTTGCGTATCGGATGTGTCTGAAATACAGTTTTTATACTAGCTTGAATTTACATTAGCTTGAAATACTTGAATTTTGTCCCCCTAAATTCCAAAATAATTATTTATTTGTAATGTTACACTTAAATTTTGAGGCCATATAGATTTTGTCACTTTGACATTTGGGTAATTGGAAATAAATTTGACAATAGTTTTTTACTTCTTTCCTATATTCACATGTGAAGTCATCATACGATTCTGGCTGAATTGTTTTTACTACACACTTGATTACATAGGGCCATTAATATACTGGTCGACAAACTTCGACCCACTCAATTATTTAGGGTCGTGTTGAACACTTTTAACTTTTTGGGTTACACGTTTTTTAAAGAAATCTTTCACGTCAGCAAGATGAGGACGACCGAATGATGGCGTGAAAGACCTAGGACAAAGCATAAAAAACAGAGTGCATGTTGATATATTACAATCCTATGCAACTTGTTATAAGTACTGTAAAATGTGGCTCCGCGGTAGCTCCGCGATACTAAGTGATTGGAAACGATCACCGAAGTAAAACAGAAGGGTGACCATTCTGGCATTGACGATCGATGTGGCGTGGAGGTCCAATCAAACTGCACTCCGCTCCTGCGGTTGTGGGTTCGATTCCCGCACTGATCAAACCCTTGTGTGCATGAATATGAATATTTGTTCTGGTCTAGGAGTGTTCTATGTATATGCTTATGTGTATTTACAAAAAAAATATATTTAGGTATGTTTATCCGTTATTTAGTGTCCATAACACAACTTCTTGTTCTTATCTTGTAACTAAGTAATTATTGAAATAGTTAGAAAATGATTATTATTTAGAGTCAAGCGCTGCGAAAGGGACGTGCTGGTAAATATGTGGTACTCGATAAGCATTGTTAAAGGCACACACATCTGTCTCCCCGGCGGGGGCCAACGCGCACTGTATCCGCGTGGTGTAATATGGCCTAAAAACCTTTTACTTTTTAACGTTCGTATACTTTTTATATAGATCCGCTATTCAAACTAAGACAAATCCGGGGAATTCCAGCCACAATGGGGAAATAGTTTAGTTGGGATGTTCAGGGCTTGACAATGATGATTTTGACGAACGATATGGCGTGGAGTTCAGTATATCTGCACTTCACTCCAGAGGTTGTGGGTTCGATTCCCACATAGGACAAATCTTTGTGTGCATGAACATGAATATTTGTTCTGGTCTGGGTGTTTTCCTATGTATATTAAGTATGTATTTACAAAAAAAAGTATTAAAGTAGGATTATCCGTTCTTTAGTATCCATAACACAAGTTTTTAGTGATAGTTATCTTAGAACTAAATAATTGGTGTTATTGCAAGAGAATATTAATGATAAAATAAAACTAAATAATAAATTGATTTTATTGTTTTATTCATATAAAAACGATATAGCATAAGTAAAGAACTTTATATCTATCGATGTCTACCGTTACATCAGAATATTACTTAGTTTATTATTTATATATCTAGAAATGTGTAAGGCTATTATAATATCTATTTTTAATCATGAGAAGTTATCGAGCTCGTTGAGAAACACAGCGAGGTGGCTCCGTTGGAACGAAGCCTTCCATCTCCTCCTGGTTTCTACATCGGCTGGACCCCATTCCTTGTTGGGCTGACTGCTGTCGCGGATACGCTGAAACGATGTTAAATAATTTAAAGATGAGAATTATTGAGAATGCTAGGACACTGAATGCAAGCCGCTTACAATTGGTCACTGGAGGTATATAGTGGAGGCCCCCCCCCGACTGGTCTCCACCTTGTCGTGGTGGGGGGGCTGAGTACCTCCCGGTAGGGCGCAGAAGGCGCTAGGGAAAAGGTTACCCAGAGATTGGCGACTCTGGCTGCCCTTAGTACTGTCTACCCGGGGGGAAACTAAGAGGGACCGTGGAGGGCGAAGCGGGCGGGCCAGGAGGGCCCGTCAAGCAGCGCCAGTAGGGTCTTAGGCAGCGGGGGCAGGGGGCCCCTGCTGTCTAACTATAGACCCTCCGAGAAGTCGGCCACAGATGCTATGGTCGCAGAAGGGGGTAGGAGGGGCGCGTCCACTGCGTTTCTCTGAGGAGGTCCTCCCGGTTTTGGTCCGGGGGACGTTGGCCGCGGGCGGGGTGTCAGAGCTGCAACCCAGGTACTGGCCCCCGTCTCTTTCTTAACAAGCGGCGGGCGTCGTCGGAAGATTTTTAGTGGGTATTACTGCTGGCGGTCGTGTCTGCCGGTGGTGAGTCCCACACACCTCTCTCGATCCCCCTTTGGCCGAGAGACAGTGCGTAAATGCATTTTGATACCGACGTACATAAATAAAAAAAAAGGTATATAGTGGAGGCCCTTTGTAAGCCGTTGGTAGAGGCCTGTGTTTCTTGACTTCCTTGTGTTGATAATGGGAATATATTATGATTCTTTCTGTCCTTTTCGTGGACTTGAGTCAAGAAAAGGTACTTGCTGTTATTTCATTCATCATTCATAGCAGCCTTATAAAGTCCACTGCTGAACATTGGCATTCCCAATAAATCACAATCTATTGGGGATATTTGCCCATAATCACCACCCTGGGCAGGCGGGTAGGTGATCGCAGCTCAAGCCAGCACGCGGATGACGCAGCTGCCCATTATCCGGTAGAATTTATCTTCGTAGACTCTTACGACTCCCCGTGAGAGGGGGTGGCACTATTTTTGGCCGGTACCACTCGGCACACTGCTAATTAGATAATATCAATTTCGATGGATTTATTATTACCTTACAAATAAGGGCTTTATTTATTTTTAAGGCAAATATACAACAAAAGGCATTCTTTACAGTATAGTTAGCAAGATTTATTACTATGAGAACTATCTGCATTTGAACCTCAAAAATGCCTCATCTTTTAGAGACCTTAATGCTGAGGGTATGTTCAAAGGTAATTCTGAGATATTTTTTTTTGCTTAGTTAGAAGGTATAATATGTTCACTATTTAACAATACAACTAGACATACATCATCAAAATAGTATATATAAAGCGATTTTATCATCAATTTCGAACAGTATATTAAGACTATGAATAAAAAGACAAAAGTATCATCCGATACTTTGAATAAAAATTAAATATATACCTGCAATAACGTTCCTCTCGATGTGTGGATAACGTACATGGCATACAAGGGGATGAGAGATACCGAGGAGAGTGCGACAATCCACCCAGAAATGCCGGTGGCCTCCCGGAGTGTGTATGTCGTAATTACCTGAAGAAAATGTATAATGTATCCAATAAATATGCAATGGTGCATGTTCTTTTTGAAGTTGAAAGACTTGTAGATGACGATTAAGTGAAATAAAGGCTTTTAAAAAGATTTTTTAGACCAACACACGACGAATCAAGACTTCTGTTACATAATAAAGCTCACTAAATATGTAACAGTGTATTCAAACCCTTGTCAATGATAATAAATTTATAAGACTCGTCAGCCGTAAAATATTAACTTTTTTGTATGTTTTTTTAAATTATTTATAAAATTTTACTTTGCACTGCTGTTGATTATTTTATTTTGTAAAATATCAGAACTGACTATCAGCAAATAAGGAGCAGCACGTATTGGTGGTTCTTTAATAATAATTTATTTCTTATAAATATAGCCTAATTATAATTATATAAGGAGGAACAACAATTTAAATAAGAAAAATCAACACAAACAACGGCTGCCGTTCGAGTCGCACACTGCAAACCGGCTGGTTCTTTTTCAAACATACCAACACGAAAAAATAAGAACAAATAAACAAGATACTCAAAAATAGGTTTACCCTACAAAGCAATATGTATTTCATTTCATATGTAACTAATATGATTTCAAAACTGTACTCAATTCTCACCACCAATATGATAGGGATCACATACTTCCATTGCCACACCCACAACCAGTGCAAAGGCTCGCCAGTCATAAAAAGGATATCTCGAGACAGCTTCTGAGGGCCGTATGTGTATAGGGCTGCCACAATTTCCAACAAACACACCACTGGCACACAGGCAATGGCCACGTGGGAGTCTAATAAAGTTATCACGTGTAAACCGCCCTGGAAAATAAATAATTATACATACTAATATTAAAACAGTTAATGGAGAGGCCTATGTTCAGCAATCTTACTAAAATTATAAAGTGGAAAGATTTAACCTTTCTATTTGCATTGAGTAGACTTCAAAAACGGTTGTAAAAAATAAATAATAATGTCTAACCATTGCAACAATTATCTAGTTCCAAGATAAGTATCATCAAGAACTTGTGTTATAGAAACTAAATAAGAGATGAACATACCTACTTATGTTCTTTTTGTTTTGTAAATACATACTTAATATACATAGGAAACACCCAGACCAGAACAAATATTTATATTCATGCACACAAAGATTAGTCCTGTGTGGGATCGAACCCACGACCTTAGGAGCGGAGTGCAGGTATACTGACCTTCACGCCATATCGGTCGGCAAAGATTTGTAAGTTTCTTTATCCCGAGAAAATATTGAGTAACACTATTATTTTACTAAGCCCGAGTCAAACTAGAACTACTCCCAGAACAGACACCGAGTCCCCAGATTATATTACCGCTATTGTGACATAATATGTCTAGACTCTTGGCATCATGTCAAGGCCTAAATAGGTATTTGTTATGGCAGTAAAAGACTAGCATAGCAAATAACTATTCGGGAAATGAGATACTCAGGGAATTTGTCGCTCCAGTATCTTCTTAACTTTAAATCTGATTGGATGCCTACTTGTAGTTAGTTATTTATTTTTTACCGTGTAACATCTTACTACAGAACTAGCAACATAAAGTATAAAGTCAGTATTATTTTTAAATTCAAGTTTGGCTCTACAGCCTTATAATAATGAACGTCATCTGAAAAACCAACGCGCCCATTTTAACTGGCAGGATCTAGAGAAGAGAATAATGGGGCAAGGAACTTCTCTAGTTTTGTTCTCCTTCCAGGACCATAATTACTTAATATTACATATATAAAATTACTTACTAAACACTAATAAATGGGTTTATAAGGATCCTACCAAGACCTAAGGAGCCCAAGCCACCCCAACTGCAAGTGGTGCTGATCAACAGACGAGGCTATGGCGAACATAACATTGTCCGGTAAGCTGCAATAGGCTCGCCACCTATTACGTGGCACCAACTATATAATTGGCGAAGTGTGGGCGTATAACTTTTAATAAAGAAGAACTGTTTTTGAAAACGGACTTAACATTTTCTCCTTACTAATAAACTAGCGTCTAAGCCTTCGCAAGCAAGTCACGCCTACAGTATAAAATTGGGCAAGCCAGGTTTTTCTGGATATAAACTAACGTCCTAACGGTTAAAGCGTTATTTGATCATCAGACCTATCTATACCTACCTATCTGACGATATTTCAGGCATATGAACTTCTAATACTATAATAGGTTAGAGCCTAATATTATTTTCATAGATATTATACAGAATTTCTCTGTAAAGAGCGTTTCAGTCAGTATATATCGCGGCTTTACTACTATAGGGGCACATCTCAAAACAAATTTTAATTTAGTTATGATCGATTTTGTGAAAATATAAAGTGAAAATAATATACTCAATAATCTTTAAACGCGTTTTCCCAAAAATCATGATTTTTCGAATTGGGCCCCTATAGTATGACATGTGCGATATACAGTATTTTTAAAATGTATTAAAAGCAGGTAATACATACTGAAAAGTATGCTATAGGCCGAAGTTTTTATCAGTAGCGTCACGGAATACGGTAAAAAAAAAAGAACAGGAAAAAAGGAATACAATATTTTCTATTACGTGTTTTCACTTATTTTTTGTATACTGGTAGTGCGTATACGTTATACTGGAACAGAATTAATATGAAGTTCAAGCCTCATTTTTAATTCAATCAACTCCCTCCCTTAGAAGCTTAAAAAATTACATTTCAACAGCAGGTTTAAAATTATCACAAAACTGATTATATTAATTAATAATATTACTATGTCATGGTAAATTACAGTTAACTCTGTTTTTATAACAAGTGAGCACATATTCGTGTAAAACTATTCTGGGCTTGATATTGGGCTTAGGGCTCCCCTCACAAATCAAGGGGATATATATTAACATCATACTCCACTACGTAGATTCGCGTTGAATAAGGGGGTAAGAAGATAAAATGATACAAAGGAATATAGGTTATGTGATAAAGTAATTCCAATAATAATACTTACCTCTGTGTTGCATATAATAGAAATAGCGAAGAGTATTAAACAAATAAACAACGTTAAAATTGGTTTCTTCCTTCGTAACGATGGCAATTCATCCAGCACTCCAGCTATCACGGCTTCTATTGTCACAAACTGTAAGTCACAAAACAAATGAATGATTGATGATTCTTTAAAGAGCTTAGAATTCTGTTAAACCCTTAATTGCGGAAGCTGGAAAAAATAAAAAGCAATATTAAAGCGTGGTTTCATTTACATTTACATATATATTTTTTCGTTCTAGAAAAACAACAACTACCCTACAAGGAACTACCCCCCACGGTAGGAGGAGGGAGATAATGCCCCCGCATACCACACACCCGGCGTGTGTGGTTATGTCGGACTTGAACCTCTCCCTAAAATCCCGTAAGCTTAGTAATAAGCCTTTAGTATTTCTACTGTAAAGGCGACATCTGTAGCATATATATATTTTTTAATTCTCTTCATACTACTTTCTCAGAGTTACTGAGTGTTGTCCGTGTAATACCGACCTAGAGTAGTGCCAACTCCGCTCATCTCACGGGGAGTCATAACAGTAGGCGAAGAGAAATCTTACCTACTGGCTTGAAATGCGATGATCATACCGCCTGCCCAGCGTGGTGATTACAGGCAAATATCCCCCATAGAATGTAATCTATTGAGAAGGCAAATTTTCAGAAGCGGACTTTATGAGGCTGATATGATGACTGAGTGTTACATTAATGAATCTTTTTATCATTAATACGATTAGTTATTATTTTTTTACACACAGGTATTTTGTTAGTACCAGTTAAACGTCTAGAACTGTATATCTACACGCTCACGAATAGTCAATATTTTAGTTACTAAATTATAGCCACGGGCAAATTCTCCGAAGCGCGATATATTGCTTGCTGTGGATAACTCATTTCCTTATTTGTTAGGAATACTACGTACTACAAAATATTAAATAATCTTAAAAAACTTAACTTAATAAACTTTTTTAACTAAAATAGTACCAATTTGTATGTGACCTCTACCCTAGGCTCGAAGACCTGAGTAACAGTTGTAACAGTTTGTAACTTAAGTGTGTGTGTCCACCCCATCATAGCTCATCCTATACCCCATTGAGGGTAGGCAGAAAGTTTTAGCCCAGAGATCACTAGATGACACCGTTTAACAAAGAATCCATTTATGGTACCGCTCATATCTCTCTTTATTGTTGTTTTTCACACAAATATTCATACAGTGTACCGGTTTATCGGTGTCGAACCCACTATCTTAAAATCAGAGTACAGGTTTACAGATCACCAACCCATATCGATAAATTGATTTTCAAGACAAATTATACTAACCATACTATCAATACCAAGGAAAAAAAGCATGACAAAGAATGTAATAGCCCAGAAATTAGGCGCCGGCATCATGGTGACCGCCGCAGGGTACGTAATGAAGGCCAGCCCAGGACCAGCAGTGGCCACGTCTGCCACCGGCACGCCTGCTCGTTCTGCCGCGAAGCCCAGCACGGAAAACACCACGAACCCAGCCCAAATACTCGTCCCGCTGTTCACTAGAGGTATTATTATTGATGACCTGGAACAAGGGCCGTAATTGTCATGAGACATTAGAGTAAATTATTGTTTTATAAGCTCATGAGGGTGCTGTAAGCGGCATCTATAGTCATTACAACGTATGTAGGGGTTATGGACCCTTTACATATTTTTATGTATACCTTTTTAATGTACAGCCTTATTTTATAATCAGGTGTAATTTGACAATTATTATATTTATGGATCATTATCGCGCTTATGTGTGTTCGTACAATTTATTAATAAAGTGGTTAGAACAATAAATAAATAAAACTTACCGTAAGTTCTTATAATGAAATCTGTTAAAACTAGCCATGCTCACTAAACCACCCCAGCCTGGTCCGAGAGAGTAGAACAGCTGTGTAGCGGCATCGGCCCAGACCTGCAAGGTTAAACAATATGATTCTTCAAAGTCTTGTATACTACGTAACCTGTATTTTACTTTCTAGAGTTCCTATGAGCCGTGATAGGCGACTGTTAAAATTTACACAGTTCTCATTTCTACAGCAAACCGCGCTAAAAGTGGATAATTATGAGCATAATTAGTTTCATAATCATACAAGAAGTATTCTTGTAGTTTATTTACTAAATTTTATCATAAAGGTGAACATTAATCCAAGTAGGCTGAATGGATGATGATTTTTGGCAAGCATGAAGACTTTGATGTAGTTTATAACTTTTATTTTGAAGATAAATTTCATTTATCGTTCGCTTTAACTTGGATGAAGTTGAGGGAAGAAGCTAGTAAGCAGGAACTTACTTTCGGATTTTTCAATTGCTCCCAATCAGGTAAAATATAAAACTTGATGCCATTCCAAGCGCCTGGCAATGTGACTCCTCGGATGAATAGCACAGACAAAACCAAGTACGGGAACGATACGGTGAAATACACGATCTGAAAAGAATACCAGAGTTATTTCTGGGAAACTATCTTTATGGACATTTTCCCACAAATATGGAAATATGGACAGTAATTGTCAACGAGGCAAGACGCCCAATAACAATGCCATAAAATAATTCGTCTGAGGTAGCAATAAACCTAAGGACCTGTAAATTATTGTTAAATTATATTTATATAATTATGATAACAGGGTGGCAGGGAGAATAGGGAGTATAAGGATCCTATCAAGACCTGAGGAGCCCAAGACAACCTCACCAGCAAGTAGTGCACCTGCCGATCAACGGACGAGGCTCTGGCTAGCATAACAGTGCCCGGTAAGCGGCAATAGGCTCGCCACCTATCACGTGGGACCAACTATTCAATTGGCGAAGATTGGGCGTATAATATGCCTCTGCCTACCCTTTCGGGGAAACAGGCGTGAATATATGTATTATGTAATTATGATAACTTTCAGTGTGTACGGAAAAACTATGTAAGTTTATTGGACATAAATAAAATAAATAAATATTATATTTACCATAAAAAAAGAATGCAATCATCATCTTACCCATTCATTTATCTCTGGGCAAATACCCCCAGTTTGACAAGCTGTTGGGAAGGCAAACGTTTGGCAGTGCTGCCGCTCATAAGCTAGACGGCGGCCAACTGTTAGAGGGTAATTACTGAAATAAATTGATAAACTCTATTGTATAACAGCAGCGTTTATATTCCAAAAATTACCCACTGAACGTTAGCCGCCTTCTGGCTTATGGGCGAAAGAGTGAACTTTATATGGCTGAAATGATGATCTCTACCATTTAACGCGCTACTACTGAGCATGAGCCCGTTCTCACATTACAGAATTTAACTATCAGTCAATGAAAAGTTTGCACATCATATTATTATTGTATTTTTTACTATTAAATAACACACTTATAAAACTAAAATAAATTCGGCAAACTGCTCACAGTATGTTGACAAAAGAGGCGCTTGGTTTTTTTAAAGTAACTAATCTTACTTTTATAATAGATTTAAAAAAATATATTTTGTAGCATAGTTAGACATTTTGGAAAAGATAAATATCCCATTATACTGCATGCATTAAAAAAGGCATAGCATACCTTCAAAAGCATAGGAGCGCTGAATATCAAATGCCTCGCAAACGGTCTACCAACCAAGAAATGACTTTTGCAAACGTTGCTTAGATGCTTAACCACCCGAACCGGAGAAATTACCTTAATAAAGCTGCGCAGTCTCAAACAGTACTGCAGTTTTAAAATTTCGCTAGAATACAAGCAATATACGTACTCGCCTTACAAATGAATTTTATTTTTAGTGGACTCAAAATACCTTTCCGACGCTCTTGACCCCGTTGCATATGCAGAGATACACGATGACCCAGCAGATGACATTGCACCAGAAAACAGGCCACACTATGCCACCAATTTCATTAATGCTCGCAGACGTTCGCAGAAGTCGAATGCTGTTATATATTTGAAACGTTTAATTTTCGTTTAGGAAAAAAAAGAACAAAGACTCTTAAATCTAACACGAATGAATTGAGTATCATTGTGTGCATAGAACCGGGGTTGCGGGATGGTTCGAAAGTGTTACCGCGGCCCTGGGCCATAAAAGGCTCAAGAAGGAAAATATGTCTATTTTTCAGTACATGTATCATATTCTAAATCACTTAAAATCTTTATTAACAATATATTTAATTTGAGTAACGTGAGTGAAGCCTGACAATGCCAACGATTACGCGCAGTGTATAGTGCTTTTCTTTTGAGATGATAATCTGAGACACTGTCTCTGAGCTAGAACGCAAACAAACAGAGAGACGGACATAGTCAGACTATAAGGGTCCCTTGTTAACTAAGAACACATACTTTACTCATTATACGGAAATAAATTGCAGTTTATATTTCAATAAAAGGCAGTTAAAATCCGTAACATATATATGTACCCTCTCTCTATTTCTTTGAATAAACATTCACCGTTACGATGCCTATGATTTGTGACAATGTAATTGAAAGCTTTCCTTATCATAAAACCCGTAAATAGCTCCGTAAAGTCATTATAAAACAAATATGCCTAGGATTTCGCTAGCTACAGCATCATTTAGCATAAATCTACAGTATAGCGTGATGCGCTACTATTCAAAGGCAAAATATTTAGCGCTGCAGCGGCACCATTAAACCTATATTATAAACAGAGACCTTTGAAAATGTCTGGCTATTTCAGGGGATTTTTGGTATACTGGAGTCATTTCTAACTTTCCACAATAACATTTTAAGTGTAATGTAACATACATAACATCACGCCTGTTTTCCCGAACGCCTAGGCAGAGGCATATTATACGCCCACATTTCGCCAGTTATATTGTTGGTCCC
Source organism: Musotima nitidalis (assembly GCA_949126915.1). Classification (NCBI taxonomy): domain Eukaryota; kingdom Metazoa; phylum Arthropoda; class Insecta; order Lepidoptera; family Crambidae; genus Musotima; species Musotima nitidalis. The sequence continues at coordinate 6,914,578 of OX421415.1, read as the reverse complement.
ACGTAATAGGTGGCGAGCCTATTGCCGCTTACCGGAAACTTTTATGTTCGCCAGAGCCTCGTCCGTTGATCGGCAGGTGCACCACTTACAGGTGAGGTTGGCTTGGGCTTGTTAGATCTTGGTAGTAACCCTATACACATTGTGAAAAATGTAAATAATACCAGTTAAATTAGTGTCTAGAGTATATTATTAAATTTCGTTTAATAAATTTACCACCAAGACGAGTACTTGGTCTTATTGGTGGTATATTGGTATATTGCTTACGTGACATAAGTTGGCAAAAAGTATTTTCAACTTCAAAGAAATCCATTAAAATAATATGCCAAGATCATATTGGCTTTACAACATACTTATAGACAAACAAAAATAGTAATAAGGAAATCTCTTACTGAAAGAATTCGTCTTCTGGAGTTGTTATTGATCCGTTAGAAATAAATACACTTGAGTTACCTGTAATCTAAAAATACAAGGATTAGTTAAATGTTTACATAAGCAAACTCAGCGAGACTTGTGGAGAATAATGCGGCTAACAATAATATAATAATCAGTGTAGTGTCATTCAGGAAACATTCTAAATAGCACTATAATGCGCTCGTCATAATTTTATAGAAATCGGTTGTTACGCCTTCTATGCCAAAGAATATCCTAAGTCGCAACACCCTTCAAACTTCAGTAGGTATTGTTCAAAGGTCAAATCTTTTTATTTCATAAACTATTAAATAGTAAAAAGTTAAAAACAATCAAAACATGATTACACTGAAATTACTAAGCTTAGATTCACTTACATGCAACAAAACAATTAAAAAACAAAAATATTTAAGTGTAAGTGAATCTAAGTTCCAGCTCCGAGCCACCATTCTGTAAAAGAACTAGCAAGAAACTCACAATCTTCATTTGTCTATGAAGCTATACAATGCAATTTAATATAACATTAACATTTAATATAATAGCACATGACAATACTAGTAGTATTTCTATAATTATGCAATATATCGTAGACTTTAGACTAATGAATCGTTTGAATAGTCTGTCAGCTAGGTACTTCTTCATAGCCCTGCTAAATAGAGAACTCTTACCTATTGAAATTCAGTACAAAAATATTGAACTATACCTCTGTGCACTTGTCCGTATTCCATGAATTGTTACAACTTTGCCAAGGTAATGGCGTGCTAAATGAATGGTACATATACAGTATGGGATATGCCATTATAGAAGAGAAATATACAATCGCAATAACGTTCAGAACTATCGTTGCATACCCAGCCCCTGCAAATATACAATTTGGCACTGTAATAACAATATCTCATTCCTATATGGCTTTGTCTCATGCAAAATTCAAATGATTGTGTTTCAAAGACAGTAAGGTATCTATTATTCAGATTTGAATAGAAAGCTATTTAAAACTTGTGGTAGAGAATTTCAATAAGCACTTAATAACCTTTCAATAATGGATTGATGTTGAAAATCGATATACATCCTGCACTTGAAAATTGTCCTAAAGTAGTTTCCAAGTAGACTAATGGTATCCCGCATAATAACAGTGTCAGAAAATATGGAATAAGAAATGCTCCTGCAACAATTATAGAAGAATGTAATTATTAATGTTTTATTAGTAATTTCTACTATTTAGTATAAGAACACTTATAAATAATATGAAGTGTTACAGCGTCATTGCTCTACAATTTTAAATATTAGGGTCTTATTACAAAACTTTTATTTGATAAGATGAAGACAGTATCTTATTTCTTATACATCTTGTTTTGTACTAAGACCTATAAAGTTTATTTATGGATTACTTTAGTGTGCTATGTCTGTAAGTTAGTTGTTACTCTATTAAACAACTATACAATAAACCACTACAAAATATTACATATAGGTCATAGATATTATTCCAAATAATAGTAAAATTAAAACCAAAATAAAAAATTTGGTCATTTGTAATTTTTATAAAAAGTTTTGAGCTACCGATAGTTTAACTTTCATATGCCATCTTAAAATACTAAAAGTTTGCCATTAACTAAGTACTAACCTCCACCATTTTTGTAACACAAATAAGGGAATCTCCAGATATTTCCAATGCCAACAGCATATCCGAGACATGACAACAAATATTCCAGCTGACTGCCCCACCGTTCGTGTGGACCCCCCGCCATTGCCCCACGACTGAACCAATTGGTGCACGACTTGGTCTTAGATGCTTTTATTATTATCCTAATTGAGGATATGAATGTTTACGATACCTCTCAGACACAGTATAATAATATTTTTTGACCAGATTAAAGACCATATTACCATTGACCATATTAAGAGATGTAATGTATTTTTATGATTGTTATCAACATCATCATCATAATCGACGACTGATATGGCGTGGAGGTCAGCATACCTTCACTCCGCTCCTAAGGTCGTGGGTACGGTTCCCACACAGAAAAAATCTACCTGTGTATAAATTTGGAATATAAATAAAGAAATAATATATAAATATTACATAAATATTTTCTGACACTTACACCAATTATTTAGTTCCAAGATAAGTATCATTAAGAACTTGTATAACGGATTAACATACATAAATAGTTTTTATTTTACAAAATATAATAATATACATAGGAAATAAAAGGCATATAAAAGAAATATTTATAAAATAATAAATAAATAATAATAAATATTTCCTGACAATTACACCAATTATTTAGTTCCAAGATAAGTAGCATTAAGAACTTGTGTTATGAATACTAAAGAACGGATAAACATACTTAAATACTTTTTTTTTGTGAATATATACTTAATATACATAGAAAAACACCCAGACCAGAACAAATATTCATGTTGAAATAAAAGAAAGTATTTAAGTATGTTTATCGTTAATTAGTATCCATAACACAAGTTCTTAATGTTACTTATCTTGGACCTAAGTAATTGGTGTAATTGTCAGAAAATATTTATTAATTAATTAATTTACGGTAAGTTATACCAATTGCGACTCTGGGGGTTCGCTTTGCTTCACTTTCTCCACTTCGCATCCTTTGAGATACGATTTTGATTTTAAGATTGTTATAAACATCCGAGTATCGTTATTAATTGCCCTGTCCCCCTCTACGGTCTTAAGGTACCGATAGTTACTAAGCCGAATGCTCATACGGTAGGATACGAACTCTTTAATTGATATTACATTAAATATCTGTTTTGACGGTTTTTGTATCATCTTAAGCTACATTGTTTGAGTATAAGCCTTTTCAGTGCCACATGAGCATATTATATCTATTACTGTGGGGTGTATAGGGATCCTTCCTGCCGATTACAGGACGAGGCTCTGGCAAACATAGAAGATTCCGATAAGCGGCAATAGGCTCGCCACAGTGGGACCAATAACATAAATGGCGAAGTGTAGGCATATTATGCCACTGACTATTCCTTCGAGAAAACAGGCGTGATTGTATGTATGCATGTGACTAGAAAGATAGATAGATATACTCTTTATTGACTAAAATAACTTAAAAACTACAGATTACAATGAATATTAACACCATGAAAAAGCCAATCTAGGCGGTCTTATCGCTAAAAGCGATCTCTTCCAGACAAACCGACGCAAAGGAGAGAACAGGAAAGCAGTAGGCAGAAAGCAGTAGGCACAAAAACTTTACAAGAATAAACACTAAAACTATTTGTTAAATATGAATAAAACTATTAATAAATTTTATGTTTGTTAACCACTGTATCATCACGGAATAAATTATTTTCTTTCTTTCTTTATTTTATTATATTCAATTTATGACCAAATTTACTTCACAATATTATACTTTTTGTTAAAGAAAAAGTCTGAGGACAATCGTTTAACAACTGCTGTACTGATTTTGTCAAGGCGTATTACTATCAGTTATTTATTAACCTTGATTTTGAAAATAATTAATTGGAAATACTTTATATATTTTCCACATCCACCAACTAAACTAAGTTACTCCACTATTGTAAGTTATCATTTAATCGACATACAAGTAATATGAAGAAGATTATAAAGCAGAAGTTACTATATATTTTTAATTAATTTCGTATAATTCAGAATTTTAAAGTTTCAACACCAAAACCGAAATGGCAAGTCAGATTGTCTGGTGGGAGCTGCCTCGAAGTGTTGTGGTCAGTTTCTTGCTTGCCTTTTGTTACTTTTGCTGGTGCCTGACTGTACTGTAGGACCTAAAAAAATAATAATAGTTAATGAGGACTTAGTTTTTGAGAGCATACCTATCAGATATTCTCCTAAAAAACTATGTAAGACTGCTGTTCTAACAACACAAAAGGGTAAAAGGTTAAGGGATTGTTGCGAAGCTGTTTGAAAAGTGTTATTGCGGCTCCAGGACATTGCAGGTTTTTAAATGAACATAGATGGTTTTTTGATAGTAAAAGTCTGACACACCCTTCCCCTCCTCCACAGCAGGAGACGGTCAAATTATGATTTTCCACCTGAAAAAATGGGTTTTTAACTTGCATTTGGCAAACACTTGCAATAATGGCCGAGACCTATGTACTGCAGAGTATGGTAACGGATGGCCAAACCTCAACTGCTCCATGGAATTTTTTAAACTTACAACTACAGTTTCCCCTGTTTGTTATGAAGGCTAGATAGCATCCTAGATCCACGATAAAAAAAACCTCTCTGTTCCCAACATCACTCCAATGAATGGCGTCGTTGGTTCCTAGGGTGTCGTCCCAATGGAAGTGCTGCAATGGTAGATTCGTTTGGTTCTCATAGCACGCTATTGCTGGTAGTTAACGTTTCCTTATTTATAGAAAGGTCGCAATTGCGTCGTTGGTTTCAAGCGTGTCGTCCCAATCAGACCAGACACTTCCGTGCTGATGGTTGCCCCCGGTCTGATTATCTGGTGTTCCCTCACTTACAGAAAGGTCGCCATCACCCCAATGAATGGCATCGTTTGTTCCAAGGGTGTCGTCCCAGTGGAAGTGTTGCGAAGGTTGACTCCAGTCCGGTTGACGCAACGCACAGTTGACAGAGGCTAAAACAACTCTCTGTTCTGTTGGTGTTTTCATCGAATGACTGCTTTTCTTTTCTGCCTTTCCTTGCTTCGTAGTTATTGTCTGTAAGGAATTCAACAACAAAGATAAAACTAAGATAACACATTTATTTTGAAATGTATAAGTTTTCATTAATAAATTGTTCATTCTTATATCTGCCGCTAGGACGGTAGACGGGTTTTTTTTGAAATTACCCTGTTTTAAGCACTTAATTAGATAATGTGTTTGTATAACGCTCGTTTGTATTATATTGTGATCTTAGTTTAATAAGTAAAATTTGATTCTCAAAAAGTAAATACCTATTGTAATTCTAATGAGAAATAATATAGTTCTTTAACCATAATATGGATGCATAGAGCTCCTATTAAGATCTGAGGAGCCCAAGCCAACCTCACCTGCAAGTGGTGCACCTGCCGACCAACGGACGAGGCTACAATATGTAATGAAACAGGCGTGATATCATGTATGTATGTTTAACCATAATTGTTATTACGAAGTGGAAATAGCCTTGTCAGCCAAGTTTCTTGCTCTCATTTCATTCGTTTCCACTCCAGCCATAGTGAATTTTATTTTGAACTCTATGACTCATTTTAGCCATACAAAGTCCACTGTTAGCAGCGTGGTGATTATGGGAAAATACCTCTAATAGTTTATTATATTGGAGGTATTTGCTTATTATGACCAAGCTGGGCAGCTGGTTGGTCATCGCAAATTCAGCCAGTACGAAGGATGACGCTGTTGCCCATCACCGGTTGGATTTCTCCTCGCCGACTCTTACGATTCCCCATAAGATTAGAGGGGTGGCACTATAGCACATTCTATGACAATTTGATAAATAATGAGTTTTATATTTTACCTACCACAGTATACACCAGACGTAGAGTGATGACAGTTCTAAAGGTATTCCTCAGAGCCACCAGGTCGGGGCAGAACACCTTCACGGCCGGCTCCACGAAGTTCATTACTTTGTTCCACTGAATCTTGTTGCTCTCAAATATTGTGTAATGAAGGACCTCACGTGAGTTTTTGGCCACCAAATAATTATAAATGTCTGATGGATGCGAGGTTGACTCTACAACTAAAAAAATGTTTGTTTTATTGGTAAGCCTTTGAACATCAAATGATATCTATCTAGACGACTGCATCTAATTGTAGTTTGTCCCGAACAGGACTAATCTTTCTTCGCATAAACATGAATATTTGTTCTGTACTGTGTGTTTCCCTATGTAGATTAAATTGGATTTTTTAAATATGTTTATCGGTTATTTAATATCCATAACAACAGTATTCACAAAGTACTCTTAATGATACCTATCTTGGAACTAAATAATTGATGTAAATATATCAGTACAAAAGTACGTACAAAACGAGCCTTTCTTTTCCATGGCGACTTCCTCCTCTTCTTCATCCTCAGGCGGTGGCAGCATTTCTGTGAGCGATTCCTGATTCCGAAACAGGAGGAAATTCCGCCGGGTCGAGTCTAGCAGAGGCAGCTCTAATTCCACGTGGAACGCTGTGGTCGCGCCCTAAATGAGGTTTAATGTAATTTCATTACAGATGGTATTATTTAAATTAATCCAAATTAAGTTTGTTAAAACATCCTAAATTGAAAAAAAAACAAGTAACGGGTAGTATTTATTTTATTCGAGTCTAGCAAAGGCATTTCTAATTCCACGCGGAACGCTGTACTCGCGCCCTTAATGGTGTTTAATGTATGTTCATCATAGAAGGTATCATTTAAATGAATCCAAATTAAGTTTAATTAAAGATCCTAAATTATGTAAGATGTAATGTGATATGTAATATAACTTAATTATAAATGGTGTAATTAATTTAAATTAATGTGCAATTGTTGTAGTAATGGTAAAAACAGTCACATGACCTAAAAAAATAATAGCAGATATCAACAGACTTATAAATTATACGGGTGTAAGGCAGCAGATACACATTGGAAAATTAATTACAATTTTTAATTTTATTTTAGCACTCTTTGGGTATCAAAATGTGTTGTTTCTCTGATTCTGAAGCTCTTGCTTCCAGTCAATGGATGCGTTAATTTCAAAAATTTATTAAAAAAAGTATGCAAAAATTTCTAAAATATTAATGACCAAAACTATCTGCGTTTGTACATCTTATAAAAAAAATTAGCACTTGAGTCTCTTGATTGTATTCTAAAGATTGACTTAAAATAAGGTATAAAAAATAAATTTTGAAAACTTTTAATTCAAAAATTTAAAAGTAACCTTTTCTGGCTTTGGAGGTTGAGGTACGGAAATGATCCTGAATATGGTGAAATAAAAGTAGGCAGAACGAAGGTCATCAGGGTGTGGCTCGAATGGATCCGAGGACCTGTCGGTGGGGAGAATTTCCCGGGAATCCAGCCACTTGAGCCGGGGCAGCCTCGCCAAGGTAGTGCGGGAGTAACCGGCACATACCTGAAATAAAGCCTATCATCATATCCTAGCTTTATCCTGGTTGCTTTTGACTTAAGATTAGGGCCCATGGTCTGCTTACTTCTTAGACTGCCGTCTGACCTTCGCAACCCAGAGCGACCTTTCAGTTTGTACTTGGCTATATTCGACGACCGATATGACGTAAACCTGATAAGGAATATACGTCAGTATACCGACACTCGCTCCTAAGGTAGTAATAGTAAGCCTCACGAGAGCTTTCAAAATTGTAATAGAGATGTCTCGTAAGATATCTCGTAAAATATCTCTTTAAAAAAATCACAATCATATATTCAGTCTTTAAATACTTCCAGTTTTAATGGTAAATAATAATTACATTATATTTATATCGTTCATTTGCTTAAAACATTAAGTTCTAATAACCAAAAACAAGATAGTGACATCTAACAATTTACGCAAGCACTAATTCTCAAATCGACTTACAGCACATGGGTTGCCAACAAGCAATAAAGCACGGAGGTTTGGAAGTCTCGCCAAAACATTAAGTAGAGTCTCCAAATCACAGATGTCGTTGTCTGACAAATCTAAAACTGTAATGTTGTATGGCAAGCGGCTCAGCGGTTCAACAAAATCTAAAGAGAAGTCAAAATATTACCATTTAATATCATAACGACCGATATAGCGAAGACAATAGTATCCCTCGACTTCGCTCATGAGTTTGTGGGTTCGATTCCTTGAGTTTGCATGAATGTAAATATTAGTTCTATTCAGAATGTTTCCTAAGTAAAATAAGGAAGTTACCGATTAAAGTTATAATTGAGTATCACAAGTACCTATTGATATTTATAGGGGAAATAAATAATTGGTGTAGTTGTACAAGGATTATAAGTAACGACCACAATATCTATCAGATTTACTGTCAATGTACAGTGTTAAGCAATCTGAACCAGCATAGCATTTCGTTGTTAGTGTAAATACAAATAAAGACAAAACAATAATTTAAAATATTTTTGCCATTTGTGAAGCAGAACTCCATAGCCCATTATTTTAATATTATTATTAATTATTAATAAAATTACACATAATATACGCGTTCTCAGCTGGACATTTGTGACAAATTTGATAAAGCGTTTGCCATTTTCGGTATAAATATTGCAAAGTAATTGTAGAGTCAAGGTATTTATGTCAATCATGGAGTGCTTATTTGCCATGGAAGTCTATATTAATATTATAATCAACAAAAAATAACTATAATATATTGACGATCGATATGGCCCGAGTATACCCGCACTCCACTCCTGAGGTCGTGGGTTCGATTCCCACACAGGACAAATATTTGTGTGTATAAATATGAATATTTCTTCTGGTCTGGATGTTTTCCTATGTATATTAAGTATGTATTTACAAAAAAAAGTATTAATGTATGTTTATCTGTTATTTAGTATCCATAACACAAGTTCTTAATGATACGTATCTTGGAACTAAATAATTGGTGTAAGTGTCAGAAATATTATGATTATTATATTATAAAAATATTAAAAAATTATAACCTACTAGGTACTACTGTCGATCCCACAGTCACATAAGTTTTGTGGGACATTGTTTATAAAATTATAAGTCATGAATAAACAATAAACTTTTTTTTTGTTATACTACCGTTGCTTATAATGTTCCTGGCTAGTCCCAAATATATGAGATCAAAGGGCAAGTGTTCGCTGAAAGTCCCCACGTCTTTGATCCGATTTGCCTGCAGTTCGAGCGCTCTCAGTCCCGCGGGCAGCAGTTTTCCGTCCAATTCGTCTAGGAAATTACCGCACAAGTTCAGCTTCACTAAATTCTTAAAATCAAGTAGATGTTCGTCGATTTCTGTCATCTATAAATGGTGATAAGGTTTTAACGACACATTGTGAAGGTGAATGATGTGAGCCTTACTTTCTGTTGAAGGCATTTAGGTAAAATCTAAAATATAAAAATCATACTTTTATCGGTCAGGGACCAGGGTACAGCTTAAGAAATAAATAGTGAATAGAAAAAAAATTTACTACTGGTGTCAAACTAAACATTTCTTGTTTTTTATGTCAGACTGCATAATTATATTAGTCAAATTTTATTTATCACCTGTACTAATATTATAAAGAGAAAAATTTTGTTAGGAATAAACTCAAAAATTTATGTACAGATCTTGTTCATTCATTCACTATGAGAATTCGTATTTTACTGAAAAAAAATTGAGATTTCGACTAAAACTTCAATAATGTAACCCGAGACATAAAATAACTATCGAATCGAAGCAAGGGCGTGCGACTACTAGTAAGTTTGTAAAAAAATACTTAAAAAATTTTAACTCATATAGTTCAATTTATGTTTTACAAATACATACAAACATAAATTAGCGCTTGATTCCCCGAAGGGGTAGGCAGAGGCATATTCTACGCCCACACTTCGCCAATCATATAATTGGACCCACGTTATAGGTGGCGAGCCTATTGCCGCTTACCGGGCACTGTTATGTTTGCCAAAGCCTCGTCCGTTGTTCGGCAGGTGCACCACTTGCAGATGAGGTTGGCTAGGGCTCCTTTGGTTTTGGTAGGATTCCTATACAAATATTTATTAAATATTTATTTTACAAATACACACATCATAATAATATGATACACATGTTAACATAGAAAATACTTTATAACGCAAGAAACTATTAATTTTCAGAGGAAAACATAATACTTAACGTGTCCTGCCTGCGCCACCTGCAGCACCATCATTTCGGAATAAATATTATAAATAACACAATATATTTCTTTTCATACATAGTAAAAAATAATTGTAAATTCTAAATGTACAATCCTAAGATACATGATACTTATCGGTATACAGTGTGAAGAAACAAAACGCCAATTTCTTAAATTTCAAAAGCTATGGTTTTTAGACAGAGTTTTGAGAGACGCATCCCCCGGCATCCCACCGCCTTGATTGACTTTGACTTTTATTACGTTTGCTGGTTCACCTGTCTAAAGAACGAGTGGATGCTTGCTAGACAAATACTTATGAAGTACGTAAATTTACATACCTCTGAATCATTCACTCTCAAAACAGAAACCAATTTCAATTCATTTCTTAATACGTCTCTATCTCCTAGCTTCACAGCTTTTTTGATCATAGCTATCATGTTGTCGGTGATGCAGTTATTGTTTTGAAAGCATATTTTCGTATCCTCGTTAGCAAACCTTTCTTGATCCCACAGTGTAATAGGTAGAATCAGTTCCCACTGCTCATCAAGCGTCATGTTGGATTCTTCACTAAGAAATCCACTCAATATACTCTTATTGATTTTCGCTTGAAGAGCTTCGGAAAATGTTACTTTTGCTATATCAGGTTTTAGTGAGGATTCCTTGTGATGTCTCGCCGCCTTTTCAATAAGCGTCCATTCGATTCCTTTCTCTATCCTCTCCTGGTAACCTTCAAGATCATATTGGTGTGTGAAAGTGTGTATATGTAGTCACAAAAAGTAAAAGAAACCGCATATACCTTCAACGGCATCATCAGGAACATACACCAGACTCGATTCACTGATCTGTGGTCGCACTACTGGGGTCGGTGCTTTTTTAGGAGTCTGTTCTTTAGGCTTAGGTGGCATATTAATAAACTCTTATTGTAATGTAAACTACTTATAAATAATATAGATATTAAGAAAAATAAATTTTTAGTTGCTCTATTTTAGTAACTAATTGACAGGATATGTGACAGTTTGCAGTTAAAGGAGTATCATTTATTTAAGTTATGGTAAGTTTAATGTTAATAGAATCAAAAAGAATGATAATTTTGATCGTATGTTATATGATTTACTTATAAAGTCTCTAAAATATTATAATTTGATAGATAGTAGAGTAAGAAAATAATTTACTTAATTTTAAATGTAAATATGTAGTCATTTTGTAGAATAATTATTTCTCTAAAGCCAATAGTGAATGTAAAATGAACTTAAATATTTAATAATAACATATCGCAGACAAACCTTTACAAATTGTAAAAACTCTACTACAGACGTGTCGGTAAAACAGTGGCAAGTTAGTTATGAAAGTTGTCAATAGATGTCGTTATGTCTGAAATGTACACTTCTGCTGTGGTATTGTCGTCATAGTCGCGCTATTTCTCTCAGTATTAAACCATAATACCATGTGCTTTTGCTGATTGTGGAGTTTTTGCTTCGGCTCGTTTCGAAGTGCACGTACTATTAAAACCAGATAAATCATATAATAACGTGTAGTTTTTTTAGGATCTCGCTTACAAGACTGCTTGTAGAGAAAATTGATAAGAATAACCGGTACTGAAACATTTTTAGAATTAAAATTAAAGAAATCTGTAAGCAATCGAGCAAGTTTTACGTAAAGTGAAAAGACATTGACATGTGAGTGCGCGGGAAAATTTGATGTGCAAACTTTTTTGAATGTTTCTGGTCGAAGGCCGTCTACGTCGCGGAGCTATAACCTGTGTTGTGATTTCGGTCAATGTTGAGGTGAAAGCGTATGTTTCGCTATATTATGATATGGTGACGTTGCCAACATAACGCCCTTGCATGATTGGCAATACACCATAACACGCGAACTATTCAACTTTGTTTCCGCAAAGTTACATTGGATAAAGTGAATAATAAAATTATGAGGTAGATAATTTTTTTTTAGTTGGGTTTGGTGCATGTTGCTATGATAGGTGCATTACTTAGTATTAAGTTTGTATGTGAAATTGAACAATTTAGCCTAGTAGTTTTTTAACTTTGTAAAACTAAAAAATCTCGAGTAGTATTTGATTCTAATAAGTTCAAACTTTATGTGGCTTAAACATTAAAACATATTTATGTAGTAGGTTTAGTATTCGAAAACTATGATTGTTCGGTTAAAGTACAAAGTCCAACGAGAATACAGTAATTTTGTATATTATATAAATATTTGCAACGTTATGAATTGTACAGAGTTCAACTCACATTTTCTTAGATATCAAAGTAATAAAAACTTTACCTTAAATTAAATTCAATGCCGACTATCTTAAATGCGATAATCATTAATGACAATAATAATTATTTAAGAATTAGTCTTGTAACTATTTATTGTAAATGCAAAAGTAAGTTTTTACGCTTTCACGCATAAACTACTGGGCCGATTTTAATGTAATTTCACATAGAGGCAGCTTGAACTACATGGTTTTAAGATTCGTGATTTCAGTGTAGTAATTATAAAGAGTTCGTTATGACGTTTTCAAGTGCTATGTAGTAAGTAGTTTACGAAATATAGAACTTTTTTACTGTTACAAAAACAACTATCAGGCATAGTAGGCCTTGTTGCGGGACGGTTCGAAAGGGTCACGGAGCTGCTCCGGAACATAACAGGCTAAAGAAGGAACATGAATGGGGTTTTAGTCAGTAAAAGTCATTTTAGTCAGCCGTTCCATACAGCGGGTGGATGTAACGTCATGATTTTCCATCCTAAAAAAATTTAAAGCTCAGGTCATTACTGCTACTAGTAAACTGGCTTTGTCACTGTAACTTGATTGTAAGATGAATAAGTTGCAACATTACTTTTCGAACGATTTTTTGTGCGTGACATAGGATTATACTGAAAGAGTACAGCTACTTCTGAGGCCTACACGGTGTATCTATTACCTTACTTACTGTCTTAGTGATGAGAAAAATATTGCATTGGTTCTGGCATATACATCTGCACAATAATCTTATGTACGTAATTCACAATATATATTTATTTAATTAAGTTACGGTAGGTATATGTGACACATATAATAGGTTGGGGAAAAAGTCTTTTCGTATTTTTGTATGAAAAGTCAAGACATTTTTTTCAAAGTTTATTTACATTTATTCACAATATATATGTACCGTTTTGTTGAATAACTTTCTGCCATTTTGTGGGCAGAGACATTATCCCGTTACTGTAGAAACTTTGGGACTTCTGATCAAAAAAACGGGACAAATAGTTTTGGCAGTCCTCTCTTGAGGTCAACCTTACAGAACCTAAAGAATTCTGCAGAGACCGAAACAGGTGAAAATCTGAAGGCGCAAGGTCAGGGCTATATGGTGGATGCACTAGGACCTCCCAGTCGAACTCTCTTATTTTTGCTGAGTGGCTAAAGATGTGTGTGGTCTAGCGTTATCGTGATGAAAGACCACACCCTTCCTGTTGATCAATTCCGGCCGTTTTCTCTCGACTGCTTCCTTTAATCTCATCAGTTGCTGGCAGTAAAGATCAGAATCGATGGTTTTGCCGGGCGGTAAAAGCTCATAATAAACAATGCCCTTCCAATCCCACCATACACACAGCATCACCTTATTTCGTGTTAGGCCAGGTTTGGCCACAGTCTGTGAAGCCTGGCCAACTTTCGACCACGACCTTTTTCGCACGTTCTTGTCGTACGTGATCCACTTTTCATCGCCAGTTATTAATCTCTTCAAAAACGGCTCGGTTTCATTACGTCTCAATAATGAATCGCAAATGAGTACACGGTTCATTAAGTTTCTTTGAGTGAGCTCGTGTGGCACCCAAATATCGAGCTTTTTTGTATAACCAGCTTTCTTCAAATGGGTCAAAACTGTTTTGTGGTCAATTCCCAGTTCTTCAGCTGCATTGTAACTACTAATATGCCGATCTTGCTCCACTCTTTCAAAAATGGCGTCCATTTATTCGTAACAGGGCGACCAGAGCGAGGTGCATCTTTAACATCAAAATTTCCGGACTGAAAACGTTTGAACCAAATTTGTGCTACTCTTACTGACACTGCATCAGGTCCATAAACATCACAAATTTTTTTCACTGCTTGAGTTGCATTTTTGCCTTTTTTATAATAAAATTTTAAAATGTATCGAATTTCTTCATTAGATTCACTCATTTTTACGGAGAGAAAAACAAATGAAAAATAGCGGGAAACAACTTTTTTTTATTTTTTTCTTTTCTTTATAATGGAACCTTTTTAATGTTACCAAAACCAGCCAGACACAAATAGTACAGTCAAAAAAATTTTATAATAAGTTTATACCTACGTTATGCGAAAAGACTTTTTCCCCGACCTAATACATATATTTGATGATACATTAATTCTTGGGATTACTTGCGAATTCGTCTTTTCTTTAGACTAATAAGAAACCTGCATAAAAAGTGTAAGTTGGCAAATGCAGACAGAATACAATAACATTTTAAGTGTGTCTTGGTACTTGTATTGTAATGTAATTGTAATGTTAAGGCAATAATGAAATATAAGATATAAATCCTTTACACTATTACGTAATTTGCACTTAGCAGTGCTCTTACTTTTTGTGTATTCAGTGACACAAGGAGAAAAAGTAATTCTACGAAGAAGAGAGATTATACTTATTTGATTTGAGATGCGTGATCTGCATAATTTTCATATAAAATATCATGTCGTTTTCCGGAAATTATTCAACAAAATATTACAACCAAATCGTGTCTTAAATTTACCAGCAAAACCGCGAAGAGGTGGTTTTTCATGATATATGTGGCAATAATTTATGCTAACTTGCCGCGATAATAACATCAAAAGGTAATGATTTTTCATAATATAATAAAAGTTTATTGATATCTGTAGTGTCACTGGAACAAGCAGTTAGGGAAATCTCTCTTCTGAGTCTGCTGATTATAGTCAGGCATATAATTAAATCAAGGTTCATTAACGCCATATAAATTAGACGTAAAAAGCATATATTTACAATTTAGATATGACACAAAACAAAAGACTAATACTTGCTTTCCACCGTCTAAAGTCGCGAATTCAATGCCAACACAAAACAATTAGTTACTTATTGTGCGTTGTGGGTGGAGTGGAAAGATATGTCATTCGTTTACTAACTAAAAGTCATCCATGTTCCTTCTTTACTTCAGGTATATATGAAGTACCTTTTATTTTGTCTAGTAACTGTATATTGACATGGTTGTACCGCAGAGACAGTACCTTGTTCTTTCGACTTGTCGTATTGTTATGCTTGTCGTATTCGATATATAAATACGCTTCTTCAGTACGCTTCAATATATTTTCTTATACTACACTATTAGAAACCTTTTGAAATTGTATACGTCGTTTGCAAGGAATATTTCTTAACAATTTTATATTGTCTATAATAAATAAATGCTAATAATTATATCGAAATTAATCAAACCTGACCAGGCTTACCAGAGTATCTAAATTACTAACGAACAGCATTTTCTTTCAATGACAATAAATTTTAATGTTGATCCATTCCCAAATAGGTTTCATTCAGTAATAGACATTTTAGTACTGAAGATGTAACAGCTATATCCTCTTTGATACTGTGACTTACTACTTCAATAATGACTGTGGTAATGATAAATATAATTAAAATACATATATTGTATTGCTACAGTTATATGGCAAAATTTAATGCATTCCGGTGTGTCGAGTAAAAGGACGAGTCGACGAGCGAAAAGGTCAGCGTCCTACGTTTTGCACAGATCCAAACTTTCCGCTCTTTTTTGAGAGAAAAAGCTTGTAGTCTATTAATTTGCTGATTTCACTGGTTAAAATGTTTAGATTTACATGAGAAAATGAATATGGAAATGAAAATGAGTAATTGTTAGTTTGCTTAGTATTGCTTACGTACGTGTACATTACGACGCCAATATACCATACCTCCACTCCACTTCTAATCTTCGATTCCCATATAGAATATTAGTATTCATAAATAAAAATATTTGGTCTGGGCTGGGTATTATTTATTTCTTTGTTGTAAGTATGTGATTACAAGAAAGTATTTAAGTATCCGTTCCCCAGTATCCCTAACTCGCTGCTCTGCTTAGCGCTCTAATGTTGAGATGACGCTGTGTGATACGTTCATGGATATTTATTACTCAAATGGTTTGTGGGATATAGGGTGCTTAGGTAGAAAATATCACTAAACCGTTCCAGTTTAAAGTGTGCAGTAAATACTATAGAAAAATTTTACTTATAATATTTTTTGTTTCCTTAACCACACTCGAAATTCGAAGAGGAATAATTATGAATTTCTAAAACTGATGTATGAGAATGATAAGCATAATTCAGAGCCAAACAGAACTTTACTCGTAGCAATGATTTTGCTTCCATAGCATCTACTAATTATTAGCAGACGTATTGGAGAATCGTTTATCGGTAAATTAAAATAGTGACTTTGTTAAATTATTTTAAGTAGGTATGTTTAAATGCCAGTAATAAAAATTTCAATAACTAGCTTATCTTGATATTATATTAACAGGCTTACTATATGTTGCATTAAACTCGTTTTCGTTTGTTACAGATTACCTTGAACTATCAAAATGGTTTTCACAGTAGAGGAAGGCGGTTTTGGTATCAGCGACTATGTGGTGTTCGGGTTGCTGTGCGCTTCATCGTGCGCTGGTGGGATATGGTACAGCGCCGTGGGATCCAAAGTAAAAGCGGTACTGGACGTGAAAGACTACTTGCTGGGGGGAAAGACGATGTCTACATTCCCTGTAGCCATGTCACTTATTGCAAGGTTTGTTGTTGTATTGTACTCATATGTAAAAGTAGCTTAAACCCTAAAAACACTGTAGTTTAGGTTGCATGAATGTATGTATGTATATGCGCCTTACTTTCTGTAGAAGGCATTTAGGTAAAATCTAAAATATAAAAATCAAAACATATTTTTATCGGTCAGGGTACAGCTTACAAAATAAATAGTGAATGGAAAAACCTCTTACTGCTAGTGTCAAACTAAACATTTCTTGTTTTTTATGTCAGACTGCATAATTTTATTAAACAAATTTTATTTATCATCTGTACTAATATTATAAAAAGGAAAAAAATTGGTAAAAATTAACTCAAAAATTTATGCACAGATTTTGTTAATTCATTCACTATGAGAATTCGTATTTTACTGAAAAAAAATTGAGATTTCGACTAAAACTTCAATAATGTAACCCGAGACATAAAATTACTATCGAATCGAAGCAAGGGCGTGCGACTACTAAAATTAACTCATAAAGTTAAATTTATGTTTTACAAATACATACATACATACATTCACGCCTGTCTCCCCGAAAGGGTAGGCAGAGGTATATTATACGCCCACACTTCGCCAATTATATAGTTGGTCCCACGTAATAGGTGGCGAGCCTTGCTGCTTACCGGGCACTGTTATGTTCGCCAGAGGCTTCGAAGGTATTGGTAGGACGCCTATATACCATAGGACACACTGGCTGTCTAATATTTTATTAATGAAACATATCAACTACAATGACGTCAGTTTAAGCATTAGAGTGGTTGCTGGCCAATCAACAAAATAATCGGCAGCCAGTAAATTCAACTCTTTTATTAAAAAATACAAATTTATATACTCACAATTAATTTCATGCTAGTGATCTGTGAGCGCTACATCACGTTATAGGAGGTAGAATGGCTCACGCATCTAGAGTTATATAATTATGGTTATACGTTTTGGGCATATTTAGTTTACTTGAAGTCAGTGGTTAATCTAATTAAAATACCTAAAACCAACATCGCATGCTTAATGGAATAGTGACTTGACTCAAAAAAGACGATTTTTAGGGAAATTACAAAAGAAGATCTTCTAAAGAATACTTGTCCTACTTGAAAGCGCGTTAAATTGATACTGATTTATTAATTAGTAATTCTGCTTGTGTTTTGAACGTTTGATTTACTCGATCTCAGTAAGAAATAGAAAGACTGTATAAGTACGTAACTTAAACCTGACCTATCTATTGATAGGTCGATGTTCCTTTAAGCATGCGACCTAGGTAAAATATCGGAATACAATGCAGAAGAAATCTTTCCACTGCCGTTCGCACCAACAGAAAAATAACATAAGTCCATGACAGGATAGGACGGGTCAATTTTCTTCAGACAAGAGTGTGTTTGCAATGATTACTGTTTACACTGGATAATGGAAATCCTCATGAGTCTCATGACAGTAACTGTAGATTGTTTTCTTATTTCTTTAATGTACTTTTGTATGTAGAAGAGTTTTTTTGATTTTTAATAAGAAATAAAATTATTTAGTACTTAAATAGGTACTGTATACTCAATATAGATACTTTTTTTTATTACAGACATAATTAATATACTTATTTATAAATACACTAATAATACTAGAGTTAAGAAACAAATTTATATGTAATATTATTGAAGCAATTATTTGTCGGAAAGAGAGAGTTTTACGCATAAACTACTGAACATTTCTTTAAAAAATAATGTAACTTTGCAGTTGGGGTACGTATACAATTGAATTAAATTATTTTAATTAAGTTATACATTGAAATTTCGGAAAAAATATTTTTTACCTTTAAAAATTATTTTTGTATGTTGTTATAACTCCAATTTAACCAATTGTAAGCGCCCTTCATCGAGAAATAGCTCACCCTCGTAGTTAAATAATAATAATTATTATAATGCTCATTGAAAGAAAATACATTTTTCATGTACACAAAACATTTTCACGCTAGCATAGGATGAAACTGACATCATGATAATTGTATCTCGTTTATCTTTATGATATTCTGTGTTAAAGTAATAAAATATTAAAATCTGTCGTAGTCTGATATTTTGTTATTCGCTCAGTGGCTTATATAAATAAGGCAAGGCTAACTTGTCAGCACCAACTATCTACATACGTAATGTTAAGGTATTTCATGAATATGCATATTGCTAGTTTTATTGAATTTCAAAACGTGCTTCACTTGATAATTTTATTTTGATTGTACTAAATTTGTTGTACTGAGGTGGAGAAGCGTCCGTATTTACTGGGTGGTCTGAAGCGATTACCGATGTTAAGCAGAGGTCTGTCTTTGGATCGGTGAATGTTGTGTAGCATTTGACATCAAGCGATTCCGTTCTTCTGAAAGCACATTGTTGGCACCAGCTGTCCCGTTTATCGCTTAATGTGACAGTATAGCCTAGTATTTTTCGTTAAGAAGGTACATATTTCTTCGGAAGAGTAATGATTACACATTATAATGGTAACGAGTAGATTTGAGTTTTATTTGTAGTTAAGTCATTACTTCCAAATTAATTCTTGTTGAGAAGACATCAAGGTGCAAATAAATATTTAAGTACCTGTACAATGTACCTACATGTGTAGCTAACTGTATCTACATTCTGTGCAAATAACTAGGCACATTTTTATTGCATGATGAAAATAACACACTGCTGTGCTGCACAAAGGTTTCAATGCTATGACTGGCTAGTTTTATCACATTGTCATCTTACTTAGGTACCGCCTGACCTACACGAACTTTAGTGTTCTTTTTGTTTAAATGTAGCCTAAGAAGTATCTTAATACATAATATCCCTCCGCAATGCTAGATGGTCGGAAACGATCATCGAAATTAAGCATTGTTCGCAGAGGTCAGATATTGGATGGTTTACTGCTTGTGTGGTATAGCGACGGTAGCCCAGTGGCGCGACCCCTAGACTTCTAATTCAGAGGGTCTTAAGTTCAATACCTGGTGGCGCACCTATGACTTTTCGAAGTTATATGCGTAATTATCGCTTGCTCTGTGCCTCGGAAAGCACGTTAAGCCGTTGGTCCCGGCTGTCATGACCATCTATGGCAGTCGTTATTTAGGAAGTCAGTGCCTTTTAATATTCTATCAACTGGCTTAACCATAGAATGATGTTTCCCTTTGGGTTGTGGAGGTCAGACGGCAGTCGCTTCATGTGATAACTGAAGTTCAGCCAAATCTGGTTAGACCAGTGAGCAGACCCTGGGCCCTAGGCTCAAGTCTGGGGCAACCGGGATAATGCTAGGATATGATGATGACGTTTGTGTGGTATGTAATATCGGCCAATGCCGTGCTTTGGAAGGCATGTTGAGTTTATTACTATGTGTGGTAATCCCAAAGCCAAATCATAGTCTTTCTTCGGGAGCTTAAAAAATGGAACAACAGCCGCACATCTCCTCGCCTCTGCCAACCTGCACTGGGTCTGCATAGTGTATTCTGATCTGAATCCCTCTCATCTTTAGATGTTCTGGGACAAAAGGTAGTCCATACTCAGGAGTGAAAGAGTGCGTGTTAATGGGTTGAGATAATAATAAACAAAAACAAATTGGTATACCAGTAAAGGTTCTTTGCTTATTTAAACTTTATCAAACCCCAGCTCGACCTACTGGAAAGTAAATATTTTAAATTACGTTTCATGTAGAGATCAGTGCTAAAAGCAAATTTTAAATAAATATCCTTTTTACAATCACACCAATTAATTTTCTCCAATATAAGTATTATTAAGAACTTGTGCTATGGATACTAAAGAACGAATAAACATACTTATATAAATTCTTTTTCCTAATTACTTAGAAAACACCCAGTTCAGAAAAAATATTCATGATCAAGCAAACAACGATTTGTCCTGTGTGGGAATTGAACCCCACGACCTGAGAGGCAGAGTGCAGGTGTACTGACCTTCCCGCCATATCGGTCGTATTTAGCTACAACTAAACTTATAAGCTTTGTAAATAATTGTAGCCATAGGTTTCTGTCCACTCCAAATGGTATAATATATGGGCGTGAAATTATTTATGCACATAATATTAAGATATAACTTTTTGCTTTTCTTCGTAGTTACGTGTCAGGAGTAACAATACTCGGAACCCCAGCAGAGATCTACAACTACGGCACCCAGTACTGGCTGGTGATTGTGGGGGTTACGATGAGTTGCGTGGCTGTGGCCACTGTCTACCTGCCAGTGTTCTGTACATTAAGACTATCTTCTTCTTACGAGGTATATATTTTTTTTCAATATTATTAATCACGTGTTACGTCGGTCACCCCTGTCATTTCGTGGACGTCGTAAGCCGAATGAGAGAACCTCTACCGTATTATGATTTTGGGCCTCCCCAACTATAGGGAGAGGCCTATGTTCAGTAGTGGACTTTAAACGGCTGACATGATGATAATGATTCCATGGCGTAAATAAGTTCATCTAAAAAAAATAAAAAAATGTTTTTATTGCTCAATAAATCATAAATACACATGTTAAGTTTCCCCAGTAAGTAACGCAGTACTTGTGTTGGGGATAACTTGCTCTTTCCCATGGTTTAACAAAGATTTTATTGAGTTAACAGACAAAAAACAAAATATCTACTAGTATATTCAGTTTTACGTGTATGTATGTGTGTGAGCGTGTCTATTGTGTTTGTGTGTGTCTTTTATTTGTGACTTTTATTTGTAGTATGTTGTTTCTAAATAATTTAATAAATATTCAGGTGGATGTGTACAGTAGAATCGAATTTAATGCATCCTACTAAGATCTTAGTAACCCAAGCTATCCTCACCTGCCGATTAACGGACGAGGCTCTAGGGAACATAAAAGTTAACCACATCCCAAAGTAAAATAGTTATTTATGCGCATTTCATATTTTGCGCTTTTGACTATGTGCGCCTAAGTCTATTTAAAGATATTTCGTTTTTATTTATAATAAATGTTTAAGTTTATGTTTTATAATAAGTAGCTGAATTTATACTTAGTGCATACTCAATATAGAACAGAACGCTCAATGAATGCTCGAATGGAACTATATCTAAAATGACTAATACAGAAGAAAGCTACTTTTATTTCAATAAATACGTCCCCATTACATAATATATCAATGAAATGTAGTATGGTAGGGTAGTACCTATGTATCAATGGAACTGCTTGATTGCATTATGAATCTGTGCGTTGATTACAATACCAGTTACGAATGACAAGGCTTTCCATAAGTGCGTATTCACAAAGCATTCATATAGCACACTATAGATTCTGTAGAGTGATGAACCTGGCTTTGTGAAAACGCTCCGCATTTTATTCTTCTTGTAAGTGATCGAGATGTCTTAAGAAATTGCCTTTGAACAAGAGCAATCAACTGCCTATTATATTTTGATTGTTACATATCGTTGTTGTTTTAGTGTATTTACTATGCTCTTACGCTTATTAAAGAGTGACACCGATGTCTTCATCGATGATTTAATGTGTGGTGTAGTCACCATCTTTGTCATATTGTGTCATGAAGTTTTGACAATATAAATTGAAAAAATAAATAGAGTCAGAAATGTGATCATGCCAGATATTAAACAGTCGATGGAAGACCAAAAAAATGGTAATTCATTTGTAAGATTCTTTCGTAAGAAATTTTCTATCTTCAAAGACTCTGTTCTTTAAAGCGAGACGCGAGGCAGCATTTATGCCGGCCGTCATAAGCGTGTGCGCTTGTCAATTTCATGGTATCGAGCGCTTTCAGCTAGGTGGAGCGATGATGTACGCAAAACGGCTGGCAGCGGTTGGAGACAAGAGTTAAAAATCGAGCCCAGTAACATTCCATTATAGAGGACATGGCTTTTCGAATATATCGAATCCTTGCCGTCAGATAGGTTGTAGTCATTTTGAGGTGCCACATAAAAAAAATTAATGCATTTGAAATTTTGGAAAAGAAAGGTTTGCTGATGATAATGATAATTTATATTTTTTTGTTACAGTATTTAGAGTTAAGATTCAACCGCCACGTGCGCGCCGTCGCTTCAATATTATTCCTTTTAGATGAGGTAAGACTACTACGTTAACTATTTAATTTTGCTAAGGACCTGTTTTACAATGTCCGATTAGTAGATACTCTACAGTTCAAATGACAGTATTGTATAGATTATTTGTAGAGCCTAAGCTTAAGTCTAGGGTAACCGGGATAATGCTAGGACATGACGATGATGTTTAGATTATCTGGCAATTGAACGCTAATGGGAACTTCTTAGACATAGTAAAACTGGCCCTTTGACTATTACAAATTAACTTGTACACACTCGTAGAAACATATTTAGTCTAGAATGTAATCGTTTGTTTGAATTTGTATTCAATTATATTGAAACTGTTCACGTGCCAAAAATGTGAATAAATGTCGCATTCAAATTATTTACCCAAGTTTCGAGTACCTAAGTTGTAAGTTCTGCTAAGCTTAATGCTAGACGCTATGTGTTTGTCAAACATTATCTTCGTGCTACAGTACTACCAGTTTATGCTTTGTCGGTGTATCTTTCATCTAGTTTCAATCCTACCAAAAAACGTTATCAAAGCTTATATGTAAGATGTAATATCAAAGATAGCCAATTTTATCCATTTAAACAGTTACTATAGGCCTTGATAAGGTGATTTGTGAATCCCGTTTGTGACAGCTGTTATCTTGCAAAATATGGACTTCAATTGAAATGAATCTTGCACTTAGCTTGTGATCAAAAGTCAAGGTTGCAACGATATTGAATAAATGCCTTTTTTATTTGCGTATTTGTTCGAAAAGCGTGTTATAAGATCTATATGTACGTCACTATGCCAAGCAGATATCGCTGACAGACAGGCAGACAGGTCAGATTTAAGCTACATACAGGCAGTTTTTTTATTGTTGACTGAGATCTTATCATTGTTAGTCCAAAGACACGAAGCATGATTAAATAATATATTGCTTTTGCATATTATGCGTCAACAAATATTATAAGTCTTTATAACGAGATCTTCTTCTATGATGTCCCAAAAATCATCTCTTCGAGTTAATCAGAATTCTATTAAACCAGCGATATGTTAATATTGACTTATTCTAAGTTAATGCTAACGTGTGCATCTAACTTTAATATACATATATCATTTAATATGAACTCGAAAAGGTGACCTTGCTGAGTTATTTGCCAAACTTTTCAAATATCCTAAAAAACCTAGTTCCTTTGCTAGATAACAGGCGCTCTTTGCGTAAGTTTGTTTAAGTGACTTTCACTTATCAACAGGACCAAGGCTAAAAGTCCTTAATGAGAATTTAATTAATGACAAAGTGAGTTTTGTCGATCTTCCTGAAGTTTGCCGTAAATAAAGGTTTTTACTTAGGACATAGGCTTAATTTTAGCCCGGGTAAATGTAGGGTTATCCTATGGGACGTCATAAGCCCGGATAAATGTAGGTTATAAACTTTAGGCCTATGGTAAAACTGATCAAATATATAATTTGCTATAATGCATTTCCTGCATGTATTCCTACAACGATGTCAATTATTTGATGCCCATATACATTTTATCAATTCAACGGCATTAAAGTATTATAAAATGAAGTGGAATTACAATTTGTCATTTAAAAACAATAGCTGAAACTTCGAGTAGAAAATACATATTTGTCCAATTTTTCAAAATGCTTTGTTTTATGCTTGTAGCTGATTTTAGAAAATTGGCTTGAAGGTGCATAAGTAACGGAAAACGCGGTTACTTAATTAAATATTATTTCATTAACAGTTAATTACCTGTTGTGGTTGAACTCTAAGGTAAATATTCATTTAATTTGAATACAAATAAGTCGTAACTGCCAATTCTCATTGCGGTCCGCACCGTTGCACAGAGGGCAGTTTTAACACGCTAGACGGAATATAAATCAGAATTAATACATGCGTTGCTACCGTTTTGTTCGACAAAATCACAAAATGGCCACTTTTTTAATATGCTACACACAGGTACGCGCAGTTATCTCTACTTTGGTCTCAGCTTGGCTCTACCTTTTCCCGTAACGCGGGATGTGATTTCCCAGTCATGCGACTCCACTTGGTTCTTGGTTCATGTGGTTGGCTCTCTGTCAAGCCCTCTCTCATGTCTTTCTAGACTGTCGTCATCCAGGTAGCTATTGGTCTTGCACTGCCCCTCTTCCCTGTAGCTGTGGAAAGGCACTTCCTCACGACATGATCAACCGATCGTCTCATCACGTGACCATACATACTATCTTAGCCTCGAGTGTTATCACATTTTTGTGACAATTGAAATTTGTACTGGCGAGAAAGTAAACATTATTCCCAATTCTTTTCTACTCCAAATCCTGCCTATAGTAAAAGAGCACGGCAAATAAATAAATAATAATGTACTGTTAGGAAAAATCTAAATATTTTCAGTCTTTTATGTTATTAACGTACCTGTGTGCATTATATGTAACTAAGTAATACTTGGTATGAACTTTGACCACTTGTTTATTGAATACCCGTTAAGTACTGATGACAGCACAATTAACATAACATGCATTTAGTTAAATAATACATATATGTTGCATAACACATAGTATGTTATTAAAATGGTTTTTAAATATTTCTATCTATACTTATAATTATTATAATTTGTTTTTAGAACAGTGGTTTTTTCTTAATAAAGCAAATGTATGTATGTATTGTATGTATACATATTGGATACAGAAAACAATAAAAAATTTAAGTTTCAAAAAATATAGATGTAAGTTCACTTTGTAGTAAGAAATAGGTGTGTACAGTAAAGCAATTAATTAATCTAAACAAGTTTTCTTATCTTTTAACAGTGCATCAAAGTGTGTCAATACAAGACAAACACAGTGCAGCTAAATGCTTCGTACACATTTTTTATTATGTTATAAGAGTAGTCGCACTTGTCACGTAGCACACCTGATGGTAAACTGTCTATTTTATTGAGGGCGAAGGTTTTATCAGTTTATGATCTCAGGCTAGTGGGCACTGACTAAATCCTTGCTGATTTAGTACATGCTCATGACAATATCGTAAAAGTAGCTTACCACAATGGGTAATTTATTCATCGGAGTCGAACATTATTAACAAAAGCATCTGAAACTTACCACGAAGTATTAGTGGGGTTATTAATACATACATACATAATGTCACGCCTCTTTCCCTAGGTAGAGATCACATCCTTCCACTTGCTACGGCACTAGCTAGCTATCTTGGCACACACTCTTAGCTTCATTCACACTCATAAATCTTCTCATACAAGCCCGTCGGTTTAGGGTACTTTTGACATGCCTTTTCTCCAAAACCTTGTGGATTTGGTTATGGAAAGTCTTATGTGGTCTTCCCCTCCCAACATTTCTATTCACTCGTTAATCGTAATCACTTTCGTTAGTCTACTTTTATTCATCCCCTCAACAGGACCGAATCTATCTAAGCATACCTTTCTCAATTCTTGGCACTATTATCTTCATTTACATCAGTATATTTTGTATTAATAATTGTTATAATAGTTGACTTAACTTATGGTTCGCAATCATTATAAAAAAATTAACAGAAAGTGCTACCATACTTCAGGCTGCTCAGTTGTAAAATTCCAGCAAGAAAGACCACTTCTTAACATCGAAATATAGCAAAATAGTAAGGTAACCACATAATTATTTAGATTTCATTTTTACATCAGCCAGTAATATTAGTAAGTGTACTATGTTTTTTTATTTGATGGACTATATAATATGTTGCATACAAGTACAACATAAACAATTTATTTCTAAAAAAATTGCACAAATGAATCCGAATGCCAGTACACAGAAATATTAAAAAATATACTTATCTGTTTTATTTGTTCTGTCTATATATTTACATTAATATATCTATCGATACCGCGAAACACTATTAGATAATTCCTCTTTTATTTTATCCCATAATCTGACATATTCTTAGTAATTACGTCTATTTATTTTTAATAAAGTATGAAGATCTTAATAATAATGACAGTAACAACACGACTAGATGATGAATAACCTTTATCGTAGAATATTAGCTTACAGTCAAAGGTAACGACTTGTTTAAAATTTTCCATATAATCTGTAAAGTTATGTTTTATTGGTATCCATAAAGCAAAGAGATGATTCCATAATAGTTAATATCTTAAGGTAATTCATGACTCACTGAACAATAGTGTTTATAAAAAGTCTATGACTTCTTTGAAAACTTAAGATTCTAAGATACTTGTTATGAATCTTCCATTGTTGCAATGAACAAGAAAAAACATCTTAGTGTTTCTACGTTTAAATCTTAGGTTTAAGAGACAAATAATGTGTCTCAACAGGCGATCGAAAGAGATCATTGATGTCAAACGGCGTTTATGGTCAATGAATGCTTAAGATATTCCGAAAGGCGTTTTAAGCTGGACTTAAGCTTGTAACGCCTTTCGAAAAATCTTTTATCATTGACGATCGTCATAATTACTTTGACGATTTATTGGATGGCCTGAAATATCACATTTCAGACTTCCCCCTGCTAATTCGCAATGGATATCATGAATCCCTCTACTTATTCTCATTACTACTACTACTACTTATCGCAGTAAAGGATGGGTATGGGTAGGAAAAAATAGTGTTCTATCACGCCCTATAAAAAGGGCTACTGTTAAAATAGCATGTATTTACAACACTGTCTTAAAATTTTGCATATACTATTCACAGTTCCGTATTTGTGCGAAATTAATATGTTTTTTGACCCATATGATGGAGCTTATTACAAAAAAAGATCTATAGTTAAACCATGTTTAAATTAGTGTTGTACCTTTTATTTTATTAAATGAAGACAGTGACAGCATGAATTTTAAACCTGGTTTAACTTTAGATTTTGTTTTGTAATAAGACGTAATTTGTTTAGCTTTTTTTGTTGGACATAATTTTTCATATCGATCTAATTCCAATGAATGCACAACAAAGTACACAATCATTATATATCACAAAATAGATGTCATATAGTATAAAAACATCGCATTGCAAACAAAAAT
Organism: Musotima nitidalis; assembly: GCA_949126915.1. Lineage (NCBI taxonomy): Eukaryota > Metazoa > Arthropoda > Insecta > Lepidoptera > Crambidae > Musotima > Musotima nitidalis. The sequence continues at coordinate 6,886,599 of OX421415.1, read as the reverse complement.
AGGCACTTACAGTGTTTATTTTTAACATTTTCAATTGCAAGGCAAGGTTATTCATTCGTGATTATGGACTTTGTCCCCTCTTCGTAGGAAGTGAACGTGCTCGTGTGTATCTTATAGACTAGACAATTGGCAATTCGAGCCTCTACACCACAATCATCTGTTTATTAATTTTCGCGTGAGACTTGTTGATATTTGGACTTTGCTTCATTAGCTGGTTCATATTAATTTAGTATGACATTTCTTAGATGTGACTATATTCTGCTTTGGAATTATCCCATTGGTTTTAGACATTCGTAGCCACTTATATCAAAAGTTTCTTATCGTCGTCGTATTAAAACCTCGTTTGAGTCGTTACTTGGTGCAATCAAAGAAAACAATTAAAAGACGAACATTTAGGTATTTCACTGTACTCCCAATTAAAAATTATGAAATTATAAAAAATGTAATATGCTTGAAAACAAACTGCACTGTAACCTTTAGAAGGGTAGTTTTTGGCGGGAAATTGAACCGTCATGTCTGCAGTTTTGTTTTATTTTCTAAAATTTGTGATATTTCAAACATTAATGTGTTATATCGGTGAATTATTAACCGTTAAGTGTTTGTAAAAGTACATGAGTGTTGGTAAATAAAACAACATAACTTTTCAAATTCTCTCAAGAACAAAGCCAACCTCACCTGCAAGTGGTGCACGTGCCGATCAACGGACGAGGCTCAGGAAACATAAAAGTTCCCGGTAAGCGGCAATAGACTTGCCCACTGTTTAAGTGGGACCAATCATATGATTGGCGAAGTGTGGGTGTATAATATGCCATTGCCTACCCCTTCGGGGAAACAGGCGTAGATGTATGTATGTATGTCAAATAAGTCATCTTCATATAATATCATTGGTAGGACTTCTAATAATAAATGTTTTTTGTAACTTTGTACCTAGCTTTCTAAGAAACCCACTAACTGTTAGGAGCATTTTTCGCTGAATAAGCAATGTATTATTTGTTTCAGGTATTGTTCCTACCAATGGTAGTATATGTACCAGCTCTAGCATTTAATCAATGTAAGTTAAATCCGAATTTATAATAAAAATGTATTCCTATAGATATTATTAATAATACCTGGTTAGGTGGTGGGTTTTTTATGTAACCGAGAACCCCTAGGTAGGTACAGTGCATAGTCGTACCTGATCATTTTAGTACCCTGTCACTCTAACTTGAACGCTAGTTCAATAAGTTGTTACATTAAGAGTCTTATTACAAAGATCTAAAGTTAAACCAGGTTTAAAACTAGTGCTGTCACTTTTTAACGCAATAGTTGTCGCGACATAAATAGTTGTTCTGCTCTGGGTGTTTCCTATGTATATTAAGTTTATGTGTTTAGAAAAAAAGTATTTATTAGTATTTATTATTATTAGTATTATTAGTATTCATAACGCAAGTTCGTGTATCGTGTAACTAAATAATTGGGGTTAATATAAGAGCGAGCGAGAGAGAGCAGTGCTAGCTAAATGTTAGTTAAATGGCTCTCTCTATACTACCGTTTATGACCGATTACGACCGATATGGCGTGGTGGCGAGTATACCCGCATTCCACTCCTGAGGTCGTGGGTTCGATTCCCGCACAGGACAAATCTTTGTGAGTATAAATATGAATATTTGTTCTGGTCTGGGTGTTTTCATATGTATATTAAGTATGTATTTACAAAAAAAGGTATTTATGTATGTTTATCCGTTATTTAGTATCCATACCACAAGTTCTTAATGATACTTATCTTGGAACTAAATAATTGGTGTAAGTGTCAGAAATATTTTATTATTTATTTATTTATGACCAGTCATGTCTTATCACTTATTGTGTATATTTCCGATGTAAATGTAATTCAATTTAATAGCTTGATGTCCAAAAGTCGTATATTTATTTATATATGATATTATGTAGCACAGATTATTTTGTAAAGCCATAGAGTTTTGCAAGTTCTCGTCTTGAATTATTTATTTTATCCATTCGAGTCGTACGTATTTGCTTTCCCAGAATAGGTATGTTCTTTACATTAGTAGTACCAAACACTAGTAATTTTACGCTTGTATATTGCTTATCGCTGATATGTTTGAAATCCTTTTGAAAACCTATTTAAAACAGTTGGCTGCGTTATTTTAAATACGAATGATATTATGGTTTGTATACTGGTGTACCCAATGTAGTTGTTTCTAAATACTAAATCGCGAAATAAGGACGCCTTGTTCAACTTTCACATATAGCTATATTTTTCTTATTAAATTATGGAAATAAAAGGGGTAGGAAGATACTGTATAGGTTATATTATTATGTATAATGCTGCTTGAACGCATTCGCTTTGCTTCAGTAGTTTTATTAGGGATCCATAAGATTTTCTAGTAAACGATCCTAAGAGCAACGCTAAGAGAATTATTTCAGTTACTGAGTTTACACGTAATAAACATACTATATAATATAAAAAATCCTAAGTATATACTAATGTTATTTTCATGAAAGTGTGTGATAATGAAAAAGACGGTACTATATGACATAACTCTTAAAAATGTATATGACACTATATACTTTAACTGCTCCACAAATCATCCATACCAAAAAAAAAAATAATTATGAAATGAAAGTTAGCAGTGAAACTAACTGGCAAGATAACAATAGGAATTGTATTTTACTCATCACTTCGAGACATTATGTTGTTAAGTCTCCGAAGTCCAGTAATACTAATAGCTAAATTCTCATTTAAACTATGAGATGACTGATGACTGCCGAAACACAAGAAGTAATAGGACTTGAATTGTATCTAAATACTTGTGCGTATCTTATTTTTTAGCGTAAAAGCGCTACATTTAATTACTGTACTTTAAAACAATACTTCATTCTAGTTCACGTTTGTATCTAAAACTTACCCTTTGGAATCAGGCGTCGGCAAGCCTAAAATGAAATTAAATATTAACAAGTAGGTGCTCGCGCCTCAAGACTAGGTATTCGGATATGATCACCTAAAAAAATTTACAGACAAATTGGTAACCAATTGTGACAACTTTACATCGAATGTTTCCGTGTTTATCCGATTGTCCGGTCTTGTGTCTGTTTGTGGTAGTAGTTATTACAAGTTAGTGGCCACTTAGAGGCTATTGCATTGGTTGCACTGATTCAGCCATTGATTTTCGCTCCGCCGATTGGCTTTAAGACAGTGAGCTTGACTATGCATTGTGGCACAAACTCAGCAAGAGACAGAGATGAAATATTGTTAGGAAATAGTCAAAAATGTTTATTTTCCTATTTTTGACTGTAACGTTAACTTTCATTTACACAAAAGGATTAAATCGAAAACATAACAGCCTTTTACATATACTTATACAAGATGCGACGTCGCGTCGTAGTTAATTATAATGGGTTTCCCTATAAGATCTTTTCACCGACATAAGATATAAACAATATGATTTTATATAGTGGGACTTAGTTATCTCTTATTTCTTTTTAGTGACGGGATTGAACGTGTTTGCTACTGGAGGTATCATGGTAGTGATCTGCGGGCTGTATACAGTGTTAGTGAGTATTATACCTAATCTGTACATTTCAGCTTTATTGTTTTCTATGGGCGCGATGGCCATTGTGCATATTTTGCTCTGATGCCAACCAGAACCTTGCCGAGATTTGAACCTATGGCACCCGGTGCACGAGTTAACGCGCGAAGCGCTGCTCTAACTCATATCAATATAATTTTTCATAAAGAATAAAAACATTATAAAGTCGTACATATTTGCAAATATTTTTAAGTTTAATGATTGTATCTGTGGAATTATATCTCTTTTCAAAACTGAACAGTAATAACAATAAATATAATTTAACCAAACTGATCATAACGCAATAAAAAAATTCACCCTTTTAGTATTTACTAGGGGAAATATTCCAAAAATGATTTGATGAAAACTAATATAATATGCTATAATATTGTAAAGTTTGTATAAATTATTACATTTTTATTTTATTTTGTGCAGTATCCTAAAGGCTTATACGGATTAACCGTTCCATTGCACGCGTAATCTAGATATATGAAATACAGAACACATACGCGTACTTACAGGTTGATTACATACTCATTGCTGCAGGAGCAGACTAGCGTTATTGTTACTGCGTAATGGACTACGCGTAGATTAGAACGCTTAATCTGTACATACCTAAATATGCGAGTTCGATCCCAAGTCAAGAGCATATTTCGTCTTGAGATTGATGATACCAAATTTAATAGAAATTTATAATGACTGTGATGTACACAGGGTGGTCTCCGAGCAGTGGTGTGGACGGACTCAGTTCAGACTGGCATCATGTTCATAGGCGTGGTGCTGGTGGCAGCGGCGGGGACCATCGCCGTGGGCGGCTTCGGCGCGGTCTTCGAGGTTTCCAGCCAGTCTGGGAGGCTGGACCTGTCTAAGTAAGTACAATAATTCTTATATATTTTGGCCTAATGCCGAATGAGTCTCTTGGGGCTGGCTTACCCACAGCCATAGGATATGGACTCCAATCTTTCAAGTCTTTCATAAGGATTATGATCGCAGTATTTGGAGTGAAAGGCAAGGAGATGCATGGAGGATTCTAATCAAGGATCAAAGTGCGCCGCAGGCTCGCCTATAGTCCCCGTTAAGATAAGATTTATTAGATTATATCTGTGCCACTCGAGCCTGCTGCTCGCCGCAGTCAATGGATAGCCCGCAATATTAGGGCCACCATGATCATCATTAAATTCATCGGCCCATTAACGTGTCACTATCGAGAAGGGACCTCCTCTCACGAACAAAGGCACCTTTGTTCGTGAGAGGATTCAGGTCAGACTTCCCATGAGGACCCACGGATTGGCGGAGGCAGGTGTATGTGTATGGAAATTGAATACCTGGGGCATCATGGTCATGATTATCCAGCTCATGAACGTACCACTACTGATCACGGGCAACCTCTTACGAACAAAGGTGCAAGAGATTCTGGTCAAACTTCCCATGAGGACTCAGTACATTGGCGGATGCAGGGCTATGTGTCTGGACATTGATGAAAAAGGACACTTCATGGAAATAGAAAATGTTGAATAAGCTTTTCAAATTAAATGTATTCGAGGTATATTAGGTACCTATGACTTAGTATTTTTTTTCTTCCAGGTTTTCACTGTGGTTTCTGTTTACAGTTGGGATTTTAGTCCTTACGTGCGGCAGACCGGATGGGGAGCAGTCGTAGGAGGGTTCCTGTACTGGACATGCTTCAACTCGGTCAACCAGACTATGGTGCAGCGGTACATCTCACTTCCCACGAAGCGACAAGCTGTGTGGTAAGTAACTTTTTTTTTTTTGATTTACGTCGGTAACAAAATGCATTTACGCACTGTCTCCCAGCCAAAGGGGGACCGAGATAGGTGTATGTTGTAAGTACCTGATCCTGCTTGATTAACCCTTACGAGCGACATATTGCATGGCCTGTGAATTCCGATACTCTTTAAATTCACTTGGTATCTCATTATAATATCTGCCCATAAAACGCCTACTACTGGGTCTACTCTATCACTGTAGCGTTTCAAATTTTTTTAAAATGTCAATCATTTGCAAATAACTTGACAACGACTACAATTCATAGTGACAACTGGGACGAAAGTATTAACTACAAGGCAGGCTGCCTTCCAAACTACGAAAGCAATGGATGTCAAAAGTTTGTCCAAAAGGATGTCCATAGTTTGTCTCTATCTCTTTAAATACTGCTTAAGTACGGTGATCGTTTTTGACTATTCAAGTCTTCAATCTTTAATCAAGCATGATATTTGGTTTTGTTATTTTCATTTTTGGTTTCTCGCTTTAAATGGTTTCGAACTTTGAACTGTAGTATAATTTAGTGCCGTTGGTTTCGGCCTAGAATAGTGCAACCCCCTCATCTAATGAAGAGTCGTAAGAGTCGACGAAGAGAAATCTTAAAGGATGATGGGCAGCAGCGTCATCCCGCATACTGGATGAATCACCAACTAGCCTGTCCAGCGTGCAGATTATAGTCAATTATCCGCTATTGAATGTAATCTATTGAGGGAGCAACTGTTCAGCAGTGGACTCTATAAGGCTGATATGATGATAATTATTTATTGGAAGATTGGAAGCTATTTCTAGCTAACTTACATAATCTATTTGTGTGATCCTTGTTTCAGGGCTCTTACAATATTCTGTGTTGGCGCTATCACAGCCATATCTCTTTGCGTATGGTGCGGGCTAACTGCCTGGACTGCCTGGGTGCAAGGAGGGTGCTCGCCAAATGGGGCTCCATTGGTCGGAGATAGGCTGCTACCAGCGTTTGTGACGTACATCGCCAAGGTGCAAAAGCTACCTGGCTTAGCTGGAGTGTTTCTTGCAGGAGTCTTTGGTGCTGGGTTGAGGTGAGATATGGCGTAATAATCATTTATTAACAAGGCAGTAGATAACAGTCTAACCTGCGAAATTAATTTTGATTATGTAAATTAAATTCATCAATTCTGATCTGATCAAACCTGGGTTGGTAGTTCATAAGCTCTTATTAAGGGCCTGCCACATTTAAGAATTCAATTAACTAACTTATTTTTAATGATTGATTGATTGACTTGTGCCTGATATTATTTACATTATAGAATGCTTGATAGTTTTAATTAATCTCTCAAAGGCAGTACTTGCAATCCTATACACAATGAAGAAAAAAAAAAGATTATTTCATTCGTATCCAAGTACGTATTTTTAATGAATTGACTGAAATACTAACTCCGCTGTCTGATCCCCTATTAGATGCTCAATAAGTATTTTTTATGTGCAAACAAGAATATTTTAGAGTGGCCCTCTAATCTCGTTAATTATATTTTTTTTTTAAATTATCCACAGGACATTCATTGGTCTATGCAACTGGGATGCAATACAGTATGTTTAGCTTTAAAGAATGTTCGTGATTACTGATATAAGTCTTCTCCCTGCGTAACATTCTGTAAACTTCTATCAAATAAAAAAATAAAAAAATATATACTGCATTTTTCAGCTCCCTATCGGCGGTGCTGAACGCGTGTGCGCTGGTGGCGATAGAGGATATAATGCACGGCTGGCTGCGATGGCACCTGAAGCCCCTGACTGAAGGCATATTGGCGCGGTCGGTGACAGCACTCTTAGCTATCATCTCCGTCGCCATGCTCATCGTTATTCAGAAGCTTGGTGGTGTTCTTGGTAAGTATTTTACTTTTTTCGTTATCATCATTTCAGATCACTTACATCATACGAGAGCACGGGTATCCTCTGACAAACCAGGGTATTGAATCCCTCTCGGATTCAAGTACATGTAATTTCCACCACGCGAATCTAAAGCGGATTTTTTTTTAATATGACACGTCGTTATGACTACATCCTGCCTGATGGTAAGCAGTTAATGCCGTCCAAAATAAAAATGAAAGCGCTTCAAATCGTGAAAGATGCACTGTACAAAGCGCATCCACTCATGACGGCCTGCTAAAATGCAGTTTAGACGCGATTAGTCCAATGGTGATTAAAAATACAAATACCCCAATAGGTTAAGGTTTCTTTTTATATCCAAAGAAAAATAATTGATATAATCTGTTTTTTTTTCTTATAAATTTTGGAAATATACGTTTTTCTACGATTCGCCCAATCACGCGCAACGGTGGTGAGCCGTCCAATAGCTTAGGGCTTAACTAATTCCACATACTGTGTTCTTAACGTGCTCTCCGACAACGAAGTGCTCTATATTTAATACCACAATCACCGTCACCCATTCAAAGAATAACCTCGGTGATTTTTATATGTTTCGAGTACTTTACAGTGTTTAGTGATTACGGGGATTTATTCATTTTGTATGCATATTAATTGAAAAATAGAAAGAAAAGAGTATATGTACTATATTTTAAAAGCAAATAAATAATTTAAGATGATAAGTAGTTTCTCCGAAAATATAAAGAAACTTATTTTCATATAGATTTGAAAATAGCAAAACAACCAAAATTTGACAAAAAACTATGTTTTATTATAGCACTGTATAGATAGTGACTACCATGATCGGGCAATTTGAGCAAGTTTTGTAAAGGACAAGGCTTTGATACCGAGCCTACTAATTTCGTTAAGTGACTGTTAATCTTCTATCGATTTTTTACATACGTCATTGACCTCATTAAGAAAATTGAATTAGACCGAGTTGGTAGTGGAAATATTTTTTAGCTGATAAAATTTATTATTTGGCAATATATGACATAATTTAATATGACCCACTTTTATTAGCCTAATAATGGTTACCCAATTTAAATTTGATATAACTAAACTAACTAATAAAGTATAACAATGTGTTAGTAAAAAAATATTCTTATTAGTTGGTGGGGTCTGCTTGAAATGAAATTATTATGAGTATTATTATAAATCTTAAAGCATAATTTTTTTTAGCATAACTACTATAAGCATAATAATTAATTATAGTATATAAGGAAAAATATATTATGCGAAAGTGCAGCACGACCAAAGAAGTAAGTCCCTTGCTAAACATAGGTCCCCTCATAAGCTTCAAATTTGACTGATTGTTGGTGGCCTGCACGAGTGTGATCAGTATCAGTTATTAACTATGTTGTCGTGGCATTTTTGCGATTAGCGTTGACTACTGAATCAAGTAGCGTGGTGGAGTACACACACACACACACACGCACACACACACACACACACACACACACTCACACACACCCTCACACACACCCTCTCACACACACACACCCTCACTCACTCACACACACACACACACACCCTCACTCACTCACTCACTCACTCACTCACTCACTCACTCACTCACTCCCTCACTCACTCACTCCCTCACTCCCTCACTCACTCACTCACTCACTCACTCACTCACTCACTCCCTCACTCACTCACTCCCTCACTCACTCACATACACACCCACACACACACACACTTACTTGTAGAATTTAGTTATTTAGGCTAATATGATTGCACTTTAATATAGCCACGACACAGGTTGTGCCTAGTATGACTATCACCGTAAAATGTTATAATAGGTTGGGGAAAAAGTCTTTTCGTATTTTTGTATAATAATATTTATTTATTTTCTCCCATACAAAGCAAAGAAACTTAAAGCTACTTAAACGTATTACAAAACAACTTAAAATAAGAGGTGTACAATTTTTCAAAGCTTGATATTATATGGGAGACTGGTGCCCAAACTAGGTAAATCCTGTGTCTTGGGTCACCAGGTCTCATCCCTGTCATAAAGACATAAAATAATTTAGTACATTTTTTTAGAGGAAAGCCCTAAGAGAGTGTGTCTAATCAATTTTCCTGTGAGAAATTAAGAGGATATATGTGTGTTTGTATGGGAATATGTGTCAGCATATGTGTGTGTGCGAGCGAGTGTGTGTGTGTGTGTGTGTGTGTGTCGTGTGTGTGTGTGTGTCGTGTGTGTGTGTGTGTGTGTGTGTGTGTGTGTGTTTTCAAAGTGTAAAAAGAGTTCATATAGCGATCAATTTCTCCGTTTCCAAATAATCCAAACTTTGTAGCCAGTCATGGATAATATGTTTACACGTGAATTTATTTTTAGCATATATCCTGAGATTTTTATTAACTTTGTTGTACAGCCTACCTCCTCGATATTTAAAAAACCTTCTGTATAGTTTGGTCCTACCCGATGCTATTTCACACACTTCATGGTGTCTTCTGGTTTTATTGAGGGGGTGATCAGCGTGAAAATGTAAAATAGAGTGCTGTTTCATCAGAATGCAAAGCAGATAGGTTTGTCGAACGGTCAGAATCTTGCATTCCGAGTAAAGCTCTTTTGTAGGATATAATCTAGGCTTGCTATAACTAACCTTTAATATAAGTCTTTGGGCTCTTTCTAAATGTATTAGATGAGACTTAGCTGCACAGCCCCATACAGTAATGCCGTAAGATATTAATGAATGACACAGGGCTAAGTATATATTCCTTATGAGATTTTTGTCAACAACTTGTCGCAACTGCTTAAAAATATATGTGAGTTTACGGACTTTTTGTGAGAGGCTTAGTATGTGGGATTCAAAAGTCAGTCTATTATCAATTACTACGCCAAGATATCTCATGGAGTTCGTTCCGGCCAATGAAGGACATGCACATCTCGAGAGAGGTGGGAAAGCGCAGGAGTGAGCCACAATATTACCAACAATATCAGCAGAAGAATGACGGCCCTGAGTAGAAAATGTCATGAATTTAGTTTTGTCAGCATTTAGAGTAAGGCAATTGGATGCAAGCCAATGACACACCCTATCAAAACCACATTGTGACAGCCTAAAAACCTCCTGCCACGACTGCCCACAAAATGTAAGAGCAGTGTCATCTGCATATGAGGTTATTTTGCAATTTAGTAGATTAAGCCCACACAACTCATTTATATAGCATAAGAACAGAGTAGGTCCTAATATGCTACCTTGAGGAACGCCACAGGTAATTGGGTTTTCCGAACTTACCAGCTCATTTATTTTGACCGATTGACTACGATTCTGAAGATAGTCCATAATGAGTTGTAACGGCATCCCTCTAACCCCGAAACTACGCTCCATTTTTTCCAGAAGCTTAGGATGAGAAACCGTGTCAAAAGCCTTCGCCAAATCAATAAACACTGACAAACACTTTTCTTTATTATCCAGTTTTTCTACTATGAAATCTGTCAATTCATGGATTGCTCCACTTGTTGATCTTCCAGGTCTAAAACCGCACTGAGAATCAGATAACAGGTTTTTTCCTTCCAAATATTGAATTAGTCTTGTATTAATTACTTTTTCAAGTACTTTGGACAATACTGGGAGAATTGAGATGGGTCGGTAGTTATTTACGCAGTCCTTCCGTCCACTCTTATAAATAGGGATCACTATAGACTTCTTCAATGCCTCCGGAAAGACACCACTAGCTATGCAACGGTTAAATAGGTCAGTAAGCACAGGCACAAGCGTAAGCCTAACATGTTTAAGAAATTTAGCCGTCAAGCCATCCCATCCAGCAGAGCTTTCACATTTTAAATTTAATATTATGCTATTAACTTCCTCCAAAGAGATTTCGCATATTGCAAACGAATCTTTAGGACCGTTTGCAGTGGAAGAATAAAGAGGGGAAATGTTTTTAGGAATACTGTTGCATAGTGCCGACCCAATAGTTGCGAAAAAATTATTTATGTTGCCCATAGTTTTAAGTTTGTCCGAAGTACCAGAAAGAAGCTCATGATTCCCTTGTTTCTTATTACTTAAATTAGCGGCACTCTTTATAGCATTCCACAATTGCTTATTATTGCCTTTTGCTAAATCTATTTGATTCCGATCATATTCTCGTTTAACATTTTTAAGTATATCATTGCAAAAATTCCTATATCTCTTGTATGTTACTAATAATATTTCATTATGAGGATCTTTTTTTAATTTAGAATGCATCTTATCTCGATTTCTTATACATCTGACTAATCCAGATGTAAGCCATGGTTTCAGAGTTAAACGAGTTCTAGATATTTTGATTTTTATTGTGTTTTTTGTAACAATTTTTTGTAAATTGTTTATTAAGTTGTTAGTCGCACAATTTAAGTCTATAGCTTTATAAACATTTGCGAAGTCGATTGACTTACAGTCCAACAGAACACCATCGTAGTCAATATTTGTGACAAATTTATTTTTCTTGGGTAAACTTGGTCTTTCTTCTAAGGAAAAAAGTACTGAGTTATGGTCTGTAATCGCCGTTTCTAGTATCAAAGATATAGATGGCAACCCTGACTTCAATATGACATGGTCAAGACAATTTCCCGCACGAGTTGGAAGATCGAAGGCAGGCAAAAGACCATGATATGCTAAACTTTCTACATAATTTGTTGCAATAGGCGAACCCGGGTCCGAAAGATTGATATTGATATCTCCTACAATGATAATATTTTTAAAAGATGACAGTTGCTGTAAAAGCACTTGCAGAGAGTTAATGAAGTTCTCAGTATTTTTAAAACAATGTGGGCGGTATATAGCTATAACAACTGTTTCAGAACCTACTTTCACTGTTAGACAGTTGGCCTCAAGCAAGAAAGGTTCTTCGACTTGACACAGTAACCCATTCCTAACCATAACTACAACTCCATCGTTCTGGTTGTAGTTGTCACAAGTGTTATGAACAGTATATCCATCCAAAGCCGGCAAACAACTCGCATCAGACAGCCAGCATTCAGTTAGTACGATTATTTCACACATTAGACCGATTCTATGAAGCACTACACAAAATTCACTAAAGTTACGGTTAATACTGCGAATATTTTGTTGTATTATTTTAAGATAAGATCTGGGGTTAAGTAAGAACGATGAGCATTTCTCTGGCACGCAAACATAGCACTGTGAAATGCTAAATTCATCAATACTATTTATTAATTGGTTTGTTTTATCGAATTTTACTAAATAACATCAGCAACAACCACTCAGGTATATAAACATGTTTAAAAAAGAATAGTACGAGAAACAGGACAGATAGAGAGAGAAAGATGATCTGAATAGTTTGAGTTTGTATGTGTAGATATGTGTATGTAAGGATATTATATGTGACTAAAATTATAGAAGTACAGTCATAACAGTTATTTGCATCAAGATATTTCTTTATAAATTCTATTTGGAACTTAACTTGTGAATATAAATTCAACAACAAATTATAAAAACGATCCTTAAAGGTTACCGAAGCAACATGACTGCCAAGCCTACGGTTATTTATTACAAACATTATCAGTCATTTTTTTTTCATTGCTTCAGACAGACACTTTTCTGACTTGATCATGATCGGTTTACCAGAGGGGTCCAAACGCATAAGTATTTTTCCATTTGAGTGCCAGCAAGAGTAGGAATATTTTTTGGCAAATTGACGCGTTTCAAACATAAGTTTCCTCTGAGATGGCGGAAGGTACTCGTCAACATATATCGGCTTTTTAGCACCCGGTAATCCAATCGTTAGCGTATTAAGCTTTTCCGCAACTGATTTGCCTTTATTGAAACTTCGAACTCTGGCAATCAGTTCATTTCTTGTATATACGCGAAATAATTCTACAACAACCGGCCTCGGAATACCAGGTTTTCCAGGTAAACGATAAACGTCACGTATATCACCTGGACCCAAATTAATTTCTAGAGCTCTGCCAATGCCAGATATGATCTCCATAAAATCTTCTTGCTTTTCATTTTCAGAAAGTGGTATATTTCTTAACTCTACTGTTGCTTGTCTGTTTAAAAACCTAATATCCTGAAATTGAGTATCCAACTTTTTTATCGCCTCCATGTTAATGTTTTTTTCAATCTCAATATCCAAGACTCTCCGAGCCATCTCTTCGTAACCCTTATTTATGAACTCCATCCCACTTTCTAACTCAGAATTTGCTTTTTTAATTTTTTGGCACTCTTCCTTTAAATAGAATACCTCCGTAACTAATTTAGACAATGTGTTATCAAGGTCTTTTTTCCATTCATCCAATCTCTGATCCTGGTCCTCTTTCCAACTCGACAGCATCTTCAGTAAGTCGGTTCTTAAGTCACCAGTATGGTATGCAGAATGGGTGGAGGGGACATCAGGCGAAGTGTCCATTCTCTGACGTTTAGTTCTTGTTTTTTTTTTTTTTTTTTTTTTTTTTTTTTTTTTTTTTTTTTTTTTTTTTTTTTTTTTTTTTTTTTTTTTGTATGTATTGTTGTATGAAAAGTCAAGACATTTTTTTCAAAGTTTATTTACATTTATTTACGATATATATGTACCGTTTTGTTGAATAACTTTCTGCCATTTTGTGGGCAGAGACATTATCCCGTTACTGTAGAAACTTTGGGACTTCTGATCAAAAAAACGGGACAAATAGTTTTGGCAGTCCTCTCTTGAGGTCAACCTTACAGAACCTAAAGAATTCTGCAGAGACCGAAACAGGTGAAAATCTGAAGGCGCAAGGTCAGGGCTATATGGTGGATGCACTAGGACCTCCCAGTCGAACTCTCTTAATTTTTGCTGAGTGGCTAAAGATGTGTGTGGTCTAGCGTTATCGTGATGAAAGACCACACCCTTCCTGTTGATCAATTCCGGCCGTTTTCTCTCGACTGCTTCCTTTAATCTCATCAGTTGCTGGCAGTAAAGATCAGAATCGATGGTTTTGCCGGGCGGTAAAAGCTCATAATAAACAATGCCCTTCCAATCCCACCATACACACAGCATCACCTTATTTCGTGTTAGGCCAGGTTTGGCCACAGTCTGTGAAGCCTGGCCAACTTTCGACCACGACCTTTTTCGCACGTTCTTGTCGTACGTGATCCACTTTTCATCGCCAGTTATCAATCTCTTCAAAAACGGCTCGGTTTCATTACGTCTCAATAATGAATCGCAAATGAGTACACGGTTCATTAAGTTTCTTTGAGTGAGCTCGTGTGGCACCCAAATATCGAGCTTTTTTGTACAACCAGCTTTCTTCAAATGGGTCAAAACTGTTTTGTGGTCAATTCCCAGTTCTTCAGCTACATCGTAACTACTAATATGCCGATCTTGCTCCACTCTTTCAAAAATGGCGTCCATTTTATTCGTAACAGGGCGACCAGAGCGAGGTGCATCTTTAACATCAAAATTTCCGGACTGAAAACGTTTGAACCAAATTTGTGCTACTCTTACTGACACTGCATCAGGTCCATAAACATCACAAATTTTTTTCACTGCTTGAGTTGCATTTTTGCCTTTTTTATAATAAAATTTTAAAATGTATCGAATTTCTTCATTAGATTCACTCATTTTAACGGAGAGAAAAACAAATGAAAAATAGCGGGAAACAACTTTTTCTTTTTTTTTTCTTTTCTTTATAATGGAACCTTTTTAATGTTACCAAAACCAGCCAGACACAAATAGTACAGTCAAAAAATTTTTTTAAAAAGTTTATACCTACGTTATGCGAAAAGACTTTTTCCCCGACCTAATATGTAAAAAAATATAAATAAAATTATTATTATCATAATTATCCTGTTTCCAACCACTAACATAATCGCTGAACGTCAGCTGATAGCGTTCGGTTGTTATCGACAGGCATAGGGACGGCTACCTGTTAATGCCCGAGGTCGCGGCGGTGCCTTAATTACTCATTCGATTAGGTTGATATGCTTGCTATAACATCCTGTTATCTAGCAGGCTTTTATCTTAGCCCACTAACATTCCACTCATGAGCTAGGGCCTGCAACTAGTATCTGAGCAGTGAGGTGAATCTTCTGAGATCGCATAATTTATTATGTTTTCCACCAACTTCTTCATATCGTAAGTGGAGATGGTAGCCAGATCGATTCAAAAAGCGTTTTGCTAAAGGAAATCGAAAGGTGTACAGGGATTCTACCGTCATCTTTGGAGTCCCAAGCCAACCTCACCTGCAAGTGGTACACCTGCCGATTAACGGACGAGGCTCTGGCAAACACAGAAGTTCCCGGCAAGCGGCAATAGGCTCGCCACCTATTACGTGGGACCAACAACAACATTGGCGAATTGTGGGCGTATAATATGCCTCTGCCTACCCCCTCGGGGAAACAGGCGTGATTGTATATATGTATGTAGGTCTTTTATTTCAGCCCATTAACCTTCTACCTCAAGCCTCTCAAATACCAAAGTTGAAAGCCCTTAGCAAAAATAAATCGTTTGTGGTCGATAGGCGTGGCGATAACGGCCTTGTCAGCAATAGCAGCCAGCGCCATCTGCATCATCTAAACGCTGGGCATGCTGTGCTGGTGATAGGGTCCGCCGAGGCGCTGGCCACTTGGGCCTAGATTACTAATTCGACATAATCGCTAATCACGTCGTCTTATCTTGTAAAGTCTCATATTTTAGCCCATTAATATTCAACAATTGACCTCAAGTTTTCTTTCACAAATCAAAGTTTTAGATCACAAAACTTGAATGACTGTTTCCAATTTACTTTGTCTTCAGCGCCCAAGTCTTAAGCTAAAATAAATAGTTGATAGACGTGGTGACGGTGAATCTAAAATCTAAAAACCATATCCTATTATTTTTATGTGTGAAGTTGGAAGGGTATACGGAATTTAGTTTTGCAAAGTCTCCAGTACTACCTAAAGTTTTTAGCTAAGGAAACTCTTTTGTGGTCGACAGGCGTAGCGACGGCTCTATCAGCTATAGCAGCCAGTGCAACCTGCGGCATCTTCACCCTGGGCATGGTGTGCTGGTGGGTGGGTCCATGGGGCGCGACTGTGGGCGGCGCGGCGGGTGCACTGGTGGCTGGTGCAGTATCGCTGGGCACGCAGGCAGCCGCCGCCGCGGGTCTGAGGGCGCCGCCACTGCCGCCCACAGCGGCCTGCGCGGCCAACGCTACCTATGTCTTCGTTCAGAATCTGGTCAGTTCATATTTATGTCGCTTTATAGTCGTGTCATACAGTAGAGATCACAGCTCGATAACCTAATGTAGAACGCCCTCCAGTAAGATGGAGCGACGCCATATCGCACAACTAGTTCTTAAAGAGCGTAAATGTAAAAAACTGCAAAATTGAATTAACTATGCCACAAGTTTCCTTTTATGTAGATGCATTGAGTGCTTAAATTTTTTTATTGTAATTCGACAACAGTCCTGTATAGAGAGCCAAACACCAAATCGAGTATGTTATCGTATTTATGACAAAAAAAACTTTAAACTGTTTTACTGTCAAATTGACAAAATGGCATTTACGTCTTTTAAGAACTAGATGTGCGATATGCAAAATGGGTGGCGGCGGTTCTAAAGATCAAGCTTAGTTGGAATTGGAAATGGTATGTGTCCAGCAGTGAACGGACATAGGCTGATGATTATAATAGTACACACAAACGATCCAAAGCAAACACGAACATACAACACTTAGTTCGCTCGTGCGTACCACTTAACGAACATAAAACAATGTGTTCATCAAAATAGTTCGTAGTAATCCAAATTGTTTTGTGCTTCCGATATTTATACTCTTTATGTGTTCTTAATTATGTGTTTATATTTATGTGCTTAAATACCTCGGTCATCTGGTCACCGCTGACCTCAAAGACAATGCAGATATTGATAGGGAGCGGAGGGCTCTGTCCGTCCGGGCTAATATGATAGCTCACAGATTTGCACGCTGTTTACAGCAGGTGAAAATAACTTTGTTCAGAGCTTACTGTATATCGTTTTATATGTGTAGTCTGTGGGCAAGTTACACACAAAGGGCGTACGGGGCCCTCCGTGTCCAATATAATAACGCATTCAGGAGGCTGATGGGGCTGCCCTGGCGATGTAGCGCGTCAGGCATGTTCGCACAGGCGCGAGTAGATTTTTTCTATGCTACAATGCGGAAGCGCGCTGCGTCCCTCGTGCGCAGAGTCAGGGCAAGCTCCAACTGTCTCCTGAAGATCGCGGATCGCGTAGATTGTGTTTACCTAAATAAATGTTGTGCGCTACATGTAATTACTAACACCTAGGATTAAGATATATATATTTACTAACACAATATGAGTGTAGAACTAAATAAATGAATAATAATTATTATTATTATTATTTGTTGAAATAAAGGTGGAGCAGGATAAAAATTGTGACATTAACTTGAATTTTTTACAGGACCCAGAAACAGTATTTCCTCTATTCCGCATCTCCTACCATTGGATAGCACCTCTTGGCTTTATATCGACCTTGGTGGTGGGTTCCATAGTGGGCTGGCTTTGGGATAAAAAGGAGAGCATATGCATGGATGAAGAGCTGTTCACGCCTCTAATCTGGAGGTGTCTACCACGAGAAGCTCATGAAAGAGCTGGAGAGGCACGAAGAGCTGGAGCCTTGAGGCAAACGGTACCTGCCCCCTCCGCGCCCTTGATTATTGGGAGAAGCGATAAGGTGAGTTTGATTAAAGTCACAATCTCATAGTTTCAGCCGACGTTCCACTATTGCCCACGAGCGTCTCTCTCCAACCAAGAGGAATTGGGTCATACTTCACCAAGCGGACCCCAGTTCAGATTCATCATGATCATGATGTTTCTAGATATCAATTTAGTAGTAAAAGTTAAATTTATTGCTCTTTATTGACGACCGATATGGCGTGGAGGTCAGTATACCTGCACTTCACTCCAGAGGTCGTGGGTTCGATTCCTACACAGGACAAATCTTTGTGCGCATGAACATGAATATTTGTTCTGGGCTGGGTGTTTTCCTATTTATATTAAGTATGCATTTACAAAAAAAAAGGATTTAAGTATGTTTATCCGTTCTTTAGTATCCATAACACAAGTTGTAAGAAAATATTTATTTATTGGTATAAATGAGATGTTATAGTTATTACAATTTTTCAAACCCGGAAGGGTAATAAAAGTTATTAATAAAACGATATGTATTCATGATATCGCTTAAGAAGTAATATGAAGTAAAAACTTTTTTTTTTATAATTTCAGATTGAAATGAATGGGGAGCCAAGCAGGTGAAACTTACGTAATGTTTATACATAGGTAAAATTATTTATTTGTAAATAAAATGTACTTACCTTTTTATTGGCATGTGTCCACTAGACAACAACGTGCTCTTATGTAGGTTGCATTGCAAATTACGTAAATAAAAATTTAAAGCTTTATTTTATATTCAGAGAGAATTTTATAATATTTAGTATAATATTAAAACCTACGTGGTTATGTGGTTAACTTTTATGTTCCATTAAGATCATTGTCGTCTGATGACTAGAGTTCGGAGTAGATATATTTAGTTACGTTTATGTTAATATGGATATACTCCGGGTTTCTTACTAACTTTCCCGGGATTGGAAGAAATTATATTGATTTGTAATTACCTTATAAAATGAAGCTTGTCCTAAGTTTTGGTAGTGATCGCACGATGTTGCCAAACTTACATTAGCTAATCCTCAAAAAACCATTTAGGAATGTCTATATTAATGTAACGTATCGTAAGTACGTAAAATAGCTCTACCTACTCCGATCCCTGCTGATTACAATTGATGTTGAATTTCTCCGCGCGAAGTTCCGTTTGTGATCTACGATCCTACACTGGAACTTTCTTTGTAGTGTGTAAGAAGGGATGAAGACATTGAGATACTTTGAAGGTCTTCATCGCTTCAATATTAGAGACTACCACGCTTATATCAGCTCTCGAATTACATCACGCACATCGCTGAACTATATTGGTCATACTTATACAGTTCTACTTTCATCGACCGCGTACAGTCGAGAGTCGAGTTCCGTACTCTATCTCGCTTTTTTATTTCTAGAGGCACAACAATAACATATATCCCACATTTGTAAGTACAGGTCTAAAAACTATAATCTTTTATACATGTCTTTTATATGTGAGCACATCAATAATACAATCAAATTATCCTATCTACAGCATTTACATAATAAAAAAAACATGTTCGTCCTCATTGTATACCCTGTTTGCCGCGAAAACTAAATAGACGCGGAAAGCTGAACGGATGCCTGCGCATGTTCATACAAAATTGCTTTTTTCTATGGACAAAAGCTGAAAAGAGCTGACATAGTGTGGTTAGGCCCAAAATGTCTAACTAAAAGTGACCGTTAACGATAAAAAAAAATTTAAATTAATTTATTAAACATAATAACATTTTACATGGTTTTTAAACACCCAATAAATCACAAAGATTTGTCTGGTGTTTTCGATATGAAGTTCATAGTTAGTTAAATTAAGTATACATACTTATAAACTAGTGACAACATTTGTACCTAAATTCTACATTATTTTAAAACAAACGAAAGCGAATTCGGAGCAATCACCCAGGCAGGCATATAAAAACAGTATTCAACAAAAAATCCTTTTTGATTTGTTAATTAGTAAGCGTCGAAAATACCTATAACATTTTAATCACATAAAGGTGCTAACTGTTTGTATTAATAAGTATATGTTACAGTAGTAATGTACCTAGTATTATTGTAAAATATGTCTTGTGATTGTTTTAATCTTAGGGTCAATTACCATTTAAGGTAATAATCGAAGCGCAGCGAAGTAACGAGCACTATGGATTAAGGATAATATAAAATCATTCCGTAGCCTTTAAAGAGAGTTTTTAATAGCAGAAACACATTTTAAGTTGACCGAGACGAGTGTCACTTGTTTTATATGCCAAATTAAGTGACTTGAAGTAAATGTTGTTTTTCATTAGCTAACGCAATGGGGGATAGAAGTAAGAGGAACTGTGCTATTTAATTCCTTTTGATGGACACTTGCAGAAAAGGTTCACCCTTTCTCTTCCCCTTCACAGTTCCATGAAGCTCATGTCTAGTCTCTTGATTCGCTTTTCTTTGGTGCTCGAGAGATATTTTTTTGTGTCGCTTCGTTTGTCGATTAGCTCATTGTGGACTGACCCTAACAATAATTAATCAATTTTAATGGTACATGATATTTCAAATACATTTGTACTGCTTTCGCAATTAATTGATGACTTGCTGTTATTTAAACTTATTTAATTATTAATATGAATTTGAGTTTTGTCTGTTTCTGAATATTGGAAACAGTACAAATGTATTTAATTTACACACTTTAATAATAGTGGGACCAAATAATGGTTAGTATTAGATATATTTGTAATATAATTGTAATGTTTATAAAATATTTATTTTTAATAAGTCTGGTAAGCTACACAACTGTTCTGTTAATGTAAATCTTAGAATTATATAGTTAATAGAAAGATTTAAGCATTTTAAAAAGATATGTTGTTATGTAATATATTTGTCCATAAATTTCTTATATAACTTCATTTTTGACTTATATGTACTTAAAACAGAATGTAATATACTCACAAAGACTAACATTTTCTACTTAAAATAATATTTAATAAAGTTTATCAACAATTTTCGATGTACATTGTAGTACGAGAGATAGTAGACATCATTAGTCCTTTTTTTTATTGACGTCGGTAACAAAATGCCTTTACGCACTGCCTCCCGGCCAGAGGGGGACCGAGAGGGGAGTGTGGGGCTCACTGCAGCAGACGCGACCGCCAGCAGTCCTACCCACTAAAAATCTTCCGACGACGCCCACCGCTGTTGAAAAAAGCGACGGGGGGCCAGTGCCAAAGTATAAAGCTTCTGACACCCCGCCCGCGGCCAACGTCCCCCGGATCAGAACCGGGAGGACTTCCTTAGAGAGGCGCAGTGCATCGCCCCCCCCTCCCTGCCCGGCCGACTTCGCGGAGGTCTATAGTTAGACGGTAGGGGCCCCCTGCCCCCGCCGCCTATGACCCCCCTGCCAACGGGAACGGATATCACTCCCTCTCCCGCTCCGTGGCCTCCTCCTGGGACATCACCACTTCGCAGAAGGAGGCCATCGCCTCCCACGCCGTCCCGCTGTCGACCATTATTCGCATGGTGGTCGGCAGCGAGAGAGCGACTCCACCCAGGGCCGCAGTTAGTGTTGCCCGCGGCCCCGCCCACGCCGGGCACTCCACCAACGTGTGGTGCGCAGTGTCAACTGCGCATTCACAGTGGTGTCAGCACCGGGTTGATTCCCCCCGGCGACGTCACACAGATACTTCCCGAAGCATCCGTGCCCGGAAAGTACCTGCGTGAGCCGGAAGAACATCGACCCCACCGACGGCCGACCCATCGTTCGATTATGGGCCCCACCGCCTCGAAGATACGGCACCTCAAACCGACAGCAACTTCGGCAGTCCTAAAGAGCTGCCGCCGCCATGCGTCTGGGCTTCTCGACGCCACCGCACCAGTGTCCGGTGCTGGGCGGCACAAAACACGGCCAGCTCAAAACTGGAGACCTGTATGGGGCTTAAGTGTTGTGTTAGGAGAGGCATAGGAAAAGCTACAACTTGTACAACAACAAGCTGTAAACAGCTTGTTCAAATACCTGATCAATATTATGTACCATCTCTCAGATCATTATCTATCCCGTTGACCTATCTTGTGCCCTTAAGCTTTAGTTTTTTTTACATTTGAAAATTTCAAAAGTATTTAACATGTATACATTTTAGTGGGCAATTTATTTTCGCAGGCGCGTAATTAAATACAGTACATTGAAAAAGATCAGTATGAAACAGTAAAATATTAGAAAAAAAAAGGATTTGAGGTGAATAATAAAGCATACATAGGAATTTTGAATATTACTCAAAAACATACATCATATTAATGTTAAACAATGTATGAAAATTAAATAATAGTTTAAGTGATATTAGATACCTACACAAGTTTGTTAGCGTAAATAAAAAGTGATACTTTTCGAATATTTTATAACATATGTTAACAGCTGTATAAATAATCTTAGTACGAGTATATAATAGAAAAAACATGTTTAGGTAAATATGAAATGTATTTGTCGGAAGTTTATACATAAATTGTTTTTAAAAAACTGTGTACCTGACTGATGTTCTTGAAATACTTACATCTTCTTAATATACAATTTATAAATGTAAATGTTGAAAATTATAAATTATTGTTACAAATAAATTAAAGGACATTCGATACTTTAACATGAATTTTCTTTTAATTCCTTGACGGCGGAGAACTGCTCTTGGGTATTGTAATATTACTTTATGATAATTATCCTAATATTAAAAACAAAATAAATATAAATAAATCCTAATATTTGTTTTTACACTTTTTGGTCACGCCTAAGCTACAGGACTAATTTTAATGAAGATAACTAAAAAGACAGAACTATTAAGTTTTCCGAAAATGAGCCATAATATCTGAAAAAAGAGCTTTAAAGAGAAATCGCTAGCAACAAAAAGCTTCGAAATAACGGCGGCATTATACTATCATATCATTTAAACCTTTACAATTACTTTTCAATATTTTTTTGCCATAGTAACATAATGGCAGCTCCTATTAGAAGTACTGGTAGTGCGACTGGATGACTCCTTTATATCCTGAAAAAATACTATGGTCCCGACAGGCGAAGAATTTTTGATAATGAGGAAAATATGAGGATAACTAATTAGCAGCACTGGTTAAACAAACATACAAAGAAATTTTACTAATGATGCGGCCACTGCACTTGCTTCTAAGCCGGTAGTAGTACAGAAAAAGTCTTAAGTTTCATTTACAATTAATAAGAATCGATAACAATTTATCCGTAATGTTCCCAGTTCTTAATCGCCTCACAATTTAAACTCTTAGATTGAGGTGCTACTTAGTTCATATAACTTTTGAAGCGTTCCACTACAAAATCGAGGCCACTATAAAATAACTGAATGAAGTTATTTAAAATGCAAAAAGTTGCACTTCAATCTAAATACAAATATCAGTAAATAATAGGTTTGAAATATTACGAATCATCTCGGCCTATGAAGGGGCCTACTACTAGTTTCGGCATACTTCAATACGCGGACACGATACTCGATAACTGTTAACTGTTTGATTGTATTAGATTTTAAGACTGACTAAAATCTGAAAAAAGCTAAGATGAGTTTCTTCAGGCATTTTTCTCAATCTCGCTGCCTTTTGGAAGCGTCGTTAGAGTCACCGACAGTCTGACTGACGGACAATCCCCTCCCCTCTTTAGAATCACGACAGGCTGACTGACAGATCCCCCGATAAGAGTCACCGACAGACTGACAACTCTTGAGAAAAAACCACAACAGACAAATAAACTGACAAACCTTGACAAATTTTGACAAAGAATCCATATGCTTTATTTCTTGATTACGGTACCGCTCATACTTCTTTCATTGCTGTTAAGAAAAAAATTCTCGAATTTCCATTTTATGTGTAAAAAATTCACGAATCTAAATGATCTTAAAGACAATAAAGTAAATTTTATTTTTATATATATTTTTTTTTTTTTTTTGATAGCGTTTAGCTTTTGAACGGTATTAACGTGTCATTAACCCTTATTCAATATATTTTCTAATTGTGTATATTTACGTCTTAGGTCCCGTGTTTGGCAAAAATAAAGGACCTAATACTGTTTATCTTCATCCGCGTATAAAAGTAAATAATGCTATGATTTTTCAACCAGAATGCTCCTTGAAATTCGCGCCTGTCTTTATCACTTTAGAATTAGCATGCAGCGCGCGGTGCGTCCATTAAAAGTCTGCTAAACGCCTATTGCGGCCACATCTTGGGGTTGCTTCTGAACCCGCGTGGTTTCTTTCCAACTGTACCACTGCTTAATTCAACATTAAAAACAAGCATTTCACTAGTAAGGTATGCGTTGTGTACTTTAAATGAAACATATCGCTTTAAGCATGGTAATAAATAAATAAATGTGATAATAAGTAGGTTCAAATGGGCGCGCTAGTTTTTCAGTTTTGTAATTTTTAATTTCAAAAGAGCTCCATTGGGATAAACTTGAATGAATGATTTTGACTTTGACTTTGAAAAAGATTATTATACTAGAATTCATATTTTAATTGTCGGTCTCGTCGCTTTTTTGTGCCGACCAATTTCAGCGTAACCCTTTACGCATCCTTTAATAATACAGCAAAATGTTATATTGAACACAAACTATGGAAATTCTTTTGAAACACCAAGAAAAAACCAGAAAAAATTATGCAGATATAAGTTATATAAAGTGTTATTTATAAATTATTAATAAATTTAGATTATTTATAACCCGTGTTGTTATTTTAATAAACCTTTAGACTGTAAATATTTAATTGGACAGTTGAACTGATGAGTGTACTACGGGGAACGAACCGATTCCGCGAGAATTTTCCTCTGTACGCAAATATTTCCATAATTCATTCGACATACGTAACCACCCACTGAGGGTTAAGCACATACCACAGTTGTGTAAAGGCGAACAAAACGCAGACTTCTGTTGCAAAGATCTGAATTTCCATGAGTTTCCGTTGTTGGAAAGAAGAAACTTTGGTACAAATGTATGAAAGGAGTCTTTACTTATGAACTTTTACGTTGTGTTGCATGACAATAAGGTTATTGCAAGGGAAGCACCTGCTTCAAGCATTTAATGTGTAAAATTTTAGAAGCCTGATGGTAGGACAATCAAAATCGAACAATCAGTGTCACAGCTTACCAATAAGGCAGATTAGTTTTTCATCACTCATAGCTTTACATCATTTAAATTACCTTGAAATTTCTTTATATTTAATTGAAATCAATTATATGTATAGGGATCTATCTAAGGAGTCCAAGCCAACCTCACCCGACAGTGCACCTGCTGATCAACAGACAAGGCTCTGACGAACAGATCCTGGTAAGAGGCTATAGGCTTGCCACCTTTTGCCACGTGGGACCTACCATATTATTGGCGACATGTGGGCGTATAATATGCCTTCGCCTACCCCTTCGGGCAACCAGACGTGAATGTATGTATGTTAATTAAATTAAATAGCTTAGTTTAATTAATGTGTATCGAAATAAATTTTTAGACTATGTAAATCAAAGTTTAAACTAACTAAGAAATTCGTTTATACCCTTTTAATAATTTAGGTGAACGATCGGTCAAATAAAAAATATAAAATCTAATTTTTACAAAGTTTCAAAGCCTTAACAAAACAAACTCTTGTTTCCGTATGTACTTGGCGAAGCTTTATAACCCCAGAACCACCGAAATAGCTGTCAATAAAACAGTGAATTCTGACAAAAAGCCTCGTAAAACTGATTGCGACTTGTACTGCCTCTTCAGGCTGTGTCGTAAACCGCCGCGGTACTGTTTAATTGCGAACATTTCGCATTAAATATGCGTAAAGCGATACGACGGGTTATATTGATTTGCTTGCTTCGCAGACGTATTGAACAAGTCATTCGATATTCATCGAACTATAAGTAAGTTAGATGTGACTTAGTGCTGTTAGTTCTATTTGTTTATTAGATTCTAACATCCTTTTTTAAAGTGTCTTTTTAATGATTTAATATGTATGTAATATTTGGAAACAGACACGCGTGCCGTTATAATTAGGAAACATCTGATTAGTTGATAAAATCTAATTTGAAAGAAAGATAAACGTATATTGTCTTCTTGTTACGACGACTAACGACTATCACATATAAAAGGTGTTTCAGTAAGAGTGCACTTTTTGAATTTGTTTTTTTTTCATGCATTTGGTAACTCTGAAATTAGACAGCTGTTACCTCTGTTTATTTCGGTTATTAAAAATGAAGCGCTTTTCGAAATAACAACGCGGTTTAATTGTGATAACTCATTACAAAAAATGGGGACATGACAGTTACGCTGAAACCGCTCGCAAACTAAGCCAAATTTTCGGCCAATAAAGTGCACCTAATGTGTTTTCGAAGAGTGGTCAAAAAATTTCAAAGAAGATCATAGATAAAAAGAATCCTTTGCGTTCACGTTACCGGTCTGTCCCTTGAAAACATTGATGCTGTAAAAATAATTTCGGCATCGTTCTCAACAACTCCAAATTTCACGAAGCACTATACGCAGCGAACTTTGACTCAAGACCTCCACCTTCATGCGCACAAGATTCAGCTAACACAGGATCTCAAACCAGCAGACCACAGAAAGTGCCGGCAATTCGTTCAGTTGGTAATGGAGCAAAGTGAAGTCGATGATAATTTTTCTAAAAAAGTTATTTGTTCTGATGAAGCGCATTTCTATATGAATGGCTTCGTGAATACACAAAATTGACAAATTTGGGGCTCAGAAAATCCTAATGCAATCCATGAGAAACAAATGTACCCACAACGAGTAACTGGCTGGTGCGGATTTTAGTCAGGCGGCGTGATTGGACCTTACTTTTTTAAAAATGACGACGAAATTGCAGTTACTGTTAACGGCATTCGTTACAGGAATATGATAACGGACTTCTTGTGGCCTGGCCATAACTGGACGGCATGAATCTGGACAACATGTGGTTTTAGCAGGACGGCGCAACCTGCCGCACCGCACATGAAACAATCGACTTATTGCAGCAAATTCTGATGTCAACTGACTACAAAGATCGTACGATTTAACGCCGTGCGTTTTTTTTCTTTGGGGTTTTGTAAAATTATGGGTTCATGCGAATAAACCCGAAACAATTCCTGAGCTCAAATAAAAAATCCAACGCGTCATCGGTGTGATACAGCCATATCTCTGTGCAACGGTCATGGAAAATTTCATGAAAAGAGTAATGGTCTGTCATCGGCGCCGTGGGGGTCATTCTACGGATATTTTCTTCCATACTCAATCGGAACATGTCTTCTTCACAATACACTAAAAATATCACAACCCTGTCATTAAATACTTGTTTTTATTTTAAAATGAAAAAGTGCACTCTTACTTAGACATCCTTTATATCACATAACTGCCACCAACGCCACTGCCATTACACGGTATGAAGTGCTCTCATTATGAGTCACATAAAACAAAAAATATATTGAAATTACATTTAGTTTGAATAAAGACGAAAAAGGTAGACAGGTAATGAATAATAAATGAGCAACCACATAAAACAAAAATAAAAAACATAATTCAAGTTGATCAAAGAAGAAGGTGCAGAATTATAAATGAACAATCTGTATGGAAAAATATGCATCGTTTCTTTACCTTCAGTATCATATTTGTAAGGGGGCTCGTAAAAGAAACGCAATAAAACAGCGATTTAGATAAAACACTTGTAAAGGTGCGCCGCAGTGACAACTCGATCGTTTTAGCCGAACTGAAAATTACCTAGTGCCGCGGACCGGCGCCCGCGCACTACCCCTTCCGTGCCCCTTGCGCCTATTTATCCTGCAACTATTTATTAATAATATGTGTACTCGGTCGCCATTGACGCCACCTGCGACTTTCCAGTTACATCCAAGTATCCAACCAACCTTCCCAACAAAACTTCGGTGATTGGGTCAAGACCTAGCCTCGCCTAGTCTCACTTAGTTTTGAGCGCTTGCAAATTAATAATAAAATTTACATTCAAGTCGACTATATCTATAAAAAGAACATATATACTGAATAAAATAAAATAAATATATGAGCAATCTATGTTGAAAACTATTCATACTTTCTCTTTACCTTGTTTTGGTATCAAATTGATTAGCTGTACTTGGTCTGCCATTGACGCCACCCGCGACTTCTGAGCACCATCCCAGTTCCCAACCAGTAGCCGAGTGCTCGTAAAAAGCACGCGGCATCATTCGCCTCATTAATTAACGAGTCGATTCGGCAATGAATCGCCTGCTGATTCTTAAATGTGGCTTAAGAAAGCCACTCGAAGCTAATATAAGACGATTCATAAAAAAAAAAAAATGTATCGAAACGATTTTTCTACTTGTAAAAATATATATATTTCACGAACACCTTGTCAACTTGACTTTATTCCAATTTATACTAGGATTTATTGCTGATTGGCAGAGACAAAGTCAAAATGTAAGTGTGGACACTATAGCCCTACTGGGTGAATCTCACTTGGCGCCATAACCGGAACCACAATCCAGTTGAAGAACGGAATCACTCAACCTATGGTTCTGTGAACCCTTTATTAATAATTTCCAACCGCCTAATTTGCAGTACCTACCTTGGTTGTGCAAAACGACAAACTAACATCCATCTATACACTACGCTTTCGTGTAATATTGTTAAGAAATATTATATATTGAATCGTCAATTACCTGTAATAATCGATACATAAAGATAATAAAATCTTAATCTTGGTTTATTTTTACGCCTGTATTATACAAATATTAAATAAAGCATGAATTACAATGAGATATGAATACAAATGAAAAACTAATCGCGCTTTATAGAGCGTTTTCTCATTTAAGAGGTCGTTTTCTTCTCATGTTTTTTTTGATATAAAGCTGAAGCTTTCACAGCGTCTCGTATATTTTAAATGTAATATGATTATCGTCATTATCATCTGAGCTTAGTAACGTTCCACTATTGAACATGAACGATGGCTATAGGGATTAATAACTTATGTTTCTATAGGAGAATTGCCTAATTCCAACATCAAGTGGCCTTTTTAAGCCTAAAAGGCCCTCTGGAGAGGTGTCTCGAATTTTCTCTTTGGGCGCGTTAAATTTTATTGTTTACTGCCTACGCTTATAAAGTTTTTGCTCCGGTGCGTAACTGTTACTCCACGTCACAAATTGTCGAGATTCCTCGCCTCTCGTGATCCATAAACTTTCTGCTTCATGGTGTTTTGTTAAGACTGAGAAAATGTTAATTGATTACGATAAGATCGATGCAATGAAAAATTGGGAAGACTCTTAAAGTGCACGGAGATAGGTTTAATACAAAATTGATATAATGACCGGTATAAATATTTCTTTATTTAATTATTTCCAAAGAGCGACACACAGAAATCCATAATTGTAATATATTATTTAGATCTGCCACTGGGCTCCAAAAGATAAACAAATCTTTTAAAGGTCAATGTGTGCGATTCTACAATAAAATCCCAAGCAACTTACAGCAATTGAGCCTAAATAAATTTAAATTAACAATAAAACACAAGCTGTCTTCAAAGGGATACTATTCTATTAAAGACTATATGGTAGATAAAAATGCTTGGGATTAAACTGCCGTTTCATACAGGCTATTCTAATATGAATGACTTAAAAGCATAAATATTGTTAATGTTATGTTAAATTGCATTGTATAGCTTCACAGACAAATGAAGATTGTAATTCTAGTACCAAACTAATGAACATATTTAAAAGATAGCCTGTGAGTTTGTTGCCAGTTCTTCTTACAGAGCGGTGGCTCGGAACTGGCACTTAGATTCACTTACACTTAATTATTTTTTGTTTTTAAATTGTTTTGTTGCATGTAAGTGAATCTAAGCTTCGTGATTTAGTGTAATAATATTTCGATTGCTTTTTACTCATTTTAATCATGACGTTTTCAAGCCATATGTATAATAGTTTATGAAATAAATATTTTTTTTACTTTACTTTACTTTTAGATTTCTATGGGTATATACACAATTGGTTACACTTGTATTTTACCAGACTGCAAAGCAATATTAGCACTCAAAACGTTTAAATAAGTAGGTACAAATTAATTAATTCGACAAAATTATAAAAAAATAAAACTATTCTTATAGTGGGAATCTTTGTAACTTTTTTATGATTGTAAATTTTAATTGTATGTAAAAAGAGGTATCTATGAATGGCTGTATACGGGATTAAAGGCTATAATTATTATTAATCTACCTAGCAAAACTATAACATAGTATTCTTTAGCGAGTTAGGGAGTCCTACCAACATCTTAGGAGCCCAAGCCAACGTCACCTCAAGTGGTGCCGCCAATCAACAGACGAGGCTCTGACGACAATAGGTATAAGCTCCCGGTAAGCGGCATTAGGCTCGCCACCATCGTTACGTTGGAGCAATAAGATAATTCGCGAAATGTGAGGGTATAATATGCCTCTGCCTACCCCTTCGACGAAACAGGCGTGTTTGTATGTATGTATGTACTCTTCAGTCACTATAATTGTTTTAATATGTGCAATGGTCAACTGCTTATAAGTATAAAATAATGTCGCTCCAGAGTCGCTTAAGCGCCTTTGGCCGTCGTCGTGTAATGATTATTTACCCACCTATCAAAAATATAAATCGTCAGTGCTAGTAGTTGATTCTCGAACTTCTAACAGAAATTATACTTATAATAATATATGCGTCTGGATATATTTTTTTTATCTGAACGGCCATTTTCAACACGGGCTAGTCTTTTACGACCACCAACATGTAACGGTATAAACAATAATTATACTTGCTGTAATATGTTCAAGGATCAAAGATATAAAATAGTGTGGCCCAAGTGTCACTAAGCCGAAGGATTTGGTGTAAAAATGTGACGCTATCAGTGCGGGCCCTCCCCCGAGCGGCCATTGGTCAGACCCCTGCTCATTTACGCCCCCAAATTACGAAAAAGTACGTAAGAATTATCTTATCTTCCTTCCTTTACGTTGCGAGCTCTGCCTTCGTTAATAGTTGTGCCTGGATTTGATAACTGTTGAATTGTTTGTTCGTAACTAGTTTGTGATGATTCAATGCCATTGGCAATATTTGAATTATCACACTTGCGTCTCGTGTGACTAGTCAAAATTACAGGAGCTGTAATTTACAGTACAGTAGACCACTGTTCCCCCCAAAGCATTTTTTTCTTATGAATAGAGCTATTCACATGTAATCTACATGTGACAAACTCTTTTCTATCACAAAAAGCCGATTTTGATCAAACTGAAGACCAATTCAGCTTTTTCATACTTTTATAGTTTCTTAGTTTTATTTACTTGTATGTTTTAGCCCGTGATTATCTAAAGATTTATGTTTAAAACAACTAGTGGGCTGATATAATCATAAATATCGGAAATAACAACAAAACACAACAAGAAGTTGGTTCTGAAACCATTTATTCTTAAAATAATATACATTGGATAATATAGTTTTTTTTGTTGTATGTAAATTGTAATAAATTCCGTTGAATTTAATTATTTATATATTTCTATCTCACCTAATTTATTTTATTCTGTTATTTCTTATAGTTTTTGTAAAGTAATGTGTGCTTTGCATCGACAATGTTGTGTACGCCTGTAATCGGTTTTCATGTTAGCCCGGAACCTACATTTTTTTAATGTTAAATGATGCATATGAACTCGTTGGTGTACCTATTGAAAAGAATAAATATCATATTATTTTACTGTGTATTATTGCATATTTTTAAAATTTGCCTTCGAAAACCGAATGCATGAAAATACATACAAGTGTTCAAAGTATAGGAATTATGGTGTACCTACGTTTTTGTGAAAATTTAATATTTTGGAAGTTGTATATAATATCTTTAATACCACTAACTCAATAAAAATGTATGTCTACATATTGAAATGTTGTAGTACCTCTCGAGGTTGCATTTGTAGTGTAAATTGAATTAATTTTATAATAAGCGTATAATATGCAGTAAATGATTGAATATAATATATTAGTTAAAACTATTTTACTGTACCAGATTTCACTTGAAAATCAGTAATTTCGTGCCCTGTTTTTGCCTAAGCCCAAAAATTACGCTTTAATAATATTCTATATAAAAAAAACGCTTACACTACACATTATATCCGTCACGGATATAATGTTGTATGTACAGATATATTATATCTGTGACAAAGTCTAACCATAGCAGAAAGGTATGATATTATTGTTGCACTTAAATAAAATGACGACTTACTTAAATTCACTTCATTTGTCAACGCGGATCGGTGAATATTTAGTTTATTCGGGAAAATTTATCATAACTTTTTTTGGTAAAAAGTAACCCATGGGTCTGTCGGTACACGTACCCATGGGGCCACGGCCCTAGATTATATTTAAAACTTCATTTAAAAAAGGATAAAAACCACAAACACTTATATAACAAAGTATCTTCTGCTCTTTAAAATCAGTTATCCTATGTACATGAAGTATATATTAACAAAAAAAAAGTATTTAAATATGTTTTTATGTATATTTAGTATCCATAACACAAATTCTTTAGGATACTTATCTTGGAACTAAACGATAGGTGTAATTGTAAATTTTTATATCAAACAAATTGATTTTAATCATAACGATCGAGACAAAAGACCTATTGTCTCGATCGTTTATGATTAAAATCAATTTGTCGTTCAAACATCAAACAAAACACTATAATCGAAACCTATAAAATTCAAAACTTTCCACACAACATCACAGTAGACCATTAAAACAGTTAATTGCATCAGGAACTTCATCTTCGTCCGGTGTCGTGTGTTTTAATTGAGTTCTCTCCTCACCTTTGCCTTTGTGCTGATTGTCGCCACCCTCGCACAGTTCAGAAATAACAAAAACAACCTTTGTTTCCTCAGTCCAAAGTTCATTTGTCTCTGGAGTCTTAAAAAGTCGTTAGTTACCATTTCTTTGTGCAGTTTCCACTCTTCCGTTCATTGGATCTCATTTGGAAATTAACAGGCGATCAAAGGATTGAGACGCCACTTGGCATTATTGCCTGGTGTTTTGGATTCAGTTCAAACCGTTAAACCACGGGTTTTACAGATGCAAATAAAATTCTCTCGGCTATCCGTCATAAACATAATTTTTCTACATGTACGTGAAATATAAATGCTGTTATAGATACATACATTCACGCTTGTTTCCCCTAAAGGGTAGACAGAGGCATATTAGAGCGTGGTGGGGGGGCTGAGTACCTACCGATGTCCCAGAAAAGGTAACACCCAGAGATTGGCGACTCTGGGTGCCCTTAGTACTGACTACCGGGGGGAAACTAAGAGGGACCTATGGAGGGCGCAGCGGGCGCGCCAGGAGGGCCCGTCAAATTATGTTAAGAGTTTATATATTAATTCTATTCAAACCATAATTTACTGCTACAATTTATTATACGATATTAAAAGTATATCGATCACCCTCGAAGACCTTTTTATTGTGACTTTTCATTTATTGCGCAAGTGTTTTCAAGCCGTATTTCATTGAAAATTAATAATTAATTAATTAATATTTTATTTCAAACCGTTTCAGGTTTTGTGGGATATGTTTTTATGTAACTTGCATTATTTAAAGGAAATAAACGTTTTATCTATCTATCTATCTATTTAATAAATTTTAAATTCATTGTTTAGTACCAATACAATCTCTACTTAGTTTCGGGTTAGATGGCTAAATGTTGTTACTTGAACAAAATACCGCGCATTAAGACAAAAAGTCAACTAAGTCTCAAAATATACATAAAAAATTTGAACAATATTTTAAAATCACATGTCTAAAAATAGCAAAACATGCTCCACGGTATGTTTAAGCGTCTAGCCTCATTTAATCGCCGCATTCATGCAAAGTGCATCTCTTACATGTAAAACAGCCCTGTAGGGTATTTAAATTTTCGCCTTTCCCCGTAATTCGTAGTGCAGACAAAGGCTTTTACGCGAAACATTGTTAATGTGTTACCTGGAGCTTTTATACACGTCCACCGTCACCAGCGAACGATGTGAAGAAAATTGCGACATTTAAATTTGCTAATGGAAACCAAACTCTTTAGCTTGTAAATATTCAGTCGATGATGTTGTGAACTATGTGAAGCTGGATAACGCGATTCTAATTACTTAAATCAATATTTTAGCTACTTAATAATATCAATCCCTGCCCGCAATGAACGAGCGCGTAAAATTTTAAGTTTGATTTTCATAAGAGCTCTATTGAGCCAAACTTGTATAAATGATTTTGACTTTGACAATAGTTTACCTACTGATTTTTACAATAATATCTCAAAAAGAAATATTAATAATAAATTGATACAATGTTTTTGTAATATATCGTAATTGAATAAGGTTTTATTTGTGGCTAAAACTAAAATATGTAGTCAGTTCGCGACCAATGTACCAATTATTTAATGTTAATTTTTGTGAAGAAACATCGAAGACGCATTGGTAGCACAAGCTGAAACCTTCGCAGTTTTTTTGTTGCTTCAATTTATTAAAGCCTATGCTAATTTGGTAATAAAGGGAAAAAAAAGAAAAACATGAAAGTATACAAGGTAAACAAGATTATAGTGAAAACAGTGTAAAACTTTCCCCAATCGCTCACGGCTTCGGAAAATTAAAAATTTCAGGAGTTGTGAAAATAGTTCTTAAATACAATTCGTCTTTAAACTGATCAAGTGTTAAACACTTATAGATTTGTAGACGATAAAATATAATCCAATACCCGTGCAGATTGAGTACAAGCGATCCATAAAAAGTACAACACAAACAAAACGCTCTTTCACACTTAATTAAAACAATATCCACACGTAGAATAAAACGGAAAAAGTTTCAATTAATTTTGACAGTACAATAAGTGGAATGTCCTCACATAAAAACGCAATTGTCGATTCAGGCCGACAACTCTCTAATCCCACGTTTGCTAAAGAAATACTCCACTGCAAAACGTAATATCGGGGATAGTGTCCTCACTTTGCTAGCGAGCAGGCAAATTTGCCACGTGTCAGAGTAAATCTCTGGCCGACAATACGGATGGCAGTAAAATCCACCTCCACTTCAACTGCCGACTGTAAGCCCATTCCCCTATGAGGATTACCTGATTCATTTGATATGACATGTGAAGTGGGAAAAATATTCACGACTTTTCCTTTACACAAACTTGGAGGCTGAGCATATGATTCAATTGGTTTAAACTCATTGCTAAATTTTTTATCTCTGTTTTTTAGTAAAGTACCATAAGTGGTACTTATAGTTCGGAATATTAACATCAACCTCAGGTGGCTAAAAAGTTCCTTCAAATAACAAATTAAGAATTTGCTTAAAAAGTTAATGAAGATACGATTTAGTATGTATAGCAAAGTAAAGTTTTAGTACTATTTATTTAATTACTTTACTACGGTAATGTAATGCGTTAAATTAAATAAAGTTAATTAAATAAACGCTTTGAGCTTATCATTCTAAATAAATTATGAAAACTACATACTTGTTGTAATTGTCAGAAAATATTTATTGATTATTATTTATTCTAAGAATTCCTGTTTTTAACTTACACCGATACTAATTTCAGTTACAGAACTTTTCTCCCCAACGGCAGACAGTTCTTAGTGCTATGTTCCCTGCCCACTACCAATTCAGCTTACAGATTTTTTGGAGCTGCGTATGGTGACTTTAGTTCATAAACGGATCTTTTAATTTCTGATTGGAAGCCTCAAGCTTCAACAACAGTCTCATTGCCCCCTACATTTCTCGCTATGTGACTCTGAATTCCGTCATAAGGCCACTGTTAAAGGTCAATAAATATTTTTTTTATGAACTTATAAAGCCTAATATACTCACATTCTAGTACAGGGCCTGCATATTCTAAAATGGAACTTACCTTATTAGATATCTTATCAGGTAATGAAGTAAAAAAACCTACACTTAATAGTTCATGTTTCTTGCAACCGTTGTTTTAACAAGATAGATTTTATCTTGTTGTATAAACTCGCAGTTCTAACAAGCTCTGGTAAAACAGTAATTTGTGCGATAAAAGTGTGTAAGGGAGCTGACCGAGCCGATAGCGATCAGCCATTGAGGGTGACCACTCTGCGGTCGGCTTAGAAAAAAACGGCGGCAGATAACGGGGGCTTAGCAATCGATGTATTACTATTGCCGTGTTATGTGGTCAGCTTTTTGCTATTCCGATAAGGGATGGGAGAAATGTAATAGTGCTGAGAAAGAGCTTCTGTTTGGTTGTGAACTTACTTTCGTGTTTTGTTTTTTGAGATCAAAAGTACAAGAGGTATACAACCGACTAAGGACTATTCACAGAAGTACTTTTATTAGGATCTGATTGTCTTTATATTTATGTTCAAGTCATAGTTTATAGCTACTTAGTCTGTTAGTATGTTGGTTACGTAGTCACTGATAAGGTTAAACAAAATAACATACATACATACATCCACGCCTGTTTTCCCCGTAGGGGTAGACAGAGGCATATTATACACCCACACTTCGCCAATTATAAAGGTGGCAAGCCTGTTGAAGCTTACCGGGAACTGTTATGTTCGCCAGAGCCTCATCCGTGGATCGGCTGGTGCACCACTCTCAGGTGAGGTTGGCTTGTACTCCATAGGTATTGGTTCGATCCCTATACA
Source organism: Musotima nitidalis (assembly GCA_949126915.1). Taxonomy (NCBI): domain Eukaryota; kingdom Metazoa; phylum Arthropoda; class Insecta; order Lepidoptera; family Crambidae; genus Musotima; species Musotima nitidalis. The sequence continues at coordinate 6,850,119 of OX421415.1, read as the reverse complement.
CTAAAATACACAATTAGCTGCCGTTTTTTTTATTTCAGTGGTGTTATTACTTATTAGTCACCTTTGTTTTAATTTAAACTTTTTATAGACGTATTCGTTAGTAGCTTTACAAAAAGTATCGCCTTTGTATCGTTAGTGCATTTCACAATTATAACGCAAATTTTAAAGTATTTCTAAGCTCCCTGCGCTGACCTCCTCCTTTTTTCATGACTTGAGCAGCTTGAAACAGACAATTCCAAAAGTCTGTTTGAATAGTATCAAATTCCTGTCAGAGAACCCTTTAGCTCTTACATGTTAAAGTAAAACACAAAGAAACAACGATCCTAATTTTCATCGCGTTTGCCGGTCCGTTTGCACGGTTTAGCACTGCCTCCCAAAACATGCTAAAAGTCGTTGCAGCCACTTAATTTTCTATAGCGACAACGACAACACCGCCGCCGCGGCCCGGTGGCCAGGTGGGCGCTTTGTGCGCGCTCCTGTTTGCTAACTCCTAGTATTTATTTTAGATTCCATTGTGCTCCGCTCCAACGCTTTGTCGAGAAATAGCCCTCTTGCGCACTGACGCTTTGTTAATTTTATTAATACGTAAAACATTTATGAAACGCGACCGCAGCGCTGAAATTCATGAGACTTATTGTTGCGGAGAGTAATGTTCTCCAAATGAGGCCCACCCCTACATCTTTAAATGCCGCAAGGGCGCGCGCGGATTTGCGCATTTTAATTTATGCAGCTTATTTTATGATCGCGGCACGTACACAGAAACTCGAAGATTCGTAGCACCTGATGCTGTAATTTCACGTATTAAATTGTTGAAATAACAATAGGGCTTCCACGGCTGGGCGGGAGTGGGGGAGCGCGGGAGTTACGCGGTTTATCCAAACGTGTGTACGGGTTCAAAAGATAGTATTTATGTTGATCCGGTAAAGTAGGATTGTGGCCGAAATAAGTGGGTATTTGGTGAATGTTGCCGGACAAAAGAATGTAATAAGGCCGGTGGCAAGGTGGTCGGAGCGGGCGGGCAACGGGCGGGCAGCGGGCCCGTAGGTAAGCTTATTACGGCGGCCGCGAAGTCCGCGGCGTGTTTGCGTTGTTCGCGAATGTCAACGCGCGGGCGGCGCGCGTCACCGCGCAGAGTCAATACCGAGGGTTTGCGCCCGTTTAAACATTAAACAGCTCCAAATGTTTAGCGACGGCGCAAATTAAAATAGGCTTTATGCGAAATCTAATTTGCGAAGTAGGGAACCCCGTTTGAGGAGCACGGGTGCCTGAAGTGAAGGTGTGTTTGTATTGGAAATGGAATTAATTCAGCTTTTAAGTTGTTATAATGATATTATTTGCAGAGCCTCTGGCTTTAACTCCATTAATTTGACACAAATATACATTGATAGCGAAGTTAACAAAACCTTTTAATAAACACTGTAAAAGGGTTTGTAATAATCTTTTATTAGAAATATATCATTATAGATACTAATGAAATTTGGTTTCCATATTACATTTCTAAAACATTATTTTTATAACACCAAAACATAATTTTACAAATTTCGGAAATTATTTCTATTCTCTAAAACAGAACCTCTTTTGAAATATATCCCCTTATTCTGACATGCTTAATAGTCCCGGGTAATAAATAATATCTAAAGGGTTAACATAAATATTAACAAACATGTGCCCCTTCTTCTGTTTTAATTTCCCCGTTACCCGTCAAGTTCGAGCGCCCCACGTACAACGGGTAGGAACTAGCCAACATTAAATGAACTGTACTGTACTTCACCTACTGTACTGGTATAAAAGATTCAGTGTGGGTTCGTTAAGTTACGCCTAACCGCAGGTGGAGGATGCCTTTGCGGGATGATGAATAAGTCACGACAGCTTCGGCTTTGGGCTCCTGTTCTTACTGGAAATGACTTGAGGAATTTGCCTTTATAATGTAAAATACAGATTTGCATTTAATAAACTAAACTGAGTACGTTTGTTATGCTCCAGAAAAAAGCAAAAAATGTGAATTTGTAAAAACAGTTACGAGCGATATGGCGTGGAGGTCAGTATACCTGCACTTCACTTCAGAGGTCGTGGGTTCGATTCCCACACAGGAAAAATCTTTCTATGCATGAATATGAATACTTGTTCTGGTCTGGGTATTTCCTATGTATATCAAGTTTATTTTTACAAAAAAAAAGATTTTAAGTATGTTTTTTCGTTCTTTAGTATCCATAACACAAGTTCTTAATGATACTTATCTTGGAACTAAATAATTGGTGTGATTGTAAGAGAATATATACACTTATATATTTTATAACTTTCAAAGATTTCATCAAATCAGTTTTGTAAAGCCCACTGCTAAATAGATTACATTCTATTGCGGTTTTTGTTATATATGACTATGGAGTCACACTGGGCAGGCGGGTTGGTGAACGCAGTTCAAGCCAGTGCGCAGGATGATGCTGCCGCTCATCATCCGGTAGGAATTCTTTTCATCGACTCTTACGACTCTCTATGAGATGAGAGGGTGTACCATTCTAAGCCGGTACTACACGGCATATTTTTATTATTTACTGAATGATTAGAGTTATTTTGCATAAGACATTTTTTTTAAACTAATAAACGGCTGTAGTTTCAATTTACTTTATAATTTATATGTAGTATATTTTTTGTATTGAAGCTATCGGTTCCTGTTGTGCCCTTCATTTGATATGTCGTTGTACGATCGTTAAATTAGCCAGATCATGATAGGGCTGGGCGTATTATTAAATGTTGTTATTTTATAGATCACATATAAAACAGAACTTTTTTTCATTTTATAAACATTTACATGGTACACGTTAAAAGTAAATATAAAAACAATCGAAACATGATTACTCTAAAATCACGAAGCTTAGATTCACTTACATGCAACAACAAAAAAATAAAAAGTTGAAGTACGTGTATCTATGTGGTTAACTAGTACTTAGATATTATATAATTATATTATATAGAAGGTATTGATTGGTTGTAAAACTTCTTTCTGCAGACTGCAGAACAAAGGTTTTTGTAGACTTGTCAAATTGGTTTACTATTAAGTACATTTTCTTGTAACTGGCGGGAAAAAAACTAACCTTGACGATTTTCTTGCCCGTTCTTTTACGATCAAGCTCCCGCCCGCAGTGAATGGGCTCGCTAGTTTTTAACTTTTGACCTTCATAAGAGCTCTATTGAGCGAAAGTTGAATAAATGATTTTGACTTTGACTAACACTATTCTGTCAAGAATTAAAAGGTAGAATAAAAGAATCTGCGATGATAAAATCTTATCAAATTATTAAGACACATCCAGACTCGCTCTATATGCCAGTATTTACAGAACTGTTTGCAAGTCATGCCATTTCATACTATACGTTGAAACTTGAAGGCGCTCGGTATATTTTGATAGACAACAATTTTATTTGGAGCCGTTTCAGTGTCAGTCAGTCGTAAAGAGAGTATGATATCGCTCGCTGTCCGGGCATAACATAGCGCGCTCGGGCATAAAGCGGTTACATATATTATTCTGTACACAAATGTAAAATAGATAAACTTTACTAATAAATAATTTTAACGCTAAGTATGAAACTTATATTATTAATCAGTAAATATATTTCAAATATGCTCTATGTAGGGTTTTTCAAGAAGATCTCTTTTGTAAATCAATATTGTAGTAAATTTATTAGAGAATTAAAGCTGGAAATTCATGCAATTATTGATCCATAAAGTTGTCTTTCTATCTAAAAGTGTGTAGTTCTGTTTTAACGTTTGTATTATTTTCAGTTTATTGGTATTAGTGTCTTGTAAATTCAATACAAAGAAAGACAATATTCCTAAAGGAACATTAACCCGTGCTTTATTGTGAACCCTTGTCGGCCTTCAATTGTTTTTGATAAAATAATGAAATCCAAGGAACCATATCAATATGAGCCTTAAAACATACTGCAGGTACTGTATTACTTAAAAACTTATTTATATAATTAAAATAAAGAAAAGTCGCTACCAAGTAATAGGTAAACAAAAGGTAGAAAGTCCTATCAAAATAAATATAGTAAATTTATATATCCCCAACGTAATTCTGACTTAGGAACACTTCACCGCATACCACCTTTGTCCCACAAATATTGAGCTCCCGAATTCTGCGCGGGTCGGAGTCGCCGGCTCTCGAGTAATCGGTTTAGCAGACCGCAGACCACGGCCCAAAGGCCAGCAAAAAGCTCTTTGACTGTCTTCAAATATTTGCTCGAACGCCGCACCCAGCATTATTTTCAGCACAAACATTCATAATCCACCAAAAAGTCCGGCTTCATGTAAATTTGCGACCGGCGAATTCCGCTCTTTGATGGCTGTCCACTTTGATAGTTCAGCATTTTGATGTTTACGTCCACCGTTTGATGTGGAGGTACAAAGTAGCCATGTTGGGTATTGTGCGGCAAACATCGAGCTTACAAATGTATATACTTATATACAAAAGAAATCTTTGTAAGTATTCAAGAGATTGAAGCGATTCGAAAAGATTGAAGCGATCACCAAAATCAGAATATAAATTTGGAGCGCTTTCGTGAATTACCCAGTCACGTTATAACTATGGTACCCAAGTTCAAAGTTTAGTTCCCAGGCTTGCACTTATCGATACACTGCACATCAGCGCTGGTATCTTACCTGTGGCTATCGCACTGTGGGTAATGCAAGTAAGTCTGGGGGGCACAAACATATATCAGAAAATATAGGATAAGTTGCATGCACTCTGATATGTCGTCATTTACTGGCCATCTTAGTTTAGCAGTGGGCCCTTATCTCTTTTGTTTATGTGTTGCTCATACAAAATCAATCGTATCCGGCTGCTAGCTTCTTTAAAAACAAATTTGTATTCAAATATATCTTTATACACAGAATACATTTGTAATTCATTGTAAATTGTTTATAATGAAGAAAAATATGATTTGAGTTTATTGCACGAATTAATACCTAGATAGTGTAAACCTTTACTTAAATTTATCTCTACATCGAATATAAACTGTTTCAAACCAACATTTATTGAATTATCACTATAAATTTATGATGTCGTTTCTAGGAGCTAATCGAAGCTGAGACAAACCGGATTAAAGCGACATGGTTCGCGTCGCGTGCAGATATTTGCTGTCGGCGTATTTAATATTGATAGCGGATGCAGCGCTGTGCAGCGCGGTGGCGCGGGCGGTCCCAGATCGACAGTTGTAAAGCAACCATACTGCGACTCTGGCTTATTTATTCATTGAGACAAGCCTCTTAATAGCCACACATAGGTCTTTATATCAACGGAAAATTGCAATACTAATTAATGAAAATATGCAAAAACGAATAGGGAGCTACTTTAAAATTGTTAATAAATAAAACCCAAAATATACACATAGGTCCCGAAAAAAATTGTAAAAAACTTTCAACAAAAAAGAAAAATCCATGTTATAAAAAATATTTTACTATGAAGTTGTATATAATCTACCATGTAAAGTATGCTCTAACTCAGATCATATTTCATATAATACTACTAATTATAGGATACTTTTAACAAAAGAAGGAAAATTACTTCAAAAATATTATAATTAACCGACATAAAACGTCACTCAACTAAACAGTTTAAAATAAGATGCTGTTCAAATTATACTCTTACACTTATTCAAATGCACATTGGTCTCAAACTAATTGCATTGCATTACGAATAAAAGAAAAGCTTTAAACAAATACGGAAAAACTCCTTACAAAATGTAATTAATTACACTAAAAAAGTTTTTAAAAAAATAGTTTGCAAATTATACAGTAAGATAATGCATGCACTTCTCGAACAAATATTATATTTGTCAGTTGTAATATAAAAAATTAAATGACAATTAAAACCATATGAAATTTACTTTTAACAAAAAGAAAAACCTATTTCAATAAGTTTTTAAAGTAATAAAGGTTGTCTTTACATTATTATTTTAAAGTATCGGTAGTCTATAAACGACTTTGCTGTTAAAGTACTTACCTGTTTGAATCTGACTTATTTTTTATTGATTTTAATTATATATTTTTGAACAAACAGAGGGTCGTCGTAAAGTTCTACTGTTAGTGTTCTTCTAGTTTCATAGTCATCATAGGTATAGGTATTGTTGCGTATTTTTTTTAATTATAAGCCTGTATGTTGGCTACATTGAGCTGACTTTGTAATGACAGACACTTTACATAAAACACTTTTTATTTGATCCGGTGTCAAATCTTTTCGGATTTCTGTAAAGAAAGATATAGGAGAACTCCTCTTCACCTGGGGGAAAAAATTAAGTTTACTAGTGCGCTAAAGGTCAAACGACTGACAGCAATGTCAAACGCCATAGCTATAATAAAAAGTTTATACTTTTAGAATTTTTCATAGGGTGGTGGTTAAGTTTTCATAAATGTTCATATTTTTCTCTCATTTTCTAGTTTGAACACCCAGTGAGTGAATCTAAACATTCGAATGACCCGGTTAGGACATAGTTCTTTGACATACACACGTACAGTTGAATAATATATACAACGATAATAATCGGGTAGTAATAGAATTACATAAGATATTCGTGTTCATAAATATCAGAGCAGGGGTAGGAACACAATTTGTGTGAAATCTTCAGGGTGACGTTCACACGTCGCGTCCTGGGAACGGCGCTCTGCCGACGACTGCGGGCCGCGGCTAACACAATTTTATTTGAGCATAAAAAACGAGCTCATCATGCAAACGCCAAAGTCACGGGACGTGCTGGTTCGCGGTAAAACAATTTATCTGCATCGACGGAATTACGAGCGGTGCGCCGTGAATAAAATATGTCGTCTCTGTCAGGCGGTGGAAGACGTTGCGCGGAGGCAGGGCTGCTTTTTATTTATATTGGGTATATATATATTTGTAGTTTATGCAAAAAATACTATATAATTATTACAAGGGTTTCATTAAAAATATATTTATGTAATAAAGTAATATAAAGCAATTACAAGATTTCCAAATCTAGTCTATATATTTTTTTAACACTACTCTCGTCATAAAAAATACAAAATTGAATTTTCTGCCTGATGATATAGACTCAGTGAAGATAAAATATTTACATTGTTTCACGTTTCATATTTAAACTACATTATAATAAACAACACTTATAAATAAAAAATAAATTGTATAAATTCTGGACTTAAATGTGTAAAAAGTCTATTAATATTAGACTAGACTATTAAAAATCTTTCCCGTTCTTTGTATTCGATACTATATTTTTCTTAGTAAATGTGTCTATATTATGGTTAGTGACAAATCACTTAAAAATAACAGCAATCAATATTTTGTTTCAACAAAGTAAAGTCATATGCTGCATAACAGTCCGTTTTAAAACTTGGGACTCTCCCATTCTTTAATAATATTCACCTATGACGCACCCAATAGTAACTTATAAAATTGTAATAATACTACTGATAACTAACAATTACTAAACAGTATCATTACAATTTTAATTTATTGGTTACTAACACAAAATATGGGCTTGTCTGAAATATTGAACTTTGAATTTGAAAAACACTGTCTATCAAAATACGAAAACGTCAATATATGGGCATAGAAAATCTCACATAGAAACAAATGAATGGCAGATATTTTTTTTCAAATATACAAAACATAATACCGGTAGCCCTGAAGGCAAATTGGACGGGGGAAGAGCGACAGGAGCTGAGGAATTAGAATAGGCCGACGTATTGGTGCCAGCGTTTTTGCGGGTTACCCTGCTGCTATGACAGACGTCAGTAGCCGCACGTCAGTCAAAACATAGCCTATATTTATCAGTTAGCAATAAAATAAAAATGGCAATAAATAATATTTAACCGTAATTATGTTCTTATGTAATGAACTTACGGCTGAAGGAAAGCGACGCTTAAATAATTGTCCTTTAATAATACATCATATTATGTGAAATAATAAAAGCAAAGAAAATAATATACTTAAAAATATTACGAAGGTGTGATATTCTGGTTTCATCGTAATCAAATCAAAAGAAGATGCTATTCACATTCAAAGTTGCGGCTATCCAGTATGATTTTACAAAACCTATCGTATTCTCAATAAAATAAAACCTTCTCATACGAAATTATATTTCGTACATATTTTTTAAATTCAACCCTCAATCCTTTATTACACTCCATATGTTTACGTTAGGTGTTAAAATTTATGACAAACAATGTGTTTATGGACCCTTCCGGGCACGGTAATGACATAAGTTACTTCTTAAGATTGAGTTAATGACATTTTCAATATGCACATTTGGGCGATACTCTATAAAGTGAGCTGTCTTAGAGGTCTTATAGGCTGTGGTCTCGTCAAGTTGACGTTACGTCCACGCAAATCCACTAGGGAATTCCGGTGTCTTATCCGTAATTCTGTAACTCGTGTAACCTACCCTTGACTCAAACGTGTTTTATATGAAAACACAATTTTGTTAGATACATTATTCACTTCACTCGATTGATGTTAGCGTAAGTGGCGATAAATAATTTAACATAATATACAGAATAATAACAGAATATACACAATATTTTTCATAATATTAAATATTACCTACTTCTTCTTCAAAGGAGGCCTTTTTTACGGATGGAAAAGCATACAATGACAGTCTCCCGCTGTGGGTAGAGTGGAAGGGTGTGTCAGACTTTTACGGACTAAAAACCATCGATGGTCTTTCATGAGCCCTTTATGTTCAGAGGCGTTAACTCCTTCGAACAATCCCACAACATTGAACAATCCCGCATCAATGCTCATGGACGTAGCTGATATTGTGCCATCACATAGTAGTTCTTTATACAATACTGTGTATCTCTGTTGTCATGACACTATCAAAAACATCTACTGTCTTCAAATAAGTACACTCATCGTTTCAAATAAAATATTAAGAAATAATAACTAGATTTAAGAAAAAACTTAAAAGACTTGAATCAGTGTTAGTAAATTGTGTCGCATTAGTTGGTGAAAGTTTTGCTCGCAGCAAAATAATGAGGTCTAAAAATAATGCCTTTCCATTTTTGATATCACTATAAAGAGTAACGAGATTCAAATTTAATTACAGTGCTTTATAGGCATAACACGATTGGCACTTCAATTCACTTCTCCTCACAAGTTCAGTATAATATCAAGCATTTTTTTTAAACTTCAAACATGTTGTAAATTAGCTACCATAATAAAACATTTGTCACTTCACAAAGCCCTTTATGGCTCACCCCTGTGTCAATTGTTAAACGAAGTCTTTAAAAGTAAATTCAATTTGTAGAGTTACGTTTTTATTCATCGCAGGTGTCGATAATTTCCCCCCAAATCATAAAATATTCAACGTTAAATAAATGTATGACAAGTGTATTTTCCGGTCGATTGGTTCGCCGCTCGAATATCAATCGAATCGCTTTACATTTCACATGATCGAGTCACTTGAGCCATAAAGAATTCACTGGCAGTAAGGAAAGTCACTCAAGTCGTTTAAGTTTTCTTATACTTTTTACCCTTACTAATGATATAAATGCGAAAGCGAATATTTTTCTTTGTTCCATTTTCAAAATTTTATCTTTATTTCAATGAGACAAAATATTTTAATTAAAACTTGAAATTTCACCTGTTGTTAAAAATGTTTGAAGTACAAATAAATCATTAGATATTAATTAAATAATTAATTGTTAAACCGGACTACAAACTAAGCAGATTTTGCTCTATTGATAACTGATAAACCCACTTGAATACTATTTTAGTAAACTTGTGGGAATATCTAGACAAAAACAAATTTATCGAAAGTCGGAATCTTAGAAACTGGTTACGTTTATAGCCATCTTTTGCCATAAAGAGTGCTATTCCTCTCTAGGAGTTTTATTCTTCTTAGAAAGCTTTAAATAAACTTACTATTTGTATAAAAAAGGTGGATGTTTTCTGTTATTGTAGACGATGGGTAGGTGGAGGTCAGGAATTTTATGTGCTGTAAAACATCCTTTTTTTTAAATAGAAGAATACTACGTTCAAATATTACTACGTAGATTTACGTATATATATATATATTGAAAGGAGTCCCGGATTTAAATGCAAACTTGGTTTGTCATACTGATTCTTCGTGTAATAAGTCTCTAGAATATTCAAGTAACAAAGGAAACTAGGAAGCGGTTCTCGCGGTCGAGGAAAATAAACTGAAGCTAAAAGATAGGGAGCGTCTATCGTGTTAGCGGGCGTTGTGAATACTAGCGGGGCTCTTGGCTTCTCCTGGAATTAGTTTAGCCACTTAGCTGTGGCAATTTATTTCTTAGTGCTAATTGGTCTACTTACTTTTATTTTAATTAGTAACCAGACTGCGGGTTTACGTTATCAATATTTGTTAGATGTTATGGTAGGTTCACAATGCATGTAATCTTGCATCAAAGTTATACATTTTAGCTCTACACAATTATGTATATGTAGAGCAGAAGTTTTTAATATTTGAATGTTATTAGACTTAGTAAAAATAAGAAAATTTATCTATTTATTAACTTATAATGCCACCACTAACCACTAACTACAATCGTTTTCGTTACACAAATAACAAAAATAATACAGGTTTTTAATCATTGGCATGCATCAAAATTACCATGATAGAAGATTCCACTGAAAGAATTGAGAAAGTGAATTTATTTATTACGAATTAACGCTCTAACTATTACAGTGATTTTAGTGAATTTCTGGACAGTTAAAGAAAGGAAAGCTAGGTAAACATGTGTCTACTTTTGTCTGGAAAAACAACGCAACCGGCCCAAGACGCGGGTTAAAGCTAGTATGGTTATAGCCCAAGATTAATAACTACAAATGAAAAAAAATTAGTTCATTCAGGAATATTGTTATGCTTTATCGCCTTAACCACTAGACTAAATTTTAATGAACTTCAGAGTAAGAAAGTATAGCATAGTCTACATTTCTCTCGAGAACAATACTAGCGGACAAAGCCGCGGGTTGAAGCTAGTGTTGTAAGGATTCAATAATTATTACACACATTAGTTACAGGTGAAGCTAACAAAATCGTATTATATTCTTTGAACACAGACATATTCACTGAAAGTCCGATAGCATTGAAGCATGAAAATGTCTTCCGAGATCATATGAAGCGAGAGAAGCAAACAGCGTCCGGAGCCGGACACCGGCACAGACGGTGTCCGAAACAGCCAGACCCGTGTTTAAGGAGGATAAACACTTGGCGGGAAGTCCGATCTGCGGCCGAGCGGACACCGTGTGCAGTTTGAACAGTTATTGGGGATTTTGACGGTGAACGGTGTGCTCGGGCGGAAATGTCTTCGACGGAGTTCTACTGATTTTGTTGAATTTCTGAGTCAACGGATTTGATTTGAAAGGTTATATGTAAAGGCATTTTTTTATTATAACAATATTATTTTAACAACGCACTTGTTTATTTTAGTAATTATTAAAGAAACCCAGCAGCTTTAGACTTTTTATTACCAAGAAGAATATTTAATCTATATCTATAAAAGAAAGTCGTGTTAGTTACACCACTTATAACTCAAGAACGGATGAACAGATTTGGGTGAAAATTGGTAGGGAGGTAGCTTAGAGCCAGGAGACGGACATAGGATACTTTTTATCCCGTTCGACAGCGTTCCCGTGTGATTTGACATGAAACGTCAGTCACTATAAAACGAGGTATAACAAAAAAGAATCAGACTTGGAATAACAAAACGCAAATGACAGCTATGTAATGACGTATGGATGACAATTTGATATTTGTAAGAAATCAATATTCAAACTATTTCTGACTTCTTGGCGGGAATGTGAAGCGTCATGTCTGCAGTTTTGTTTTATTTTCTAAAATTTTGTGATATTTCGAACATTAATGTGTAATAACGGTGGATTATTAACCGTTAAGTGTTTGTGAACGTACATGAGTGTTGGTAAATGAAACAGAACAGTGCAATTCTCTCAAGGAGTCCATGTGAGATCTCATTATAGTCCCACATCTTTACTGAGGACTAAAGGGGCTTATGGGAGGGTATCTTATTTACCATTTATCATCTTTATCATCAAACATTCTCATATCCTCTCTTATGTTGAATGACATTAGCCCACTTTCCGTTATCTGTTGTGCCGGGAGCCGGTATGGTCAACAGACGGCCCATTTTTGAGATAGACTCTTACTGTAACTGGATTTTCTCATTTGACATTTGTTTAAATTTTTTCCGCTAAAGTTGGCCGAGATTTTGGCTTTACTAGTCAGCCTGTTTCTTCTTTATGCATTTGTAACGTGTTAGAAAGGATAGGGTATATACAATGAAGTTTTTTAGAGCGAATATGAGAACACAGTTTGCCATACCGGCTCCCGGTACGTCAACCGATTAGGCGAAGATATGTTTATACCGGGAGCCGGTGTTTCACATATGAGGGGATATACTACGAATTATCTCTTTTACTATTGATATATCACTTACTTGACACTGGCTAAATGTGCTGGACGCACGACGCCATTATTTAAAAGAAAGAAAGACGTTATTTCAAATAAATAATTAACAATTATAATGTAATTATAGTGCCATTGCCCATTCGTATAAACAGTGAAGTGAACTATAAAACTCGGTTTGAGTTTTGAAATAATTTTTTAGGTGAAGTGAAGTGAAGTTTAATTAATAATGCCGCGAGCAAGACGATCGAATATTTCCCGACAAAGCCGTAATGCAAGAAGAATACGAAATACTGGAAATGAAAGGACTGAAGAAGAACAAGAAATTGCACGTAAACAGCGCCGTAATAGTATGGCTCGACTTCGTGCTTATCAATAAATAATAATAAAACAAAATATGTCGTGTATCACAAGGTGCTTAAGTGAAGAGCAACCTATGTACTAAAATAGAGAAATAATAATGAATGATTAATGTAGGTATTTAATTTTTTGTATTTTTTCCAATAAAATAAAAACACAATCTGCTTATTTATTGCCATTAAGGCGGAACAAAGTTCGCCGGGTCAGCTCGTTTTATTATATAACCAAGAAAAGGCACAGCATATATTTTAAACATTATTTTCCTCCTAAAATTTTTAAAAAAATCGTGTTCTCTTCAAATGTTCAAATGCCGGCTTTTGTTTATTGTAACATATAGAATTTTATTTATTTTAATAATATATTTACTCCATACGAAACCCCGATATCTAGGCCGTATAAACATTATTAGCTCTTCTAAAGAAGAATCTTAACATATATTTTCACATTACAGTTAGTTTAAAAATTTTGGCTTTCTTAGAGTTTTATCACAACTTTATCTTCTAAATTCTTCTGATTTCGTCAGTTATTTCAAAATACAACCTTAAATAATCGTCTATCTATTATTAATTTTAATGCACATTCATAATGTTATAATTAAAATACTGGCTTTATAGAGTACTGAAGTTGCTAACGTCATGCGCCAGTCATAAACATCATCATTCCTAGTGCCCCATATCAATAATACTTCCTAGTGTCCTAGACTTAAGCTTGACTTAGGGCTGAGAGTCTCTTAGGACTTAGGACCTTGGCGTGGTGGGGGGGCTAAGTACCTCCCGGAGGCCGGGAAAAGGTAAGACCCAGAGGTTGGCGACTCTGGGTGCCCTTAGTACTGACTACCGAGGGGAAAACTAAGAGGGACCTGTAGAAGATGCAGCGGGCGGGCCAGGAAGGCCCGTCAAGCAGCGCCAGGAGGAACTTAGGCAACGGGGGCAGGGGGCCCTCCGAGAAGTCGGCCACAAACGCTATGGTCGCACAAGAAGGTAGGAGGGGCAAACCCACTGCGCCTCTTTGAGGAGGACCTTCCGGTTTTGGTCCGGGGGACGTTGGCTGCAGGCAGGGTTCCAGCCGCTGCAACTACTAGTGCTGGTACTGGCCCCCGCCTTTTTCTCAACAAGCGGCGGGCGTCGTCGGAAGATTTTTAGTAGGTATTACTGCTGGCAGTCGCGTCTGCCAGTGAGCCCCAATGAATGCAGCCCAGTTAAGTAAGAGCGCTTCATACTGTGGGAAACGCACGATAACAAACGCAACCACTCAAGACGACCCGCAAAAATGCCATTTTACGCCCCGTTTATGAGACCCCTGACTATAGTACTTAGTTGGGAACACATGCACTGGCAGATAATTCAAAAGCCAAATGGTTTTACACAGGAACGAGTTGCTAAATTTCTTGATTCGAGTGCTTATATATTGCGCAGTATGACGATTGTTTCTAAGACCAGCACATGTAGTTCGGGAGAGGAAAGGAGTATTCGCCGTAGTAATTCTGATAGAAGACACTGAGAGATTCAATGTCCCTACGCAGCTGGAGGTCCTCAAGAGAGGTTGTAATCGCACTCAGCATCTCCAATGAGACGTGCTGCCCGCCTTTGCTGTATATGAAGTGCGTGGAGGAGGTATGTAGCGGACTCATCCCAAAGATGGAAGCAGTACTTCACAATCTATCACAACTAAGTATTGTACAGCAAACAGCGCTGCTCGGAAGTGAAAAACCTCTTCCCCTTTTTTGATTATACCCAATTTGTGGGAGGAGATAAAATGACACTCACGATGTAACATTTTGATTCAGATTCTCGTCGATGTCCATGCCGAGAATATTGAGGTCCACCCAAATGGGCATAGGAGAGTTTTGGAAACTCGGGAAGGTTTTCAGATCCCCACTAAGAGATACGATTTAGTGTCCGGTTCACTTTGGCAACCGGGTTTTGCCTTTATACTAGGATATCAGGCCGTAATATGTCCCAAGGACAACATGTCATTAACCAGAGAAGATTAAACATAGAAGAAATAGAGTAGACAAGAGCACCGAACCCTGCGGCACTTCGGCATTTTGAAGAACTCAGAGAAACTGCCCTCCGCACAGAACACAAATCCTCCGGTCTTTTAGAAAGTCTGCCACCCAAGCGCTCAAACGAAGCGACACACTTGGAAAGAAGGGTACGATGGCAAACTCTATCGAATGCTTTGGCGACATACAGGCTAACAGCCAAAGATTCGCCATGCTTGTCCATCGCTTCACCCCATGCGTGAGTGCGTTTCAAGACAACGGCACAATATCAATATCATAATACTCCCTCAACAATCGTGTCAACTCAGGAGACAACTAAACCGCGCTTTTGAGCAGCAAAATCGCCGCAACACCATCCAGACCGCTAGCTGCACGTCGAGCGACCACAGCATGGCACGAACATGAAACTGCCTGATACGAATAATATTAGGCATATTGGACCCACAATGTTCTATATTGAATGGGGCGGGACTATAATCGTCAACGCGCGAGGTGGCCGCGAAAAAGCCAGCCACTGCTGAAACACTCAAAAAGTTCTTCTTGCCCCTGCAACGAGGGAGAGCAGAAGGCGCAGAAGCGGCCTTAACCTAATAGCTACCCGTAGGGTTCGAGACCAACTCCTGCGCAAAACTCGCCCCTCTTTGAGCCAGCGAGAGCCCTCCTATTAGACTTGGAAGCATTGTACTAAGCCACCGTTGTAACTGTTGTTTAATGCGCAGGCCCTCGTCTTACCAAGACACACGTGCTTGCGTTCAGCATTGTGCGCATTTGTGATTGAACCAAGGCCGTTTTCTACGAGTACTGGCAAAATCTGTGTACGGAATATAATATTCCATATCCAACAAGATCTCATCAGTGTTGGTGGAAGCGCACCCCGACGGGTCCTTACCAAGAAAGCACCTCTATTTTATTTCATATCTCAATCTCTACACACTTTATTCATCTCTTTTTCAGTGGGCCTCTTCCTCTCTAACTGGTAAGATTTATACTCATTACTCTTCTGGTCACATGCTTTTCGTCCCCTCTTATTCTTCCTTATACCATGACAAACAGCTTCGTTAAATGTTTTCAGTCTCTTCTAGTCACTTTACAAATCCATCTCATCGGTCTCATTTTTGTTGCATGCAGTCTTCTCATAGTAACTCATTAACTGAAATTTCATTTTAAAGTCTACACTTTGCTGAAGCTAACTTTGTTAGTAATTTGGCACTGACACCAAAATCACCTTTATGTGACTAAATTAATAAGTGTTAAAATGAGTGTGTTTTTGTGACGACCGATATGTCGTGTCGGGTCAGTATACCTGCACTACACTTCAGAGGTAGTGGGTTCGATTCCCACACAGGACAAATTTTAGTGTGCATTAGCATGAATATTTGTTCAGATCTGGGTGTTTTCCTATGTATATTAAGTATGTATTTACAACAAAAAAAAAGTGTTTAAGTATCCGTTCTTTAGATGACTTCATGGCGGGAAAGTGAAGCGTCATGCATCCAGTTTTGTTTTATTTTCTAAAATTTGTCATATTCCTAACATGAATGTGTAATAACGGTGGATTATGAACCGTTAAGTGTTTGTGAACGTACATGAGTGTTGGTGATTGAAACAAAACAGTGCAACATCACAAGTCCTTGTGAGATCTTTGAGGACTCAAGGGGTTTAGAGGGAGGGAATCTTATTTACCATTTATTATCTTTATCACCACTATTCTCATTTACTATGATTTACATATTATTATCGAAGCGCTCGTGGCCGTAGATTGTTTCCGTACACTTCGGTGCTCGGTGTACGGAAACGATCACCGAAGTACAGCAGAGTTTACAGAGGTCAGTCCTTGAATGGGTGACCGTTTGTGTGGCATTTGATATTGAGCGCTTCCGTGCTTCGAAAGGCACGTTAAGCCGTTGGTCCCGGTTATCACAAAATGTGATAGTCGTTAAGCCATGATAGAGGCCTAATGGGCGGCTTGAAAAATTCTAACAGCAGGACGCCATACACCTGCCTCAGCCCATCCGCACTGGGTCAGCGTGGTGGAGTATGACCTAATCTCTTAATACCCTCACACCTTGATATGTGAGAGGAGGCCCGTGCTCAGTAGTGGGACGTAAATTGGCTGAGATGAGATGATGGATATATCTCTTACTTGATGAAATGTGCAAAACGCCTTTCCAACGCCAACTATCTTTAAAAAAAAAATACGTTATTCATAACACAAGTTCTTAGTGATACCTATCTTGGAACTAAATAATTAGTGTGATTGTAAGATATTTTTTTTTGATAACCTAAATATTTTTTAGCAAATATTCGGCTTTCTAGAACTAGACAAGCATTTTTATCATTGATATAGGTTACATTTTTATTATTAATAAGTCTCTTTTGCCATAATGTATTGTATAAATAAATATTAATTGCATCTCGTTATTATTAATAAAATATAAGTAGTAGATGCTTCGTCTACCGATTCCTAAAGTGGGTTTTGCAACCCGGGAAGTCCGCAGAAAAATCACCTTCTTTGAATAGATTTTTTTTCTGTGTATTCACCTACAGTGTAAAAACACACTGAAAAGACCAAATAAAAAGAATAATTATAAATAGAATTTGCAAAGACGTTCCATAAAACATTTGGGACGTGATCCGTTATCTTATAAGTTTATAAACCTCTAGTTTAGGCACCATTAACACCAACCACCTCGCTAAGAAGTAAATTATTTTTCCAGCTCAGGCCAGTAGAATTCAGCTTTACAATACACCAAGTTGAATCAGTGCGTTCAGTGGAGGTGTGTGGCATCCTGCTGTTTTCCATGTCTCACACTTCTGACTTGGCTTATCGACTACCAGGGCCTACGGGCCCTTAGAACACCTTAACTCTCATATCGAAGCAACACAAACGGTCACCTACCCAAGAACAGACTACAGAAAATTTGCTTAGCTTTGATAATCGTTTCTGAGTACCTATAATGTTACAGAGTTGCGAGTGCTTAATGCTAGTGAGTATTAATAAGCAAATCAGGTGGCACGGCAGTGCCCCGCCAAGTATGAAAAAGCAGCACGGCAACGGCACAGCTAAGGCTATTTTTGACCCCCTATAACTTATTGTAAATAAAACTAGATAGGTTTTAGCAAGACCACATATCGATACTAATTTTCTCTTATAAATTAAAAAATATATGGAAATTCTGAACTCAATACTGAACTCATTCCAAGGATGATTAGACATTTTGACTCATTGTTCCCACTGATCAGTCATTAGCGTTAGCAGCCGGATCCATTCACTGTTGACAGAGAACGGGCAAACATTCTGTTATCGCAAACTGTTGTCGAATCCGCCCGATTTTGAATATAACCAGCAGTTTAGTCGCTAATCGGGCATGCAGCCGGCAATTTGGCCGTGAACGATCCTCCGCCGAGGCTTTTGTGCTGTCCCCGATTCTAATTGAAACTATTTTGGGCCGCGCACAATGCGGCATTGTCCGCGTGTCCGCCAGTGTTTGCCGCCTTTATTAATTCAGGTGGGCGTGCCTCTGTGTGGGAGGGGTTTGGGGGAGGCGTGGCGAAGTGCGGCCCGCCTAGTGACGCGTCGGTGCGGCGTTTCAGCGAGCGCCAGTCAGTCGTCCTGCCGACGTGGTCCGACGCTCATCTTAGCGCCATCTCGCGAGGCAATACTTGAATAAGTTCGCGAAACTTTGTAGATTTGAGTCGAGGCTGGTTTAGGCGCGGAGTGGGAGACGTGCGTGCCCCGTGACCACGTGCCCCGGACTAGCGACGACCGACCACACACACGCTCGACAAGTAAGTCATTGGACCTATAAAACTTTTAGAATCTTTGTTAGGTCTACTTTTGTATTCAAATAGTGATCAGATAAACGGAAAGCCTTCAGGTTAATGTTAACACGTATCTTGTGTTTATAAAACTTTTTAGAATCTGTATTCAGGGTTTACTTTCCGTATGCAAATAGTAACCAGACTAATGGCTAGCTCAAGGTCAAGATAATGATAACACGAATCTGTTAGGTACCTCATATGTTGGGGGAAATATGAAATGTATAACAAAAATAATGTTTTCAAAATTTTACACACAGAGTTTTTATACTTAACTATATTTTAATTGCAGTGAAAATTTTAGGAAATTTAACATGATTTTCCCGTTATTCCTATTGAAAATTACCATAGGTATGTAGAGACTATGAACGTTTTTATCCTGACACATTAAAAAATGTAGTTACTCTTGAATGTTTTATACTACCATACTATAATCATACTTATGATTTAAATGTATAACTAATGTTTGTATTAAGGATATTTACATAACTTATAGTAGAGAATAAATCTTATTGGAAAATACATAGTAAAAATTATGTTATATGTACTTATAAATGCATCGGTGTCTTTAGTAAAATTCAAGAATTAAAATAAAATACATAAATGCTATACACAAGTATATCAAAAATAATCTATTAGCATCAATAACCTACAAAGTTTTATAGATATTCAATTTATATGACTGATATTATTAAAATATATTATCACAAAATCAAGAAATATTGTTTAATGTTAGCCGTAACTTTACATAGATGGCGTTAGTTTCAAACAATATATTAGGTCGGGGAAAAAGTCTTTTCGCATAACGTAGGTATAAACTTATTATAAAATTTTTTTGACTGTACTATTTGTGTCTGGCTGGTTTTGGTAACATTAAAAAGGTTCCATTATAAAGAAAAGAAAAAAATAAAAAAAAGTTGTTTCCCGCTATTTTTCATTTGTTTTTCTCTCCGTTAAAATGAGTGAATCTAATGAAGAAATTCGATACATTTTAAAATTTTATTATAAAAAAGGCAAAAATGCAACTCAAGCAGTGAAAAAAATTTGTGATGTTTATGGACCTGATGCAGTGTCAGTAAGAGTAGCACAAATTTGGTTCAAACGTTTTCAGTCCGGAAATTTTGATGTTAAAGATGCACCTCGCTCTGGTCGCCCTGTTACGAATAAAATGGACGCCATTTTTGAAAGAGTGGAGCAAGATCGGCATATTAGTAGTTACGATGTAGCTGAAGAACTGGGAATTGACCACAAAACAGTTTTGACCCATTTGAAGAAAGCTGGTTATACAAAAAAGCTCGATATTTGGGTGCCACACGAGCTCACTCAAAGAAACTTAATGAACCGTGTACTCATTTGCGATTCATTATTGAGACGTAATGAAACCGAGCCGTTTTTGAAAAGATTGATAACTGGCGATTAAAAGTGGATCACGTACGACAAGAACGTGCGAAAAAGGTCGTGGTCGAAAGTTGGCCAGGCTTCACAGACTGTGGCCAAACCTGGCCTAACACGAAATAAGGTGATGCTGTGTGTATGGTGGGATTGGAAGGGCATTGTTTATTATGAGCTTTTACCGCCCGGCAAAACCATCGATTCTGATCTTTACTGCCAGCAACTGATGTGATTAAAGGAAGCAGTCGAGAGAAAACGGCCGGAATTGATCAACAGGAAGGGTGTGGTCTTTCATTACGATAACGCTAGACCACACACATCTTTAGCCACTCAGCAAAAATTAAGAGAGTTCGACTGGGAGGTCCTAGTGCATCCACCATATAGCCCTGACCTTGCGCCTTCAGATTTTCACCTGTTTCGGTCTCTGCAGAATTCTTTAGGTTCTGTAAGGTTGACCTCAAGAGAGGACTGCCAAAACTACTTGTCCCGTTTTTTTGATCAGAAGTCCCAAAGTTTCTACAGTAACGGGATAATGTCTCTGCCCACAAAATGGCAGAAAGTTATTCAACTAAACGGTACATATATATTGTAAATAAATGTAAATAAACTTTGAAAAAAATGTCTTGACTTTTCATACAAAAATACGAAAAGACTTTTTCCCTAACCTATTATTTATTCACAGTTATGGAACAGTTCTAATTATACCAATATTATATTTATTCTCATTGATTTCTTCAATGCAAATACTTACATCACATATTATTACTACAGCTAGTGGAAACCGAAAAAAAAGTACTATTAAAATTAACATAATATAGTTTAATAATTTAGTTCATTCTTAGTACTCCTGATGGATATGACCCACTTAATAAATTAAAATAAAAGAGAATAACCAAGAATAACTAGTTTGATAATATGGTTTTAAAATATCACCTGAATTTTAACATACATTTGCTATAAAAAAACATTCCCATGTTGAAAAGTTTTATAAAAGAAATTGGTAAATGTATTTTACATTTAAATAGAAGATTCAACAGTTAGTGGACGACATTTTTAAGTAAATATAAAAAAGATAAATTTTATATTTCATTTTTATAAATACAAAAATAGCCACGGACTGAACTGTAAAAAGTTACCCTAAACAGCTCCTATGAATAAAGAAATGTCTTTATAAGTGTATTTTGTATTAATTACCAAATTTAAACACTGTTTTACACACAGACGACCAATATGGCGAGGTGGCGAGTATATCCGCACTCCACTCCTGCGGTCGGGGGTTTGATTCCCAAACAGGATAAATTTTTGTTTGCATGAACATGAATATTTGTTCTGGTCCGGGTGTTTTCCTATATTCACAAAAATAAATATATTAATATATACTCGTACATACATGCGTATTATACGCCCACACTTCGCCAATTGTATAGTTGGTCCCACGTAATAGGTGGTGAGCCTATTCCTGCTTATCGGGAACTTTTATGTTTGCCAGAGCCTCGTCCGTAGATCGGCAGGTGCACCGCTTGCAGGTGAGGTTGGCTTGGGCTCCTTAGATCTTGGTAGGATCCCTACACACCCGTATTATAACAGTATTTATGTCTGTTTATCCGTTATTTAGTATAGATAACACAAGTTCATAATTATACTTATCTTGGAATGGAACTAAAGAATTGTTATAATTGTCAGAAAATATTTATATTTATTTATTGTAAGCCTAAGTTTATGTAAAATTTTTATACATTATATAGGATTTTTTTTTTCAGATCCACTTAACACTATCGACCATATTACTCTGTTTTATTAACACTCGATATAAATAGCAATATGTTGACATTAATACAAATATGGTGCACAAGCTGCTCTACGTTATTTAGATTATTAGTTCGATTTTCCCACATGACAAATGTCATGCTAATTGATTATTATTCTTGAGATCAAGATAAATAAAATTTACCTGTAGGTAACTGAAATAAATCTGACTGTAGGCTAAATTATCAATAGCTTCAAGGATCTCTTCGTAATATAAGCGTATTTCTTAGTTATTTAATTACTGTCTTTTTGTAATGTTATAAAATTGTGTAAGTACTTTAAATATGTATACAAAGTTTGTAAAGATATTAAATAATTATGTGCCTTTTTTAGAACATTATTATTGCAATATGTAATTAAAATAATGTACGTATCATACGTACGTATTATATTATACGTATTATATCATACGTATTATACGTACGTATCAATGTACTAACCATTAATTGGAGCCACAAAATGACAATCCGTTTATTGAAAACAAATTCAAACCACGGCGTCAAGGAGAAAAAAGATTTTATTCATTAAGGCATTATCCTATCATTCACCGAACTACCACAAAAAAACATTTCATACCCTGAAAAAACACTGCCAATAAAAAAAATTATCTACTGTCACCACATTTTCCCGCTCAATCGCAAATCGCACAAATCAGACGTCATTGCGGCGTCCCGCAGATTTCCCGCCGAATAAAAATGTCCGCCCTAACCGTGTAACGTCCCCGCGCGCCCCGCCACCCCCCGCACTTAGACGGTCGCCTTTTTTTTAGTTCAAATAAAGGACTTTTTTATTATAAGTTGCAAAAAATTGGAATTTTCTAGAAATTGGGACATTTTTCAGTTATGTTTATAGATAATTTAAAAAAATTGATAAATAGAAAATTCTTCATACCAAGGAAAAAGAAAACAAAAAAAAAACTATACTAGTGGCGGCCTTATAGCTTATGACATATAAAATAAAAAAATAAATAAAATAAAAATAAAATTCTTATAAACAGATTCCTTTAAATTTTAAAATTAAAATGTTGAACTCCTCAAAATAAATTCTTAATAGTTTATAATAAATATTTGTGTGTAATCTGTACTAAAAATGATTAATAAAGGTTTGCAATGATATTGTTACATTATTTCTCATTCGCTTTAGTGGTTTTCCAACCTCACATTAAACAGACACACTATGATGAGGGCTGCCTATTGTAAGGTTTATTAGTTGTTAGTCATTTTTATACTCTAATTTATTATAAAATGACGTTAAGGATTTTATTTAGGTGCGGATTAAACTGTGGCAGCCCTAATCGCAAAGTCCCGATGAAACTGCCACTTAAAATGTATAGAATTTTTTTATTGGTGCTTTTTTTGTTCACTAACTAAAAGTAAGTCATATGTGCTTTTACAAAAAAAACCATTGATTTATTTCACTATGTTTTCCTATATACAATATCTGACTTCTTATATTAAGTCTACAAAGGTGCTGTCACCTTGCAGATAATATACGATCAGAAACTGGCAACCCGGTTAGAATTTACAACTGCGGTTAAGCCTCGTTCAAATGCTTTCCACGTCGGTATTATGCATTTAATTACTATAAAAATATAAATATGTTTATCCCTACCACGGCTTAGTTTGAACACAACATTAAACTTAATTAAAATGTAAATACATAATTACTAACTCTATAACACTAAATATGTCAATGGTGCAATATTTTGATACCCCTTTTAGGGTTTTCCAAGTATTTGTTTATTATAGCCATTTAATATCTCTTTGCTGATTTAAAATAAACAAATATAGAGGTATAAAAAGTGTACAAGTGGCAACCCTACCTCCATTTAAATCGTCACTGACAATGTCTCAAAGTTATAAATAATAATTATATTAGAATTACACCAATAAATTTAGTTGGATTTAAAAAAATTGCAATGAAGAGAAGTTAAGGAATACTATATGTGAATAAAATGGATACGAGTGGCAATTCAACCTCCATTGAAATCGTCACTGACAATGTCCCAAAGTTGTAATAATTCTATTACAGTCTCACCAAAAACCTTAGTGCGACTAAGAACTTTTGCTATGAGTACTAAATAACGAATAAAAGTGATTAAAATGGATACGAGTGGCAACCCTACCTCCGCTCAAATCATCACTGACAATGTCCCGAAGTTTTATTGGTTTTATTGGGCGCGGTCTTTTCTGTGTCCCTCAATTGCCTGATCGCTTACCGCCACGATTCCCGAGTAGATAAAGGCCCGAGTGCCGTCTATATGGCTTTTTTCGCGTTTGCCGATCAAGTGAATTTCGATGCGATCTTTACGGATTCGATTGAGATGACAATTTGTCTTGTTCGCTGTGTTTTGTTAAGTTAGGGATTGAGCTTAGGTACCAGAACTACTATTCCGCATATAAATTTTGAAAAATAAATTTATAAGTATTTACCTCAATGATAGACGAACTCTTTTGCATCAATTAACAACTAGCTGATTTTTTTTGCCTACTGTTTGCTCGACTTAAAAGCAGGATATCTCCTTATTTAAAAGGCTGAAATAGTTTATTGCTTCAACATTAAAAAGTGCAAAAGTAACCGACTATGAGATGGTAGAATAGTTTTTCTGTTGTAAGTATACACAAATAACTAAGTTTGAAAAAATCTTACTCCATGATTTTCATACTAGACGAACAATTTTGCATCAAACACAAAGGTGGACACAATACGAGCACATTACGACACATTTAAAATTTTAAAATTAATGAAACACTATATTTGTGTATGTGCAAAATTGTAATTTATTTATAAAATTAGTTGTAATTAGTATAAAAGAGACTGTGACCCACAGACAAACCAGTCAAACGGTTTTGTGGGATATGTTTTATGTAACTTGCATTATTTTAAGAAAATAAACGTTTTATCTTTCTATTTATCTATTTGTGCAGTGGGATGACATGAAACCCATATCTTTCCCAGTTTTTTTTTCATACTACAGTTCATTCAAATTGGACCAGTTGTTAGCATTAACATCATTAAGTCATGCCTATGACGAGAACAGACAACACACAAAATTTACTTGTTAAAAAATAATAGCATAATCCATGACTTCGCTTATCATCGCTGTTTCGCGTAATGGAGTTCGAGTCGATTTCCAGTAATGGGAAAAAAATGATGAGTGGACATTTAAAAAAAAAGAAAATTTTAAATACTTCTTTCACAATCTTGTGTTATGGATTCGAGAAACATACATCATCAGTATCATAACAGTCATATAAAGTCCACTGCTGAACGTTGGCCTCCCCATTAGTTTATTATATTGGACTTTCCTATAATCACCACCCTGGGCATACATGTTGGTGATCGCATATTCAGCCATTACCGTAAGAGTCGACGAAGAGAAATCCGACCATCCGGTCGGAGGTGACACTATTCTAGGCCCGTACCATACATAATCATACCTAAATACTTATTTTATATTTTATATATCTGCGCCGGTGGATGCAAACGGCACAAAATCGATCAACGTGGAAAACCTATTGAGAAGGCCTTTGTTCAGGAGTGGACTTCACATGGCTGAAATGATGATGCTGATATAAATCTATGACATAAGAGATTTACTAAACCAAAGATTCAATTATAATATCTATTATATCGAAATTTCTTTTGTGATTGAATACACGTTTTTTTTTTGTTTGCTGCCTGATTTGGCTCTACATTATCTGCTTAGGGCTGGCGTCGGGCTCTTCAAGATGGGCGTGAAACGGGTTTTAATAGGTCGGCATTGCAAGCGTTCATAGCCTGCGGTGAGCACTTTACATTAGGTGGGCCTCATGCTTCAGTGCCATCTAGTGGTATTAAATAAAAATTATATAACCATGTTTATGCAAATAAATATATTATTATGAAACCTCTAGTGTTAAAGCCGTTTTAAACTATCTGCACCGGTGCAGTGGACCGATTATCTAAAGGTCGTGAGCTAAGGTGTATGGGGATCCTACCAAGACCTAAGGAGCCCAAACCTCACCTGCAAGTGGTGCAACTGCTGATTAACGGACGAGGCTCTGGTAAAAATAACAGTGCCCGATAGGCGGCAATAGGCGTACTACCTATAATGTGGGACCAACTATATAAGTATGGACGTGTAATATGCCTCTGCCTACCCCTTCGGGAAAACAGGCGTGTATGCATGTATGTATGTATATGTGTGAGTTACATTCTCACTCGGTACACCGCGGACAAGTTTATTATTTCTTAATATTTCAATGTCATACTTTAATGTTCTGAATATATTAAAAGAATTGTAAATGCAAAAAAAATTTCAAATCTTAAAAAAAACTATGTAAATGTTAAACACCATACAGTTGTTTTACTTTGTACCTATCTAAAGACGATCACAAACGATCAGTCAGAGTCACTACAAGCGTGTGCAGTAACTAAGGTGACAGCGTTGCAGTCGATATCGCGAATAATGAGCGGCAGTAACCGGGCGGTGCGATAACGAGGCGCCCTCGTTACGGCCTCGTTACGGGGTCGTTACGGACCCGTCGCGGATTAGGGAGATGCGACACGCCCGCGTATTATGCGTATAGTTTAGCAAAACCATTAATGTGTTACTTTTCAATGTGCATAGAGGCTTTTCTGAAAATTGTTAAGCCATTCGTTATTTTTCAATTATATTTTAATTTCATATATTATGAGTATGATATGAAATTTGTAGAATTACTTGGTTGTAAAAATATGGTAGTTGCAAATTTAAAAGAAAAATAAAATTTACTGGCAGTAGTAAATACCACATATCTAACCAATGGTTGTGAATTCCAATCTCATACAAGTCAAGTATTATTATTTACCACGAGTAAGGGATTTAAGAAAAACTCCTCCACGTAGATCCAATGCGGATTGAGGAACCACACTGGGTGCAAAGGATGCTACGATCTTGGCGTGGCGTCCGGCTGTTAAAATTTTTCAAGCTGTCCATAAATAAATATTCTCTTACAATCACACCAATTATTTAGTTCTAAGATAAGTATCACTAAGAACTTGTGTTATGGATACTAAAGAATGGATAAACATACTAGAATACTTTTTTTTTATTTCCGTATTTTGATTTCCATAAAGCTTTACTATTAGGCGATATAATATTTAGAACTTCGGTTATATTATTAACTCTTATGTATTACTTTCACAAAAATAATTTCCACCTGGAACAAAATATGTTTAACTAATTATAAATTCACGAAATTTACTTAATTTTATATGTGTTATACTGTATAAAAAATGTATTATTCATAAATATTGTCTATTATATTGGGACAATAACTACTTACTTTCATAATTACTTTCATAAAATAGAGAATAAAAAGTTATTTTTACATTTAATTTGAAATTACAAAGGTAGACCTTTTGGTTCACAGGAATGTACTAAACAAATAACATCAATAAACCAAACCCTTTTACGATTATCCTTGAAACGCCGTAAAAATATATTCTGTACTCTTAACAACTTTGCACCTTCGTGCAATTTGTTACATTGCATTCAACATTTGGTTTAGACTAAAGTAGTCTCTATCACCATATAAATAAGCACTCACTGCGTCGTACTATGTCGATGTCATCAGTTTATATGCAACTATAAATGAGAGCATAAAATTAAGCCCAGTTATGACAGCAGCTCTTCTACTAACGAGCTTAGTCTCGCGTTAACCAATAAATATTAATGTTCGCATGTTGTTACCGGTTTGACTTAAACACGAGTTAATGGACGTTTATCTCCTGATTAATGTCGACGTTAATTCGAAATGGTTCACTTTGATGAGCTTCAAAACTGTTGCTGATTAAAAGGAAGTATTAAATTTTAGTTTGGAAATTTGGAATGAGTTTTGCAGTTTTGTTAGAGTGAAATCAGTATGTAATTTGCTTGTCTTTTAATGGATTCTGGTGTGCTGATGGACAGGGGATAGATCATCACGAAGGCAGTATCCCGGTGGTTTCCTAGACTTACGCTTAGGGCTGAGAGTCTGCTGACTGCTCTAACCAGATTTGGCTGAATTTTAGTTTATACACGGAGCGACCTCCGCAGACCAGAGGGAAATACCATTCTATGGTTATATTAATCAGGATATTAGAAGGAACTGACTTCCTTATAACGACTGCCATGCATGTTCACGATAGCCGGGATTCACCACTGGTCTATCGCCGTTATTTTATATTCATGCACGCAATTTGTGTCCTGTGTAAAGATAAAGGAGAACTTCCTTATGAGTTTATTACAGAGTTAAGAGTTGTATATATGTACTTTATTTATTTATATATAGGTATGTATGTGTATAATATTATAGTTTATTTGTATATTAATTTTGTTAGTATTTAGTTCTACTTTTATGTTCTTGTCCTATTGTAATAATTTTTATCCCACATACAAAATTCTCACTCCTGTTAGGGTTGGCTGGAAGAGATCTCTCTTAGACATAAGCCCACCTTTGTACTTGTTTGATTTGTATATGTGTTTTGTTGAATGTGCAATAAGGGATATATAGAATTCATACTCTACCAGTACCTGTATTTAATAGTTCCCTGAATTTCCACATTGGGCTCCAAATTTCTAATAACGCTTAGAGTTATGTTTGGAAATTCAATTTAGTTCAAATAAATTAGGCAGTTAATTATAATCATCAACTGTTATAACAACAAGAAGTACCCACACTGCTTAACATAGGCCTCTCTATTAGTTTTCCACTTCGAGCCATATTGAGCCACCTGCATCCACCGGTTTCTCGCCGCAATTACCTGGTCATATTTTCATAGAATTGTAGTCTATCCTTTATTACGTTTGCTGGTTCAATCTTCGAGCTATGTGCCCCGGCCACTGCCACTTTAGCTTGTACATCTGTCTTCCTGTGTTTAAATTCTAATTATAAATACATACACATTCATACATACATACACGCCTGTTTCCCCGAAGGGGTAGGCAGAGGCATATTATACGCCCACACTTCGCCAATTATAAAGTTGCTCCCACGTAATAGGTGGCGAGCCCATTGCCGTTTACCGGGCACTGTTATGTTCGCCAGAGCCTCGACCGTTAATCGGCAGGTACACCACTTGCAGGTGAGGTTGGCTTGGACTCCTTAGGTCATGGTAGGATCCCTATACACCCTAAATTTATTCACCACAAATTCGAATTATACTCGTACATAACTTTAAAAACTGCTTCTCATATACTAAGTCATGGAAAGAGAGTAGTACGGATTTATTTGAAGTCAGGCCCTTACGTGCATAATAACGAGCTGAAATCACGAGGTATTGTTTCCGAGTAACAAGCAGAGAAAGGATTCACCAGTGCCGTTAAATCAGATGAGGTTTAAAAAGCAGTTGCCGCAAATGATGTTAAATGACCGGCGCAGACGGGCGGCTTTCTATATTGCATGTTGGAACTCCGGAGAGATTTCTACGTTTGCAAATATAAATGTAGACAGGAAACAATACAATTAGTTGATGTTTCTGAATGAACCTTACCCAACTTTTCATCGCGAACGAACTAATTGGCAGTTGCTAGCGACAAATAAAACTTTGAATATTTGCGAATATCCAAAAAAAAAACAGTATACTTAACCATCATATATTTAATAATCATGGATTCTTATATGAATAAAATATGAGAATCCACTAAATTGAAAGGTTGAAACGAGAGGTAAATTTGTATTGAACGAATTTGAAAAAAATCAGGTTGAGATTATAGGATTAAAGCCGCAGACGGAAAGCACAAATATAATATAAAGGTAACAGAATCTGTTACCTATATATGATAATACTAGCAGCCCCTGCGGCTTTACCCGCGTGGTCCCCGTTCCCGTGGAAATATCGGGATAAAGAGTGTCCTATATGTTAGTCCAGGACTGCAGCTATACACGTACAAAGTTTCACCACAATCACTCCAGTAGTTTTTGCGTGAAAGAGTAACAAACATCCATCCACACATACAAACTTTCACGTTTATAATATTATAGTAGGAAGTAGGATTTAAGTAACAGATTAGTTTATAGTATGACGCTTCACCTGTATGACGATTTCGGAGCAGGCGCAGTGCGAAGGCGGAGGGAGTCCTGTGGCACATGACCACCCCCCACAAGTCGCACATGTCAAGGTAAAAAATTCACAAAATAAAAATAAATAAATCCTTGTGTAATAAAAATTACTGTGCAATAAAGTCTAATATACTCAAAATATTAAATTGTTATTGGTGACCCCCTCCAAAATTTTAGGCTGCGACTGCGCCAATTTTAAGTTTGCCGGAACCTTAAAAAAGGACATAGTTATCCTTCGAAAGGCACGGGGACATTTGAATTATTCGTATAATATTTTTAATTTATAATATTTAGAAAAAAGACCTTTAATGTGTAAAAAAAACCTATGGTAACAGTAAATAAGTATCTCAATTTTGTTGGCACTCAATGTATTCTTTTAAGCTATAGAATCAGTATGACGAAATATATATTAAATAAGTATGTATTTTGCATATTTTATAATATTTATTTACTAATTAATATTTGCTCACGCGGTTGATTAATCTTTCACGCAGTATTTAAGCGGCGTGTGTCGCTCGTCTGCCGGGATACGCGCCCGATTGGTTTAGTTAGCATTGAGCAGATGAGGCAGATATAAATTAACTGCTCGATCTAAGTTTATTTAATATACCACGCAGCATTTGAGCGCGTAAGTCGCCCGTCTGCCGGGCCGCGCGGCCGATTGGTTTAGTTAGCAGTGAGCGACGCGCCTCATTTGCTTGCCGCCACCGCCCCACTTTGTTATACTCTTTTCATTCCAACACCAATTCTAACTATCTCTTTAAAGTAATAAATCGCCATCATAAAATGCAAACCCCTTTTATTATTCATTTCTACAACTTTTATCATCTAACTGGTATTTTATTAAAAAAAGTAAAACTTGATTCTATTAATTTGGCAAACTAATACGGGAAGACTTAGATATGTGGGATCGATTAATTTTCTAGATCACTATAGCCAGTTACAATATTTTATTTACCTATCCTAAATATGTTTGGCCTGTTTTCACTTCGCCTAATTTTATATCTTGGTGTAAAAAACCTAAATTATTTACGAAACGGAAAAACTCATAACTACTATTCTCAACTATTGAATTTCATAATACGCACAAAATGAAAATAGATCAGAATGGCAACAGGGCATGATTGTCATAGTTAACTAATGTCTGTTTTTGAATACCCATAATACCCTCGATATTAATGCTATATATTTACTGTTATAGCAATACGTCTTAATCCTGTAAAGGGAATCAAAGGTGTTTAAGGATACTACCAGTATCTAAGAAGCCCAAGCCAACCTCACCTGCAGTGAAGTGCACTGCACCTGCCGATCAAGACAAGGCTCTGGCGAACGTAACAGTTCTCGATAAGCAGCAAAAGGCTCGCCACCTTAAGGTGACAATTTTATTGGCGAAGTGTGGGCGTATGGTATATGCCTCTGCCTACCCCTTCGGGGTAACAGGCGTGATAGTATGTATGTTGGTTTATGAGAGGTGACCCCGTCGTCCGAAGTTGATGCCTCGAGATAATGGATGATAAAATTACCAGATTATACTGTAATGGTTTTAAAGTCTGATGTTAAGGTATTCCGATTAATCCACAGGTTAAATAGTTTAATTAAAAATGTATAAATTTCATTTTTAAATCAAGGAAACCAATTTCGCTGCTGCTTGAACCTACAGGTGACGTTAAAAATAACTAAGAGTGTGTTGTCGAGACGCCGCCGCGCCGTGCTCACAGCTCCCTAATGAATGTGCCCAGGGTTTCCGCGCGGGCGGCGATGGTTTTAATAAAACTCGCATTACTAATGTACCGTACTTACTTTAATATTTATTCAACTGTTTATCGACAATAACTTATAAACTTTGATTATTTTAATGATAGGGCGTGAAGCGGTTTTTAGTGGGTCAACAATGCTGGTATGAAAGAGGAATGTAGCGACAATAATTGAAAAAGCTATGCTAAGATGGTTTGGTAATATTGAGAGGTTTTAATGGACGAGTGAATGAAAGTGTTGGAATGTGTTATACCTTCCAAATTCAAATATTTGTCCTTCATAAGAACAGGACACATATTTTTCGCGGTTGACCTATGATCTGGTCAAGGCGGCGGGAAGCCGGTGGATGCAGGCGACTCAGGATCGATCAATGTGGAAATCTCTAGCATATTATCGGCAGTGGACGTCATTCAGTTAAGATGATGATTACGATGTTTTAATTAAATTAATTCATCACAATTTTGTAAATAAAATACTAAAATAACACTCGCCACTCGATAGCAATCGGTGGTAATACTTAAGTACAAAATTAAATGAGTTATATTAGTTAAATTTTTAGTTCAACGAGGGTCAAGACAAACGAGACGGTTTTCATCATGATAAATGACATTCCAGCTTATGTGCAATAAAGTACCATTTAAAAAAGTCCTGATAGGATTTACTGTGCTCGTCACTTATTTATTAGACATTAACAGTAATTTATATGATTACAACGCCGGTACAGCAATCCCTAGGAAACAACTATCTATATTTGGCGGCAGAATAACTGGCACAGCGACCTCTGCCGTAATCTACTCTCAAGAACAATTAACATTTTATAATGTTAGCTTTTAAACATACCTCATAACAACGATGTCTTCACGACCAACGCTACAACGAAAGTGAGATAAATTATATGACTTCAAAATAACTTTGCTAGTGTCATCTTCATCATCATTCCAGCCATACGATGAACCACTGGTGAACATAGGACTCTCCAATAGTCTTCATTATACTGAAGGTATGTATTTGCCCGTAATCACTAGGCGCCTTGCTGGATTGGTGGCGGGTTGATGTTTGCAGTTCCAGCCGGTACACAGGATGACTGAATGACACTGCTATTATTCCTATTATTCATGCCAGTGTAGTAAGTATTTTAACGGTTTAGTTTCTTTCACAAATAAAATAATAAGTCGCAAATAAAAATGTACCTATGAAATAATACCAACACTCTTGATCACTTCAGCTCTCCGCAATTTTGAACCCTGAAGCTCAGTGCTAAGTGCACTTCAGGGTTCAAAATTATAAAGGTCAATATTGCCAGACCAAAATTAACCTTATAAAGTGAACAGAAAACCAAATAAAATATTCAAACAGATTTGCTTATTAAAGCGTTAACACAAGTTTGATTAAAAATGTATGTCACAAAAGAGGAAAGAACGAGAGTGTTAGAGACTTTAAAACTAAATAGGACTGCTGCGGTTGCATCCGAGTGCGATTGGAGTCACGTGTGATCAAAAAAGAGACTAAAGCCCGCATCGGTATTCTTCTTATTAAATAACTTGACGATTTTAATAACGACACGACGTGAAATAGTTCCGGTACGAGATATTTCCTAAAAAGCTGAGCTTAGAAATTGCATTTCGGGTTTTTTTCGTTAAATATTCGTCTTCAAACCTAGACGTTTATAAAAATAGGGTATTACACTTTTAAGGATCGTGTAAATGACAAAAACGGTTGGTTTTAAACATTTACAATTAACAAAGTTGTGTTTGAAAGACCTCTGTAGATAAACATACTAATCCACAACTTGCATTTTGAACACAACTGCTTGTTAACTCTTTAATTGTACTGATGCCTGCACAACTTAACTCGTACAATAATTTCAACTTTACATCATCATAATGACTTCTCTCACAAGAAACCCACTGCCAAACAAAATACCTCCCCAAATGCTGCTGCATCCACCAGCTTCCCGGGGCCCTGATCGATTTTGTACATAGTTATTTGTCCAGTAATATTTACGACTGGGTTTAAAGGGGCATTTATTAAAATTTATAGCTAAGAAAACAACTAATAATATCTATGTTTTTGCGTTGAATTTATGCGTTCTGTAATGACAGAGTACCTGGCAACGACTCGTCGTAGCAAAATGATGTACTACACGTTTGCTATCTACGAGTGTAAATATAATAGCTTGCTAGTCAAAGAGCTGACCATCTAAAGTCGATCAATTGATTAAACAACTAAATATTTCATATTAAAATCAACTTGTTCTTGAGTTTAGTCTTGTCGGTTATTTGCTAACGTCTGAACTGTCAAATTCACATAATTTTATAGAGCATCTTTTTTTAACAACCTGGGGCCCTATAGCCAAATTCGATGAATTTCAGCTATTTTATCAAGATCTAAATTTTCTGAGGTTCATCAATCCGTCCATCCATCAGTCATCTATCAATCTGCCGAAAGCCATAGATTATTCATGACCTTGGCAGACTACTAAAGCGACTATTTTATTAAATGATTAGTATTTGCGTTTCGTTGACACATTTTATCTACATATTAATAATTTGTACTATAATTTTTAAAAAAAACAAAGATTGAGACTCAAATATTACGTCATCCTTCAAAATTTGTGTCTAAATGGAGAACGCCATCTTGTATAGAGTTCCATGTGTTCCACGGTACGACAGAATTATTTCAAAATCCATTTTGCCTAATAATCGATTACCAGCAAGTTTGGCGGTAGGCCCCCTGGAGCAGTTTTATGTACATACTTGGTAAATGCTTTATAAGTATTAAAATTATTTGCTTAATGGAGATGGTAAGTTACATTACAACTTAATTATCAAAATGTAATGGCAAATGGTGGAACCATCATATTTTTTTCTGTTTTTTCTAGTACCAACCTATTGTCGAAGAAAGAAAATTGGTACTCCATGATTAAACCTTATAATTGAAAAGCAATTGAAATTCTATAACATAAAATATGCCCATAATATATTAATTTTATATTAAAAGTGCTTCATTACGCATATGAAATAAAATATGTTTGTGAGATGAAAATCAAACACAGCCCCAGCGACCTCCACGATGCGAAGAGCATATAAAATACCATGAGACAAATATAATACATACATAAATATAATACGTTATATAAAGTAAGCTATATTTAACTTTAAAAAGTTCTCTGCACAGTGGCTTTATTTACTAATATTTGTATAGGAAACCATAATTTACTTTGTCTTAGTATTTACATTACAGAAAGGCCTCTTTTTATAACTGTCCTGTCTCTTTTAGTATAGACCGCTCCTTGACTATGTAGATTTGTTTCAAAGCCATAACTTATAGACTCGGTTTATTTATAGGCTTTGTCTTTGTTACACCGGTAATAATCCTCTCCTTTCCTCTCCCGAACAACACGTGTTTGTCTTAGGAACCATCCACATACTGTGCAGACTATTAGCACTCGCACCAAGAAATTTGGTAAGTCGTTCCTGTGTAAGACCATTAAGCTCTGGAATTCGCTGCCGGCTCCGGAATATTAAATACTTAATATATATATTTACTTATATACGTATTTACAAATAAAAAGTATTTAAGTATGTTTCTGTTCTTTAGTATTCATAACACAAGTTCTTAGTGATACTTATCTTGGAACTAAATAACTGGTGTGATTGTATGAGAATATTTATTCATATTTATTGTTATTTATAGTGAACAGTTAATGTATTAAACAGGTAAAATTATCAAAAATTATTCAACAACATGTCAAAATAAAAAAGAAATATTGTTTTTCACCAATATTAATTAAGGATACCGTACACGTGGCTCGAGTTCACAATACTAATTAAGCAATAGTATAAATAGAACAGGTCCGTACCGTTGTATCTGGTCGGTAATTATGTCGAATTTTGACGATCTGCCGGTATAATTGGCCATTCCCGTACACGCTAATTAACGTAACGATCCTTCAAAATTATTTAGACGGTAATCAATGCCGGCTCGAATATTGAACACGTATAAAAAATTGGTAGATATTTTTTCTTTATACTTACTTAAATATCAGCAATAGTAATAAGTTGTAAATTTTCTTTATTATTCATTTAAATTGTAACATGCTAAACAGGATTCACCTTTGATCTTCTCAATGTCATTTTTAGAAAGAAAATACTTTTTGGAAACTAATCATCAAGAACAGATATTAATGAGGTTTATTAAGATTACATAAAAAAAAATTATTGTTCTTTATGTGCTACATATTTTTCTGGTCAGTAGAGGAGTATTACAGAATAAATGACTTTTATATGTGCGATATAGTTTAAGATGAAAAAATATTATCTCAGTCTAATGACGACCCACGTTTTCATTCCGAAACTTAAGTAAGTAAAATTACTATTAACTCAAATTATAGGGATTTAAATACTACTACTACCCTAATTCAGCGAGAAAACAAAACTTCATTATTTCTGTCTCTTTCCCTCTCTTGGTAAATCATTATCGAGTAAAAGGAATGGGTATAATCAAGTTTCGTTTTCGTTTAATTATCCAATCCAATCCAATAACAAAACTATAAATGCCTCAATGACTCAAGGGAGTGTATTGGGATGTTTTCTATTCTTAGTATACATTAACGACCTTCCGAACTTTATAAAAGAACCATGTAACTTGTTTGCAGATGACATATCCATTATTACCTCAATCGACAGTAACTCTAACCCAAATGTAAAAATACAATCACTACTAGACGATACAACAAATTGGATGACAGCACACAATCTAGAAATAAATTATAATAAAACAAAAATAATACCATTTCACCCTCGACAAAAATCGCCTATACATATAAATGTGCACTATAAAGACAACATTATAGAAGTTGTTAATAAAACTACTTTATTGGGAGTCAATATAGACTCGCATATAGATTGGAAACCACACGTAGAAAAAGTAAAAGCCAAACTCTCAAAGTTTTCATATGCTTTACGCCAAATAAAAAAAACTACAGACCAAAACACAGCGTTAGTTACATATTATTCATATGCATATGCATGGCTGAAGTACGGTGTCATCTTATGGGGTAACAGTACTGATGCACCCACACTATTCATCCTACAAAAAAAGTTAGTAAGAATTTTAACTAATATTAAACAAGAAGATAGTTGTAAACCTTACTTTAAACAACTCAAAATACTTACATTACCCAGCCTTTACATATTTGAACTGTGCAAATTCGTACGTGAACATCCGGAACTTTACAGTAAAAGAGAAGATATCCAAACCAACTTAACACTTCGATACAAAAATAAACTTAATCTACCATCCTCCAGACTTAAAATGCATTCTTCCAGTACCCTAATCATGTCAATAAAAGTATATAACAAATTACCAGAAAGTATTAGAAACGAAAATAAATTTAATGTTTTTATTAACAAACTAAAACACTTACTAATAAGCAAAGCTTATTATAGTATAGGCGAATATTTTAATGATAAAATAATAAACAAATAAGAATAATAAATTTAACACAAAAATATTTAATATGTATAATATTACATACAATGACATAATAATTTAAACATTAATATATATTGATTGATCGATAATTAGTAATAATAATATAATACTATTATATTAATAATAATAATAATATATATGAACATAATTTAATTAATAATTAAAATTTGTCCCAAACGTGCATTATAGAAAAACAGTATTACTCACATATCTCTAATAGTATAAAAATAAAAGAATATTTAACCGAAAAAATAATATGAAATAACAATAAAGTTTAAATAAAAACAAATATAACTAAGTATAGGTACCTAACATTTTATTACTAAGAAATTTAATGAGAATAACAACAAATAACTACTCGTAGTCAAGGATGAGCAAATATCTATGAATTATTTAATAAACAAATAGATTTAACTAAAAAGTAATTAAACAGCGTCCTTCCTCCTCTCTCCTACACTATGCTGTGCCCGACAGGGTCCACAATTGATACTTTTGTACCTAAACTACCATCCTGTAACACATTGTTGGAACGCAATAAAGTATTGAGTATTGAGTATTAATTAGAGTAGGCCCTCTGGCGTGTGTCGTCCTGCTGCAAATAATTCCAATCAGGGCATTTAAATTGACTTTACCCATTGGGCCTAACATAGCGTATGTAATAATTAATCGATTAGTCTAAGACTATATTAAAGTTTTTTTCTGCTTGCTTTTATTTGTCCAAACTGTAAAGTTAAAAATAAATTACAAAATTTAAAAAAAAACAGTTTATTCGGCAATATAAACGTTCATATCGAAAACCCGTCTGCGCAGAGAAGGAAAAAATCTTTATAATTAGGAGCTAATTCATTATTGTAGTAATTTGTTATTTATTCGGATAACATACATTTTTATCACCTTTTATGAACTACAGTTGATTCGCTGCCATATACTGTGGCAATACAGTAGAAGGTCACTTTTCTCTTACGACTTGGCTATGATTGGCATATAGATGGGTATCTTTCCACTGTGGATAAATCATATATCATATCAGCCTTATAAAGTCCTCTGCTGATCAGGCGGGTTGGTGATCGCAGTTTATGCCAATACACAGGATGACGCTGCTGCCCATCATCCGTTAGGACCAGCTCTATTCTAGGCCGATACCACACGGCTCGAACACCAAAATTGACAAAAACCAATTTGTAATTCCAAACTTTAGACAGTTCTAGCCAAATTGAGTTACTAATTTGTTCCTTCTGGTCATGTTTACTGAATATTTAAAACTACAGAGCAGCTATTAACTAGATTCATTATTGCCTTCGTGAATTTTAGTACATTTTAGTTACAGCAATATCTTTAGCCCACAGATCTAACCTCTAAACCTTTTTCACATGCTACACAAGAAAGGTAATATGGGACTAAATGCCCCTTGACGCATATAGTACTCAGTACTTTGAATAAATGAATGAATATAAACAAGCGTATAAAACATTGGACGGCTTTATTGCTAACAGCAAATTCTATCTTTGCTGCATTTCAATAACGAAAAGACAGTCAAACTCCTCCACTCCATCTTCCACAGACAAGAAAGTAGCAGCAACATCACGCATCAATTGTAAAGTTACGCAGTGGAGCATTCAAAAAGCAGTAACTTGGCGCGAATAAAATTTAACCTCTGCTTATTATCAAGCGGTTACCCGGGCGATGGCGGCGGGGTGAGCCGTGCGCCAAATTGACAGACAGTAAAATATTTTATTTGAGCAATAATTTCATTTGTAAGAAAAACAACGGCCCGCACCGCGCCTCGCAAACATCTTCCACGTGAATTAACCCATTAAACGTCGAATTCGAGCAGTAAACTTCACTCTCCCCGTCGTAAAATCGTAGGCATCGCGTATTCCTGTTACGTTTAACCATTTCGGAAATTAGTTCTATTTTACTATCAGCTCAATTAACTCAATGTTAGAGTAAGCAACTTGGCTTTTGTAATGAAGGCAAACGGATGGATCGTTTTATTTTTAGTTGGAGCAATCTCAATCCTACCTTTTTTTTTTAAACGTCAGAAAAATGCACTTACGCATACCCAGCCGGTCAGGGGTCCAGACAGCGGTTATGTGGGGCTCCTGGTGGAACTTTTCAGCCTACCCACTAAAAAACTGACGACGCCCGTCACTAGTCTCTCATCAGCCCATGGCCTCGTCAGCGGCAACGACCGCTCCTGTGATGGGAAGGTAGCGGACCTCCTCAGAGGGGTGCAGTAATTACACCCACTACTACCTCTCAGGCGT
The DNA here is from genome assembly GCA_949126915.1 of Musotima nitidalis. Taxonomy (NCBI): domain Eukaryota; kingdom Metazoa; phylum Arthropoda; class Insecta; order Lepidoptera; family Crambidae; genus Musotima; species Musotima nitidalis. The sequence continues at coordinate 6,810,733 of OX421415.1, read as the reverse complement.
AACACTACCGAAGTGCATTGACTTTCTTGGAGGATCCTATATTAGGTGGCAGGTGCCCCCGCACCCACCCCCTGAGTCTCTCTCGACGGGCCATGCTGGACGGCAGCTCCACGAGCCCTCCTGCCCCGAAAACGACGGATCCGGAGAGACTGCGGATCTCTCTCTCTTTCTCGGTCTGCGGCCTCATCTCAATCCTACCTACTACAGTCTGCTTAGTTTTTTGTGTATCATTAAATAATTTAAAGCATTCGATGATTAAATCGGTCATTTATCATTAAACCGGTTAAGACGTGCGAAAGTTGGAAAATCTTGGCGCACAAATGTTGAGTGGAGCCGAATCCCTCCACGGTCGGTTTGGGCTTTAATCGGGCGTCAGCGCTTGCCGGTCGCACCGACCCCGTTCGCTTTGTTTTCCATCGAGATGTCATTAGTGAAAGCACTCGATATTTTCGCGAGCATCGATTATTTTTAATGGCGGCCGCCGGCGCCGCCGGAGACACGCTGCGGTGTGTTAGGTTGGTGAGGCCTTGCATGGCGTTCCTTCGTTCTTTTGTTTTTATTGTGACACAAACAGTAATTACACATAATATGTACTCTGCTTTCTTAAAGGTAATTTTTTTACCGCTGTGAATTTCTGCTCATAACTTAATATCTTCTTGGGAGAGCACCTAAGGGCCACAGCTAGCCTTAGTGTCCGTTTTCCATGGGAAACATTTGAAGTAAAACGAATATCAATTGGAATTTGATTCTTATTAAGAGATTCAACTTTTCTCGAAATTTCTCTCCTTGGCAGTAATTGTGCAACTATTGCCAGATTTACTTGAAGACTCGCGTATGTACAAGTAGAATATAAAAATAGCAAAACACTGAAACACCCAGCCAAGGCTTACGTATACGCTCTCTTGTTTTAGGACAACTTCTTTGTACCAGTGACATACGCTTGGGAGACGATAGGTTAAAAATATATTGAACGTTGAACGACGACCGAAATGGCGTGAAGGTCAGATACCTGCACTCCGCTCCTGAGGTCGTGGGTTCGATTCCCGCACAGGTCAAACCATAGTGTGCATGAATATGAATATTGGTTCTGGTCTGGGTGCTTCCTATGTATATTAAGTATTTATTTACAAAAAAAAGTATTAAAGTAGGATTATCCGTTCTTTAGTATCCACAACACAAGTTTTTAGTGATACTTATCTTGGAACAATAATTGGTGTGATTGTTAGAACTAATTTATTTATTTACTTACAGCTTGTACTTAATGGCGCGCTATTGATTGTTAAACTTTTTTCAGGACAAACCATGAACCATCATACCTTAAAAACAATCAATTCATTTTCGATATAGACAAATAGTACTTCCATAAGGGCTCTTAGCTTTACATTTTGACTACATACCACACGGCGATCGGAACGAACATGCTTTCAGAGACATGTACTAATATAACGCATCGTAGAACTGACCTCTGATAAAACTGAGGAACAGAAGTAATCATATCTAGTATCGCGATGCCCTTAGCACTTCCACCTCTTGAGCATCTGAATTGCGATTTGTGGGATATATATGGGACACAGGACTCGGCTTCGCGATGGTGTCTATTCCACCCAGTATGTTTGAACTATGTAATAAGGGCGCCGGCCCGGGCAGGCACACAAAGGTGTAATTGGTGCATTGTAGGCCCGAGGCTGGCATCGTTAGCCCTTTCTTTCGCTCGTTTTGTCCGCTTGCTAATTAACTATGAAATTAATTGACGCAGCAAACTTTCCGAGTGAAACTTGAATTAATTGGCACGTCCGACTTCAGCCTAATTAGGAGTCTGAGGCTTTCAGTATCGCGCTCGTTGAAGCCGCGAAAAACACACAAAAGTGTTGGTTGCGAGCGAATAGTTCGCTTGGAAATTCGCCTGATTCCGAATATGTACCGCGGTAGTAATTGCGTATCTTTTCAATGAAGTTTATTATTAGTAATGTATATATACTCTGTGGTACATACTTATGTATTATACAAAAATATACATAGAGTTTTCTCTCAATTTTATGATATTAACTATATGAGTAGTTGTGTCCAAATTTTTTTGAACAGCTATATGTGAACGTGATCCTAATCTAGGCAGAGCTCAAGTACAACAATATTGGTTAAATTATTAAGACCCAATTTTTCAATCGTAGTACTTCAAATAAATTATAGAACTATTAAGAAGTTTTTTTCTCCATATAGTGTTTGCACATGATATTTTATATTCGGTCATATTATACTTTAATCAACAGTTAATTCTTAACAACCACATACAACATTCAGTCCTACGATACGAGTAGGTATATAGAAAATTTATAAAAACATGAGAAATATGCGGAATGCACCTATACCGGCTATATCAGAAATAAAAAACATTTAAGAGACAGAATGTATAATAATTTGATAGTGTGAATAATGAAATCATGCACAAACGAACACACACATTTTAAATTTAAGGTTACAATCAGCTGGAGGCAGTATTAAAAAGTTGGACAGAGTTTGATATAATAGGTCCGACTGTTAAAGGTCATTAAACAGAAGAAAAAAGAAATGTCGAAAGGCCAGCGCTGATGTGGTCCCCAACTGCAGCACATGCTGAGTAGAGTCCTTTTTAGACATCGTACTTTGGTTTATTAGCTATTTATAATGATTCTTTTTGTATTTGTGTCCAAGTAAACTATTATAATCCGTTGATCAGCAGGTGCACCACTTGCAGGTAAAGTTGGCTTGGGATCTTAAGATCTTGGTAGGATCCCCATGCACCCTCTGGCGCTGGCAAACATAACAGTTCCCGATACGCGACAAAGGCTTGCCACCTATTAAAACTGGCTCAATTTAGGCGTTTATATGCCTCTGCCTATACCTTCGGGGAAACAGGTGTGCTTGTGCTTTACTGTGGGCGGGAGCTTAGTCGTACAAAACGGGCAAGAAAATCAATAAAAGATTAATAAATAAAATCAACAACAAAATTCATGCATAGTTACGTAACAAAATCTACAAACTATTTCTATAATAGTTTCGTTCAAATTCAGTAAACAATGGTAAAACCTTATTCCACATTTCCCTGTGGTGAAATGCATAATTAAATTCAAAACTCAAGTGGCCCTTCGAAGAATAGCTTAGACACATAAAACCGCGAACCGACAGCTGGAGCGCCCTTCACCAACAACTACAGGAATCAGACGGTTCACTTCGTACGAAAAGTCCTTGGAGAAAAAATTAAAGATAATCGTAAAAAAGGTTTTACGTATCAGTAAAATCAAAAACTTTTACTACGGGTAACTGTATGCAAATCTAACGATTCGACTTCGCAACAAAGTTATAGGCTTAAGAGTTTACGCATTATGTTTTCTTTTTCAATTGTGTACAATTAAAATAATGTTCATAAAACCGATATCGTTTAATAAGTTCAAAAACTAAAAATCAGGAATGCAGTTTTATTTTTAGTTTTACTAATTTTGCTTATAAATGTACATGGATGCCTCAGTGGTATCAGGGTTATTTAAAGTGATAACCTTATATATATACATAATATCACGCCTGTTTCCCCGAAGGAGTAGGCAGAGGTAAAGTGTATGACCACATTTCGCCTATTATATTGTTGGTTCCACGTTATAGGTGGCAAGCCTATTGCCGATTTCGGGAACTTATAGTCATAGTAAACCTTTATTTTGAAACAGAGCTAATATGGGTTGTTCTAACAATGGACAAATCGCATGCTTAATGGAATAGTGACTTAAATCAAAAAAGTCGATTTTTGGGACATCACAAAAGAAGATCTTCTGAAGAATACTTGTCCTACCTGTAAGCGCATTAAATTGATACTGATTTATTAATTAGTAATTCTGCTTGTGATTTGAACGATTATTTAACATTGATTCGATCTCAGTAAGAAATAGAAAGACTGTATAAGTACGTAACTCAAACCTGACCTATCTATTAATGGTTCGATGTTCCTTTAATCATGCGAAATATCCAGCTGTGTCTGTCCTCATGGCTTACAATATTTATACTTAGAATGTTAAATATTTTTTACAGAATGTCATTATTAAGTTACAATAAAATATTATTCGATTTAAAAATACTTGAAATAATTGAACATAATTATAAATTAAAACTGAAATGTCAGTCTATTGGTTTATGAAACAATCGTACGATATGTTGTGAGTTGAGAATGTTTTGAGTCATATAATCAGTTAATGAATTATGAACAAAAAAATTGCGGAGTGCATTCCTACATTCGGTCAAGGATTAAAAACTTTAAAGTGAACTGGCTGCTTCTATTATGAATGTTATTTATTTACTGAAGTTACAGTGTATGTTGGTGGAGGCTCCGAGGCGACGGACGCGCCGCCGCCGGCTGCCCCAGGCGATGACCCACCATAATTAACTTGCATTATGAATTATCGAAAATAACCCACTTTGGTACCCTAATTACACGTTCCGCACGTACTGTTGGTGCCTGTAATGAATAGCTTTGTATTATGTTAATACGTGTTTTGAACAATATTAGATATCTTTGTTTCGATGATTCAGAATCGGTTGTGTTGTGAGCTCGTTGGTTTCGTTTTGTATTTTGTTAGGGTTGTAAGCAGCCTTTGGCCGGATAAGCAAAAGAGGCGTTTTCTTTTTAATGTGAATTATTTAATGACGAATAGTGTAATGTGACCGGCTGTCATTGAAAAATTTATTGATTCAGTTGTTAGTTGAATTCTGTTATATACAAGTGAAGGTTTAAAATAACTCGGCGACTATTCTCTTGATTCTTGATTCTTCGGAAGATTACAGCTGCGTGGAAATTATCATAAAGTTCAAAACAAAACCGAGGTAAAAAACAACTGATCACTACACTACACACTACAAATATTCTATATATTGAAAAAAATGTTTTTTTAATTATTTTAATCCAAGACAGTAATACTTTAATAAAAACTTTATCGTTATTAGATATATTCACGCCATAGTGTCCTTCTATCCGGTAATCTTAAGTTCAGCCAATATGCTTTAAATGTACATAACGGATTGTTGAAACCAAAACAAGAAACGTGATTACTTTCGATTGAATTCTGTAGCGAACCCATTCGCACTTGACCGATTTCTAAGGATTATTTACACATAAATTAGTTATAATTTTATGAAATGAATGATGATGACGAATGGTAAATAATAACAGTAGGTAATCTCTGAACAGCTTTAGGATAACTACGAATGAAAACGGAATTTAAAAAAATATATTTTGATATTTTTATATCGCTCTAAATAGGTTTAAATTTGCTACAAACAAACAAGAGCGAGCAATGATACTCATCTTTCGCGTCATCTAAAGAAAAATCAAAATACATTTTCTTATAAAATATTGTAGGTACAACGAGTCGTTTCTCACGAATATTTTTATGTGAAATGTGACAATAATCGCGGGATTATTTTGTGTTGAGTGGAAATATGATAACATTTGAATGGACAGCTTATTTGCCGACGAGATACGTCCCGGGGTTCGGTCTTGGGACGCCCGTTAGTCCCACTGGGCCGGAATAAGTCCCTCGCTGATTCTGTCCCATCGCACAGATTCAAACATACGGAACACCAAACGTTTCATAAAACATCGACTCAATAACATGTTCAGACGAATAATATGCATATGAAAATTTCATTATATCCATTATTTTACTTTACACTCTTACAATGACAAAGCTTTATTATCCACTAGCTGTTACCCGCGACTTCGTCCGCGTGGAATAGTATCTTTGGGTAGCATTTACAACCCCCTTTTCGCAATAAAAAGTAGCCTATATCCTTTCTCAGGGTCTAGACTATCTGTATACCAAATTTCATTTAAATCCGTTCAGTAGTTTTGGCGTGAAAGAGTAATAGACAGACAGACAGACCGAGTTACTTTCGCATTTATAATATTATATATAGTAAGGATAAATAAAGTACAGAAAGTAAGTGTATTAAAATTGATTTTTAAATCATCATCATCAATTCAGCCTTATAAAATCCACTGTTGAAGTCCCCAAAAGATCACATTCTATTGGGGGGTGTTTACCCATAACCACCACACTGGGCAGGCGGGTTGGTGATTGCAATTCAGGTCAGGGTCCTTACGCTGCTGCCCATCATCCCATAGGATATCTTTTCGTCTGACTCTTACGACTCTCCGTGAGATGAGAGGGGGTGGCACTATTCTGTGTCCAAATATGCTTTAGACTAATTAACTCAAATTATGTCACGTTTTAATTATTCATCAATTGAATTTTTGTATTATTTTATTTTTTTTAAACTCTATATAATATATTTCTTATGGTAAACAGTTCTACACAGGGTGCTATATCATAGTGCTGCCGTAATTATATTATTGTCTCGGAATACAAATTACATTAAATTACGAGTAGTGCTCGCTCGTAGTAACTTGTGTCATGGATACTTGTATCGTTAAACATACATATATTTTTTTGTAAATAGATACGTAACATACATTGGAAAACACCCAGAACAGAACAATTATTCAGGTTCATGTACACAAAGATTTGTCCTGTGTAGGAATCGAACCCACGACCTCAGGAGTGGAAAGCGAGTATAAACGCCCCCACGCCATATCGGTCGTCGAAATAAATACCAATTCATAATAAATGGAAATATCTCAATTGTTTTTCTCCATTCCACTAAACCGTACAACATTTACGAGACACATTCAAAACGTTTCACTAAATAAAGCTCCAAATACATCGACAACGGTGCAATTTATTAGCTACAACAAAACACTACAACCGTACAACAATAAGCCATTAGACAAGTTGTAGAAATTTTCCGGTTATTTTCGATTTACACCGATTGTTACCGGCTCGGCGCGGCTGTCCTGCTGCCATAACTCGTCCGGTGACCACGGGTGAGGTCTACGGCTATGAATCCAAAGACTATTTATTGTGTGTATTTGTGGTATATTTACAACCTACATAATACCAAAGATTTATTATATACGGGCTAATTAGTTCGCGTTAAAGATTTACGCCCGATTCAAGGCAAGTAAGAGCTTATTATAAGCTTTTGGTGAGGTCCCGCTAATGAGCTGCAATAACTCTATGGTATTTATTCTATAAGCTGTTATATTTTAATGGGCCAAATTGATTTATACGTTTTATAGGTTTACGGTGTCTTTTTAATTCCCCATGTGGTATCGCTAAGTAAAATCGATGTTTATCTGTCATAAATTAGTATAAATAAGTCGGCGCGGGCGAGTGCGCCGGCGCCGCGGGCGCGCGTAAATCACGTACAACTGCTTATTAAGTTGTTATGGCCGCCATGTTGGGCCCACGCGCGCCTCGCCGCGGTGTGTCCACGCCCTTATGTTTGTTAGCCCAACGACCCAACAAGTTTATGGGAATACCGCCTAGAGTAGGTATACATTCCAAGCGATTTTTCCCTACACTTGATTCGCAGTACTTGTTTTTACTATTTATTTTTTTCAATAGCTTTTATAGCACTAAATTGGCATGCGTGCCTATAATCAGTGTCTACTCATCTGAGAAAATACAACTTATTTTGATCCAGTTTGAATTAATTCTACCTATAAGGGATATCGTTTTAAAGAGTATTTATTGTGCAAAGAACTTTTACATTTAATTGAAAATACTTTTTTCAACTATCAAGAAATAACGATATGGCTGCTAAGTAGTGAGCATGACCATTACACAAACAATGTTTTCTTACATAGTGAAGTAGTCGTAGTAGTCTAAGTATACTGACTGACCAGACCGGCTGAAGAACAAATTTGCCGGTTCCTTTTCTCAACTCTTCTCCATTCGAGCTAGAAGATATAAAGGACCTGAATTAATCATTTCGAAACTTAAACACTGAACAGAACGAGTTGATTTTATAAAGCAAACATTTTATATATTGTAGGTGCTATGAAATTGATTTGAAAATTCATCTCATAAGGAGAAAATGGGCTAAGCTGACGACGTCATGAATTACAATCCATTAATAGTAAACCATGGGAGAAGCTTAATTCAGAGGCCAGTTCTTAACTGCTCGAGCTACTTCTTTCAGTAATAAATTTTTGGAAGCTTTAAAAAATTAAAAAGGAAATTATCATTTTGTTAGGTGTATAAACAAGTATTTCGCTATGCTATAAAAGCGGTGTCTCTTTTAACATCAGGCATTTTAAAAGTTATTTTAGTTAGCCCATCAGCTTTTGCTAATCGCGCTTTAGGGCTATTCAAACAGTCCGTCAATCATTTCAAACGCATAAAATTGGCATTCCAAGTTGTTTTAAGTGTTCGTACAAATGCGCACGCGCAGTATTTGTGAAAGTTGCGAGCCTTTGTGCCGGCGCAGACAACAATGCGCCATTTCGAATTAGCTATCGATTTATCTGCGAGAACTTTTCGCGGGAACGTTGCGGCCCGCCCTTCGGGGCTCGAACGCCCAAGATGGATGTGGCATAGTGAAATAACAGCAGTATAAGACTCCACGGAAGGAAAAGTGTAAAAACATTTACTATAAGATTGTATAACTTTTCTGTATCTTTTTCGTATTGTACAATTGATTTATTGTCTACTATGCTTACCAATGATTCCAGGACTAGTCCCAAAATGTTTGATAAAAATTGAATTTAAAGCAATTATGCACATTAGCACATGCAGAAGCCTTCGTATCTCCGCTATACTAGATGTTCGGAATCGATCACCGAAGTATTGCTGATTTTACAGAGGCCAGTCCTGGGATGAGTGACTGTTAGTATAGCATTTTATATCAATTGCTTCCGTGCTTCAGAAGATACTCTTAGCCATTGGTCCACTATGACCAATACAAACTAACTATACAAAGTAATTATGTGGTAGTCGTTAAACCACATTAAAAGCTTTATTATGTGGCTTGAAAATTTTAAAAACATGCTTCCGCAATCTTCCGAGATGGATTGTGACATGAATCCCTTTCAGTATTGTGGCTTTAATGGGCTGAGAAGTTGAGCACAGAAATGCTACTTTTTTAGTTTTACTGTGGCTGTCCGAGTGAAATTAATCTTTTGTTGTGCTATGGGTCGTTTTGCTGCGCAGTGACACCGGGCGGGGCCTCGACCAAGCCCGTCATAAAGACGAAGTCACGAATCGTCTAATATCTGAGAAATTGACCTTACGCCGAACACAAATGGAGAGATTTTATACTTTATTATAGTGTTTAATGATTAAAGGGAGGCCCGAAAGAAATCTCTCCTGTTAATTGAATTCTCATTCAAAGAAACTGTTGTAGCTAGAAAATGTTAATTGAAAAATAAATTTGATAGGCTGATAATTACTAGGCAGAGTAAAAATGTAAAATTATGTGGTTTACTAATATTTTTTTATTTGCATTGAATTATATTATTATATTATATTTGAATTGCAATTAAATATTTGGACACTGTTTACTATCAGATACATTCTTCATCTTCCATTTAAATAATGGCTTCGTGCGTCTAGCACATTTAGCCAGTGTCAAGTAAGTATCAGATACATTGGAAATCTCATATAGTTCGTTTTCTTTTTTTTCTAATAGCATGGACTCACTCGATTAGAGAATTTGCCAACGTCACGTAAAGAGCGGCGATATCCCAGTGGCAAGGCCTTTAAATTCAAAGGGTCTCGGGTTCAAACCCTGGGGACGCCTACCTACCTACCTATGATTTTTTGAAGTTATGTGCGTAATTATCGCTTGCTCGGTGCCTCGGAAACATGAAAGAAAGCTATTATGAACATCTATGGCATTCGCTATTAGGAAACAGTGCCTTCTAACATCCTTACCGCTGGTTTAAATCTGTGTTGCGAAAGTCAGACGGCAGTCGCTCCATGTAATATCTGAAGTTCAGTCAGAAAAGCTTAAGACTAGGGCAACCGGGATAATAACAGGATATGATACATACATATCTACATAATATCACTCCAGTTTCCCCGAAGGGGTAGGCAGAGCATAGTATACGCCCACATTCCGCCAGTATATTGGTGTTCCCACGTAATAGGTGGCGAGCCTAATGCCTCTTACAGGGAACTTTTATATTCGCCAGAGCCTCGTCCGTTGATCAGCAGGTGCACCACTTGCAGGTGTGTTTTGGTAGGAACCCTATACATCCTATATATAATTAAACAATTCAAGATATTAGCAACAGTGTGCAGCATTTTTATTATTTAGGTACAGTTAAAGTCAAGTCACAGACGAGTCATGTAATAGTCATACCCCAGTGAAGTAGTGGAAACTTTAGTATTAAGTAAAGTTTCTACACTAAAAATCACAATTCACTGCAATATACCACTTTCCTACACTTGCTGTCCAAGAAGTAATGTATAAAATATATCCACTATACTTACATATTAAAACTCGAATTTACACTAGTTTTGAAAAATATACTAATGCCGCAATTCTTCTTTTTCCGCGATGGCGCCAAAACTCTACAACGCTTCTAGCCTGAAACAAAGTAAAAAGTTCTTTATTTTATAAACTATTACATAGCACATGAAAACGTCAAATTTAAATATAAATAAAAAACTATATATTACTACATTAAAATCACGAAGCTTAGAATCACTTACATGCAAAAAAATTAAATTAAGTAAAAGTGAATCTAAGTGCCAGTTTCGAGCCACCGCTCTGTGAGAAGAACTGACAAGAAACTTACAGGCAACTCTCAAACTCACTCTTTTAAATTATCATTTAAATAATAGGTTGGGGAAAAAGTCTTTTCGTATTTTTGTATGAAAAGTCAAGACATTTTTTGTACAACGTGGCGTGCGCATTACCGGAAGCAGTTTTGAGGCATTCTGCTGTTAGAATTTCTGAAGCCTCTTAATAAGGCTTCATACTTACAAGTTGATTGTTATTATTTAGCTAACATACTACGTGTTTTTGGTAACAAACCAGTAGTTTTTTTTGTTAAACCTTAAAATAAATACAAAATATTAAATAGCCGTGTTTTCTAGGTTTAACAAAACTACTTTGGCCTGAATCTATTCACAATTGATTCAAATAAACATACAAACTTTAGTGTGTGATACAAGACAGTTTATATACAAATATTAAAAAAAAAAAACATATTATATGTCCAGGCCCATCATGATCCCCATTTAACGATTGATCGACGACATATACATGAGCAAGAAAAAACTTAGGGCAAATCGGTGCTTGTACTTCAAATGAGATTTTTCGCTGGGATTAAAGCATCGGCTAGGTTCTCACGAAGTTTACCTCCTGTAACTTACTCATTGTCTTGCTATAGGTTGATTTGGTAAGCCAGGGTACATTAGTTCTCAAGTTGTGTATATAAAACACCTTTGTACGGATTTCAATTTGTAAGGTGTGTTTTATATAATATAAATAGCATAATCGCTAATCTCGTAAATAATAGGTTGGGGAAAAAGTCTTTTCGTATTTTTGTATGAAAAGTCAAGACATTTTTTTCAAAGTTTATTTACATTTATTTACAATATATATGTACCGTTTTGTTGAATAACTTTCTGCCATTTTGTGGGCAGAGACATTATCCCGTTACTGTAGAAACTTTGGGACTTCTGATCAAAAAAACGGGACAAATAGTTTTGGCAGTCCTCTCTTGAGGTCAACCTTACAGAACCTAAAGAATTCTGCAGAGACCGAAACAGGTGAAAATCTGAAGGCGCAAGGTCAGGGCTATATGGTGGATGCACTAGGACCTCCCAGTCGAACTCTCTTAATTTTTGCTGAGTGGCTAAAGATGTGTGTGGTCTAGCGTTATCGTGATGAAAGACCACACCCTTCCTGTTGATCAATTCCGGCCGTTTTCTCTCGACTGCTTCCTTTAATCTCATCAGTTGCTGGCAGTAAAGATCAGAATCGATGGTTTTGCCGGGCGGTAAAAGCTCATAATAAACAATGCCCTTCCAATCCCACCATACACACAGCATCACCTTATTTCGTGTTAGGCCAGGTTTGGCCACAGTCTGTGAAGCCTGGCCAACTTTCGACCACGACCTTTTTCGCACGTTCTTGTCGTACGTGATCCACTTTTCATCGCCAGTTATCAATCTCTTCAAAAACGGCTCGGTTTCATTACGTCTCAATAATGAATCGCAAATGAGTACACGGTTCATTAAGTTTCTTTGAGTGAGCTCATGTGGCACCCAAATATCGAGCTTTTTTGTATAACCAGCTTTCTTCAAATGGGTCAAAACTGTTTTGTGGTCAATTCCCAGTTCTTCAGCTACATCGTAACTACTAATATGCCGATCTTGCTCCACTCTTTCAAAAATGGCGTCCATTTTATTCGTAACAGGGCGACCAGAGCGAGGTGCATCTTTAACATCAAAATTTCCGGACTGAAAACGTTTGAACCTTATTTGTGCTACTCTTACTGACACTGCATCAGGTCCATAAACATCACAAATTTTTTTCACTGCTTGAGTTGCATTTTTGCCTATTTTATAATAAAATTTTAAAATGTATCGAATTTCTTCATTAGATTCACTCATTTTACGGAGAGAAAAACAAATGAAAAATAGCGGGAAACAACTTTTTTTTATTTTTTTCTTTTCTTTATAATGGAACCTTTTTAATGTTACCAAAACCAGCCAGACACAAATAGTACAGTCAAAAAAATTTTATAATAAGTTTATACCTACGTCATGCGAAAAGACTTTTTCCCCGACCTAATATAACGATACAGAACACACACAGTGAATATTTGAAGATATGGAAAGGGTCCCCCAGAAGCCGTAACCAATAAAGTAGCACTAAGGGACCTTCCATCACAGTCAAGTAAGTACGTAATGTGAAACTGAGCTGAATGTGTACAATAGGGAATGGTCACGACAGCGTATATTATGTATGCCCCTGCCTACCCCTTCAGGGCAACAGGCGTGATATTATGTTAAATATGTATCATCATCATCATCATTTCAGCCATCTGAAGTCCACTGCTGAACATAGGCCTCCCAAATTGCTTTCCACGTAGATCGATTCTTTGCCGCCTGCATCCACCGGCTTCCCGCCGCCCTGACCAGATCATCGGTCCATCGCGTTGGGGGCCGCCCTCTTCTACGTTTGCTGATTCGTGGTCGCCATTCAAGAACCTTAACGCCCCATCGGTCGTCGGTTCTTCGAGCTATGTGCCCCGCCCATTGCCACTTCAGCCTGCAAACGCGCTTCGCTATGTCGGTCACTCTGGTTCTCCTACGGATTTCCTCATTTCTGATTCTATCACGTAGGGACACTCCGAGCATAGCTCTCTCCATTGCACGATGAGCGACTTTGAGATTCCTTATGAGGCCCATAGTCAGGCATCACGTCTCAGTCCCATACGTCATCGCTGGCAACACACACTGGTCGAAGACTTTCGTCTTGAGACACTGAGGTACTTTGGACGAGAAGATTTTGCGTAGTTTCCCGAACGCAGCCCAACCGAGCTGGATTCGACGATTGACCTCTTTCTCGAAGTTGGACTTACCTAATTGGACTTTTTGTCCCAGGTATACGTACTCGTCGACAACTTCGAGGGCCGAGCTTCCCACTATTACTGGGGTAGGCACAACATGGATATTTGACATGATTTTGGTCTTATCCATGTTCATTTTAAGACCTACCCTTCGGGAAGCTCTGTCGAGGTCTCCGAGCATTGTGCCCAGATCCACAAGCGACTCCGCTATGACCACTATGTCGTCGGCAAATCGAAGGTGAGTCATATACTCGCCATTAATGTTGATGCCGTAGTTTTCCCAGTCCAGTAAATATGTATGTATGTATGTATTAGGTCGGGGAAAAAGTCTTTTCGCATAACGTAGGTATAAACTTATTATAAAATTTTTTTGACTGTACTATTTGTGTCTGGCTGGTTTTGGTAACATTAAAAAGGTTCCATTATAAAGAAAAGAAAAAAATAAAAAAAAGTTGTTTCCCGCTATTTTTCATTTGTTTTTCTCTCCGTAAAATGAGTGAATCTAATGAAGAAATTCGATACATTTTAAAATTTTATTATAAAATAGGCAAAAATGCAACTCAAGCAGTGAAAAAAATTTGTGATGTTTATGGACCTGATGCAGTGTCAGTAAGAGTAGCACAAATAAGGTTCAAACGTTTTCAGTCCGGAAATTTTGATGTTAAAGATGCACCTCGCTCTGGTCGCCCTGTTACGAATAAAATGGACGCCATTTTTGAAAGAGTGGAGCAAGATCGGCATATTAGTAGTTACGATGTAGCTGAAGAACTGGGAATTGACCACAAAACAGTTTTGACCCATTTGAAGAAAGCTGGTTATACAAAAAAGCTCGATATTTGGGTGCCACATGAGCTCACTCAAAGAAACTTAATGAACCGTGTACTCATTTGCGATTCATTATTGAGACGTAATGAAACCGAGCCGTTTTTGAAGAGATTGATAACTGGCGATGAAAAGTGGATCACGTACGACAAGAACGTGCGAAAAAGGTCGTGGTCGAAAGTTGGCCAGGCTTCACAGACTGTGGCCAAACCTGGCCTAACACGAAATAAGGTGATGCTGTGTGTATGGTGGGATTGGAAGGGCATTGTTTATTATGAGCTTTTACCGCCCGGCAAAACCATCGATTCTGATCTTTACTGCCAGCAACTGATGAGATTAAAGGAAGCAGTCGAGAGAAAACGGCCGGAATTGATCAACAGGAAGGGTGTGGTCTTTCATCACGATAACGCTAGACCACACACATCTTTAGCCACTCAGCAAAAATTAAGAGAGTTCGACTGGGAGGTCCTAGTGCATCCACCATATAGCCCTGACCTTGCGCCTTCAGATTTTCACCTGTTTCGGTCTCTGCAGAATTCTTTAGGTTCTGTAAGGTTGACCTCAAGAGAGGACTGCCAAAACTATTTGTCCCGTTTTTTTGATCAGAAGTCCCAAAGTTTCTACAGTAACGGGATAATGTCTCTGCCCACAAAATGGCAGAAAGTTATTCAACAAAACGGTACATATATATTGTAAATAAATGTAAATAAACTTTGAAAAAAATGTCTTGACTTTTCATACAAAAATACGAAAAGACTTTTTCCCCAACCTATTATTTACGAGATTAGCGATTATGCTATTTATATTATATAAAACACACCTTACAAATTGAAATCCGTACAAAGGTGTTTTATATACACAACTTGAGAACTAATGTACCCTGGCTTACCAAATCAACCTATAGCAAGACAATGAGTAAGTTACAGGAGGTAAACTTCGTGAGAACCTAGCCGATGCTTTAATCCCAGCGAAAAATCTCATTTGAAGTACAAGCACCGATTTGCCCTAAGTTTTTTCTTGCTCATGTATATGTCGTCGATCAATCGTTAAATGGGGATCATGATGGGCCTGGACATATAATATGTTTTTTTTTTTAAATATTTGTATATAAACTGTCTTGTATCACACACTAAAGTTTGTATGTTTATTTGAATCAATTGTGAATAGATTCAGGCCAAAGTAGTTTTGTTAAACCTAGAAAACACGGCTATTTAATATTTTGTATTTATTTTAAGGGTTAACAAAAAAAACTACTGGTTTGTTACCAAAAACACGTAGTATGTTAGCTAAATAATAACAATCAACTTGTAAGTATGAAGCCTTATTAAGAGGCTTCAGAAATTCTAACAGCAGAATGCCTCAAAACTGCTTCCGGTAATGCGCTCGCCACGTTGTACGTTTTGAAACCTTCGTTTGTGAAAGTAAGTCTGTGCTCAGTAGTTATCATTAATGTCCCTCTACTGGGCACTGGCTGTACTCATGTACAATGGGCGAATTAATGGTGAAATAATAGGACGACATATTCATAGAAACAATTTTTTTAAGTTATAAAAGTAAAACTAGAATTTCTACAAAAAATATCCAAGAATTTCAGAAAATACGCACACCATTGTAGAACTTTTTTCTAACACATTTTTATTTTATAATGTGAGCAATGGAGTGAAAGAGGATATAAAAAATAAATATGAAAATAAGTATACTAAACTGAAGCATCAAGGCCTCATCGCCTTCAACATTAATAGCCCCGCAAATGAGTCGACTAATCCAGTTACAAGCATCTGTACTTCAGCACACATCGCATTAAAGCGCTTCATAACTTAACGCTAATGGGCGTAATGACGCCTAAACGCGTCATTAGATGACACCCACTCGTCATTATCCCTCACCTTACGTCATTATCACACGGGGACCTATATATTTTTTAATTATATCAACTTTTTTTCCGCAATTTGTCGCAGTATTAATTAAAATCGCCTCAGATACAGTGAAACGACTCACTTTAAGTTAAGACCGGTTTCACAACGAAAGCTTTGCGAAAAAACGAAAAGAGCTTGTATTAAGCTGAAAAAAGTTAAAAGCTAATTTAATTGTTCCCATTAGTCGGCATGTCGATGTCTTGTCCCCATTAACAGTGAAACGGCCGGCGATAAATTGAATTTGAATAATGAGCTTACACTTGATAGTTTATTCATTGGCGCACATTTAACTGTGACAGCCATAATTGAAGGGAATTTATACTTCTGAAGCTTACATCAATACAGAACGACTTATTGTAAAGTAAAATAATTTCATACATTACGCTTATGTAAGTAATTTTTTATCGACTTCCTTAAATTTGTATTAGTCTTTTCTGTTTATTGAACAGCTTTCAAACTGGAAAGCGCTTTAGAAGGTCTGCTACCGCTAGATGTAACCATGTACATAGATGTTATCCTTCATAATGAGGATTATCACTTAGCAAACTTCCTAGCTTCAAAATGACAGAGCTTAGTCACGCATATTTCAAAATACCAGGAAACGGGAGTGGCTGAAAACCAGTGATGTCCAGAGTAAAATAAGCTAGGAAGGAAGAGCTGAGCCAACACCTTTAGCTCCTTATTCTTTTATCATTGATCTGTTTAAAAATAATCAGTAACTGTTTTTCAAATCAATCTTACCTTATGTAACGTTTAGAAGGTGTCTGGTTGTTTGCCACAATAAGCTAAGCAACTTCAGCCCTTACACTATAAGCTATATTAATCTGTCACTCAGACTTTGAATATTTCTTTAGTCACATATGAAGGCATCGCAGACGGGTCAGTTTGTTCTAGCAGTCATTAAATGCTCTGTAACCAGCAGCGCAGACGTTTGTACACAGGGAAATGCAATTGTAAATTTTAATTACGCCTTTTAAAGTTGGAGAGCGTGCCATATTTGTCCTTTGGCTGATGTCGCCCTCGAGCGCGTCTGCTCAGCTCGTCATTTTCTCGAAAGTAATTCAAATAGAATCGTGTGCGCTGTTATTAAATATTTCATAACTTACCTCCGCCCCCGCGCCCCGCAACTCCCGTAGACCGCATATTAAAGCCATAAAAAAGGGTTGTTTGATCTATCCCCTAAAACAATTTACATATCTCCGCAGCCAAATTATTTAATTAAGAGAGGCATAAGTTTTAATTATTTTAATATGTCGGTTATAAAATTGTGTTAATGGAACGCCGGCGAGGTGGCCCGAACTCTGCGGCGGATTAGGAGCGGCGTCTAATGGTGGACGGAACCCGCGGGTAATGAACCACTTGTCCAAAATTATCATAATACTAAAACACTTTATCTTATAATTTCTCGAAGAGAAATTAGAATGTAGAGCGAGTTTTTTATGGCCAAAATTACGGAGTCTAATTAAGCCGTCGTAACTTTTTTAGGTTTTCGGGTTAAAAAAGAGATACAATGTGTTTTTTTTTTGTAATAGCTGTTATGAAAGAGTGATGAGCATGGGCATATGTTGATGATCATGACATCATACACCAGTGATGGGCATGTTGAAAAGACATCATCATATCATTGTGCCTATTCCCAGAAGTGGTGCGTCAATGATGAAATTATGGGCTCTGGGAATGGGCCTCTTCTAAAAACCAAGGTAACAGGATTTAAGTGAAAGTGCTAACTTTTACATCACATACAACAAAAAGTTCTGGAAATAAATATGAACATTAGTCTTGTTCTTGTCGTAGAAAAACACCCATATGTTTCCTGTGTCCACTTGTAAGTATGTACTTATGATAACAAGGTAACGACCGATATGGCGTGGAGGCAAGTATGCCCGCACTCTGCTCCTGAGGTCGTGGGTTCGATTCCCACACAGGACAAATATGAATATTTGTTCTGGTCTGGGTGTATTTTATTAATATTTACAAAAAAAATTATTCGTTACTAATTATCCATAACACAAGTTCTTAAAAATACGTATCGTGGAACTAAATAATTGGTTTGATTGTCAGAAAATATTTATATTTAAATATTTATAAAGAAAAGTCCCTATAGTAAAAGCCGTGTTATTATTGATAGATAGATAGACAGATAAAACGTTTATTTCCTTTAAATAATACAAGTTATATAAAAACATATCCCACAAAACCGTTTGACTGGTTTGTCTGTGGGTCACAGTCTTATTTATAATTTATGTTATTTTGGTGCTAGAAGCGGTATGTGAGATGTCTAATGATTTTTTGTTAATTTATTTCATTTCACTAAGGTCCTATCACCTGACCATAAATTTAATACGAAGGCTATCATTCAAAGCAAGTAGCAGCGCACAGCGTAATGTGTGAGCATGTATTATTAAACATTACGTTCCATCAAGCGAATTTACCGTTGAAACTGGAGACCAACATTAGCCCAAGTATAAATAACTAGTACCTACGATCCACATGGACATAATCACACATTCTTCTGTTTAACCCAACAAAAGTAAAACGACTACCAAAATTATGGGCGCATTACAGCGGGGCGCAATAAACATTTGTTGCGATAAAAACCGGACGGCACAGGGCCGCCGGACGGCATGCACCGACATCGCAGTCCGGTATTTTAAGCAGCCGGTAATGAAAACTGTGCCGGACACCCGATTACTCCGTACTGCGATCTTTCTGTTACACTCCGTAAGGTACAGTTTGTTCGGAAAAAGAATGAGCGATAATTTTACGTTTACAGTTTCGAAACTGTTCAAACTAATATCAGACCCGTCTAACATAAGTTGAATACATATATAACATGTGCAAAATTTATGTGCGTTATCTAGATAATTTTTCAAATATTTTTTGACATTATAGCTAGGAAAAATTATTAAACTTATAGTAGACTTACAGGTTGGAGGTTTCATCACCTGCAGTCAGTTTAGTCCAATAGATTGATGTTTGGGAAATTTACGTACCTACGTAAATAGACGCGGTGTTTGACTATGGGCTTGATGAGAAAACTCAGTCGTTCAGCGGGCAGTGGAGTGACCGACATCACAAGGCAGATTTGCAAGCTTAAGTGGCAATGGACGACGGCACTCACGTCCGATGAGACGGGCGATAGCGATCACGAACCGGTAAACGTAGTAGAGGGCGGCCTCTCACCTGATGGACCAATGTTCTGGCGAAGGGAGCGGGGAACCGGTTTTGGGGAAGCCTATGTTTAGCAGTGGATTTCAAATAGAAATTATAACGTAAATATAGCGATTATATTTGTTGAAACTGTTGATAAGTTATAGAAAAAATCCACAACTTCACAGATATTTATAAATTACCAGTTTCCAAATTCAAAAACTCAGTTATGATATTGTATTTGTGTATCTTGTGTCTTGTTAACTATATCATCCATTCTAACATTTAAAAAAATATGTATTTATATATGTCTTGCATTGTTTATTAAGAAACATTAACCTCTTCTATCGCACCGTTCTCAGTCGTACCTCTGTCCATATCCATTGTCGCCCTTCGTGGTGTTTGTGTCGCGTTTCCGCCCCCCAGGTTAATGAGAACATTTTTACGTCCGCCGCAATGAGGAATGCAAATTCGGCGGCCTTTAGCAGCAAGTTACGTCCCCGCCTTTGTTTTAATAGTGTCCTCTTAGCCTATGGATAAGTATGTATCTGCTTTCTATAGAATAGTAAGAGATATGCTTTCAGAGACATACAACAATCATATCAGCTTTATAAAGTCCACTGCTGAACATTAGCCTCCCCAGAGATTACACTTTATTGCGGGTATTTGCCCGTAATCATCACGCTGGGCAGGCGGGTTGGTGACAGCAATTGAACCCAGTACGCAGGATGACGCTGTTGTCAATCATCCGGTAGGATTTCTCTTCGTCGACTCTTACAACTCCCATGAGGTGTGAAGTGGTGGCACTATTCTAGGCTGGTACCACGCGGCACATACAACCATGTAATGACATAAAAAAATTACAACTAAAGAAAAGGATGGGTATGGGCATCCTACCAAGACCTTTTTTTTTGTTGTACGTCAAAATTAATTTACGCTCAGCCTTCCGGCCAAAGGGGGACCGAAAGGGGGTGCAAGCACCAGGGGATTTGTAGTTTCTGGTACCCCGCCCGCGGCTAACGTCCCCCGGACCAAAATCGGGAAGACCTCCTCAGAGAGGCGCAGTGGACGCGCCCCTCCTATCTCTTTCCTATCCTCCTATGTATGTATGTATCAGCTTTAAACCCCGTCCAGTATTTATCCTAAGAATAATCACAGCACGCTTACAACAACTGTAGTAAGCCTTTATCCAATAAAAAAGGCAACGTTTCCTCTAGCAACCCTGGCCAAACTCATTTTTGTTAAAAGTGTGTTAGTTCCTCTCACCCTAGGTTAATGAGTGCATTTTTACGTCCACCGCAATGAGGAATGCAAATTCGGTGGCGTTTAGCACCGCGTTACACCCAGCGTTGTTTTAATACTGTCCTATTCGCCTTTAAGTACGTTAGTGCGCTTAATGTCGCGATTCTCTTTTATTTCGCACCAAGTCTTTTATTAAAGGTGCAATTGCTAAAGCGAATTTCTCGCCGACACATTGTCTACCTGAAAATAAACAACAGGTTTATGTGTAGTATGAATGCTAATGTTACTGAGTGTTTAAGATTAAAGTCAGTTAAAAGATGTGAAGATCCATTGTTTCTGTTGCTGTAAGAATATATATGTAAGTATGTTGTAATTTTAGCTTGCTATTAGAGATATTGCCATCTTCATAAAATTTTTACACTTTCCATATACTTCAACAATAACATTTAACAATTTAAAAAAAGTCTAAAAACTGCTCAATAAAGTTCATTTAAAATTTCGTAGATTTTTTAACACTAAACTAAGTAGAGTTTGTGCTATTAGTATTAGAAAACGAAAAAACATACTTACATACTTTTTTAAATATATCCTTATAATACATATAAAATACGCAGTATCCACTAATGCTCATAAATATTTGTCATGTATGGGAATCGAACCCATGAGTTGTGGACCTAGAACAGGTATTTTGACATCAACGACATATAAGTCAATCAAAATCGATGTGAAATAGTTTGAAATTGTTACATACATACATAATGTCACGCCTCTTTCCCGTAGGGGTAGGCACAGATCACATCCTTTCACTTGCTACGATCTTGGCAACGTTGTCTTAAAACGAATACCAAGAAAACCCATCTAGTAAACCAAGTTATCTTTCCCGCCAGTATACAAAATTCCATCATCGTAGGTTTATCCCGGTTGTGCCCTCCTCAGACGTTTAGGGTCCAGGTACTGCTCACTGGTCCAACCAGATTTTGGCTAAGTTTCAGTTATTACACGGAACGACTGTCATATTAAAACACAGGAAATAAATCATTGCTTTTGGAAAATTTTCAGGTCGTCATTCCGCATTTTATTAGCCAGATAAAGTTATTTAATAGTAATCGCTGTTTACTGAACAGCTGTAACAGCTAAATATAAACACAACAGATATTTATGACGAGCATAAATATTTATTGAATACCAAGAATAATTATAGGCATTTTTGTCATAAACAATTTAAGAGGTGTCATCAATATGTCACAAGAAAGCGATATTGTTTTAATATTCATTCAAGTACTTAGTAGCCGGCTACCAGAAAAAGTTGTAGTACAAGGATGGCCTCCGTCTATTTATAATGCATGTAAGTACCAATAATAACGTATCATAAGGCTGTTCTATGAATTATGCATGGCTGCATACGACGGCTCGTGAATGAAAAAAAGTGAATTAATTTTATTAAGACTGTTGTGTGAGATATGGGCCAGCAATGCGACTTTTTTCCTTATGTATTCAGAGCTTTTTTCAATAGTTAATGAATGAAAACTTGATGTGATATGTTTTAAAGAGTATGAAGCTCGTAATAATTTTGAGAGTGGCGATAGCCCAGTGGCGAGACCCCTTTCCTTTAAATTCAGAGGGTCTCGGGTTCAAACCCTGGTGACGCACCTATGACTTTTCAAAGTTATGTGCGTAATTATCGCTTGCTACGTGCCTCGGAAAGCACGTTAAGCCGTTGGTCCCGGCTGTCATGAACATCTATGGCAGTCGTTATTAGAAAGTCTGTGCCTTCTAACAGACTGACAGCTGGTTTAACCATAGAATGATGTTTCCCTCTGGGTTGCGGAGGTCAGAAGGCAGTCGCTTCACGTAAAAACTGAAATTCAGTCAACGGCCTAAGGCATTCGGGCCCTACGCTTAAATCCAGGGCAACCGGAATAATGCTAGGATATGTGTATTAAGCTCGTAAAAAGTAATTACAGTAAGTTAGGAACAATAAACAGTACTGGTCATCATCATGTCAGCCTTATAAAGACCATTGCTGAATAGCCTCCCCAATAGATTTCATTCTATTGGCGATATTTGCCTATAATCACCACGCTGGGCAGGCGGGTGGGTGATCGCAGTTTAAGCCAGTACGCAGAATAACGCTGCTGCCCATCAGTGCCGTAACTAGCCTTTTATGCACCCGGTGCAAGCTTCAAAACTGCGCCCTTGAAAAATGCTCTGACCAGGCTCTGAAAATACAGGCCAGGTACAGTAGGGCGCGTCTACACCATTTTCACAATAAAACAAAATGTACCTACTAGCTACCATGCATGAGACAAAACTAGATACTAGTTTGGTCATTTCTGCGCCCCTACAGGATCGGCGCCCTGTCCCTGGGCACTGCTGGCATCGCCCTAGTTACGGCACTGCTGCCCATCATCCCGTAGGATTTCTATTCGTCAGCTCTGACGATTGCCCGTTAGATGAGAGGGGTGACATTATTCTAAGCAGCACATGGAACAGTACTGGTACAGAAAGGTATATCAGGCAGGGTATTCCTTGTAAATTATTTATATCTTTATCTATAATCTGTTTTAGTTACAACTTATTATATCAATGTGGAATTAATTCCTCGGTATCGTGGATAAGACCAGGCAGAGATGGATTTAAATCACCTTCATCAGCCGGACTGGCGATAGGTGAAAGAGAACAAGGCAGAGTGTAGAAATCTTGTATCAGAGGCTAGCTTCTATAAATCTTCATTTAGTCAGTGTTTACTATTATACGACCAAATTTAATATTTTTGGCTACACTATATCATTCTGGGCAATGATGAGTCAGTTCATTAAAATATACGCATCGTATTATTTTCTTCCTAATACTAGTATGTTAAAATACAGTATTTTGAAATTCTCCTATGTAAATTATAAAACAATATAATACTGTAAGATTATAAATTAATATTGACTGACCATTACACTAGATATTTAGTTCCAAGATAAGTATCGATAAGAACTTGTGTTATGGATACTAAATAACAAACACTTTTTTCGTCAATACACACTTCACATACATAGAAAAACACCCAGACCAGAACAATTTTTCATGTTTTATACTAACACATATTTGTCCTGTGTGGGAATCGAACCCTCGACCTCAGAAGCGGAGTGCGGGTATACTCGCCACCACGCCATATCGGTCGTCGAATGCAGAAGCAATATTTACACATGATAGAAGGTATTCAAAGTTACATCATTCATTATGGTTGTTTTTTAAATAACATCGATTATCATTCCATTCCATTCAATGAATTAATATGGAAAAATATCATAATTACTACCTACATGAAACGAAAATACGAAAGTGAATAGCGAAGTGACGAAGTTTGCGCTTTCACGCATTTATTATATTGCAATCAACGGGGTATCGGAAAACACAGAGCGAAATAACCAATCTGTGTATGTTTTATTGTTTTGCGTTTTTTTTAACACACACATATTATTTATGTCCTTTTATCTCTCGCTCGTCAGAGGAGGCCAGTACTCGGTAGTAGGACGTTAATTGACTTAGAGGATGATGATATGCCTTACGTTTGTTTACATAGTCACAATCATGTCTGTTTCCCCGAAGGGGTAGGTATATTATACGCCCCCATTTCGCCAATTATAATTTAGGTCCCACGATTAAGTTGCGAGCCTATTGCCACTTACGGGAACTGTTATATTCGCCAGAGTCAATCTGTTTATCGGCAGGTGCACCACTTGCAGCTTGAGCTTATAAGGTCTTGGTAAGGATACGTTTATTTAATCCTCTTGAAACCACTTTACATAATTATAATGAAATTTAAACTTTTTTTCAAGTAGGTATATTAAGTGGGAGCACTCTTTATGACAGAGAATTACTGGGGTGTAAAAAATCTTCTACCAAATTGTAGTGCTTTCGGAGCTGTAGGTCACAAAATTCAGAGTAGCGACACTTAACTATGTGTTGAGGAGTTAAATCGTTCAAGAACTAAAATTGCTTATGAACGAATGAACATTGCTTAATGTAGCACCGATCGACATTTTTGCCAAAAGCTCTGTGATGAATATGGAAAAGCGCTTTTTAACATCGGCTGCATGGGTCGTTCTCCTAAGGAATCTAATAAATAAATGTTATGTTATTGTTTTCTATAGATTAAAATCTATTTTAAATAAAAAGTAATTTGTAACGGATCACAGTAATTTTTCGACAGTTTGCAATCTCTTTAGATGTATTAGAACCTAACGATATTTATATGTCTACACGAGTATTACACACATTAGAGGTATAATAGGAAGATATATCCCAATTTGGCTTACTATCATATTATGAGTATGATACCCGTCTCGACGGCATAACGCGTCTTCAGAAGCACGAAAGCGCTCGTTATCAAATCCAACACCGTCCTGTCTCGCGATGATTCAAGCGCGTTATTCGTTTGTATGCTCTACCCATTTCCACTCTGCAATCAATCAGCGGGCGACTTCTCTATCAGAAGCGGCAATGGATACAAGTCACAACCTCGGAATGGCGAGTCGGCTGGTGCGAATCAACAATGTTTTTATTTGCAACTGTTTGTATGTAAAAATAAATATTGTAAATGTGCCCCTGCAATTTGCTTCATTCACTGCAAAGTGATTATGACGTGATTGCGGCCTACATTTCACTGTTTTTTGCTGATGATGTGAATTTGCTGGATGCAGTTTGCCAATTTAATAAAGCTTTTATTTGTGTTTGAAGATTTTGTAATTTTAATTGAAACAATTGTTCCGACGGTGTAATAGATGTATCAAAGGGCATTCACAAAGTGGTCTCTGGCCAAAAAAAGTGTTTACTATATTAATATAATATATACATTAATCCGTTGTCCAGAACCCAAAATAGTCTGCTTTATACATACATACATGCTCTCACGCCTATTTACCGAAGGGGTAGGCAGATGCATATTATACGCCCACACTTCGTTAATTATATTGTTGGTCTCACGTAATGAGTGGCGAGCCTATTGCCGCTGAGCGGGATTTGTTCGCCAGAGCCTCGTCTGTTGATCGGCAGGTGCACCACTTGCAGGTGAGGTTGGCTTGGGCTCCTTAGATGTTGTTAGGATCCCTATACACCCGTCTGATTTATATAGGCTAGAAACGTAGTGATAGTTTTTGATTGAGCGGTCTAAGTAAATTATTATTATTATTGGTGCCGGCCTAGAATAGTACCAGCCCCTCTCCTTTTACGGAGAGTCGTAAGCAGCTGCGTCATTCTGCGTACTGGCTGGAACTGCGATCACAAACCCGCCTGCCCAGCGTGGTGGTTATACCCCCATAGTGCGTAAGCTCAATAGCTTCCCCAATGGGAAGCCAATGATCAGCTGTGGGCTTTAAAAGGCTGGTATGATGATGATGAATTCAGTTATTTAACAATGTATTCCGATTATCGATTACAGACAGAAAATAATTACAAGTTAAACTTTGTGTGCCAACGTGTTCGTTTTTTACTACTATGCATTAACTCAATATTAAAAGCCACACAAACGTTCACTCATTCAAGAACTGACATAATTGAGTGCTGCTTCACTTTATTATTAATGTTTCACATAAGTGAATACTTGTGATTGGCCTTCCGTAATTTGTAACTCTAAAAATTTGCCATAGTTTTCATGAATTGTAAAAATGAAATGAAACGTTTAACCTAGCCGCGCTTCATAATCTCAGAATAACTTAATAGGTATTATAAAACAAAGTCCCGCGACTGATCATCGCGAACTGAACTTCTGATTGAGAGCGAATGCAAAAATCAATCGGAACGAGCTATCTTGCTTGCAGCGGTCAGGGCCAACTTTTTCCAATCGGGAGTTGCGAACCGGCCGGTTCAATTACTGCGCAGCGCTGCGGGCCCATAATTGGCACCAGGGCCCGCGACAAAGCGCCCACAATGGGCCCTGATTAATTTCCGAACTGCGCCGAATTCTAACTAGCAAACACGCGAGCCATGAAACCCGCACGTGGAAATTACTTCGACGGTGTTTTGCTTCATGACGATCTGTACTCGCATTGTTGGGAGACTGATTTTATTTTTCCCGATATACGGGTAAATATTTACGCAGTTTTTTTTACAAAATTGCATCTTGTGTCGTTTTTTGAAGGGGCTTCATAGTGAATACATTTATAATATAAGTGCCGTCAATCGTCATCATAACTTTGTTATACTTAAAGGGAAGGCAGTTATTGCTAAGAACATGTTTAACATGAGTAAAATTATCTGTCACCAAGTCAAACATTTACTGTAAAGCAACACTGAAAGGTAGTGTCTTCTAATATAAACCAATTGATATACGAATAACTTATTTATTTTTAAATTTAACTTAATTTTATTTGCAAAATCTGTCAATACATCAAATTAAAATTGCTTTTCCAAGATATCTGTTCGAAATAAAATACATTTATTTTTTTAAACAAAAAGGTTTAATGCAGGTTTTAAGCAGTCATAATTATAGCTGTATTACGCTGTAGCATTTGTTTCTTTCATAACCTACCTTACTACAAGTACAATCCACATAAGGTTCTTAGTGTTTTACCACAACTTACCTCTAGTATCAAAAATCCAATATCCGATAGGCTTTAATACGAGTATCATAGATATAAACCTGTTACTCGTATTAAGGTATTACCTAAGTTACTCATATTAAAGCACAGTGCTTAATTATTAATTTATATACAGGTACGCTGACAACTAAACACATACACCACACACTACCACAAAAATACTTTTTTTTCTTTTAAGTAATGGCTTCGTGCGTTTAGCACATTTAGCGAGAGTCAAGTAAGAGATATATTAATAATATATAAATCATAGTAAGTGAGAATGAGTGGTGATAAAGATGATAAAGAGAGGCCGTCCCCCTAAAATCTTGAGTCTTGAGTCCTTAAAATCTCACATGGACTTCTTGAAAGAATTTGAAAAGTTATGTTGCACTGTTTTGTTTCATTTACTCATTTACGTTCACAAACACTTAACGGTTAATAATCCATCGTTATCACACATTAAAGTTCGAAATATCACTAATTTTTAAAAATAAAAGAAAACTGCAGACATTACGCTTCACTATTCCGACAAGAAATCCAAAAATACATAAAATAAGTTGGTCTTTAGAAGCGGACACAGCATTCTTCCAATTGTAATCTATTCTATAATTAAACTTCATTTATTATTTATAACACAATAAATTATTTACTTCCAGTTATTCAAGCATCATAATTATATCTCTCTTTAGTTTAAGTTATTTCCATAACGTACCCCACTACAAGTACAAGCCACAATAGGTTTTCCAGTATTCCCTGCTAATTGAATGTCGATGGTATCTCCGAATCAGATGAGCCAGTCGCACAGAGCGTCGTCGTCAGGAAATTAAACGTCATCGCACCTTTTCTTTGCACTCTCTAGCACGGCCACCATCATTCTTCTTCGGTAATCTATGATTGTATCTGATTGGCCGGTTTACAAGAACATTGGCCGGTTTACAAGAACATCGGTTCATCTAATAGATATTACGGCTAATACAACCTAGTCAAATCGAATATGTGGGTTTGTATACTGACTCACTGCGATTGCTGAACAGGCCTTTTTCAACTTGTACGCGTCCTGTGTATTTTTCTATCTGTTTTTCATATGTGTATTGCCTAGTAGTTAATTAATAAGTATGACATTCATAAGAGCTCTATTGAGCTAAGCTTGAATAAATGATTTTTGGTTTTTTATTTTAATTTTATTATTGGCCAGATTTGTAAAAATAGCTGTAAAATAAAACTATATCCAACGTACAAAGACTCGAGGCTATCGTTGGGTTATTACAACAAATTATTATAAAAATTAAGTAAGTGCCTTATCTACTAAATTCAAGGAATGCAGGCAAGGTTTTTCAAAATGAATATAATAATTTCTCCACACTAGGATACCCTGTGTCGTGGAGGCCACAGGACATACTTAAATTACTAACTTAAAGTCTTTAAATCAGAACAGAAAATCGAATAGTCGCAATTTTTTTAAAACCTCATGGCATTTTATGCTAGAATGTAAAAATATTTTTTTTAACTTCTTTTAAATGTAATCTATATTTTTGCCCTTTAATTTAATTACTTACCCTTTCTTTATCCTATCACTATATGTGGTAGTTGTTAATACAAGTTATAGAAGCCACCTTACGGTGCCTTGTAAAATTCTAACAGCAAGACGCCACACACCTGCCTCCGCCAATCCGCACTGGGCTGCATGGTGAGTAAGACCGAAATACCTTTCGCACTGGGCTGCATGGTGAGTAAGTCCGAAATACCTTTCGCACTTGGCTGCATGGTAAGTAAGACCGGAATACCTTTCGCACTGGGCTCCATGGTGAGTAAGACCGAAATACCTTTTACTTTGGTTCCTGTAAAGAGGCCCGTACTCGGTAATGGCATGGGAGCTGATATGATAAGTCTCCACAAAAGTATGATACTAAAAACTATTATAACTGTTTTATGGTGAACTCTAGGCGTAGTACGAGCACTAAGTTAATGTAGCGCAAGGCTCCTTTGAAACAGCGGACAAGGAGCGAGGCTTTAGATCAGGAAATTAAATCCGCAGGCCGGCCCGCTAGACCGATGCACCCCTATAGACACCGCGTCTCTCACTATAAGCGGCTCAATTATGTCGCTTACTGTACATTGAATTAGTCTATGCTAGTACTTGTAAGTAACTACAACAAGCCAGTTTCACTTAGGAGGCGTTGTATTATAAAAGTAAATAATTATGATCTTTATCAAGAAATATACTCTAATTTCTATCTAAGAAACTTTAATTTCAATTAACAAGAATTACCTAGCTTTGTTAGCACATGTTTAATATATTCATGAAAATAAACCCACATATATAATTTAACTACAGGAATCCAAACTGTCCGACTTTCATACTGCTTTCACACTTGACGTTACTTAATGAATCATTATAGCTATCAATATGTTTGAAAGAAAGAAAGAAAATAAATTTATTCAGTACAAATAAACATAGTAATCAAGTTCACAGAAAAAGCAACGATTAAATTTACACAAGCAAAATACAACATTAAACCATCGGACACCATAGGATGTCACGATGTTTCGTTTCTCCTCGAAGTGGGACGTTAAGGTGATATACATACATACATACAAACATACAAACATGCATACAAACATGCATACATACAAACATACATACAAACATACATACATATACAATTACGCCTGTTTCCCCGAAGGGGTAGGCAGAGGAATACTATACACCCACACTTCCCCAATTAATCGCCCACGTACTAGGGGCCGAGCCTATTGCCGCTTACCGGGAACTTATATTTTCGCCAAACCTCGTCCGTTGATCAGCAGTTGCACCACTTGCAGGTGAGGTTGGCTTGGGCTCCTCAGATTCTGGTTGGAGCCCTATACATATATATTGAGATGAGAATATGAAATTAAGAACATATATGTTGTCTAGTCGTTATCAATAATACTGTATTATAATAGAACCTCCATGTGGGTCTTACGTGGTAGTGCTCTATGTATCAAGGAGTTTAGACAGCCTTTTCTTTGACTTTCAGTTGTCGATTGATCTTTCAGAAACACATTTTTCTTTTGCTAATAACTGTTTTATTTATGCTTATACTCTGGCCAGGTGGAGGTAAGAACGACATTTATACTTCCACCAGAACATTAGTCAAACTCTTAAAGCATAAAGGCATTCAGAAAATAGTAAGCAGTGTTCAAAATCGTCAGAGCAAAGTCGTGGACAGTCTGTGACAGACGTGGCGTGAACGTGACGACGACGCGCGGTCCAGGCGTTTAATTTCCTGCCGACGCGCCGCAATTGTCTCCACTCACAGCCGAAGAACTCCCTCAATGAACCTTTGTTAAACCTAAATATGCGTCCTACACCAGGATTACTCTGCATTTAATGTCTACTCAACAACACTTCATGTCTAATTAAACAGCTTCCACATTATGACATTATTACGGCAATCGCAGCCAAGCTATCAACTTCTATTCGGAATGCAAGTAAAACAATTTTAAATTGAAATACTTCCGTTGAAAAACCTCTCAGTGAATGTCAAACTGCCAATTAACGCTAAAACTCGTAATTAGACAATCAACGCGTCTAAAATAGAGCAGCGCATGGCGTGCGCGGTATCCGGCGGCATCTAGCGCGTGCTGGCGTGGCGGCGCGCGTGCTGGCGTGCCGTGGCGGGCGCGACGTGCCGGCGCGGCGTGCCGGCGCGCGGCGTGCCAATTAGAACCTGCGCTAACGACTAATGGCCCATTAACACTCGCTCGCACCGCGGCCATCGCCCGCGTCCATCTCTGTACGCTCGTTACAAGGCCTACACCCACCACCCCCTCCCCTTACACTATTAATTGACGGCCACTATCATAAATACGCGCAAATATCCCTCCCCACTGTACGATACGACCTTTATGGTATCTCAAATTTATAGCTTCATATTGGTGGTCTCGATCTGGACAATACTTACTCGTTTTACATAATGCCTGCGTAATGTGGGAAGCTCCATAAAATGAAGCTTTGTATGTAAATACGCGGAGATTTCAGCTCGGGCACCGTTTAGGAAGCGATTCGAATTAACCGAGAAATAGGATAGCTGCGCAGGCACGCGAGGAGCGATGCCCGCGATGGGGCGACCGTTTCGCGTTAATTAATTGGGTATTTTCACACGTCACCGGCTAGATCTCGCCAAATAGATCGCCTGAGTCGGCCCTTAATTAGCTATATCAGCGCTGGTAATCTGCGCCCGCGCAACCGCCACGCCAATTTGGTGCTAGCCCGCTTCGGGAAACCACGCAGATAAGCACACAACTCTCGGTAATAACCTCATTATGAAATAAAAATAACTATTCTCGGGATAACTTTCTATTTTCTTTTCTTGCTTTACTTAATAGGGCTGGAAACTGCGATTGTTCGTGTTGCTCGTCGGTAACGATAAGTAATGAATGACCAGGTGCCAGATAGTATCGTAAAAGCGCGGCCTATTAAAAAATATTTCATAGCTCAAAACTATAAAAAAATTCGATGTTTGACGACAATACGGCGCGATGGTCAGTTTATCGACACTGCTCCAAGAATCGTGGGTTTGATGCCAAAACAGGACAATTAGTATTCTGCATGATTACAAATTTAAAATTTTATTTTATTTGTTTGACGACCGTCATGTCGTGGAAGTGCATTTGGAGTGGACCTGCATTTC
Source organism: Musotima nitidalis (assembly GCA_949126915.1). Lineage (NCBI taxonomy): Eukaryota > Metazoa > Arthropoda > Insecta > Lepidoptera > Crambidae > Musotima > Musotima nitidalis. Next base: position 6,778,908 of record OX421415.1, on the reverse strand, counting down.
GCTCCTAAGGTCGTTGTTTCGATTCCCACACAGGACAATTCTTTGTGTATATGAACATAAATATTTGTTCTGGTCTGGGTGTTAACTCTGTATACTGAGTATGTATTTACACATAAAATGTTATAGAGTATGTTTATCCGTTGTTTAGTAACTAAATAAGTGGTGTATGAGAATGATTCATCATTATACGTTTATACAGGTATAGTACCAATCTAGTACTTATGTTTGTATGTATGAACAAGCTCTGCTTAGCTTAAGAATAGAAGGGCTGTGTGAGCTATCAAAAAATAAATAATAATTTTTTTAATCAAATTTATCTATTCAAAACTTGTTCGACAAGTCTATCGAATAGAATGTAAAAAATCTCTTACATAGTTCAAAACTATTAAATATAGTTTAGGTGGTGTTTAAAGGTTCAAACAATCCAAATCAAATCTGACCACTCTACTAAGGATCTGAACCTACTCGTAAAACAACGCTTTAAGCATCCACGCGTTGCTAAAAATGTGTTTCTTACATTGTTAATAACCTAAAAAAATCAGCTTAGATACTTCACTTTCGTCTTGTTCTATAATAGACTTGAGGTATTAAAATAGATATTTAACAACGACAAGTCTATCGATTATACCAAAATAAATAGACTAGAATTTCCGAGTAGTATAGATATTAAAATTACTTAAATATGAAATAGTACTTGTGATAATACAATAATGTCATAATTATTGTGTTATAATAATTAATTACATTGAATTTTTGGAACGAAGATCCTTATCGCGAGTTGTGAAAGGGGGCGGGAAGACGGAAAAAAATCTTAGGAAAAGTTGTCACGACACTTTTTCACAGTCTAGTGGCTAGGATACCTGACTTTCACCCAGGAGGCTCGGGTTCAATTCCCGGTACGGGAACTTTTTGTTTCCTCTTTTTAAGCGTTTTATTATTTGATTTATTGATTTGTTTGTATTTTTTTTTCACAAAATTTTATTACAATTCCTTCACTAATTAATCGAAGGGAACTTCGTTCCATCCGGGTGTCCCTTGACACCTCTCAAGTTTTTTTAAATTTAATTACTAACCTCTTTCTCCAGGGCAAGATCTCTCATAATAAAGTTTTAGTATTACAAACGTTTCACGTGCTACGCTAGACCTTAGGCAGGCTATACACAGATTCTATGACAGCCATATAAAAGTTTTCGATTAGATACTAAGGTACTTTAAAATCATTAAAGTATCATCTTTGACATTAAACTATACTATCATCGACATCAATAAGTTTCCGATGACAGCAGAATAACCGCTTCAGGCGTCGTGTGTAAAGCCGCGGGCTCGGGCAGTCTCTAACCGCACACAATAGAGGCTGGCGGCGTGGAACGAGTACATCGATTGATGGCCATTCAAAAACAATTACCTGGACAGCTTTTTGTTGGCTATCCGATACACTAATTACAATAAGTGATCGCCGACTTTTTAATTACGCGGCCCATTCAGGCGTCGATCATAATAACTAATAGTGGCCAGCTAGTGCGTTTATTAAAGCTCGCCGGTACTTCGGAATGTTCCAAGTTTCCCTCTCGGTATTTCTATTATAAATTCCCGTTTCATTTTACTAACTTTTTTAAATCAATACTGTTGGCATTTGTTTAATAAAATCTCCAGAGAGTGGCTACGGTCAACACTTGTAACGCAGCAGCGCGATTGCTCGCGGTGGGCCGCACAAAAACTTTACAACAGTTAAACGTGTATTGTAATTTAGTGGTCAAAGAAAATATTTATACAGTATGAGTTCAACGCGTCTTCGTATGTAACCTGTTTTTGTTGCGAGCATGAATGTAGGCACACGGTGCATTCCTTCCACGGGATGCTCGGGCCGGCCCGTGAGAAACGAATGTTCCCGACCTCTAATTACATTTTATGCGATATCGCCATTTAATTAGCAACATGTTTCCCATTCCGAAACATTAATTAATATTTTCATCAGAGTTCCCCGCATTTAACTGTGCTTTTATTACTCCCTCGAGATTTTAATAAAGATTCCCGACCACCCTCGTCGGGGTATTATTGTTTTAAAAGAAATCTTATTATGATATTTTTATTGTGGTCCCGTCGCGGGTCCGCCGGGCCTTTGTCAACGGCTCTCCGATCGATGGGCATGAGCGAGTGCGACTTATTAATTCGAATGAGTAATCAAATTAATGCTCTTCAGTTTTTTCTTCTTCGAAATAGGGATGGGGCATCAGCTTTTTGCCGTAATAAAAATGTCGATCGGAGTGCGCGTTGACAGAGCGCAAGAAGCGGGATCGCGATAAAGCGGCGCGGGCCAGCGAATTCACCAGATAAGGGCCACAATTAATTCAGCGGTTGTCGGGTAATTGTGGCAACAGATTAATAACCGATCCACGTACAACTCGACAAATTGCGCCGCGCCCGTGACATCTCACTCGGCGCTCGCTGTTAAAACTCTCGAGTCCTACTCAATAAGCGATAACAAATGTTACGAGTTGAAAATACAAATATCGCGTCTTTTTCTCTTTTTGTTATAAATTGAAATAGGTAAAATGTATATAATTTCGCTTGTTTAAGGTCGGCGAGCGTGAGAAGAGCCCTCGGAGGGAACTAATTACTGAATGCGGCCTGGGTCTTCGGTTAATTAGAGACGGAGAGGTTCAACCCTCTTAATTAATACTTGTGTTTAGTAGACCCTCATGCTTAGCTCGCCTGTTTTGTTTAAATTGTTAATTCGTGATAAGGCATGAGGGGGCATTGTATAATTTAAAAAAATATGGTAGTATCTGTGATTTTTATTTAGTTTATCAGCGTATTCATAAATTTTGCCAGATAATTTTAAAACGCCATAGGTATAAGTTAGGTTTTTTGTTAGTACATTATATGATAAGCTAGTAGTTTATGAGTAGATGGCGCTAAATAAATGAAACTTAGAATATTTAATCAAAATTGATTTCCCCTTTGAACTCCTTAAGTTCATTTAGTATAATTGATTTGATGAAATGGCGTGGAGGTCAGTATGCCTGAACTACGCTCCTGAGGTCGTGTGTTCGATTCCCATATAGGACAAATCTTTATGTGCATGAATATAAATACTTGTTCTGTTCTAAGTGTTTCCTATATAACTTAATTAAGTACATATGTAATATCAAAATAAAAGTATTTAAGCATGTTTATCCGTTATACAGTATCCATAACACAAGTTCTTAATAATACTTATCTTGGAACTAAATAATTGGTATAATTGACGACCCATATGGCGTGGAGGTCAGTATACCTGCACTTCACTCGAGAGGTCGTGGGTTCGATTCCCACACAGGACAAATCTTTGTGTGCATAAACATGAATATTTGTTCTGGTCTGGGTGTTTTCCTATGTATCTTAAGTATGTATTTACAAAAAAAAACGTATTTATGTATGTTTATCCGTTATTTAGTATCCATAACACAAGTTCTTAATGATACTTATCTTGGAACTAAATAATTGGTGTGATTGTAAGAGATTTTTTTTTTTTAATTGTAAAAAATATATTTACTTATTTATATTCCACTAACTACAAAAAAAAACAGTTTGTAAACAAATTATTCACTTTCAATATTATTCTTGCTACGCTATAGGTAGTAATTCATATTTCAAATTTTTCATAATACATTGTATTTGTTTTGTTTTCCTTGATAATTAAAAAAAAACAGCGCAGTGCGAGGTGTGGTTACTATGTAAGTTATTAAATAAAACAATAATAGTATTGGTTTCTTCTTTTGTTCCAGGTAAGCCAATTTAATTGCACAGTGAACTCAATAAGGTCTTCATTGTAACTGGAAGTGAGTATCTAGTGAATATTGGGCGGATTGCAATTTTCTAACAGCATTCAGCACTTCAGCTTTTGCCAATCCGCAAAGAACCCTCGTGTTGCAGAATGACATGAATCCCTGTCTCTATTAATCCTGAGAGGCGTATCGTGCTTAGTAGTTGGACCTTAACTACACACAAAAATAACAATTTTAAGCGGGGCGTGAAACGGAATTTTGTTGCCTTGTTTACTTCACGCTCTGAAGCGCCCTTATTTTGCTGGACTGCATCGAAAGCTTTCTATCAGGTATGATAAAATAAATAAATATTTTCTGACAATAACACCAATTATTTAGTTCCAAGATAAGTATCACTAAGAACTTGTGTTATCGATACCAAGTAACGGGTAAACATATATAAATACTCTTTTTAAAAGTACATTCTTAATGTACATAGGAAAACATCCAGACCAGAACAAATATTTATGATTATGCTCACAAAAAATTGTTCTGTGTAGGAATCGAACCCACGACCTTAGGAGCTGCGCCAATATGCCAAATGTGTCGTCAATGTCGTCAAAAGCAGGATTTAATCATTATGACGTGTCATATAAAAATAATAAATAAATAAAAATGCACGTCAATGAGTTGAGATGGCTATGCGTGTTACCTAATTATATTATCTCTTATATATTTTATACCTTTTCTAACTCTTAAATGTACATAATTATTATACCGGTATGTATATAAAATTAAGATATAAAAGTTTATAACAAATGACTGTAATCTGAACTACATAGATATTTTGTCATACCCACTCGAAACTTGCTAAGCATCTCAACAAATTGTTGCCTAATTAAAAATACTTCGCATAACGTAATTAAGTCATTATTTGTGTGGCTTGTAACTGTGTTTGGCAGTGACTAAACGTTATGTGCATTTTTTAAGTAAAAATTACTTATGAAAGTATATTTGGTAGCTTTTTAGCATTACATAGCCAAATGATATCATAAACGGTACCTTTTATACCCTGTCTTTTCGTGTATTTAAAAATGAGTATAACAGAGCTTTAGATATATTTGTATTTTAATTTTAAAAAATGGATCTTAAATGCCAGAAGCTTCAAAAGCTTAACAAGAGTTATTTGTGAGAATTTTTTTACATAATGTTAGCCATTAATTACCCTACTGCTTTGTATATTTAAGATGTCAAAACAAATAAACATTATAACAATAAAACCTATTACACAGATATATCCGGACCTGTAATAATAACACAAGGGGTATCCCTTATATTTGTTTTTTAGTTCGTCAAGCAGGTATAACATAACAAATAATATACATATGTTAACATTTGTTATATATATCGATTATTCAGAATAGTATTGATTTTCTCTAAGATCTATACGTATGTTGTCTTTACGATACCATTAAAACTTTAATAAAAATAAAGTATTGTTGCAGTCTACACACGTCAATTGTCATAAACATAGTCATCTTTCACGCAAATAAGGATGCAATAGAAACTATATAAAGTCAATTTACGAGCTGTCAGTGTAAAGTCGTAAAGGTGAAATTGTTCTCGACTGTGGATAATGGTACATTTAATGTATTTGTGACTGCAACACCTAACCGTACCAGACGTATCGCGCGACCGAGACATGGCTCTTCGATTAACATAAAATCGAACTCGGCGCTCGCGGCCCTGCGTGGGCGCACCTCGGCCCAATGCTGGAGCCATTATAGTGGCATTTACAACCACCAAAACGTATTCTTCTGCAAACGTACTTTAAAAGTTGATTTAAATATAACCCTAGTTTAAACCAGAAAATTATAACGCGACCACTAACCGCGTTTAGTTCTTAATTATTTGTACAGACGTTGCTGCAATATCGGTCGAAAAATAATTAGCAGGTGCTCGACCTCGGGCCGCTCGAAGGAAAACCGCACGAGGCGACATTGACCCGCGGCCTGCCTACGCCTCCATTGCGGAATAAATCGTTTTGTACATTTTTTCTCGTTTTTAAAAACACACGTAACATCAACTGGACTAATTGGCGCGAGCAAAAAGTTTGAAGACGACCGACCAGTGCGAGCTGGCATCGGCAACGCGCGATTTCTATCCGGTTCGCCCGTAAACCGATTATTACGCTCGCTTACGGGATCCATAATTCATGTCCAATTAGCTGATTACCGCAGGATGTAGTTATGTGTCATTTATATTTCATAGACAGTCGTTTTAATTAATTTACTTCATTTAAATAGTGGTTAACAATGTATTGACGTGCCGTAGGCATGGCACCGACATCGGCAGGGCAGACGCGGAGTAGCGATGTAACACAGTGATAACATTCCTATGTCGGCAGGTATCGCGCACGGCATTCCCAGCTCGGTCGGGCCAGGGCTGGGCCGCACTTGAGGCAGATTGGATCTAGACATGCATCCGAATGCGTGGAATCCTCAGACGATTGATTGAACCGCGTCGTCCATTGCGCTCTCTGTGCCAATCTAGTGTTTTGGGCAGAGCTCGCGGCGTAATGTTCTGCATTCCTCCGGCCGCAGCCGCTAGCCGTCAGTGGCATATCGACGAGAGACTCGTCATCGGCGATAGGATCGTGACAGGGAATTCGTAGGCTGACTGCCGGTGGAATGCGAGCGGTAATTGATTTGTCCTGCGTAACGTAATCGGCCTCTAACCGGGATTGACGGGATATCGAAACGTCATCCATAGGTCGAGCGACTGGCGACCGAAACGTGCTTCTAAACGCCAGTTTCTTGTAACCAGTTCACTGATTTTATCGCAGAGATATTTTTGCCACAAATGAAACGTGATAACATCAGGGAATGGCTCAAACAATAGAGACCAGTAATTAGCTGAGTATTTTTACTTTACGAATAGGTACACAACGTTTAGGTGTACGAATACTTGTCTGTTTTTCACCTAATTACGGCCCCAGTAAATGTTTGCTTTTGGCGTAACAAGAATGAAACATTTAAAAACCAGACGTCCTTGGCGAGAGGTGTTTTATTAAGAAACAATAGACTGAAAACGTGTTCTTAAATGCCTGCAATAATCTCTACAGATTACTTTGGAACGTTCTTTTAAAGTTGATTTCTGTTAATATATAGAATAATAATAGCTGTGTTAGACTGGCTAGCAACTACTTTCATACTTAAGTATGTCTGCCTGCAATAGTAGTCATTAATGTAAATCTTACCTTCTTTTGTAAAAAACAAATATGCCAAAAATTTTTTAGAACAATTTAAAGACTATAAAGGTATTATAAGGCGGTCAAATCCCATCAGTTGAACATTTCGTCAAGAGCAACTTGACACAAAATTCTAACTTAACTCATGGACAGTGGACCCACTTACTTACGATGATCAGGTGGACCCTTGAAGAAGGTAATTAATAAAATGTTATTATTTTAATAATATTATCTATATATAGAAAGTACATTCTTCTGAACATGACAAGGACTCAAAAACATGCTACTTAAATTATTCGTTTCCATATCCTTCTTTCTTGTTTTATTCATATTATTATTTTATTCATATTCAAAAAAAATCAAAATTCAAATTAATTTATTCAAGTTTTGCTCAAAAGAGCTCTTATGAACGTCAAAACTTGATCGTAAAAGAATGGGCAAGAAAATCGACAATGTTAGTTTTTTCTCCAGCCAGTTACAAGAAAATGTACTTAGTAGTAAAACAATTTGACAAATCTACCAAAATCTGTGTTCTGCAGTCACAAGATTTAAAATAAAAGAAGAAAATAAGTTTAATAAGTTTAAATAAGTAAGTAAAAAAATTTTTAAGTTATACGAGCATGATTACGAATAAACATAGTAGACATGAGCAGACCAGTCCCCACTGGCGGCACCCGTTCACGAGTATGACGCATGAACCAGCCATCGTTTCGTTTAACCATATTTTAGGGAACGTAACAACCCGACGCATGACGCCACCACCGCAAAGACATTTAAGTGAGTATGACATACTCATGCTATAGGATAAAATAATTTTAACAAAAATAACATTATATGAATTAATTGTGTTGCAAACCACAAATATTTTTGGTCTTACCATTTACAGCAATTCAGTCTTAATATCTTTATAATCATTCGAACAATACTATGCGTTCCTAATCAAAAACAAATTCCCTATATCCTAGCATTATCCCGGTTGCCCTAGACTTAATTAGATTAGACAGAATTTCAGTTGTCACATGGAGCGACTGCCGTCTGAACTCCGCAAACAAGTGGAAAACATAATTCTGTGGTTTAACCAGATGTCATGATGAACAGTCCTAATAATAAAGAAACTGAAGTCCTAATAACGACTGCCATAGTTGATCATGACAGCCGGGACCAACGGCAGAACGTGCTTTTTAATATTCGTTGACTTTCCATAGAACATAATAATCAACAAACAAAAATAAATCATAATTAATGCTAAACCATTTTCTCTAATAACCCGACATTTCTTAAGAATCGATGAAATATCGATCTTTGATCGAGCGATCGCACGCGATCTGAGACTGGTCGGTGGTCGCCATACGCGAACTCAAATCAAATTAATATTCATCGCAATTGTTCTTAATGTATTAAACCCGGACTCAATTCATATTTGAATTAAGAACATTGAAAATACTTTATGCATTTTAGGCTCCGATAGAGCACTTATATAAGTGCTCTATCAAGACAACTTATAAACTGACGCGCCCATTCACCACGGGAAAAGCTTGAGCGAAGAAGAATCGATAAAGAACATCGTCAAGTTTGTCCTTCCGCCTTACTATCACATAGATATTATTCGTTTACTTTCAAAAGTGTTAATAACTAACAAACAAAAATAAATAATAAATATCGATATCGGTCTTTGATCGAGCGATCGCACGCGACCAAAGCTGGTCGCGGTGCGCGAACTCAAATAATAGTCATATACATAGCCGTTGTATTTATTTACTTATATCCGGACTTATTTAAACTGACTGAAGGGATGAATACTGTCATATAAACGTAATTCGTTTACTTTTACTAGTACAAACAAAAATAAATCACAATTAACTTTCCCTAATAACCGACAGTTCTTGACATTATCGACAGTTCTTAGGAATCGATGAAATATCGACAGCAATCTTTGATCGAGCGATCGCACGCGATCAAAGCTGGTCGCGGTGCGCGAACTCAAATAAAATTAATATTCATAGCCGTTGTATTTATTGGCTTTCAATTAGTATAATCTCCATAGTGCATTAACATACGCGCGGGCGGCGGCCGGAGCTTTAGTGGGTTGCCAGGGCAAATACTTTTGTATTTTTGGGGTAAATGCTTTTAAGCTTACATCTTAGCGCTAAGATAAAACATATGGTACACGGTCGAATCTGTTTATAAGTAAATAGTATATTGGGGTAAAAAATAGGCGATTTTTAATAGATTTGCCTATAACACGAAGTAAATTACGTAGCAACACGGGTTAGTCAAAAGAGATCTTCTTTAGTTAAATTTTTCATAATTGTAAGTTTTCTAGTTTTAGGTGGTTGTAAACAATAAAAAAATTGTGTAGTCCATAAAACTAAACCTAATTATGCTAAAGGTAAACTAATCTCTACACCAGAAATGTAACATTATGACTTAAAGCAAGTATGATATCATTATTTTTCACCAAATTATTAGGAACCCATACAACCGCTAAGGTTCTGATTTAATATAAAAATATCTAACTGATCTTACAACTAGGAAACATAATTTGAAAAAAAAATACAATTTGATAACTCACTTTAGTTGCGTTTCTATTGAACCCTATGCGACTTCAGTTATGCGTGAAGTGAGAAAGGAAATTGTAACACTTCCATTGTGATTATTGTGAATACTTAAAAGTTTTCTATGAAGAGTTATTTTTGTGACAGAATAAATAAATTCAATTATTGCTTAAATTGATCACATACTATAGTTTTTACATATTACAGAGGACACTTAGTGAAGAAGCCGAATTAGCTGCAAGCACAGTTCAATGTTACCATTATTAATGTAATTATAATTTCTTCGGTAGGATTATAAAAAAACTTCACATAAGTATTATGAAAAATGTAAGTGCTTTGTTTTATAACTATAACTAGAGCTATTGGAATTTCTTCGAAGCTTTAAAGATATATTTAAAGATTATATATTAGCGCACTACTATATATGATCAACTAATCGACGCATACGCAATGAACGCACGTGCATAAAATATTATATTCGAAATTAAGTAAGTACGGCTAGTCGGTTACTCTAAGAAACGTACGAGTGTAGAGAGACTGTTAAATATATGCACATGTCAAATGTACCGCGCCTAGCAAACAGTTCAACACATTATTTAGTAAACCGTAAATGTTATTTATTTACCTTCCCATTCCCGCGTTAGGTCATTACACTTCTAATGTTCTGTTGGGTTGGACATTTTGCAAGATAAATGGCTTACTAAAATGGAATCGAATGTTACGGCCTGTCCTAGATCGGGTTCGAAAAAGTACGTAAATGGGCACTAGGGAGTGTGAGTGTTGAGCTGGCAACATCGGTCGCGGAAGGTCTGCTGCGAATGACCTCCGCGGACCGGTTCCCCGGCCCCCCTTCCCTCCACCCCCGCAACCAGCGATTCGTTTCATTACGTTATTATTATATTAAATGGTACAATACACATTGTGGGCATTAGTCGGCTGCGAAGTCCCGGGATAAGTATCTGATGTATGGCCGGGGTTTAAACTTTGACTTTTATTCATACGCCGGAGGACGAACAATGTCTCATGCTAAAAGAATTGTTCGTTAAGTATTTCGTATCCAGACCAATTTATATTCAATTATTTTATAGTCAAAGGTTTGTAAGGAAATATTGGATGGTGAAGTAAAATTATGTTTATATAAAATATAATTATAAATCAATGAAATGTCATATTTCTCATTGAAAAAACTAAAATATATTCCTATTTCTCATCAAACGAATAATTCAATTTATCAAATTAATCACACAAGATCGATCAACGTAGAAGACTATTAAGGAGGCATATGGTCATCAGTAGACTTCAAATGACTGAAATTATGAAGTAAGTACTTTGAATACAAACCAATGCTTATTACCAGTGCATTCTGCCGCTCCTGAAAACGACCTGCAAGCTTAAGATTTAGTACAGCTGGATAAAATAAAGAAAATATGGCGATCACAGCAATTTTTTGATCTGCGTTGACTGACTTGGTATAAACGTTTCCAATCACCTCTGTTTACTTTTTGTCCTGTTTGTATATGTAAGATAAATTTATTTTTATTTCTTTTAATAAAGCCAGTTGAATTGAATCAAGAAGGTTTTTGTACAAAATATAATTGCGCCTGCATTTTTTGTGTTCATTATATAGTATATCTTACACAGAGGTAATCGATTTCAATAAACCACAAAGTTAAAATAAGGAACACACGTAGTGCACACCTTTAAAGGAGCCTTACAGGTTTTAACTGCTTTTCGATATACCAAAAGTTTTTATTAAAAACGACATGGCGTCGACATTACACAGATAAATAGGTAGTAGTTCTCTATGTCACATCGGACGATTCGATAAGCACTAAATATTAGCACTTTACATACCAATGAAATACTGCAGGCGCGGTCGCAATCTAAAATTTTTAGATATACCTAAAATATTATTAGTGACCCCCTCGTCACTAATAATATTTTAGGTATATCGGCTGAATTAAAAATCGTTTTTTTTTTAATTTTAGAAAGTTTTTTATTTTTCCCCCCTGCGTGGTGGAGTATGACCCAATACCCTCGCACCTTGGTATGTGAGAGGAGGCTCTTGGTCAATAGTGGGACGTTACAGGGCTGAGATGATGAAAATTTTTGCAATTTTTTCACTCTATCGTACCCAAATTAAATCAACCAAAGAGGCACAAAACAACTATAACTGTCTAGTCGCAAACTTTACGTGGATAGCCTGCCAGTTAGCTAGATTTGTTAAAAAGTTTTTATATCATCAAACTTTTTATATAAGTACAGATGTGGTTTGATGTAGCCGGCCCTAATTTAGTGGGGCATGCCTCAGCGGTAAGGCACTTGGGGTATCACGTTACTCGGGTACTCAAGTCCTGTTTTATTTGTGGCCTTTTTTTAGTTAGGCCGTTTCGTCCGCGGGCCCCGCTATCGCCGACCGCTCCGTTTAGCGTTCGTTACAAACCAAATTTAAGCACTTATGGTTTTTGAAATTAATTTCTTGTATGTTATTTCAATATTTTATATTTCATAGGACACCAGAAGCTAACGTTTGCTGCCATTTTCCAACTATATGTTTCTTGAGTATTTTGATGGAAAATAATTCTCAAATAATTTATATAAGCTAGTCTTAGGTCCGAAACGCTTGCGATAGTCATAATACAATAAATAAATAATAAGAAGTGTTCTTGGACATTTTACACAGCGTCATCCAAACTAAGCAGAGATTGTACTAGTTGATCAGTACTGGCCAACAATTAAACAGTTAAAAGTTTCAACTTTTATAACTTATAAAAAGCCAAAGAAAATATAGAAAAAAATCATAACCAGACATATAACCACGTTAATTGATTACAAATATGTGTCCTGTGTGGGAAACGAACCCACGAACTAAAGAGTAGAATATAGGTAATAGTGCACAGGAGACCGTTAGGTTGGTACAAAAAGGAGTTACAAAAAAAGATAAATATAAATCTCCAGTTTAGTAAAGCTCTAGGTGTTCCTTACCCGTCTAGGTCGGAGGTATACCTCTACTATCTCCTCTACCTGTAAAATCTACTTAACTCGGTTTTTATTGTTCCATCAACCTAATTCACTGAATTTATACTCAACCTAGTATCAAAATTACATTATATCTCAAATGGAAACTAAAATAAGTTTCTCAAACTTTTGTTCTCATATATTGAGAGAAATGTCTTAGTCCTATGAAGTCTGTAAATAGTACTATACTGATTACACTCCGACGATTACTGATCGTTTACTAGTTGGATTGGAAATAAAAACACAAGTGATATATACTTTATAATTTTAACATAGTCAACATTTTCCTTATCTATATCCGCCATTGCGCAGAACAGTTCTTGGTTCGGAATCGCCGGTTCCAAGATTGTGTAGAACAATCAATGGGTGTAGTGACCTCATTGATATTAATTTTGACACCTTTGGGAAGTTCTGCATGAGTTTGCATAAACATTTAAGCATTTAATTAATTTAGTTTATTTAATTCTTAAGATAGCTGTGTATTTTGTTTTGTATATATCTATGTTATTGCGTGCTTGTTGGCTCAAATAAACATTTAAGCATTTAATTAATTTAGTTTATTTAATTCATAAGATAGCTGTGTATTTTGTTTTGTATATATCTATGTTATTGCGTGCTTGTTAATGATTACTGTACTTTCTAATTTTAAGCATGCTATGTTCACCTGTTAGTAATTGTGCATTAAGCTAAAACTTTTGTATAATGTAGTAGATAAGAATATATGTAACAATTGTTGGTGATCTCAATAAATAAAAATAAAAAAAAAATAAAAAAATCTAGACAAGCGGCAGCTTGTCAAGCCAAGTTCAAATAATAGAACTGGCGAGCAGCACCGTGTGTAAAAAGTTATTTCACATAAACGTGTCAAATTTGGCTTATATATTGAGACTTGCGAGATACATAATTATGTACTCCAATATCATTCGAATTATTATGTTCAATTGCTAGTTTGTACCAGGAAGCCAAATTTCCGTAAGAATAATATAAGAACGGACAAGTAACAAGTTTAGAACTTGCGAAGGCTATAATATAATTCGTGTATGAAAACTGGTCCAGTCAGATCTTAGGTTACAATGTATTATCCTAAGTTATAAGAAGAAATAATATTTTATGTTGTTATAAATAAACTTCAGGACTTCTTTTGTCGTTTTGACCAACCAAGGCATTGGTTGGTGACTTCAAATTTATGATATATATCATATTATTGAACTCGGCTCTCATTTCACATTTATGTATTTCATATTGTACCACACTGATTACTCGAAAAAGTATTTACTCTTCTTTTTGCTCCCGATGCAGCGAACGTCTCCCTTTTCTCTTCTATCGATGAAAGAAAAATCACATCTAATGAATTCTTTATAATTGTAACATAGTCAAAACTGATGGAGCTCGAGTTGGGTTGTCCCGGCATATCGATTGCACAAATGGCAGCCCTGCCCGGGACGTCAGATTTCGAGGGCCTCGTTACGAGTAAGCTCCAATTAGACTTATCCCTAATTAAGAGATGCCAATAAATTACCCTCCATCACAGGCTAACGAAGACGCGCCACTAATAACGCTAATTGATTTTGAGTAATGATGCCGACTTTTGATGGAGCCTATCGGCTGGCTCGACATCGATCGCGTCATTTGCTAACACGCCACCGGCTATAGACTTTGTTTGCTTTCCGGACTGGGTATAATTAACCCTTAGGTTATGCGTACAGTTGTAAGGAGCAGTTCATCCAAATAGTAAATATATTCAGATATAAACATTACCGAGAGAATGAGATATTTGCAAAAGACAATTAAGTATGATTTACTCTTTTGATCCTAAAAAATAAGTCTAGATTCTTGCATACTTCTTCTTGTAACAAGCTCCTGCTCCAGTCTAGGGCTTCTAGATCCTCCTAAGTGCTTCAAAACAAAGACAAGCCTGACGAAATGAATTTTGTATCAACTTGTCAGTTTACATTTCACAGTGACTTTTCAGCATACACCAATTTCCCGAGCAAATGACCATGCCCCACTTTTAAAATTAGTTTCAGATTTCGTCACTATTATACATAACGATAAAACATTTCTTTACTATTATTGAACCAGGTTGTCAATTTATTGAACAGTCTTCAAGCGACATAGAGACAGTGTTGAGAGGTTCAAAAATATCTACCAAGACGCCACACAACGCCAATCCGCGGGTTGCAATATGACCATGGTTTCTGAAAGGAGGCCCTTGACCAGATTCGGGACGTTAGTACACTGAGATGATGTATGTATAAAATCTATGTAGATGCGCGAGCACACCTTTGTCTTTTAAGTGGCGCAGTCGGGCTTAGCTCTAAAAAAAATGAAGTAGCGCAGTCGAATAAAGAGATTTTTTACACAAAAATCCTAGTAAATTTTCCAAAAATCTCGTACTCACAACGGTAGCACCTCTTACACGATACTTTCATTTAATTGCAAGTTTACATTCTTGCGATTGTTGTAACTAAATTCACATGTACGCAATAGAAACTAGCCGAGCGCAGAATTATTTAAATTTATTCTCGTCAGCGGAAGAAATAGATCGCAAGTTCGTATCAACATGTAACCTAAACGAAATTGCCTTTTAATTGAATTCCATTAACATAGTAGGGACCTGCGTTTAATTGGTGCGCACCAAACGCAGTCAGAAGTGATAAACAGTCCTGAATAATTTCTATTGGTTATTCAAGGAATTACATGAATGGCAAGCATAATAAGTTATTTTAGTTAGGTACGAGTAAAGTTCTAAAAGGATAAACTTGTAATAAAAATCTAAATTGATACCAATAAACGGAATTACATAGAAAGTTTTTTTATTGACAAAAAACACAACATATAAACAAACTTAAACGATATATACAAAATAAAAAACAACGCTACATGTCATGTCAAAAGGGCGGTAAATCAGCGTAATGCTGCTGCATCTGCTGACACTGATACAGCAGCGCTGGTGTTGTAAAAACTAATTTAAGTAGTAGGGACTTTTTGGCGGGAAAGTGAAGCGTGCTGTCTGCAGTTTTGTTTTATTTTCTAAAATGTGTGATATCTCGAACATTAATATAGTATAGATAGTCCCACATCTTTACTGAGGACTCAAGGGATTTAGGGGAAGGGCATCTCATTTACCATCTTTATCCGCTCATTTTCATTTGCTATGAATTATATATTATTAATATATCTCTTACTTGACACTGGCTAAATGTGCTAAACGCACGAAGCCTTTATTGAAAAGAAAAAAAACAATATCAGACAGATTGTCCTTACAAGAGATTTTGTGTAAATATATAATCGCACTGTGAATCGTTGCAGTTCTATCTAACCTATAAATACAATAACTTGCAGAGGAAAGGTTACAAAGCACAAAATCTGATAGATTTAATACAGATTGTGCATAGCCAGACCTTAAAATAAAATAAATGATACCAACATACAACAGTGAAATCCAATTCCGAATTTAAAAAGTCTAAAAATTTCGCTTCGCTCTGACAATCTTCTGAAATTACTATTATTGAGTTACCATGTAACGAATATGAGAAATAAATTAAAAAGTGAGACAAGCTGATGGCTTAATAAGATAATGGGTCTCTTAACAATGATCAATTATAATTCATCAATAACAATTCTACTTCATCAACATTGCCAATGAAATTTTGTCTCTAAGTTTGAGTTCATAAAGCTTGATTTCAATTTACTTAACACAGTTAACAGATTACAACATTCTTCTCTACCAGTAGGTTCACCATGCATTTGCATTTTTGAGGGAACAAATTTATAACAGTATATTTTCGATATAGTCATAAGCGTTTTTAGCCATGTACCCAAATAAAGTCGAAACCATTTTTGTAAAAAAATAGAAGCAATTCTGGCTTATTGCTAAATTACCCGAAGACCCGGGATTAGGGTTTTCACTTGGATTTTGAAAGGCTCAACTATAAACCTATAACATAGTATTAACGGACATGCTTTCACCTGCGGCTTCACAAATTTTTAGGTTATTTTCTATTTTTCAAATATTGAAACGTATTCTGCTACTCTCGAATTAGCTTATGTTTCATACAAAATGTATGAAGAAAACCTCATTTAAAACCACTCACTACAAAAAAAAACAAAATCGTGTAAAAAAATAATAACGAACAAAAAAAATTTTTTTTTTAAATTTGTTTTCTTTAATATCGAAGATAGTATAATTTGTAAAAAAGACCTCATTTAAAACCACTGAAAACGAAGTAACGTACGACACGGAAAAAAAAGTCTCAAAACGTCACTATCAAAATATTCAACAAAATGATCCATGAATTTGAATATCCGGAACTCTCATGAACTATACTCAACCTATCGCAGATACGAACAATGGATGTAGAGAAAGATAGTCGCCGTGATAGTAAATGTAATTACATGTTTTTGCTACGAGCCTCCTTAGCATGTAATTGGGTGGATAATATTGCTCATCCGCTTGAGGTTTGCTTCCCCGCCTCATAATGTATGTATTTATGCGCTTCATGCTAAGTAACAGCTTATCTGTGGGAGTACAGGGTCCTTATGACTTACCTACAGAAATATGTCGGCAAGATCATCATTACAAAATAGCCTCTTTCAGACCTGTGTGTTCTTCAAACTGTTCACTTGTTGCATTGATATGCCTTATAAAGTCCAACCAAATAATTCTAGGATATGATAAATAAATAAATAAATATTTTCAGACAATTTCAGATATGATGGTGAATGCTTTATAATAAATGTTTTAATTAACTTAGTAAGAAACAGGTTTACATACATTATATGACCTGTTCTTCTTTATTGTGTCAAAATTCATTCTAATATTTGTATTTTTGTGAAATTTTGATTTTTATCTTTCTTTTGATTATTTATACCATGTCATATTTAGTAATTATCTTAAGCTTTAAATTAGTGGTATTTATATAACTAATCACAAACAAATTATTAGTTCATACACAATATAAACATTTAAATAATTAGTATGACAATACATAAAAAATAAAATTACGAATTGTTTTTTTATATCATTATTAATTTAATTGCATATGTAAAAGTATAAAATAACAATTATGGTTTATATCAACAATAACAATTATTCTCGTACATTGTCGACCGTTCGTTAAATCAGTCAGATCATAACAAGATAGTTTTCTCGTATGTCGCTATTTATTTTCGATAGATTCAGATAGGGTTTTTTTGTATACTTGTAGGTATCAGGATCAGATGTTAGTAAGCTAGTATTTAGATTCGGTTAGGGTAGGATCAATAAAAAAGTAATCCCTTTTAACTTGGTTCGTTAGAGGATGTGCTCAGTATATACATACATACACACCTGTTTCCCCCAAGGGATAGGCAGAGGCATAATAAATGCCCACACTTCCCCACATGTGTTGTTTGTCCAACGTAATAGGTGGCGAGCCTATTGCCGCTTACCGGGAACTTCCATGTTTGCCAGAGCCTCATCCGTTTATCGGCAAGTGCACCGCGTCTGCCGCAGTGAGCCCCACACTCCCCTCCCGGTCCCCCTATTGGCCGGGAGACAGTGCGTAAACAGCATTTTTTAACCGACGATAAAAAAAAAAAAAAAAGGTGCACCACTTGCAGGTGAGGATGGCTTGGGCTCCAGATGATATTAGTATCCCTGTACACCCCGTGCAATATGCACCGATGGGCTATGATAATGAGCACTGCAGATATATTAGTAGACAGCCCAACTTCTTATTCCCGGTTAAAGTCCGTAACCGTGCTAGTAGTGCACTTGTCATAAGTGGCTAGCCGCTTGACGGGCGGGCCCGGCTGCAATCTGTGACAGTAAATAATGAAACCTCGGCTTACAACACTTACAAGGCTATTAATTACGGTAATGAGGGGCTTAGATAAAGCTAATGCGCCAGTGGAAAATGTTAGTTGGGCCCTCAAAGCCATTTAGGGAGAAGTGATGGAAGTATTATATCAGTCTGATTTGTACTCATATATGTTTATACTATATTTCTTAACTAGCTCCGACCGTGATATCACCTGCTTGAATTGTGTTTTCCTATTAAATTCTAATTTTGATAATCAAAACGAATATATTCCCGGGGGGTGCCCTTTGGTTCGCCTAAAATTGTCTGTCCTAATATGGTTAGGCCAAACCGTTTTGGCCTAAACTTAAAACGTACAATTATTTTTTCGCCTAAAAATTGTTATGCCACCATTATAGTTTGGCCTAAGAATTGAAAGGCCTAATTTTAGAATGTCTAATGTAAAATAGCCTAAACTATATTGGCATAACTTTATTTTGGCATAACGATTATTTCGCAAATTTATAAAAGCTCTAATTTAAGCATATCTAAAATGAAATGTGCCAATAATGTATTGAAATAAAAGCATAGAATTTTATTGAGAAAATAAATTGACAGAAGCGAATCGCTGCAAACCCGACTCCACGTAGTCTTGTCTGCCCTACCCTAGAGTGCAATATAAGCCCGCGTAGGCGCGGAGGGGCGAGGCGGCCCGCGAGCTAAGGAGGTGAGCGAAAACCATCTGCGACGAAAAGCTCGCGTGGGACCGCCGCCGGAGGCCCGCAGCGCCGAAACCGTGACGGAAACTATGCATGCCTGCTTGCACGCTAACATGCTGCATGACTGCACGCATGCTGCATGTCTGCATTCATGATGCATGCCTGCTTGCATGCTGCACTTTACCTGTTTTGTACTTTATGATTTTTAATTTTGTGCGAATTAATATTTAGGAATTGTAAACTTTAGGGATTACGAATTGTTCTGCCAAATGACGCATTTGGTAAATGACAATGTGGCGATAAAAAGTTAGGCGAAGTGAAATTAGGGAAAACACGATTCTGAAGAGTGAGATTAGGCGAAAAAATTTTAGGCTTTTCGTTTGGGTGCCATTACAAATTAGGCGTACAAAAAATTAGGCGATCCGATAGGGACCCATTCCCGGGATAAAACGTGTGATCCCATTTAATACATACAAATACCTATGTGACCTTGTACTGTCTGTCTGAGTGATATTTGATTAGCAAATGCCTTTCAGGTGTTAAAGCATGATAGAGAGAATGATATATACCCTATCCCTGGTGTAATCTATCTCCCGTAGTTTGACCGTACAGGCTACGCTGACCCAGTGCGAACTAGTGGAGGCAGATGTGTCGAGGTTTAGAATTCTTCAAGTCACCAAATAAGTCCTATAACTTAAAAAATAGGTATAAAATATTTGGCCCTTAAAATGTATGTATGTATTTAACCAACAGATTTTAGTAGTTAAAATCAATAAAATACAAAGTGAAAGGTGCTTAGTGGTATGCGGGATTCCACAAAGTTCGATACTGTAATAGGGTCTTTAATTTATATATACTTAATATTTATATTAACAATATACACGAATTAAGGTTGCATGGCCAAATAACGTTATACGCTGACGATACTTGTCTATTTTATTTCGGATCGGATGTGCGTAGCATGATTAAAAAAGCCCAAGAGGATTTGAACACCTTATGTTCTTGGTTTCAATACAACTTACTTAATCTATATATATAAAAGAAAGTCGTGTTAGTTACTGCACTTATAACTCAAGAACGGCAGAACAGATTTGGGCGAAAATTGGTAGGGAGGTAGCTTAGAGCCAGGAGACGGACATAGGATACTTTTTATCCCGTTAGACAGCGTTCCCGTGTGACTTGACATGAAACGTCAGTCACTATAAAACGTGATATAACAAAAAAGAATCAGACTTGGAATAACAAAACGCAAATGACAGCTATGTAGTGACGTATGGATGACAATTTGATATTTGTAAGAAATCAATATTCAAACTATTTCTGACTTCTTGGCGGGAATGTGAATATGAGTTTTGAAATATTTTTTTAGGTGAATTGAAGTGAAGTTTAATTAATAATGCCGCGAACAAGACTATCGAATATTTACCGACAAAGCCGTAATGCAAGAAGAATACGAAATACTGGAAATGAAAGGACTGAAGAAGAACAAGAAATTGCACGTGAACATCGCCGCAATAGTATGGCTCGACTTCGTGCTTCTCAATAAATAATAATAAAAAAAAAATGTCGTGTATCACAAAGTACTTAAGTGAAGAGCAACTTTGTAATAAAATATAGAAATAATAATTAATGATTAATGTAGGTATTTAATTTTTTGGTAATTTTCCAATAAAATAAAAACACAATCTGCTTATTTATTGTCATTAAGGCGGAACAAAGTTCGCCGGGTCAGCTCGTATAATATAAATACGTCTAAAACTTGCTTCGTACTCTTTAACGCAAAAAATAAACCAATTCCATGATTCGAGCCATTAACAATAAATAATATAACTGGAACAAAAGAGTTGCGAAAAATATTTTGGCCTTAGAATCGATCGCAGATTGACATGGAATGCACAAATTGAAAACATCAGAACTAAATTATTATCTCTTATCGGCTCACTCAGACAAATTACTCATTGCATCCCGCACAATTTAAGGTACACTATATACAATTGTTTAGTCAAACCACATATTTTATATTTAAGAGAAATTTGGGGGAGTGCTTGCAAAACAAAATTGGCGGATCTTCAAGTGGCTCAAAATAAAGTAATCAAAGTTCTATTTAGATATCACTATTTAACACCAAAAAAAAAATACAGTGATTTAAATTTAATGAATATAAAACAATTACAGTTTATGCATTCTAGTCAAAAAAATATTAAATAGCTCTCTCCATACTAGTCTAACAGTTGATTCCGCTAAACATCTCAATAATCGAAGTACCCGCCGAGCTAGTTTCCTTGTGTTGCCCAAAGTAAGAACGAATTATGGTTAAAAAATTATCACCTTTGAAGGCACGCAGCTTTACAACAAAATACCCTCGAACAATAAAAATGTAAGCTCGTTTAATGTATTCAAACGAAAACTCTCACAACATATTATTGATACTTACTCTTAACTATTAAATTGAATACATTGGATGGGCGAGCGTAATCTTTAAGTGACGACGATGTAATTAATAATTATTTGTATGTTAATTTAAGTTCTCATTCAAGTGACTGTATATGTCTTTTTGAGAATAAATATCTTTAACCATATAACTTGGCTTTACGACTACCCACATTCAACCAGAACTAATGGCGTAACGTGCTTGTCATACATTATACAAACAGTCACCCAACCAACACCTGACCTCTGACTTTCTCTGACTACTAAGCTTCAGTAAACGTTTCCGTTTACCTTTATGACCGATTATATGGTAAAGGCGGCGGGAAGCCTATGAATGCAGGCGGCTCAAAATCGATCGATATAAAAAACTATTAGGGGGAATATTCAGCAATGGGCTTCATGAGTATCGCAAAGTTACGAGCGCTTAAAATTTAAATAGGTAATATATCATACAAGCCAAAACACCAATTAAGGAGGTGACATTGAATAGAGGAGGCAGAGTGACATCGAGTGCAGCGAGAACTCGTCATGATAAATTAGATGGCTAATTGCGAGCTGGAGTGCACTCATTAGCGCAAGCTTCCCGACAAAAATCTCCTAATGATATTTCCACTTACCTGAGCGCACTTATTTTTTTTTTCTTGTTATTTATTGCAGATTTTGTTTTGTTTCGTACTAGCTTACGCTTACAGTTTCGTGTGCTTATTCAAAGCTTGTTTTCTTTCAATATCATGACTGAACGAATCAGGAGCCTCTGTTAAATTCAATTATTTACTACATTCTATAAGTTTATTTGAGATTTTACAATTTTGGTTAGGACGTTATTTTTTGCATTAATTTGTGAAAATCACTTTGGATGTAATTGAATATTACTAGTGATGTTTTTGTAGTAGTGCTGATACAAAAAGTTTTTATATTCCTGGTATTTTTTCAAGGTTACTTAAATTTTAATTCAATTCATTTATTGGCATCTAAGTGTGCATGAAGTATTAAAAATTTAATGTGTTACAACTTAGTTACCTTTATAGGTGTTGCAATATCTTATGGTCTAATTAATAGGTTAGTAATTACAAAAAAGTATACATTTTCAAAAAATATTTGAATAGTCTTAACTATTTATATTATAATTTATGACATGCATTTTTACAATAAAATTACAGTTATGATATTTTGTAGCGATATCTTAAAATATTGATAGCAATCAGTTTAAACTTACGACACTTTACTGATAACTAGGACAATATATGAAAAGACTGAACCCTAATAACAACGATAAGTTGACTGTAACAGGAAACGAAAACGCAGTCCCATTTGCTGTACTGATCAAACTCACTCCTTTCACGACACCCAATAAATAAAGCCACCGATGATCGTACTATAATTAATTAGTACTATAATTAGTAAGTTTTAATGTCTAATCATAGTTTATAAAAATTAATCCTTCAGTCAAACTGTTTGAACATTTTTGAAGGGCATTTTTTGAAACGTAGATATAATACTCGTACAATATACTTTGTAAATAAATAAATAAATAATAATAATAAATAAAGGAGAGTTATAAAATAGATGACCATGTAAAGAGGTCACGACTCTTCTTAAGGAGATAATGCACAGAGCGAGCCTACATAGTCAAATATGAACTGGAACTCCAGTTATAATAATTAAAACGGTAAATTTTTTATACAGTATCAAAGCAGACAGGTAGTCTCTACTTCTGTTAATCTAATTTTTGAACAAAAAAATGGACCTTCAATTGTCCAGAAAATAGAACAGGTACGCGTAATAGAGTGATATCGGTACAGTCGCCAATTTCGAACATTTTGAAATATAGCGCAAAATGCCCGGCCGAACAGGAATCTAAGTGCAACAGGGTAAAGGTATAGAGGCTATAGAGCAAGATTGCATACCTGGGACAGCCGAGGGATGGGCCGCGCTGCACAAATTAGTATCGATAATTTTCACATTTACAATGACAGTGCTCCATATTCTCACAATTTTTATTTTTTTATTTTGGGAGTCACATCTGAGTACAACAGGTTAAATATATAGAGCAAGATTGCATACCCGGGACAGCCGCGGGATGGGTTGCGCAGCTCAAATATGTATCGATAATTTGCTCATTAACAATGGCAGTGCACAGTTGAAATATTTTAAATGAACTAATTAATTTTGGGAGTCATTTATGAGGTAATTGTGTATCATGACCAGAGGTCGGAATTAGGTAGAGTTATTTATGTACTTGCATCGAAATGTTGATATTAATGTGGACCTTCCCGGGATTTCAATATCATATTTCAATCCAATATCATTGATGTAAGTTTGGCAACGTCGCGCGTGCAGTAGTCTAAATTAAAAAAGTAAAAGTAAATAACTTTTTATTAAAAAGTAACGGGATTTTTTCTATTCTTTAAAATTAATCCCGGGATTTGAGGCATATTCACTATATTCTTTCGCTGTGTGAAATCAGTGTAAGTACATGAATAACTCTACCTAATTCCGACCTCTGATCATGACGTTTAAATAGTTTATTACGAATATGTATTTGTACTAACCTTAAAAATGTATTTATAAAAATGATATGAAACGACAATATGGTATAAAATTTCATTAATATTAGAAGTTAATAAAGGTAATATATAACGAATATCCCTTGCATGAAGAAAAAGGAGAGTAAATATTTAACCACTTGAACAAATTAAGACCCTATTACAAAGACATGTCAAAATAATGCTTATGTAATTAAAAATAATAGCGAACAAACGCAAAATCTAATTTTAATTTGATAAAAGATAATATTAGTTACATCAAAAGTAATTTTGTTAAAAAAAAATTACACATAACTAACATATAATCTTTATTTGCAGTGTCATTAGTTTCTTTTTAGTATCTATTGTGCAGCCATAAGCAGCTTAAAGCCATATTAAACTAGATGCTAACTACTCATTCGTACCGTTAAGAATCAATTTAGCGTGGCGTCGGCCACTTATCGAGCTTTGTTAAAATGAGATACTTGCTTTGTGACGTTTCCCATCCCTACGGCGCCCGGCGGGGGGTGTTCGATGATTGATGCCTGGCCGGCTGCACGCCGGTGCGAGCGAGAGGGGAGACCCGTCGACCGTCTGACCTCTCTGTCTCTCACCCAGCAGGGCCGGCTCGTAATTGAATGGCAATTACCTGGGCTGTAAATATGACACAAGCGCGTAATTGTAGGAGTGGAACGCGTGAGCCCCAGACCGCACTGTGGAATCGCCCTTTGAGATGAAATATTGAAATCACGTGCATGCCCGTCTTAATGCGGCGGAGCACTGACTGAATTACTATTAAAGCTAATAATGTGTCGGGGTACATTAAAAAGGGTTTTTTGACGTAGACTGTAATAATATTTCTGTTCTTGGTCCAGTTTAGATTTTTGTGTCGAAGCACAGAAAGCTTTTTAGCGACCGAAATATGAGATGTATGTGTCACTGACCTCTCGGACAAAAAATTTGTTTCATAGATTTTTTAAAGTTTGACAGATTTAAAAAATATTAATATCAATATATTAGTATTATTAGTTTATTTATAGTATTTATATACATATATAGGGTTTATAGGGATCCTACCAAGGTCTGAGGAGCCCAAGCCAACCTCACCTGCAAGTGCTGCACCTGCCAAACAACGGACGAGGCTCTGGCGAACACAAAAATTCTCGAAAAGTGGCTATAGGCTCTCCACCTATTACGTTGGAACAACAATATAACTGGCGAAATGTGGGCATACAATATACCTAGACCTAGACCTTCGGGGAAACAGCATGTAATATCAATAAACTCTTTGAATATTATTTAAAAATAATGTGAAGCCTGTTAAAAATGTTCCAAACAACCAAATGTAATCTTCCAAGTTCATTTGCTAAGGGCGCGATACACTGTATGCAGATATAGGGTTAATAATGAGTCGGCCCAATCAGACTGACCACATTATGACGTTTCTGCTTTTATCAGACAAAACCAATTTTTGATGTTTTTATTAAAATAATCCCTCTTTTGGAACTTAAAAAGTAAATTATATCCACTGCATAATTTATGTGAAAATCAAATTAACTTAGAAAAAAATCGTACAAACTTTCTTAACTGTTAGATATATATTGTTATGACTGTTCTAGGTTACATTAAAAAATATCACATCTCTATATCCGTCTCTTTAACAACTACTATTTGTTTCCATAGAAGTGACGTCAAGAGATTAATGACGGCACTGAAAAAAAACACCTGGTAGAAGCTAAGAAAAACCAAACATTATTATACTAAAACTGATATATCAAGCACTGTACTTGCGAACAGCGAGTTACTTAAATATTTTTTATTGTTGCCAAAACAATAGGAGTCGTATTTTTGTACAGGTATCTATAAAGTTATTTCGTTTGTTTATAATGTGACAGTACGCCGAGCTTTGTGTGTCATGTACAATACATGACATCTGACACTACCAAAACTGGTAGTCAGGTCACACTAATATTTTTTGTTATCTTCTCATAATAAATCCTCAGTTGGGCTGGGTGCGACTATATGTCTCGTCTCTCGTGTGACTACGATAAATTTATTTTTTTAGATATTAAATTACATGGTACTAGAATTTGTGGTATTGTCCTTATTCGGAAGGTTTTATAACATTTTTATAGCTGACTCTCATCACCATCTCAGGACACTAACGTTCCACTACTAATTACAGGGCTCCTCTCATTAACAAAGGTTTCAGTTCATGCTCCACATGGGAAGGGCTGGTGGTGGTACATAGCTTACTTTACTGTAATATGAATAACAGCAGGTAAATGGTCACTTATTATCAATTAAACGTTTCATTTGTTTTATCTTGCGAGTTTTTAGGAAAATATTATTCATTATCATCAATATCTCAGCGCCATAAAGTCCACTGCTTAACACAGACCTCCCCAAATGCTATCTAATTCCAATCGATCTCGTAATAAAAAACAAATTTATTAACTTGGGTACATATCAAATATGTCCATACAACAGTTGTAAAGTTAAAATAAGAGGTACCCGAAGCTAAAATAAGTGATAGTCTTTGAATATAGTTTGGGTACTTTTTTTTTCTCAAATAATAAATGTTATATCATATTTTTTTGTAATTTTAATTATTATCAACAGAAATAATGATTTCAGTATTAGATTAACATGAGGACACACACTGTAATTAAGTTTAATTGAAACAACTTTATTGAAATTATATTGTACCCGTAGTAACAAAAAAAAGGCTTTATTTCATTCAGCTGTCAACGCGAATGTTAACGTTAAGACTTTGAGAATAAGAACAAAGCAATTGAAATAGTCCCATGCGTAATTAAAATTAATTAATCTACACAATTTGCATTTACAGGCGGAACTGTTAATGACCACTATTAGTTTTACAACTTGTATTGTGTTTGGGGATAATATGTTTATATTTTTGTTGTTAATTAAATTGTGAATTTGCATAGTGACTGCAGGCAAGGTGGCTCGGAGCTCCATCGTTCTGGTATCATATAGAGACGTAACTACAGGGACTTGTTTTTTCCCCTTTTTTAATATTTGAGTCTCTTGACTAAAAACAAACACAACTTTATTTTCGTAAATATTTATTTTACTTTCCAAAATGAAAAATATACAATTCCTTGTTATTTAGTAGTCAGTTTAAATAGCAAGGACTGTTTTGAGAAAACGATATAAATTCAAAACAAAGTATATTTTCTTTTCGGTTTATATCGTTAGGCCGCCATTCATTAACATATATGTGCACTGCAGTGTCAGATAGCGATAGCTTTGCTTTATTGAAACTACTCCAAGTTCAGTCTAAGATTTAGTGTTTGCTTGATAAACACCTATTTTAATTGTTTTTTTTTAATTTTATTAAAATACAAACATCACTGTTACCAATCTAATTATATTTAAATAATTTTAAATTTAGTGCAGACGTAGTTTTTAAGTTTTTCAGTAGACACTGTAATTATCTTACTTCATTAACATATTGAAATAAGACTTTAATGACAATTTACAATTATAGTTTTTTAAGATTTTGACAACTACAGTTATATCTATCTATCTAAGGTAATATGGGGCTGAACGCGATTATTTATTTTTGATACCTTTGATGATTGCGTTAAGCTCCGTAAGATAATTACAGTAAAAAAATAATAAGGAATAAATTGACATATTGTAGTTATTTGTCATGCAGTCTCGGCCCAACGCACGTTGCGCCCGGGGCTCCTCGCCACCTGTCTCTAACTTCTGCCGCCCTAGTTACTATCTGCGTCAGTTATTATCTAAAATCAGCCTTATTTTTGAACTTATATAAAGAGCGCAGTGGCGAGACCCATAGCTTTCAAAATCAGAGGGGCTCGAGATCAAATCCTGGTGACGCAGCTATGAAGTTATGTGCGTAATTATCGCTTGCTCCGTGCTAACCTCGGCTAGCACGTTAAGCCGTTGGTGCCGGCTGTCATTAACATCTATGGCAGTCGTTATTAGGAAGTCAGTGCCTTCTAACATCCTTACAGCTGTTTTAACCATAGAATGGAGTTTTACCTCTGGGTTGCGGAGGTCAAACGGTAGTCGCTCCATGTAATAACTGAAAATTAGCCAAAATCTAGTAAAACCAATAAGCAGACCCTGGGCCCTAAGCTTAAGTCTAGCAGTCAACCAGGATAAAGCTAGGATATGATGATGAGATTGATTGATGAGCCTTACATTAAAACTTGAGTTATAGATGAGCTTGTAGCATCAGTAAAAACATGGTTAGTAAAAAATATTGTCTTATTAAAGCAGTGTTTACAAAGGTAGCGCTGAGGGACTGTTTGAAAGGGTTATCGCGGCCGCGGGACGTAGCAGGCTTAAGAAGGAACATGTATGGTTTTTAGTCAGTAAAAGTCTGACACAACAGCGGGGGAAGGTCATTAGATAATTTTCCATACAAAAAGAAAAAAAAAGTGTTTACTAAAGTTGTGGCGGATGATTCTAGTATCTGACACTATCAAGTATACATCGACTGTTGAGCTAATCTATTGGGCCCAGTGCCTTTAATACGCAGTAGTCATGGAGCCACATATTATCCTTAAGGAATCTCTTATGTCAACACTAAATGTCTAGTCTTGGTAACTACTTCGCATTAACCAGTTTATATTCGTCCTAGTACCTTTCTAAAATACTACTTGCTACGTGTAATGCGGGTATTACTTTGATGTAATCAAAAATTGGTAAGTAGCCAAAATTACCTTATGTATGTACGCTATATTGCAATATAATTTTACGAAATAAGATTGAGTTCAAAACTTCTGTCGTTAAATAATAACATAAAAAACTTATACCTTTACTTGTACGCGGCTCAAACACACTATATTTTTTAGAATAATGTTTTATTTTTAGTACGATTCTAAATGCAATTTTATAAAAAAGCGTACCAACATTCGTTAGAAAACCATGTTATTGTATAAACCGACTACACAGTAGTAGTTTTTGGTAATTTTGGCAAATCTGACTGAATTACACAATTCAGTCAGATTTGAAGCTCTGTTTGAAAAATGTGATGCATAGGACATCTACATGACAAACCGCCAGGAGTCAGGTTTTAATTGGCGCGGTGTCGGCGCGAGGTGGCGGGAGAGGGAGGGAACACCTCTCTTGATTTTTGTCTCACCCTCCGCGGCTACAGGTGGCTCTGCCGAGCAATAGAGCCTTCATTAGACGATGACGAGTGGAAAAACATGCATCAAACAATATGATTGTAATTTTATTTTAAATTCACTGGCTGTTTAAATTAAATATCGAGTCGTTTCATCGTTCTTTCACGAGCATTATAGTACTAACTGTCATTTAAAAGTCGAACGTGACGATAGATATATTTTTTAGGGTAACTTCTGTCACTGTCAAATTGTAATGTATTGTTGCCAGATTTGTTTTTTTTCTAATGGCAATGTCTGCTACTTCTTAACCTCGATTTTTTGTATTGCACCGTACTTAATTGTCAATAAATGTATATGTTATATTTAAGACACAAGTAATTAAGTTTACTTAGTTTAGGTAGATAATTTAATTAATTGCATTACTAACCCAATTTATGTTCGTAAAATATTGTAATTAGGCTAGTTATCATACAGAAATAAATTATTATTATTATTATTTTAAGCTGGTTTTTTTCGGCAGAATAATAAACTGACATGGTTTGAGATATAACCTCTGTCTCTACTCCTCCATCTACACATTCTACTGATTTGTAGACATTGATAATTAAGATATGTTTTTGTTTTTATGGGATAACATTATGTTTTCCTTTCACTGAGGTCTATTTATGTACCTTTGCTTAGTATCTTAACTACCTATGGCACTTCTATATAACTGCAGAATACCTGTCACTAATGATGAAAGATAAATGTTGCAAAAATGCTGTTTTTTAACATCCGAGTGATCCCAACCCCTTACTGTGTTCCCATTGTTGGCAAGTTTACTAATTATGAGCCGTTTCCTCCATAACAGCTGTACCGCTCAAACCGGCTATTCACCGGCCTCACTCGCCGTTTAATCCGCAACAAACAATGCTCCAAAGGGCGCGTTAATCAAAGCCACTTTAATATCAATCGCTCATTAAACGGAGACCCCCGCACAATCGTTCATTTAGAACGTTCTCACGGCTCATTAAAGTCTTTTTCGTGATTCGGCGACCGCGTCTACCGTTTCCCCGAGCACAATGAGCTGGTGATTCGGCGGCAAATAACGAGGGCATTTTGTGCCGCCTCTCACGTCCGACGCCTTCCGACGCTCAATGAAAGTTTACCTGCAGCCGTAACGAGCGATTTGTCCCCTGGCCCCGGCCCCCGCGCCCCGGGGCCCAAATCAAAGCCCCATTCACATCTGCATGCCGACACAATGCCGGCAATTAGGCCGACTTCGGTCCTACAATCGAACGTAATGCGCCGATGGCGAGCGGGATCCGACCGTCGGCCAACGTCTCGATAGGACCTTATCTCGTTTGCCGGATTACACCACGTTTTGGCGGAAACTTATTTTTGGACTTTACCTGAGATCTGTTCGCTCGTTGTGTGAGATTCGCGGGTTATTGTGCCTCGTTCAATCCTGGAAAAGGAAAAGATATTAAAATTGCCTATTTGGTACACAAAAAGGTATAGTAATAAGACTCCTATTGAATGTTCTCAAACTTCTATTGTGTTGGTACACAGTAACAATTATTTTAAAACGTCGGATTCATACAAGTTTATTTATAATTTTTCTCAATGTTAATCACCTGTCTGAAAACACTCAGGTTAAGAACCAATTTAATAACTGGTGTTATGGAGACGTCTGGTATATTCCCCAATTACTTTTTTATGTTATTTAAGTCGGCTGTCACGCATGGCAGGTGATGTCCCACCTGATGGTGAGCGGAAACTACGGTCTATTCTATCAGATGTATATTTTTTGGCTCCTAAGATGCAATTACATTTAAATATTTCCTGTACTTTTACATGTCCGTATGCTTATAGCAAGTATTATATACAGAATTACATACTACAAAATATTAATTGTTAGAGTAAATATAAACCAAAAATAAAATTTACGTTCGTAAATAAATAGATATTACTTTACGAACAATGTATTACAAAATCATATAAACTTTCTTAAGCCCTTTAGTCCGGGCCTGTACCGAAAGCTGGCGCAGTGACAGACATCGTCAGTGGTGCGGGGTCAAACGCTTTATACGTAGAATATGTCGACACCTCTTTCATACTACGGCTAGGTCTGGGTCAACACCACATCAAAACTACACAGCTTTAAGCTGCGATAAAATATTGATGTAGTAATTCTTGGAAATAGGTACACTTAAACAATATGCTTTCAAATTGTAGAGCTTTACGCAATAACGTGCTTTCTTTATTGTTCGGTAGTTAAACGAGCTTCCTGGCTACGTTTTCCTAAAATATTTAAGGATTTTTTTTAAATGTGAAACGGTTTTTAATGTCGGCAACAAGCTTAGCAATGGGTAGCTACTTTCACTAGTACTACTTTAAGTGCAACCTTGTGCTAAAACAAAGGGATAACAATTGCAAACTCACTTAAAGGAATATATTAGGAGTTTGCAATTAATGTCCTGGCTTAACAAGCACGATACAGTACTAATGTAACAATTATATTGTAATTTTACATTAGTATGTATTGTGCTCCAATTCATAGATTGGTCGAGAAGACCACAGTCGCAGCGCCATAGTGAGACCTCTGCAAATGCTTATCCACTGGTCACATTACACTATTTACAGTACATTAAATTTATAGTACATTAACTAAATAAATTTTATGAGTATTTTCCTAAATTTACACTGTTCTGAACTGGTACCATCAGCTGAATATCATATTAGTTTCGTCACCCAATAAATAAAAAGTATATTTCATTACTCTATTATAGCAAATTCGACAAAGAACTAAGTCTGCAGGGAAACGCAAACTTTTTTTTTGCACTAAAAAAGTAGTAATTATATCCTTTGACCCCTAAGTCCGCTCCTGGAGAGTGGGGACAGAGAGGCGCGGGGTCAAACGATCCGTGCGTAGCTGCCGGCACCTCTTTCCGACTTGGCCAAGGTCTCGGCCAAATGATGCACTTCAGTATTGGGGAGAATTTGCATGGCATTGAACGGTTTTAATTAGTATTTTATTGCTTTATATATTTACGCTTTATATAACAAAGAAAAACCAAATCAAATACTTATGTATTACAAAAAGTAAAACAAAAAAAGTAAACCGCATACATTTCCAACTTACGTTACTAATATTATAATATACAGCCACAGATAATTTTGTCAACCATTTTCGAATCTATTGGTGTCTATTTATTATCTATTTAGTGTCCATGGCACAATTTCTTAATGATATTTATCCTGGAACTAAATAATTGGTATGATTATAAAAGAATATTTATTATTAGTAATTATTAATTGAAACTCTTATTTTGTTTACTATTAGTTGGAAAGTTAAAAAATTATTCTTACTAATAAAGCACTTTAAGAATTATCGATAAAAGCGTTTAACCACGTGTTATCCTATTAATTGACAAACAAGTTTATGCGAGTTAATTGATATTACTAAATTAATAGTTTGTTTTCATAGTTAGTTAGTTTAATGCTAAAGGTTTTGCCGCGAATTAATAAAACCAGCTATACATATAACCTGTTTTTAATGAAGGTTGTTTTAAATCATAATATTGGCTATAGCACTTTCAAATATGTTGTAAGGTCTTAATTTTATTATAATTTTTTATTTATATATTTAACCTGCACACACTAAATTTTATATACACTTTCATAAATAGAAACAGAAAAAAATGGCGAACCCTTGATATCGATGGATTTTGCATTTCGGATGCCCTTTAAACAGTTGGCATATCCCGGTTATCACTTGCATGTGTTGCATAGCCAAATTAGGGACCATAATGGGACCACCATGAAAAACACTAACAGCGGAACCCCACACATCGGTTCTGTCAAGTCGTCCTGGGTCAATGTGATATGTCGAGACTAAGTATGACCCATATCCCTCTTACATGAAAATTATTATTTTGACGAATTATAGTTATAGTATAGAAATTCAACGTATTTGTTTAAAATTCAAGTTTAACTTAATAAACCTCTTATAAAAGCCATCTTAAATAATGACGCACCCATTCATTGCGGGTTACTACCCTGTTTGAGAAGAAAAGAATTGGGCAAGAAATCAATGAGTAAGGCTTAAATTCTTAGTCTTTTTTAAAAATGTGTTCTGCAGTAATTAGATAAAAAGACAACCTTTTATTAATTTCCTCTTAATACTGGTGATTTAATCTTCGCACCTACGCTTATTAACGACATAATTCTTGAGTAACTTTAATACAAAAGAGCATTAAGCAGCAGACAATGATTGGAATTATGAAACAGTCGACAATCGCTCGCAAATGCCGTGTGGGAGCCATATCTAGTGAGAGACGGGGTCGGGCGTCGACCGGTGCGTCATTAAGGAGTATTCACGGTGTGCGACAATATTCTTCATTTGCGTAGCGCTGCGGACGGGCAGCGTCATTTGCAGCATTGTGACGCCCTTTAGTTTGCCATACACAGCGAACGGGAGAGGCCAACGCAAGTAACGGTAACTATAGCTCTACAGGTGTGACTTGTACAATCAGCTCTATGTCGTAGATTTGGGGAAGTCTATGGAACCACCTCTGTTCTAGTCGCTGGCTGCTTGCCGAATGGATATGGTAGGGGTGCTTACCCACCTCTTGGTCTGGACTCCTTTCTGCATAGGCTGTCATTGAGATTATGCGAAACGATACAACATGAAGATATGGATATCTTAAAGTATAGTATGAGTATATTACACAAAAAAGAGCCAAAGTCAGCTGCTAGCTCGCCTGGGGCGGGGGTCATTCCGGGGGGAATAAGATGAGAACGGTATCTATGCATGCACTCTTTTAGAATATTATATTGTAATGCAAGTCGAATCACGGCTTTATATTGGGAGAGAGATGTTGAGTAGCTTAGATTGCTTCACCTGTGTCCACTGGACCACCTTGAAATTAAGCGCCACTGGTGATGGCGTCGCTGAAAGCAATATGAGTAGATTCAGTAAAAAATATTCACATGTAAAAATATGACACAGAGCCTTAAACAGCATATTTAAAGGCGCAAAGCCAAATGAATTCTTAACAAACCTAGGAACATTATCACTTCCAGGCCACATGCATACACTGCCCTCCTGCCGCAAAACCCCGTTCGCAGTGTGACGATCGCTTCACTTGCTATAGTATCCCACTGCCCCTTAATTAAACCCTTGTTTCGGCTCTGGCCACGGTACGACGCGTGCATTGTATGTGTTAATTTAGCTCCAAGTTCTCAACGTGAGCGCTGATACCAAAACATATTTTAATGTTTTATTAAATAAAAATATTATAAGCACTAATGAAACATTTTTTTTTATAATTAAAAGAAAAAGAAATGCTTTTAGTAATAACTTTATAATTTGAATTTTCATTAACCGTTTATGTATTTTTTTATAACAATTTGCATTTATTAGTGAACAGATGAATGTGTACATTTGACGCTCAATTATAGAATAAATTTTAAAAATAATAACTTTTTTGTTTAGATCCTGATACTCTCAACATATTTATGTAAAAATAATTATAGAGGACTTATTTGATCAAAAAAAATTTTTACTTGTCAATAGACATGAAAATTGTTAAAAAATAACTGTTCCATTAACACAAAAAAAACAAGCCATCGAATCAACTCCTCCTACAATTTTAAACTAACGAACATAAGTCTACTTAATAATATTATGGAGCCAAACGCTATCAAATTCTCGAATTACAATTACAGCAAACTAATTTAATCACCTAATTTTACCGCCTATTAAACAATAGTTAATAGCTTATGATGGGCCCGGCACATCAAACTCCTTTGAACTCCAAAACTAATAACTTGGCATACATCCAATTAAAAGGCATAATACATAATAACCAGAACTTACCTGTCTGTCTAATCAACAGCGAGAATAATAAAGACCTTATGTTGCACTGTTAAGGGGTAAAATTCATTGCCGTGATGTGATTGGGTAACGGTGCATTTGTTTTCGTAATAGAATGGCCGATATCTTCTGAGTCACCGATTATTACCACATTATGCCCATCTAGACATAATGCCCGTGATTAATAAGGCCCATTAATTCCAAACAAAGATTAATTTGAAGCGGTCCGGCCCGCTCGTATCGAATCTTAGTAAAACCATATTACTTGAGGCATGGTTTCATAAAGAAATGTTTTAGAAGATTAATATTTTTTTTAATTTATCTTTGGCTTGTGCAACTTACTTACTGTAACCACATCGGCAAATAGCTATACTTTCACGTTATCTCATTGATTGAACACACTACTTATTAAAACTAGATTTCGCCTAAATCTAATGGACTTTGAATAAGTAATACATATTTGAAATGATACTTTAGACGTCACACGTCCTACTAAAGATGAATGTAACGATATTTAATTTTAACCCTTTAACAGGCAGAGCACGTTGAAAATATTCATTGGTTAAGTTAACCGCATAATATTTGACCACCTATAATAATATTACATTAATGTACTTTTAGTTTAAGATTTTACTTTACAGATGCTTTTCAATAAAAAAAATCGCTTCACAAAATATACATTATATCTAATGACACTTAACAAAATTAAACGTTTTCTTTTTAATAGCCCAGCGCCTTCAATAGTCTAGTTTTTAATAAATATACAACGAATATTTGATCCTATACATAGTTGCACCGTTGGTAGTTGCGCAGGCGCATCCGACTTGTGATCGATCTATTCTATTTGTAAACGATTATAAACGAGAAAATATCAAAGTGTAGAGAGTCATCAAATGTTAATGAGGTTATTGAGTCAGAAACTTACTCGTCCCATCTTCCCCCCCTCTTGAAACTAAGGATTTTCCTTGGATAAAAGGGAACCATATCAATATTTTTTCTCTTTTCTAAAATTATTAATTAGAAATCGGAAGAAATGTTACACTATTTTTTTTTTTGGTTATTTTCTTGAATGAGGTGATTGACGTGCGTAAATAAATTGGTAATAAAACGAAGGTTATTTATAAATTGACTGCAACTCTACCTAAACACTTCTGAGATCAACAAGTATTGAGATCAGGTCCTCTAACTGTCCTCGGCTGTACCAACATAGAAGGAATACCTACTCGCCATTAAAGTTTATCCTTTCCAGTTAACTCGGTCACACTCCTAATTAATAGCTTTTATCGTATTTGGCGTCTTTCGCCTCCATTTCTTTTCGCGTAATTATCAGATTTTCACGACGCTTATCACTCGTTCCAGTCCGTCAAAATAATTCATTCAGCCTTTATTTTATTTCAGCATGCAAATGCACTCCAATTAGCGGCACTAACGTTTCTCTGTAGGTAATATTCATTATTCTGTCCGGGATTTTTCCTGCCCGCGCACCGCAGGCAGGCGCGCCGTAATTAACCAACAACGGGACGGATCCTTCACTTCAGCGTTCGCTTATTAACGTCTAATCTTTGTTGCCGGCCGTCGATCTTAATTAATTCAATTAAAAGTATTAAGGAGTAGGTGAAGGTTGTGGCCCTCTTACTGAAATTTAAAAACTTAATGTCGTCGTAACGACTCTGTGAGTATACAAGGGGAGGGGAATTAATCAAATAATACGGCGGAGGTGAGGGGCGCGCCCCCTCCCCCCGCCCCGCGCGCTCGACCGCGTGGCTCAGTTGCGATCGAAACGCCGGAGGGGGAAGTGCCGCTGTTCCCCGCAAAAATTACTACTTTTTTCGAAGTTCTTATCACAGTTTTTGTTTTAAAGTTTCACTGGAAAGTTCTGTGTGGCTAGTCTTTTAACCGGTTGAACTGAGAAGTTATAGGACAGCGCTAGGCAGTGTATTTCGTTGAGTTTATACGTTGGTTGTGTTTTTTTTATTATTGTTGAGTTTTTTTTGTTTGGTGCATCGTGCCGGTCGGAGACCGACGAACGGTCCAAGCGAGGCGGTGGGCCTGAGCGCGGCGACAGACCCGAAAGGACAAAGCCTTTAGGTAAGTCTCTATTTCAAAGATATTGTGGGTTCGGACGAACTGCCTGGCAACAATGACAGAATGTTAGTAAACACCAGAACCACTTCAAAACTATTTACGTCGCAGACATTGAACAATATACTCAGTTGATAAATAAAGTTATAGATAAAAGTATAATCATTATTTAATTTTGACACAATACTACTGCTGACACGTGGTTTGTTTTGACAAAACAAAACCAAACATTTACAATTCTCCACTTTTGGAAACCAAAATTAAACAACTACGCGTAATTATTTGTTGAAGTAGTAAAAATAAACTTGTATTATTATTTATTAATGTGTTTGTGTAGGTTTCAGTGCGGGCTGATGTTGTGTTATCATTAATATTCATTAGAAGTTAGAACCATATCAACCTAAATCCACGTAATACTTATTTGTTTTAAAATTAAGTAAAATATATCTCGACGAAAGAATTGATAATAATTTCTTATCTATAAAGAAGAACCCACTTAAGTACCTAATCCTGGTAGTTCAAAATTAAATTATTGATTTCAATGAAAATTATACATTAGTCAGGTTAATTATAATTATTATAGAAAACCGACAAGGCGCAGTATCGAATTAATGAAACACACAAACGCCAATCACTTAGTGGAGACATGAACCATAAGTAATTTACTTACAGTTACTACCCTAACATTTTTAAAATGAACTTTAGAATTAAAACTTCAAAAGAGAACAAATAAAAAACAACAGCGAGATCACAATTACCTACTAACACTTTTGTTATTTCCCGAAAGTTATAACCTCCCATTCTTGTTGGTAGTATCTGTTACTAGATACAACAATATTTTAGGTTTAACCCTAATTTAAACTCTTGATGTAAGTTAATAAAGTTGATGTAAGTATACTCGTATAACTATTCACTGTGAAAGTAAAGTTCTTGAACAATCTTAGAACTTTTCAATTGTAGCCAGAACTTTTTCTTCATCTTTTATTTTCTATGTCAATTTTACTCTATGCAGAAAAGAATATGAATGAAACTAAAAAAAAAAACAATATTTTAGAACAAGTTCCATATGTACAAATCTGTATAGCCTAGATCATTATTAGATCAAATCGTTCGTAATAAGACGGGTTGAAATTAATTTAAAACATGTCCAAGCAATATTATACGGACCACTTCATTTCATCGCCGGTTTAATTAAAAACGAGTGCCCGCTCCCCTCCCCCCGCCGGGTTGTTACCCCTCACCCTCGGGTGTCTCGCTCCGCTTATATTTAGATAATTGTACAATCATCTAAATTAATGAGTCCTCTCGTCCGGTCCTAGCCTCTATTGTATTATGTTTGTACCGGCCAGACGACGGATACACGGTGACAATTTTAATTTAAAAATTCTAATTAATTCATTCGTTTTGTGCCCCGGCTTTCGGCTCGCCAAATATTTTTTTCGGGGCTGTAATACTCTCGGGCTTACGGCTTGTTTAGTTTAGCTCATAAAAGGCCTCCCGAAGAATTTAATAAATAAAGAAGATTAAAAAGATTTATTATGATTATGACATAATTCTGAGTCGTAATTCCTTATTCAATTATGGTCGAATAAGATGAGTGTCTTCAGATTGAAATTGATTTTATAAATCGCATACAGCTTTCTCAAAGCTCGGTGCATAAAGGAGTGCAATATTGTTCATAACTGGCAGTTGGCGACAGTGATAGAGCTCAACGCAATTAAAAGTTTCCCAACGTGCGTGGCCGCGGCGGGCGCCCCGCGCCGGCCCGCGCGAATACCCACCTTAATTTATGCCAGCGATAAGCTCGAGTTATGAGAGTCAATTAATTACTTATTTCAAATAAGATTCCCATTAAGATTGAGCTAAAATTTTAATAAGAATATTAAAACTGTCTTTGTGAAAGTCGGCCGTTTGCGATACTAATTGCGGTGTCGTAAAATTATTGGGGACTTTACTGTGAGAGGATTGTGTGATATGCTTCGCGGTGGCTGTGTATTAATCGAATTAACAGTGCATCCGTCATCCGATGCCCTCGCCAAATTAAATGCAGCAGGCAACCGAAGGACGGCGGATGGAGTGGGTCGGAGCACCCCGGAAGGCCCCAGGCGATCTGTCTAATGAACCCGCCTCACCCCGCAGCCTGATTTATTAACGAATTAAACGCATTCTGCTGCACCCTACATGCAAATACATGGCGTACTGTTGGATTAGATAATATTATGTTGATAGCAATATTGCTAAAATTGCCATTAAAAGCAAGAAAAGGCAGTATCACCATGGCCTATAAAACTGTAAAAGTCATAATATTTTAGGAGGAGAAAATTAGTAAACGTTGACATACTGTAAAGTACTCTTAAAATTTAAGAGATTTAAAAAATAAATACAGAAAGACAATGTTTCACTTGGCATGAACATTACCGTGCACAATATAACCGGGCCCACCACTTTGACACTCAGAGTACAGTTGGGCCTTTATATTTAAATATAACTCGCTCGCTATGCAAATATAGCTAGAAATAAAGAAAGAACTTCACTTGAAAATAATTTCAAGTGAATATAAGATCATGAATTTTACTCGATAATTTTAACACAAATATTACAAGAATGATAAAACGTTTCTTAGTATTGAAAAACATTGGACACACATGATAGAAAAAGTTCAGCACTATGAAGGCGTGATGTCATCTGCCATGTTAGGAAGACTAGCATACTGCTGTCATCACGTTTATTGAATTATTTGTATCAAATAAACTAATTTATGTTATTATTTTGTGACCAAATTTCATTATACTCTTTTAGAACCATATTCCATTTATTTGCACTTTGTAATGAGTAAATAGTCAATGCAAAATCAACTCGGGCATCGTCCCCTATTCTTCCAAAGTTTTGCAAAACAATCATGTAATGCACCCGTCAACTTCATGGCCCTTAAGCGATAGAGCTCATTTTACAAATGAAGATGCTGTTTAGTATGTACGTACATTGTATATACATTCATACCCCAAACCCAGACGCTATTCTAAAATGCAAAGAACGACAGGTGTACGTTCCCATGTTCCTGTTATAAAAGCCTTTTATTTGTTGGAAGATATTCAAATACCATAAATGAGAGTTGATTGTGAAGATAAGAGGATTAGGTACTCAGTGTCGATGACATTAAAATTGGTGGTTTTATTATTATTTCAGACTTCGTCGCATACAATTTCTAACATTTAACAGTTATTTTATCTATAAACAACCATAGTGCGAAGCCGAAGGACCTACTCATATTATTGTCGCATCCATTATTCAGTATCCGGTCGGTAAGGGATCGCTAGCATCGTACTAAATTATTAAACACGCGTTATAAACATACCACCCAAACTCATCTTCGTGCTGTCTACCCTGTGTTCCTGATGGGGGATTCATCGGCGATCGGAGACTTTTGCCAACTTTCTAGAAACTTTGAAAACTTCATCCTTTCAGTATGATAATGATCCGTTTAGATACAGATTATGGATTTTTGATATGCTGTTTTGAAGCAGATATAACGAAATATTATAGTCGTCTGCCGGAGACAAAGTTACGTAAATTTCTCTGGTATTATTTTTAGGTGAAGGCAAAAGTTCGATGTGACGATCAGGAATCATGACATCAGAAACGTGATTTGATGTGATTAGTTATTCTAATTATTATCTCTGACTCGCTTTCCGAAGAGTCAGGATGAGAATGTATTGCACAATATTGAGTATTTTTACTTAAGCCAAATCAAGTACCTAAAATTATGTAAAAATTGGCCATTAGCCCTAAATAAATACTAAGAATTTCTTGATGAAAGTTACTGCTATACAAGATTAATAATGCAATGCATACATGGATAAATTAATGAAAAACAACATATGGTTAGGTGTCACTAGGTTAAATACTATTTGACTTTGTTCGCGGAGCTTAGACGTTTCCGTTCGGATTTAGACTAGGATATTATAATAAAATCAGATTTTAGTAAACTGAGAGTATAATCTGCGGTTCTGTTGAAGGCTAAGTATTCTCATTGAGGCAGTAGGCTCAAAGAAACACCTGCTTTGATATCGCGCATGCCCTCTCCCCAGTCCGTAAGTCCACATTGGCTAAACCGGTTTCGATTACAGGTTATAACTGCCTACTATACATTTGGCGGAAACGAAACTCCACGTCTGCTGTTGTGCATATTCCTACACAATGTACAAAAACTGTTTCGGAAGATTTTTGGTTCATTCCTTTTTTATTGATCTTAGGGCATCAGAACTATTGAGAACCTATGATGCACTTCTATAACGTTGGTCCTCTTCTTTGCGAATTTTATATTTAGGTTTAACTATTGGTGTCTCTGTTATACTAATATATATATTGGCAGTTTCATTCGTTTTTATTGGATGTTGTGGACTGTCGTATTTAATTGCAACCTTTGAAACATGATCTCCATTAATTCTCTTGCAAATAATTTTCATAGTGTCTCGTCACATAATATCTGATCCCAAAGCATATTTATTTTAGAATCTTCCACCTTCCTACATACTTTGTTTGCACGTAAATCATCAATCACTTAATATTGAATTTCATGACTAACACACGGTTTAGAAGCGAGCTACCAAACGGTGATCAGTTGATCACCCAATATTTTTCCTAACGTTTATTTACAGAACGATAATGGTAGTTATAATATGTAAGGAGTAATTCTAAGAAGCAAGTATTCAATCACTAAACAAAAATAAACAAAGTCGTCACCGCTTATGTGTCTTGTGGGGAGACAGGCCCGTCCGAAAGTAGCGAATGCTTAAACAATGTTCAAACTATCAACGTTTAACCTTCTTAATAAAACTAGTGTTTTGTATTGATTTCTTATGATGATGAGTTTTTTTTATCAAACGATATATGGCGTGGAGGTCAGTATACCTACACTTCACTCCAGAGGTCGTGAGTTCGATTCCCACACAGGACAAATCTTTGTTTGCATGAACATGAATATTTGTTCTGGTCTGGGTGTTTTCTTATGTATATTAAGTATGTATTTACAAAAAAAGAGTATGTAAGTAAGTTTATCCGTTGTTTAGTATCCAAAACACCAGTTCTTAATGATACTTATTTTGGAACTAAATAATTGGTGTAATTGTCAGAAAATACATATTAATTTTTTATAGACCAGGTTATATTCGCTGTAGTACTCGTGCTACTAAATTTTACACGTGTTATTTTAATTTCTAATTTATGGTATGATTCCTCTTTTAGTTTTAGCGCAGTGCCTACTGGCATTTCGTTAAATGGGAATGCTCTTAGTATAAGAAAGCCTGTCATACATTAAACAGTTCATTTTTCTAAAACACTTCAAAGTGAATTTAAGATAAGGAAAAATTGAGAAACAGAAACAATAAAATGACAGAAATTTTGAAATTAAAAGACGAACAATAGGGTGGCTATGGCAATAGTACCATAATAATGACCATAATTTGTTGACCACAAACAGCGTCAGCATAATAGTCGTTTTGATGTCAATGATTGAAGGTTTGAAACCATCGTTGAGAATAAAAAGGACAGAGGTAGCCGTGGCTTATGGATAGAAAGGGACAAAACATTCCTTAAATTCTCTCTGCGTGCGGCCACTCAATTTTGACAAGTCATCCTATTTGATTGTGAAGAGAATTCTGTGTTGTAATTGGTACTAATTATTGTTTTGAGAGCTGTCTCTTATATAGCTGTATAATGCCCTTGTTTTTACCTCCACCGGAGCTGTTATGGGTGAATGATAGTGAATTTCTCTTAAGTTATTTTATTTCACGTTACTTTCATGTGAAAATCTTTTCTAATAGTCAGTCATTTTCGATAATAACATTACGGTTCTTTTTAAAATAATTAAAAAGCTTTCATTTCTTTTTTATCGAGTTTTAAGTTGTTTATCGAGAAATCACTGTAAAATTTTATGGTACCTACCTAATTCAATAAAATAATCATAGGATTTTTTTTATCTTTTAAATAATGGCTTGGTGCGTTTGGCACATTTAGCCAGTGTCATGTTAGTGATATATTTATAATATATAAATCATAGTAAATGAGAATGAATGGTAAAAAATATGATAAATGGTAAATGAGATACTCTCCTTTACGCTTCACTTTCCCGCGAAGAAGTCAGAATTGTTATTCAGAAAGCCTGTGAAAAAGTTTGATCAACTTGTAAACTTATTTAAGAATAAATAAAGAAGTATGTAGGTCCTGTATCTAACATATATGAAATTAAAAAGCTTTCAGGTAAATATTTTCATTTTTTTTATAATATGATTTTACTGTTAAACAGTAATATCATTTTTAATGTAAATTCTATCGTTTCTATAAACTATGTACGTCTAAAAACGGAGTCGGTTTTATGGCGAACGAAAGTTAGACCCAGTTTATTGCACCGACCAACGCTGAACTGGTTCAGTGATAAAATACTGCGATTGCACACGTAGTATTGTTGTGGAAGTTGGAATTAATAGCTATCCTTAGCTAATACCGGCAATAAGCCGCCAGAGACGGGCCATATTTCAACCGTCGCTATGGCAACGCGCGCCAAACAACACCCACAGAAAACAACCGACTATCGCAATTCATTACGGCTCGACTCGTTATAATTAAATGCTATCTTAGTTAAACCTAGGTTATCCAAAAAAAATTAAGCAAGTTATAAGAAGACAAGAAAAAATCGTAAGGTTGAATTCAATTAAACAGTGTGAGTATGTTTATTCAGCTTCACTCATTGTGACAGTGACATCGGTTTATGTGTTGAGTTTAGGTAGGTAATTAATATTATTGTCTAAAAATACTGTCTGCCGTGTCATTCCACAGCTCAAAATATTGGCGCATTGGATTGAAATTGGGCTTGATACAATTACATAAGAAACTCGTAGCTTTTTTAAAATAGGTATGAGCATACTAACGTCGAGCACTTCTGAGCTTCGAAAAGCACGCTAAGCCGTTGGTCCCGGTTATTACTACATTTGTGGTAGACGTTAAGCTAAGTCATAAGCCCTATTGGATGACTCGGTATTTAATTTTCCAGGTCATCATCATCACTACACACGTGCCTCCGCCAATCCGCACTCCGTTTGCCTGGTGGAGTATGATCTGAGTCAAAGTCTTAGTTAAGGAAAAGAGATCGTTGATGAGAGGTCTATTGAAAAGAACACCAAGCTATTGGTCCCGGTTATCACTGATTTGTGGGAGTTTTTAAGCTAAGTCAGAAGTCCTATTGGACGACTTAGAAAATTCCACAACACACACCAGCCATGCCGCACTCGGTTCGCGTGATGGAGATGGACCTGAATCAATCTCACCTGAGTTGAGGAGAAAAGCTCTTATGATGATTATGTCTGTTGTGACGTAGGCATCCTGCCATCAGAAATCCTAAGGCAGGCTAAGAACAAATAATTCATAAAATTTCAGCGCAAAAACAGAACTTTGTCTTCTCTCACTTCATACAGTTATCTACAAAAACTTTTG
Source organism: Musotima nitidalis (assembly GCA_949126915.1). Lineage (NCBI taxonomy): Eukaryota > Metazoa > Arthropoda > Insecta > Lepidoptera > Crambidae > Musotima > Musotima nitidalis. The sequence goes on along the minus strand of OX421415.1, from coordinate 6,734,323 downwards.
AAAAAAACTTTACATTGTAATTTAATTATCATAACAAATTTCACAACTTAATTGTTAGATCACAATGCCTAATACAAGCTCAATACAGCGTAGTTTAGTTAATAAAGCTGACAATAACGGTAGTCTAGAACACGACTCGTAGCAAGCAGAATATCAGTATCATAACTTGACTTAAGAACAATTTTTTACTTCAATATTTTAAATCAGCATGAAATGAACATAGGCCTTCCAAATACACATCACATCTCAGTGGGGCCAGTGCCCATTATCACCTTGCTGGGCAGGCACCGGATCATCATAAATAATCGCAACTTAACTGTTGGATCACAATGCCTATTACAAGTTCAATCTTAATACATCACCGTTTAGTTTATAAAGCTGACAATAACGTAAGTCTAGACCACGGCTCGTGACAAGCAGCATATCAGAATCATAACTTGACTTAAGAACAATTTGTTGCTTCATTATCAAGGCGTCCGGAGCGCGCAGAATCTAAGTAGATAACAATCAGTAAAGGCTTGTTCGAGACACGAAATTAATTAAAACAAGTTTGTTCGCGGATCCTATGCGGGTAACAAAGCAGTGCTGACTCACTGGGTAATTACCCACGCAGACTGGAGCGTCAGACTAGCGTTATATCTTGAGAGTCGTTAGTGACGCGATATTGTGTCCAAAAACTGTTGTTTGATATTTGCTAATCGCATCGCAACTTTTTTCACATCAAATCTTTATTTGCTTAAGTACTAAGGGCAGTTGCATGTGTGTTACAATTCTACTAGGTACAGTCAGCGTGATATAGTTGGTAACAGCCAAGGTGTGGCATATTGAAGTTTTTTTTCTTTTTAACCATTAAGTTTTAGGGCAATAAGTTGGATATGCTATTTATATTATTAAATAGGAGATAGTTGTGTAATTAAGGATTTACCGAGGATTTAGGATATATAACGAGTAACGTTTAATAATTATTTTGTATGTAATTGAGTAACTTATTTTGTACCAGATACCACAAAGTTACCTATTATTTCTAAATTTTTAGACAATATACACAGATACATCAAGGCTCAAAATAAGCAGAGCTTCTATTATGTGTGAATATCGAACCGACGACCACTTCTGACCTGGAGATCTAAAGCATTTGTTAAGTAACGGACCGGGTACACCGTTGTATATTTTGGGACTAATAAGTAACGTTTACTAAAATCAATTGTTTCTTCTTATTTTAATGTTATCTAAATTTATAAAAAATACTAAGATGAAGGATTCCTTTGCGTTGCGATTTATAACTCATTATTGTCGTAATACATGATATCCTTATTTAAGTGTTTCTATACCAGTTGTTTGACATTTAGTAATGATAATATTTTTCAATCGTTTCAGTAATATTGCGAGTTTTTGCTGTAACTAATAATAAATGGCGGCTTTCTAACTTCATTTAAGTGATATGAAACTCAATTACCTATAATCAATTGATAATTAACTAGTTTGATTGAATAATCACTGGATAAGTTTTTATAAAATGTAGGAGTAATTGGTAAAAACTTATTGAGTGTTGTGCAATTATTTGCATATTACCAAAATTTTGAGACTTGTAAATAATAATAGGTATGACATATTAACTTCATCACGTTGTCGAATAATAATGAGTTTATGAGTCATAAAAGTCAAATATAGGTTAAAGATATGCCACGGCCCGATTGGCACAAAATAAGCGATGTAAGAGTCCATCATCCATCCATACCATCATTTTTGGAGCCCAAGCCAACTTCACCTGCAAGAGGTAAACGGATGAGGCTCTGGCAAACAGAAGTTCCCGGTAAGCAGCTGCAGCTGACCAACAACACAATTGGCGAGTGGGTGTACAATATGCCTCTGCCTACCACTTCGAAGAAACAGGCGTGATTTTATGTATGTAAAAGTTTTACTTACAGGTAATGTCGACGTAAAGCAGCAATAGCTCTGCTATCAGAAATAATCACAGGCATAGTTTTCAGAGTTCTGTTCCTGCAGGGGTGACTGATTGTGTAGCATTTGATATCAAGCCCTTGCGTACATCGGAAGCTACACTAAGCCTAGGGTCTACGGCTGGTGGTTAAAGGCGTCTTGAACTTCTCAACAGCAGGACGCTACCGCCAGATTTGCGAAGGCATTGAGTCCGAAAGATAGAATAGAATGAGTCAACGTAAATAAACTAAAGCTAACTTGACATCATCGCTTCAAAAAGATTAAAAAGATCGTCAATGCGTTAACTTTTGCATAATAAGCGATACCAGAAAAGGATTAGAAAAAATCCTCGCGCTATGGCAATTTGAGATTGTCGATTTTCTTTTGTAAGCTTCTCCTTAATGAATATTGCGGTGATCGCGCCTTGTCATCGGGAATTTTAATTATATTCAGTGATTAATTATGTGTAAAGGAGTAAAGACGGCGAGGGAGCGATGCCTGATTGATGACGCCAACTTCTCAGTTTCTCCTCCCAAGGCATTGTCTTCTTTAATTGTCACATTTAGCGTTATATTTTGTTTCATTGTTCTTAGCATAGTGGTTGGTGTAATTTGATTTATTTCCAAGACTGAGTCATTGTTGTTATTAATTTTAATAACACCTAATATTATGCCCTCCATTGTAACTTTTGCCTTTGTGCTGATTCATTCGACGTGTATGCCTAATGTCTGACGTTGTAGAACGTGCGACTCGCACGTTTTATACAACATTTTACGTATTTTACAAGTTTCGAGAATATTTCACGAGCTGAGCCTGTATTGGGGCCGTTTGAATTGCTAAGTCGGTATTAGCGGAAAATTAAGGATGATATACGATCTGAAATCTAAACTATATTTATAATGATAAATGGCACTGCACATTCCGAAACTTGTCATTTTGCCCATAGGATTTTCCGTTTCGCTGATCAGTATTATCAATATTTAATTATAAACTTTCAAACCAGTTTCATCCAGATTTTTTGACAAACTTTTTGTTCTGTCTCAGTTGTTTAGCCTTTCGTCACTTTCTTTAATTTTCATATACATCATTAAAGTTCATGAGGCCGTAAACACTCTAGGGTTATGTTTTATGGCATCAAAACTATAAGTAACAACGTATTTGACTTAAACTTCGCCATGAACGTCAACCACAGGAAAGAACAGGGCCTCGCTATCGTCATTATTCTATGTAGGTAATGCGACAAGAATCGTTCAGTTCTGTAGAATGATGTTCAATCGTAACAAGGGCGACTATTCTGCATCTCACATCGTCTCATCTTCACTTGGACATTACGAAATTACATAAGCACAATCTACTATTCTACGTCATTTTGCCTATTGAATGGCTAAAAAATATACTTTAGATGTACTATTTTCATTAAATTATATGTATCCTACATTTAAATTATTATGGTTATAATAATATAATCTATTTGTTTGAGTTGTTGTGCGTTAAATATAATAATACTCAGAGTCGACGCAGTCTATCTGCATCAAAATGTGCAAAAATTTTCACTTAGTGATTATCAATGAATTAATTGCCTATTTAATAATAACTATACACTTTTTGACACTATTGCAGCAATTAATATTTCAACAATAAAAAAAGCACAGTTTTCTTAAATTTAATCATGCTATTGTCTAATTTAATTGTATCAGATTAGTTGACTCCTTTAGTGGTGGTGGTGGATAATCTAGGTAAATAGATTTGTAGATGATCTACGTAATGAATTCATACACCCGTATAGATGAGAACACAGTCGAGTGTGCGATACAGAATAAGTTGATGTGTGAGGTGCGGCTTATCTCAGCTAAGAGAAGCACAATGAGCGTCTGTCTGAGGCGACGACAGACCATAGCCATGGCCTACTGACGGGAACGTTATACACTTTTTTATTATTTATACGTAAATAAATTTAGAAAAATGTTAAAATAGTTTTGGTTGCAAAGAAAAAGAAAGAATTTTAAAGGATTCGGTTCTTAGTTAATTTAATGGTAAATTGATTAAAACGCAAATTTTAGGACTTTTAAATATTATCGAAAATATTGTTAAAAAACCTATCGAAAATATAGGATAGTCGTTATTGCCGAAAGTGTAAAGACTAAAATGAACAAAGCTAAGTTGTAACATATCCAAGACAAACGATAGAGGATGGAAAACAAACCTCATCCACTCGCAGTTAATCAAATTCGGATTACTCATATCCCAGCCCGATGGCCGCATAGAAATTCCAAATGCCTGGATATCGGCGGAATAAATCGGACCAGCACTGTCGGAATGTAAATAGATTGTGCTCGCAGCGTCATATATTATTAAACAAGCGATTACCCCCTAAATTTAGATCTGCATAGATACCGGCTGGCCGGGTATCGTTCCGAGCGTTTCCTGCAAAATCCGTCAGATCTGATCAAATTATGCGCATCCATTTACTAAAGTAATTTGTATTTCTATATTACCTTAACTCGTTTGTTTTTGATAAATTTTATATGCTTATTATAAGAATTTCTCAGAGGTTTTGTTTTAACTTAACTTACAGTTGGCTGCTCGCATCGCGTAAACAAGACTGGATAATAAAATGTTATTACGGGATAGTGTATGTTCGACTCGAACTAATCTTTAAATTTACTATAACAACGGTTTATTTAACATCAACTTCTTTTTCATATAAGAGATAAGTATGAATTTGTAGCATATATACGTTACATTCATAAATAGAAAAAATCACAAAATGCCTATGCTCAGTTACTGCCAGTCAGCTTATAAGTACTACAGTATCGGGATGCCGTGACGCTGCCGTCCACTACTAAACAGAGCAGGCCTCCTTCATTGTACGTCTTAAGAACAAGGAATTCGTCACATCCTTCCCATTCAAGGAGAATACTTTATATTTTTATAAAATGTAAATCTTACCATTTTGATATTTTTTTTATCAAATCTGTTGTAACATCGTTACATTAATCTAATATTTTGTCCCCGGCTAGTAGTCACGAATAATACCTAGTTACAGTTTACCTTTGCATGATTTACTATAAACACTCAATATGAACTAATAATCTAAAATAAGCTTTACCACATCATCTTAAGGTTATGAATCAAAGCAACTTGAGCATTAGAAAAACAGATTGTCAAGACAGTGATTGAAATATGTTCGTAAACGTCGTTTAAGAACGGTGCTGGGAGCAAAAACGTTAGAATTTATCTGCACGCAAGGATGGCCGCAATGTTACTCTTTTACACGATAGATTGATGATGGTCGCGGCGAGCCAAGGCGAATATGATGCTTTAGCTGGAACATTGTAAGTGCGAGTCCTCTTTTAAAGGATGCCTTGGTAGCTATGATGCAGTTACAAGGTATTCCGGTCGATGTTCCTATTTTCCCCTGCGAACAATAATTCGCAAACCGCAAATCTCTGATAATATTCCCATTGATGATAAGTCCTTTTAGAAAGGACGCCTTGGTAGCTAGGATGTAGTTGCAAGGTATTCATTACACTAGAACTAGATATTCCAATTTGCAGGTCACTAGTAGCAGTAGTAGCTTAGACAAATCACTATAAAAATCTTATCATTTTATTGTTTTGTAATAAGACCTCTAGTGTCTAGTGTATGATGTGATACTCTTTAAGAGAAGACGCTTTAGTAGTTATGACCGCAGTGCCAGACATTCCGCCATATGTTTAAATCTGAAACACGTGGTAGCTAGACAAATCACTGCGTCTAATTTGCGAGGACGAGCTTAGTTTAAACACATATTTTTCTTAATCTGTAATGAATATGGATAAGCTTATCACATACGAGTAGGTGAGCGTCTAGTTCGACTCAACTTAAAAAAAATGGGTTCCCATAAATAACTGTTATCTTATCTCCAATCCAGGATATTTGCACGCCGATAAAGCTTGGTCCTAACTTGACGTATTGCAAGTGTTCCATTCCACTTGTAACTCACTGAACCGATGTAAAAACAATTCTGATGCAAAACGTGGGAAAAGAAACACACGTACTTAATATAATTATATTCGTCCATTATACTGTTAATAGAGCCAGCACTTTTGACACTATTACTAATAGCGAACTTATAAATATGAGTGTGCGATAAAAATCAGCATATTGCTTCACACGATTTCAATGTAGATGCAATAAAAACATTTGGGTTCCCTGCCGGGGGGGCGCCAAATTGGCAACGGTTCTGTTCGAGAGGGTTTCACCGTACGTTAAATACGCAATTTTGAGTCCCATACAATCAGCGAAATGAGCTCGCTATCGATGAAATCAATTATGGTATTTAGGCAGGTTCACTGGGTCACCGTGATTTAACCTTTTAAGTCACGGGTGTGATATGGGATAACAGTGCTTGAATTACAATTAACTATTAACAAAAAGACACTATTGAAATTTTACTGTTTCTAAGTAAGTCGTGAGCTCTTACATACGAACAGCAGTTTGCTGTCGACAAATGAAACTGCAGTCAACTTTAGGAGGTGGCGCCTAGCTGTCGACGCGTTGGCGGCTGTCGCTGGCTGATGGCAACAGCTAGCTGCGACTGCAGTCCCCGTCACCTCTGCTGTGGTCAAAGTGCTAATCGTGTGTAAGAGCTCTTATAGATTAAAAAAAGTGCAGCTGTCTAAGTTCATAAATTTTTTGAGAGCAAACAACTCGAAGAAAATTGTATAAATTTATTTTAAAACTGGAAAGCAACCAATGGGACTTCACGACAAAGATATATTACTAAAAGTAACACTGGTTCAATTTTGACAAAGCGGTGGCCAATGAAAATTCTGTTACAAATTTTTGTTTTTAATTATCTGAAACATTTAATATCGTCATGTTCCACGCGTTCACTCGAAAATCCATGTGACCATTCTTTTGAATAGTAAAATTAGCATTTTACAAATTGAGGCGTAAACTTTATCTTTTAAAGTGTTTCTCATTTTAAAAACGACCTGCCTACCTATCCTACATACACACATACAATTACACAAAGTAGTTATTGTTCTTTGTGGCGTTAAATGCGTTTCCGTGCGAGTGTTATCAAGTACCCACAATCTTTGAGCAGACTCCCGTAGCACACGATTACTTAAACAGAGTTTACGGATCGGTTCGCCTGTAAAAATGACGAGGAAACGTGTAACTATTAAGTTGCCTTTTGTTTTTGATTCTGGCTTTAAAATAAGCGTATCTAGGGTTGTCTCGGGGCATTCTTACTTTTTTTTGTGAAACATAATTATCGATAATTTTTCGGTTTTAAATTGCAGTTCAGCACTCTATTTTGATCTCGACGTACTATGACTTCACAGTGATTTGTGGTCACGGGGAGACTGGGGTCACATATGTCTCATTAAAAAAAGTTACAAATTTAAAAAAACCGACGATAAAACATTAATAATATTAAAAACGTTTGTATACACACAAAAGGAGCTTGTGACGCCCGTAACGTCAAATGACCGACAAATAATACTTTATCTGTAGTGCCAGGGACCTAGTACCATTAACGAGTTATTGAGCTTTATCAAAGCAGTTGTAAAAATAATATAATGGGGTATTTTCGTACCATAACAGTAAGTATTCTATATGAATAATCCGTACAATGAGTTAAGTGAGTGAACGGGGCAAAATTAACGTTGTTGCCCGTTGTCGTCAGTCGTCTTAGACTTGCTACTCGTTAAACCGTTTCGACACGTATGAAGTTTTAACGAGGCTGCCTCAAGCTTTCTCATAGTTATTTTTGCTGTATATATATCATATTTCTATTTAATGTTATTCGTATTTTCATAGCACGATTCCTTAGCAAGGACTTCAAAGAGTGTTAGAATGTTTTAAAATTATTTGTTCGAAATTAGATAATACTGTCCAACTAGCTATTCATTTACCCAGGTGGTTTAATGGCAACTAAATTATTCTTTGGGTTTAAGAAAGTTGAGCTAATGATATAGAATTTAATCCTTATCTCAAATTGGTTTATAATTATGGTCTGTTAAAATCTCTATTATATTGTTTTCTTTGCGGATATTAATTTGCAATTTATTGTTTCAACCCCATTGTTTATCCCCATGGTTACAAATATTTTACAATGGGTCTAGTGGAGTGGTTACTGAGATGACAGGTATAACTTTTCTAATCTAAAACTATAGGCATAGGCACTAATACATTAATCATTGCACACGTTTCAATTTACGAGCTAATCATACTGATTTCCATAAAGAAGATTGTCGAAATGTAACAGCTGCTCACGACCCCATCTTGTAGTGAGTGAAACCCAAAACCAACCAAAGATCGCGATTCTGTGTGAATCTCAGCATGAATGATTATTTTTTTTAGTGACGGTAAGTACTTGTAAAAAATTGTAACTTATTGTTGTATATTCATTGAAATGTAAGTAAACCGACTTAATTATATTTTAGAAATTGAAAATAAAAGTAACACAAATCAATGTCAAAAAAGAAACTGAACGTTTAATTTTGTAATATATCATTATTTTATCGTAATATGTAAATAACTTGAATTATAAAATTAACACTGGCAAATACTGCAATCTAGTGATTCCATGCCCAGAAGAATAAAAATACATAGAATATCACGGGCGGACACAATTTGGTGAATAAGACATAAATTACAAGTAAGTAATTGTAAATCGCTTTAACTATAATTATTATTAGCGTCGTGTAGTGGTAGGGGAGGCAGCTGGGGCCGGCGCCCCGCAGTCTCGCTCGTTAACTACACTAAATAAATTATTTTATCTGTCAATTTACCCCAATCTACCCTATTGTAGAATCATTGGACACTTGTGGGTAGACTGGAATACCGTCAAGGGGACTTATTCTTTTAGTTAGCTAATGACGTTTTTTGCGCGATATTTTTTAAGTTCATTTGTTGACTTATGTTAATAGGGTAGTTTCTTGTGTGAATAGAATCTCAAACGTTCCTGTTAAAGAAGGTAAAATATTGGTTAGTCTATGTAGTAAGAAAATTAGATTGGCTTGTCTTATTAAGAAACCAAAAACCTGTCTATTACATATTTCTATAATAAATTCAAAAAGCTCTCGTGCTTAATGTTAAAAATTAATTTCCAAATAATAGGTAGTAGTTTATTTTTAATTGTATATCTGCACTTTATTACTTAATGTCTTGCTTATAATATAAGTCCAATAGTATGCTATTCTTACTCTATGTTACGTAACTCTTTAATTATAACTTTCCATCTTATCTTGGTGACCAATATTATCGGAAATCAAAATTATGGTTTATTACTACTTTTTAGAACTGCGCTCTAGCGCTAGTTTTTTTTTTAAATAATGGCTTTGTGCTGTTTTCATATTAAGCCAGTGTCAAGTAAGAGATAATGTTAATAACATATAAATTATAGTAAATAAAAATGAGTGGTGATAAAGATGATAAATGATGAATCAGATGCCCTCCCACTAAACCCCTTGAGTCCTCAGTAAAGAAGTGAGACTATACTGAGATCTCATATGGACTTCTTGAAAGAATTTGAAAAGTGATGCACTGTTTTGTTTCATTTACCAACACTCATGTACGTTCACAAACACTTAACGGTCAATAATCGTTAATCGGTCAAAATGTTCGAAATATCACAAATTTTAGAAAATAAAACAAAACTACAGTCATGCATGACGCTTCACTTTCCCGCCAAGAAGTCCTAGAGCTAGTTACAGAAGCAAACAGATGAATTGTCAAGTTTACGGTACGTTCATTAGGCGGAAAACTTTTGATATAATTTTTTGCACACTAAATGGAGTTGTAATTTGTAAAGAAATAATCTTGGTGCCCAATAAAATTTAAAATCTTTATGTTTTATGCTTCATATTGAACAGTGATACTAGCGCTAGTTACAGTAAAAAACCGATGCATTATCAAGTTAACGGTACGTTCACCAGGTGGAACCATTAAACAACGGTGATAAAGGGAATCTTTCATTTGAGTGAAAAACCATGTTCATTTTAATTTATAAAATTATAAAACGCCATAGTGAAAGCCGTGTGTCGATGATTCCGTACAATTTACTTTGTTTGTTTGTAACCTTTAAGGTTTTGTTCTTATTCAATTAGTTCTTGGCCCTGGACAGGTATTGGTTCCCCGTCTAACTCAAGACACACATACAGCTGTTGTTTAATTATTTGTTGTTAAGGTAAGTTGTTTTGGGTTTCTACCGAACAATAACTATTTCACATGTCTAATTTTATTCAGCATTTCAGCCCTACTAGTTGAAGAGAGAGTTTAAGACTCCTCTCACAAACCAAGGTGTATGATATTGAGGAGGCGGAGACCACACGGACCCAGTGTATATACATCAAATGTGGAATGCATGATTATATTATTTGTTGCCATTATTTAGTTCCAAGATAAGTATCACTAAGAACTTGTGTTATGGATACTAAAGAACGGATAAACATACTTAAATACTTTTTTTTTTGTAAAAACATACTTAATATACATAGAAAGACACCCAGACCAGAACAAATATTCATGTTCATGCACACAAAGATTTGTCCTGTGTGGGAATCGAACCCACAACCTCTGGAGTGAAGTGCAGGTATACTGACCTCCACGCCATATCGGTCGTCAAATCCCATTATAGTTTGATTTACTGCGAAAAAGTAAGCATACATTTTTTTGCATATAACATTTGCTACAACTGTATGTGAATTATGAGCCATTAGAACAGTTAACTTTTACAAGGGAACCCCAAAATATGAGTGCGTGCGCACCGTTGCGGGCCGGGGCACGGGCCGTGTCTCCTGGCCGAACAAAGCGTTATCTTATCATTACCGGCGGTCCCCCGATGAATTACCATAACTCTCATTTCCATGCAACTACTACGTACTGCGCGTAGTTAAGGCATATGCTAGCACAGGAGGCCACCTACACATGTTATCGTATAGTACAATGAAATCAACATCGTCAAATAGATAAGTCTTCATGTTTGTTTACGCGGTTGACATGAAAAAAGTCCATAGGTATAGAAAATCTTATATTAGCCAAATGGTATTCCAACTTTTTTTTAACTTATATCAGTTCACTATACCTAACTCTTATGTTATGCACCGTTCAACCGTTTCAATTTTACAATAATACTTATATGCACTATTAGACTTTTCACTAAATTTATAAGATTTTTAACTGAATAGAAACTATTAGATTCTATCTGTAAGCTTCATGATGAAATATTGTGTCTGGGTCAAAGGCCACGTCGTCATTGCCATCAATCTTTAACTTCACGTAACAAGAATCAATTTCAAAATAACAAGTGCCACATATTGTTACCTGGTTCGTTAACTTGGCCGAGTGCAGTTCTGTGAAGTCAGTTTGCCTTAACTTAATAATTTCTCTCGTCTTTTAAGACGGGGCTGAACTGCTCATATATTCCGTCCGTAACAAAATTATGATTTGTTTGGGCGTTTCATAGAAAGTCACTATTCATAGATCTATTCTATAAGATTCAGTTCATTTAACTTTTAAGAAACATTACCAGATATTTTATCGATTAAAAAATCCTTAAACCTTCAATACTAGTCGATTTGGCACGGCTTTATTAAGCGTACGATCGGGCCACGACACATCTTATTTGTTTGAAGTCATCCTTCTGTACCGTATCGTGAAGTAAGTACTCACATTTGCTATAAGCAAAGCCACCCGCGCCGGAAAATGACGCGAATGACGGATTTTCTTCCGCTCTCCGCCTGAATATTTGGACCCGGGTTCCGCTGCGCGACAAATGAATAATTCCCTCCCTTACAGCACTTTGGCATGAATATTTCAATGTGGACTTTTGTTTTCGGGAACAAGCAATAAATAGTGCGACAATTCTAATTGTATGGAACTTGGAAATTCTTGAAGAGTTTTTAATGTGATTTGATGAAATTAATTACGAAAATTATTAGTTAAAATTAGTACGAAACAATTGCAGTTGGGATTTTTTTAACATACTTTTTAGACTGTGGTTATGATGGAGAAGTAATAAGGTAACAGATAAACATACATACCTGCACATCAGTCCTTAATTTGCTTCGAAAATTGTGCATTAGTGAAAGTAATAAATAAATAAAATATAACTCAATAGTTTTTTATGATCTAACAATATCAGCATCAAGTCATATTATTCTAAAAATCTGAGCATATCAGCCATGTGAAGTCCACTGCTGAACATTGGCGTCTCCAATAGTTTAAATTATATTGGGGATATTTGCACAAATCACAACCCTGGCGAGATAGTGATCGCAGTTAAAGCCAGTACGCAGGATGACGCCGCAACCCCTGACCTGGTAGGATTTCTCGACTCATACGACTCCCCATGAAACTAAAGGGGGTGGCACTAGTCTAGGCCGGTACCACACGGCATCTTAAGTTCAATTTTCTTTAATTCAGTTAATACAACAACAGTAAATAAACACGTAGAACATTTCATCAGCAATACGATTTAGCAATTCGCTAATGGTTCTAAAGCAACACACTTTCGCGAGCGGCTCCTCTCAGCCCGGTGTACCCTAATGTTTTAATGCGCGCTCTAATTCAGGGAGCACTGATAAAATGGGAAGTAAGTCTTAAATTACTCACTTACAGAGTAGTTATCCGAAAGAGCTTTTAAATCATTCACAAAACACTAATGGACGTGGGGTAAGGGCGCGGCGGGCGGGGAGTCCCTCGTGAGCAATGAAATGGAGATATACTACATTTCCAACATAAAGGTGTGTTAAGCCCGTTTCACATGCCACGGTTTGATTGGCCGATCAAATTTGACAGATCCGGCGGTTGAGACTATACGATTAGTGGTCGTGTGTTTACGGTGTCATATTTCAATCACAATTGTATAGAGGTTTTGTTCATTCATTCATCATTAGCCCATCTTCATACACTGCTTGAAATAGGCCTCTCCAATGGCACGCCGCTAAGCTCGATCAGTCTTGTTAAATTGACCATAATTTCAATAAAATAACGATTATATTTATTATTAACAATTAATGACATTAGATTACTATTTAAGTTCCTTCCTTTCTTCCATTGAACTATGTTGTGCCCGACAGGTTCCGTAATTGATACCAAATTATTTTTGTCACCATCTATTGTGACACTATGGAATGCAATAAAGCATTGAGTATTAAATATTAACATTATTCTATCTGTCGGCGGAAAACAGGCAGTTCAGGCAGTTCAAAATCTATGAACGTTCAATACAATTTGAGGCCCTATGCCCAGCGATGGACTCATTGTGGCTTAGATGATTATGAACGACTATTTACCTTAGTGTTACTTACTTGGACAAAATATCAGCATTTAATAACAAAAATGTGGTGACAAATAATTGCAGTGGTTTTGTAATAATAAAAGACAAATCGAGCGATTGAGACCACTAAAATTTACAGACCACAATATACTCGTACACTCGATTGGAACCACGCATACAGTGCCAATCAAATCGGTTCGTGTGGACCGGGCTTTACAACAAATATTACATTTCAATGCCGCGTTTACATTGAAATATATCTTGACTATACTTCATCAATCTAGATAAAAATATCAGAATTCCGTTTTAACACGGTTAATGTTCCATAGAGTCGTAGATAATATAAAATCATAGAAGTCTTAATAATGTTACGTAGATTTCTATGTAGAAAATGTATGAATGGTTTGGCGGGTCATTGGCATTCTTAGGCCCAAGTATTTCGCGTTATTTCTTATTTTACTTTAGGATTATCCCATTCTAATCCATAAGAGAACTTTACCTTTTGTTGTCAGTATTTTAAACTGACCAAAAATTTAACGACAACGTAGAACACTCACGAGACTCACATTATGAGAGTGAAAACCTTTTCAAATGTCAAAGTTCAACAATGAAGGTAATCTTTTTTAAATGAGAAAATTTATATTATGTTATAGTATAATAAAAACTGCAGACTAATAAATGGTTTAAAATATAATATGAAATATAAGTCTCATGAAAATATAAACGATTTTGTAAACATGTTATTATTAGTATGTAAATTGAATCGATAAAAGTAAACGGTATTGATATGTTTAAAAATAATCTAGTATCTATAATGTATTTTTACACTATAATAATAACATAAAATGAAATCGTATTAAATATAAGAAACTTATTTTAAATCGAAAATAGATTTAAACTTAAAATAACATCGATAGCGGTAAACGAATAAACAGAGATTGATTCAAGGCATTCTTTAAAATGGTTTATTTTTAATGTTCTTTCTATAGAACCGTTCGTACCGGGGTAAGTTGGAATAATAGAGGGGTCTGCTAGGGAGAGCCGAGTGCCATTATTATTGGCAATTTAATTAGATCCCCTTGCATTATTACCACTGATTCGTTTCACATCTCCATCGTCGTTCCTCGTCGGCTCATTCGAAATTACAGCTATTGGGTACATACAAGGCATAGTTACCAGCTCAATAATTGCACCGAATTCCTATTATTATAGTAATGTTTGATATTTCTCATCTACAAAACATGTTACTCATGATTCTCATGAATCATCTGTGTACGTTATTTGTATAACTAGTTAAAGTTTCGTAACGAGAACCGGCAATTACTTTTTGAGAACAAAATAATCACCGTCATTGGGATGTCGTTTGCATAGGATCGTGTGAAAAATACTTTTGTCGCCCAAAGTAATTACTGGTGATTCAGTACCACCTAAAATTCAAGTTAAGTACCATAAAATTAGTTTTCGAACACAGGAATTTGTACACTCGACTCGATCGCCGACAGGCTTCCGGCTCATCGATATTCGTAACGAATCGTCGAAATTCAATAATTATCCCGAACACGACTTCATTCATTGAGAAAAAAGGTGTATCAATAAAAAGGTGTGAATGGAGTGAGAGGAAGTGGACGGTCGTTTTTGTCGTGTTCCTCGCCGTTCACGTGGCTTTCCGATCGTGTCGTGTTGTAGATAAGATTAAAAGTGGGCAGACGGTAATCAGAGAGGGCCCGCATAGTCTAAGAGCTGTTCATACCAAAAATTATTGGTATAGAAGTGTGAGGTTTATTCATTAATGCTTGATCATAGTATTATAAACTAGAAACTGCTATAATGTAGATCGATAATTGTTAGATCAGATTGAAGTTATATATATGGAAGTAATCTTTTTTGTTTATATGACATAAATATTTCGGATAAGTAGTTACAAATAATAATAAAATAAATTGTTTCACAGTGGTAATAGTATTATTATGTAGTAATATAATATAATAGTAAGTATGTATTCCACTAAAACTACATTTCCTATAATGGTGGTTTTTGACTTAATTTTCAACTGCCAAACTCAAATCACAACAAACATTTTAAGATCCTGAAAAGGCATCACGAAAACTATCTTTTTACTGTAGTTATAGAAAAACTAAGTGCAAGAAGTTACAACTACCGTATTTACACAATATAATGCTTTAGAATATTAAACAACCATCCTCATTCTGCGAGACTTGCTTCACAAGCTGTCGGCTTTACTATAGACAGCTCTCTGCCTAGTCGAATGGTGAATGGAGAGCGATCGTTCATTCATGAGCCGGGACCGGCGTGCCTTCACGCGGCGCCCGTGTGTTGGCGACTCCCCTACTCCCATTTGCGTTTCGATCGCACCTCATTACAGCTAATAATTCGCAATTAAGTGGCGAACGTGTCGTTCCACTCGTCATTATCAGCTTGCCGTTTCGCACACTGTCATTAGTTACTATATAGACAACCGATATGGCGTGAAGTTCAGTATTCTCGCACTTTGCTCCTGGGGGATTCCCATACAGGCATATTTGTGTAAACAAATAGCTACTAATAATAATAGCTACTATGTAAATTTGTAAGTATGCCTGATACGAAAAAAGTATGAATGCATTTTTACGCGTTTCTAGCACCTGCTAGTACCTTCTAAAGCTCTGCCTAATTTAACCCTAGAAGCGCTCTGGGGAATATTCATTAAATCTTGTATCGAATTTTGTTGCTCGGATAACTGCGTCCACGTGATAGGGTATGACCTGAATCTCTCTCACCTTGATAGGAGCAGCCCCGGCTTATGAGTGGAACGTAAATAGGCCGAAATGATAACGATTAACTGTCTTTATAATGAACTTACAGCCTATAGGCTTCCTTTATTTCTATTCAAATCTCCACGAAGCATCATCTGACTGCATAGATAAAAATACTCAATAGTATTTCTGTTCTGTAAATATACTCGTACAAGATCAAAGTGACCTGTATGTTCACAAGAGAGATTACTACACTACACTAAAGAGGAATTGAAATGTAGGAAATGCTAGATTTATTTTTACGAGCGCCCTCTTATTTATTGTCTGTAGACATTCGGTGCGCCTACGCATGATGCCTCTATAAAGCGATCTCGGCCCGGAACAGAAAAATAAATATCTATTCAAGGACGCATCGAGTTAAGATCAATGAAATAACGATTTAATCGATTAGGTATTTATTTGTGTTCTTCTTATAAATATTGTGTTATAATATAAAATAGACCCGGAACAGTAAAATAAATATCGATTCAAGGACACATACTAAATACACTTACGAGAAAGATCATTGGAATTAATGATTTGAATGATACTTTTAATGTATGCATGTATTATAATATAATAATCCTATGTGTGGCTATTTAATATATACAAAATAGTCACAAGTTGAATAGAGCCAGTACAATGGTGGATTGGAAAAGAGGCTGTATGACATGCCTAATAAAGTATATCTTTAAATCAACTAGTAGATATTTTAGGTTAAAGATATTTCTTTTACCCACAAAATATTACATTAATAATAAAGTTTCCTAAGGGTTAACAGGAACTGAAAATGACGAGAATGGACATAAATTTTATACATATATAAACGACATTTTATGAAAAGTCAGGTCTATCACAACTAATAATAATATTGCAACGACACAAAAGCAATAAAAACCAATACAACAATTACTAAGATAAACTTGATAAGTCCTATAAGGCCATCATACTATCTAATCTGTACAATATAATATGTAAGTATAGTCTTTAAAATAATAATTATTTGATACCAATAATTCTGGTTCACAGATAAATGAATACAGATTACAGACTTATTTTTGTTATCTATTCTTAAGGTGTCTTCTGATCAAGGAGAGTATACATACGTACTTACATTTACGCCTGTTTCCTCGAAGGGGACGCATATTATACGTCCACACTTCGCCGATTATATAGTTGGTCCCACCTAATAGGTGGCGAGCCTATTGCCGCTTACCGGGCACTGTTATGTTCGCCGAGAAGAGTACGGCGCAAATATTTTTTCTGGAGCTGTAAAATTAACTCTAACACCATTACATATACTGAATTAACGTCTAAATATCTGTGCCATCGTCTATTTATCTTTAAAAAGAATTTTAAGCTAACTGGTATTTCTATATAGTAACATCTTTATTGTCTAATTCCATCCGGACGGGAGCTTGAGTGAGGAGGAGAGTCGAGAAGAGAAGTCAAAGAAACATGCATGGTTGTATTATATTTTAAAAATGTATATGCTTTATGTTACCTAATGAAATTTAATGGATACTTGAGTTTAATGTTTCGTCAGTAGTCTTTCTATTTCTTTGCTAAACGGAAAAGGTATTAAATGAAAATTATACTTGCATGGCAATGCGCATACTAATGATCCATTGTTGTGATTCTCGGTGAAAAAGTTTATTTAAATTTATATATCCAATACATAATAGAATTGTTTTCATTATTTATTGCCACATATGTAATTTTTTCTAACTTATGATTATGACTTATTGAATTGTGGCATATTTATATCTTATAAATATAAAAATAAAAATAACGTTTATTTCTCACCATAAATACAGAGTGCAACAATAAATAAAATGTAATGTAATTATTGTTGGTTGATATAATAAATAACTTTAGATTAAATTATTGAAGAAAAATATTACAAAGATTGATTATCTTTCATTTCTTCTCTTAGCTTTCGTCTTAAGATCCCTATTAGGAAAAAGTTAACTTTAAAAAAATCTATATCTATTTTTACTTTCAAGGCGTTATATGATCACTTCTTTTAGATAAAAGTTATCTGTCCATTCGAAGTGAAAACAGATCTAACTAGACACAATAATTCCCTGTCTTCCAGCAGTCTTCTTCCATCTAACAATAAAATAGTGAATAATATTTACGTAATCATCATCATCTCATCATATCGGCCTTATGAAGTCCACTGCTGAACATTGGCCTCCCCATAGATTATATTCTATTGGGGGTATTTGCCCATAATCACTACGCTGGGCAGGCGGGTTAGTTATCGCAGTTCAAGCCAGTATGGAATATGACGCTGCTGCCCATCATCCGGAAGAATTTCTTTTCATCGACTCTTAAGACTCCCCGTGAGAAGAGAGGGACTGGGACTATTGTACGTTCTCCGTACAACAGAAAAAAGTAGGTCAAGTATCTATCTATCAAAGAACATTTTGTTACTTTGAATCACGTAAATCACTACCCAGTTGGTATATACATATGTTGTGATATTGCGTTATAAATGATAATGTACTAAGGAAATGAGTTCTGTTAGACTAATGTTTAGTTTAAAGTATAAAAATAAACTGCCAGCACACCGCTACACTTTGATGGCATCCTTGGTCCGATATTAATTTTACGCTCATTTTCACCTCGCCCTCGGGTGCGCAAGCGCAAGATTCATTTACGTTACGGGCAGCGGAAAAAATCAGGCAAGTAACCGCTTTGAACCGGTTCACCGAAACATTAAGATCTTTGTGAAACGTGAAGTCCGTGTCACACGGTACTATTTTATTGATTGTGTTTATACCCTTATAGACTATGAAACAATATTATGTGTATAGATAATAAATTAAGCGAATAAATCATTATTTATTTCCTCTGAAGGTTATGGTTTCTCTCGGGTTGACTCGATCTGTTCAATTTAATTCTTAAAAAAAGTCTGAACTTATCTACACGATTCCATGACAAAATTAATACCTTAAACTCTGACATAATATTACTTTCAATATTAGGAAGCCAAGAGACGTATCAGAAGTGGCTATTTTAATTAGCTACAATCACTTTTCAAAATTTTAATACTAAGTAATTCCACATACGTGTTGCATAGAGTAATGACTCCTAATTAATTTCTTTTTTTTTTCTTTACAGGTAATTGCTGCTCCTTCTCTCAATTCTGGTAAACTTTGAAGAACGTGATATGAATTGTCAATATTGGCAAGCAATTATTGGAAACTTACTTGTGTTGTAATTATACTATGGCTGACCATCTTACCATCAAGTGTCACTGTTGCCAATATGTTAAATGAAAAAGTATGCTTTAGTTTAATTGGTGCCGTATAATTTCTTCTTAATTTAAAAATATAAAGGAGATCACATATTGATGATTAAGTTAATAGCAACTTAAAGATTAAAATCTTTATCTCATACCAACAAAAAAAAACTTTATCCACCACTAAGCTTATAAACTAAAACCATCAAACCTTAAAATAAACATAAATAAAGATTAAAAAACGAAAAAAATGGCCTCGTCTCAAAAGACCGTCGCGTGGTAGAGATCTCCCGGTGTCTTGAAAACGTCATAATTTTTATTAATTCCCGAAGTTGGGTTAATCGTTGTGACACTGTCGCTAGGGTTCCCAACTTTAAGGGAGTTTCTTATATCGCGCGCTTGGGCTCCTAAGGTCTTGGTAGGATCATACATCCTAATTATGGATATGAGATCAAATAGAGGATTCATATTAACTGTAATGCGTAATAAATGATATATATTAGGAAAAGGATGTTAACCGGCACAATCGATCAACGTAGAATCAATCAATCAATTGGGGAGATCTGATTTCAGCAGTGGACTTTCAATAATGATGATGGTGATGATGATGAAAAGGGCGCATGTGGAGAAATTCCGCATGGGTGATGAAATTCGCACAAACAGACAGTTAAAAAATTTCAAAAAGTATTTTACATTTTTAAAGTTGTGTGTAATTAACATAATTACGCTATTTAACATAGTTATTGTGCTGGTATTCGGGCTGTCATAAAAACAGTATTTTATTTGCTTTTTAAATAGACCAGTAAAAAGTATTAAAAGGCCATGAATTAAAAAAGACTAGTATAAAGTTTTCAACAGCGAAAATTTTACACAATACCGTTTTTAACAGTACCATATGCTTGGGAACCCTAACTGTCTCGTCTGGCGAGGGTTTGAAGGGCGCGGGGACAGGGGTGCGGTCCCTTCGGAATGCAGCCTACCTGCGCAGGAGCAGGACGCTAATCAATTTAGCTTTATTATCGCACCAATATCGTTTAATTACAACTGTTTTATTTACATAGACATTAATCGGAATTCTTTCTGTTGAATGTGATTTAATTAACTGAATATCTAAAAAAACCGAATAAAGTTTGATTAGAAAGCTTTAATGTGAAACAGTAAGTTGGTAAATTGTAATATAAAATTGGTTCATTTTGTCTTCATTTTATCTCGATATCAATGTGTATTTCCTGTTGCACGTGATATGTTGTAAGTCGCCGGTCGAAATTAGAAAGGTACATTTTCGAAAATAAATTATTATGAAGTCTGGTAAGCACTAATTAGTGTAATTAGGTATCTATAACGTAATACGATATCCGATCTAGATATAACTAGCTGTGCCCGTGAAAACTGGTTTCACATTAAAGTCGTACTGTTATCATATAGAGATTAATTACATTACCGTAATATAAACTGTCAATCAACATAGCAGAAAATTCCGTTAAAACTCGAATGAGTAAAATAACACATTTATATACTAGTAAGAATGTATACTCGATAATTTAGGTGTTAGACAAGACATTATTAAAGAGCAAACGCTTCAAAAATCGTGGCATCAATTTACAACACCCAGATTTACTCAAGAGCTGTTTGCTATGCTCTCAAATGTTTTGTGACCGGAACATTTCATTGGTCATGTTCGCGGTTTGGACGGGTGCCTAGTAGTTTTTACGATTACCTTCGCACTGTCCCACTCTTTAATAACAATACAGAAAGAGATGGGCAATAACGACGCAACGTTTTTTTATTTCCGTCTAATGAGATCCGAATACCACATTTAAGATTTAAATCCCTCGAGTTCTAATTAAGAACGGTAGAAAAAAAAGAATGTTAACATTGACACATGTCAAAAAGGTCTCGGGAAAATTTATGTTTCGAATAAAGAAATTGGTTTACAATAAGGGACCACCTGGCAATATTTATGTCTGTCACCGAGTTAAATGTCAGTCAAAGTGAACTGGAAGCCCTCCGCTTATTATTCAGTCTAACGATATAATAAAAGTTTTAATGCGCTCGTCAAAACGGCGACGAAGCGTGATACACAACTGTGCTTATGTGTTTGTATGTCCGTACACATACATACATGCCAGTATTTCGAAATGGCTTACATTTAGTTGTAATACTACGATCGGAATCCGGATAATGTTGTTATTATGCTACATACAAGTCGCTGAACCCTCACGAGCATTACTTTGTCACCTTGTATTTTTAAAGTCGTGAGTAATATGGAATTTTACGTATTTGTATGATTATCCCAAAACTATGTTTTTATATAGAAACGGAAATATTTATCTTTTATGTAGTCTTACAACATGTACCAGTTGTTCACAGTACAGTTAGAATAAATATTATCTAACCTAATGTGAGAGTTGTCGTTAATAATAAAGTAACTTTGTAACACCTTTTATTAAGAATTCATTATGCAGTAGATAGTATTTATTTTAATTCACGTTACTTCATCATCATCGTCATCACAGCCCATTAACGTCCCACTACTGAGCACGAGCCTCCTCTCACATAGGTGCGAGGGTATTGGGTCATACTCCACCACGCTGACCCAGTGCGGATTTGCGGAGGCAGGTGTATGGCGTCCTGCTGTTAGAATTTTTCAAGCCGCCCAGTAGGCCTTTAACATGGTTTAACGACTACCACATTTAGTGATAGCCGGGAACAACGGCTTAACGTGCCTTCCGAAGCACGGAAGCGCTCGATATCAAATGCCACACAAACGGTCACCCATCCAAGGACTGACCTCTGTATACTCTGCTGTACTTTGGTGATCGTTTCCGACCACCGAGCACGTTACGTACTAACAATATTTTCTTATATTATATAATTGAGAACACGGTAAGCGTAGTGTGGGACGCCCTCGAACTAGGTGGAGCGATGACATACGCGAAACGACTGACAGCTCTTGGAGAAAAAAAAATGAAAATTTAGCTCATAGGCATGCCATTGGTTGGATAGGCCTTGGTCCAGCAGTGGGCGAATGTAAGCTGATGATGATGATAGTGTTGTATTTATCTCTCCACTATTTTACATGCAACTTTATTTAGAAAATTCAACTTGTTTTGTTGAATTAATTAGGAGCCAAAGTTTTTGTCGGTTTGATGAGTGTTGGGTGTATAAAGACTTGGCATAGAAGGCTATCTCGGGGTATTAACCGCAGTTATTGTAAATTACCAAGGTACTTATACAGTTACGTCTTTTTCGTCTCGTCACGCGATGAAATATTAAAACTTAATTTTTATAACCATCTTAATCGCTTGTATTATGTTAAGACCGATAAAGCGTGAAGGTCGGTGCACTCGTTTTTCTCTTCAATATGGTCATGTGTTCGTTTTCCAGGCTATATACTATATATATTTGTCTACAAATTACAAGCTAAGCGTAATTTGAATCTAAATAGAGTTGTTTGAAATACTACCAGTACAAATAAGTTTTACAAATATATAAATAAGGTTACAAATAAGTGTGCCCTTACCACACGGCTCTAAACTCTAATCTCTAATGTAATATTTAAGGAATCTGGCAGCGGCTCACCGTTTTTGTTTTCACCAGACAGGCCATCTAACAGACGGAGACACGTTGCGCCCGCGCCGACCACGGGCGGTCCGTGCCGGAATGTGACAACGATTTAGGTCCCATATTACAAGTTCTGCTCAGTTTTAGGATTAAAGGCGCTATGTGAAATGCCACATCTTATCATATGTTAGAACATTATGAATACTTACTTTTGTAGCTATTTTCAAGACCAACATTGGAAAGGATAAAGGACTATTTGTGTTATAATCCTTCTTTTTTATAGATATTGCGAAAATACCCACAGTTAATTCGGCTACATTTTTCCATGTGTGACTTTAACACGGGGCTCTAAACTCAAATCTTATATGTAATATTTGAGGAATCTGACGGCGACCTAAGAGACGGAGACAAGTTGCGCCCGCGCCGGCCACGGGCGGTCCGTGCCGGAATGCGGTCAGCCCGAGACGCGGTTCAGCTCAACCTTTTGGACTGACATCGATCACGAGATTATGCTAATCAATATACGTTCATTATTTTGATTTTAGCTATTATTTTTGAATCATTTGATGCCGTTATTAGACAAGCAAATATATCAACGAATAAAGTATATTATAGAGTATCTACAACGCCGACGAAGATAAAGCGGGGAGATCAGTATTGCTGCAATAAGGTCGCGGTTGGGATTCTCATACAAGAAAAATAACTGTCTTGGTTAAATTAATCCTAAAAGTCTGGCTTGTGAAAATAGTTTGAAAATAAATTAATGAATTTCAAAGTATCTCAAACTTGTATCGATCGGTTATGGGTTATTTTTTGTGACAGGTATTGATAGTGAAAAAACAAGATATCTTTTAAAACTTAATTTCGCCGTTGTTAAGCTTGGTCCCGGACTTCCAAGAGGTTAATTTGTGAGATCAACATTTGAAGTAAACCCTTTGATTGAACCAATAGCTAATTGGCCCGGTGCACAGTTCGTTCGTTAGTGCTTTGAGTACGGTCGACCACGTGGCTCGTGTGACATGTCAATTTCAAACTGACTCTTATTCCAAGGTATTAAGTTCTGTATGGACGTCTAAATTGTGACGCTTGACCAGTCTTATACTCGTATATTATTTGTCTTACTTTTCTCAAACATGATAATAAAGCAATGCGACGGTATTTACTCTGTTAAATTAACCTTTGAGTTTATAAATCAAGTGTGTCTGTCTACAATCATTTGAATTTACTTTAACAGTGAGCTTACAAAAAAGTAAGGTTCATATATGTTATAAGGTATTTATTGATACCACAAATATCTTGACATTGTCAAAGATTTTTGTTGGAAGTTACGAAAAATCAGACGTTGCCTTCGATAGTACGGAAGCGCTACATATTAAACGCCATAGAAGCGTACACCCAGCGGTTTCTTGGTTTTCTGACCACCTAGTAGGTACCGCAAACGAGCATTTCTATAATATCAATACCAATAAATATACTACGTACAGTAAAATACCTTAGCTGATCTTAATGTTATTCCAAAAAATAACAAAGTCACGCGTGTAGCAATTATTGTCTGAAAGCAAATCAAGTCATAACTTGTAACGGAGAAAAGGAAACAAATCTTTTGTTTTCAAACAGTACTTTAATTAGTTTGAAAACAAAAGATTTGGTAGGCAAAATGACAATGCTAGCCTCGGGTTATGGCTAATGAGCGAGTAATGAGCCTTGGGCCGCCCTCGTCACGATTGGGCCATTCGTTAAAAACACGATACTTAGCTTTAGGTCATTAAATTAATATCAAAGAATCATCGACGTCATTATTTAATGATAATGGGTCTTTTAAAATATGGCGCTGATTTCGCGGTGTTATTCAAATGTTTTCCGTTGCTTGGTTTGGCTGAACATAATCTCATTAGTATTAATATTGTCTGCAGAGTAAGACTTACTAATGAGGTATAGAAAAAATGTTTTTACTTTCATATATTAGAAAAGTAGCGTCAGCGATGTGTCTTTAAAATTTGACTTTAAAATTCCTGAATTGATAATAATAATAATAATAAAAATATTTATTGGTGCACCATACAATTAAAAATTAAAACTAAAAACAATTAATAAATGTTTATATGATGCACCAAAATGACCCAACTCAGCATATGCTAGTCCAGTGTTCTAGCGCTGGTTTTCAGCTGGGCCATTTTGGGTGCAGTGCGGAACGTACATCTTATAAAATATTTACAAAATATCTCTAAAACTTAAATTATAAGGATCAAAAAATAATAACTAAATATGCAGTACTAATAATAATAAACAAAAAGACAAACAACATCACACTGAAAACTGTAAAATATTAGTAAAATAAAAAAAAAAAAATTTTAAAAAATTTAAATAGAAAATTTGTAGTGAAAGCTCTGCGACTAATTACTATGGACTTGATTAAAAAGTAGAATATTTTTATATTTAAATTTAAAGCTTGAAATGCTGCATGAATTCCTCAAAGGTGGCGGTAAATCGTTCCAACATTTCGAGGCAGCATAACGAAAGCTACCTCGAAATGCCGCCGATCTATGTTGCGGGAAAATTAGTCGCGTCGCCCCCCTGACAATTCTTTGAGAGAATGATAACTTTTCATGTAAAAATGACGGTTTTTGACTGTGAACTATGCCAAATAATAGAGTGGCGTAATGCAGAGTAAGTCGAGCATTCATTTTTAATAATTTGGTTTTATTTATGAATGGAGTCACGTGTGAACGAGGTGGCACTGGGTAACAGAACCGTAAGCATTGGCTCTGATGACTAGTATTGACCAATATTGTGAGCAGATAATAATGTGCTATTTGTACCTGTTGTAGTGAATTCTTTACCCATGGACATTGCCTCGTATAGCGGTACAGCGATAGCAGCCGAGCTTCCAGATATTTAACATATTTGTTAATTGCATTTATTAGTGCTAAAAATTATCACAATTGGTTTAGGCATGGAACGTGACTGTCGTTTTTTTCACTCTACTAAAGCTCCTGTCTATAGTGAATGGAAGCGTTAGTATGAAGTTATCTTCACATTCATAAGTGCACAGTCGGAGCCCAAAGGGGTTCTATCAACAGCTTTGGACCCCAAGTCAACCTGCAAGTGGTGCACCTGCCGATCAACGGACGAGGCTCTGGCGAACATACAAGTTCCCGAAAAGTGGCTATAGGCTCGCCACCTATTATTTGGGACCAGCCAAATAATTGGCGAAGTTTGTGCATATATTATGCCTCTGCCTACCCTTCGGGGAAACAGGCGTGATTTTATGTATTCATGTACAAGTTGTCTACAAAATGAGATTATTTTCCTAATAAAGTTACTAAAGTATGAAATATTCGTATAATTTCTTCAACATCAAAAGGATAAATGACATGTAATCGATTCGATAATCGCGAGGTTTGCTTATTGTTAACATTCGAGATTAAATATGAAAATAAGATTTATAGTCGCGATATCTATTAAGCCGAGCGGTGTGTCGTGAGCACTCTGCGACTTGGTAACGAGACCGCCGCGCCGACTCGCCCATTAACAACATCAATTGAATCATTTATTAAACCCTCCGACAAAGAACTCTCCATGTCAGCTAATTAGTACTATTATATGATTGAAATTGCTTATAATTGAACCTTTTTATACTCCCAAAAGGCACGTTATTAATAATCTGTTATTAAAACGCCGTTAGACGAAATCGTCGTGTCTTAACTAATCGTTTAGAGCCGACGACCACATACCACGGAACCATTTGTTTTTCGGTTGTTTGGATTTTATTACTAAAATTTAAACAATTATGATGGATAAAAATGAACGTCATTGAATTTTACTAAAAAAGGTAATCAATATAAATTCTCAAAAAGCTTTGCCAAAAATTTAATTCTTTTTTAGAATAGAGTTCGGTTGCGGTTGACATCGCATGCGCACGTAACGGCACGGAATCAGTTAACCGTACAAAATTGACAGTTATTTTTGAAGTATAATGTTTTTAAAATAGGCGGCATTTATTTTCTGTAAAGTTGTACTTCGGAAAATTGCCGGTTAATATTAACGAATTCATGCATAACTGAACTGACGTGATCCCGGACTTTCCGAGAAATTGTACATAATAATAGGTTGGGGAAAAAGTCTTTTCGTATTTTTGTATGAAAAGTCAAGACATTTTTTTCAAAGTTTATTTACATTTATTTACAATATATATGTACCGTTTTGTTGAATAACTTTCTGCCATTTTGTGGGCAGAGACATTATCCCGTTACTGTAGAAACTTTGGGACTTCTGATCAAAAAAACGGGACAAATAGTTTTGGCAGTCCTCTCTTGAGATCAACCTTACAGAACCTAAAGAATTCTGCAGAGACCGAAACAGGTGAAAATCTGAAGGCGCAAGGTCAGGGCTATATGGTGGATGCACTAGGACCTCCCAGTCGAACTCTCTTAATTTTTGCTGAGTGGCTAAAGATGTGTGTGGTCTAGCGTTATCGTGATGAAAGACCACACCCTTCCTGTTGATCAATTCCGGCCGTTTTCTCTCGACTGCTTCCTTTAATCTCATCAGTTGCTGGCAGTAAAGATCAGAATCGATGGTTTTGCCGGGCGGTAAGAGCTCATAATAAACAATGCCCTTCCAATCCCACCATACACACAGCATCACCTTATTTCGTGTTAGGCCAGGTTTGGCCACAGTCTGTGAAGCCTGGCCAACTTTCGACCACGACCTTTTTCGCACGTTCTTGTCGTACGTGATTAACGTGATCCACTTTTCATCGCCAGTTATCAATCTCTTCAAAAACGGCTCGGTTTCATTACGTCTCAATAATGAATCGCAAATGAGTACACGGTTCATTAAGTTTCTTTGAGTGAGCTCGTGTGGCACCCAAATATCGAGCTTTTTTGTATAACCAGCTTTCTTCAAATGGGTCAAAACTGTTTTGTGGTCAATTCCCAGTTCTTCAGCTACATCGTAACTACTAATATGCCGATCTTGCTACACTCTTTCAAAAATGGCGTCCATTTTATTCGTAACAGGGCGACCAGAGCGAGGTGCATCTTTAACATCAAAATTTCCGGACTGAAAACGTTTGAACCAAATTTGTGCTACTCTTACTGACACTGCATCTGGTCCATAAACATCACAAATTTTTTTCACTGCTTGAGTTGCATTTTTGCCTTTTTTATAATAAAATTTTAAAATGTATCGAATTTCTTCATTAGATTCACTCATTTTTACGGAGAGAAAAACAAATGAAAAATAGCGGGAAACAACTTTTTTTTATTTTTTTCTTTTCTTTATAATGGAACCTTTTTAATGTTACCAAAACCAGCCAGACACAAATAGTACAGTCAAAAAAATTTTATAATAAGTTTATACCTACGTTATGCGAAAAGACTTTTTCCCCGACCTAATATGTAACTTAAAAAGTTCCAACAAGAAAATGCTGCATTGATAGTATTTTTTTAACTCGTATAGCTAATAATGAAATTACTTATTGTTGTTTTGCATTATGATAATAAAATAATTCTATAAAGTCATTGGTTTGTAACACATTCAGAGTTGAACTGACCGTTACTTCAATATTTTGTCGAGAAACGTTGTATAGAACTTTTTTACTTAAGTAATATGTTATACAAACCTACAGATGTGTAAAATTCAAGGTCTATGCGTTTGTGAATAATTTTGACACAGCAACTTTGTGTAAAGTACTAACATCAATTTTGACAAGGTCTACAAGGTCTGGGAAGCTTAGGCTATATAGTATTACCGAAAAATAACAAACTGCCTGATAACGACGACTAAGACCAAGACACAATCGTACAAAAGTTTTCAACATAATTATATTTGAATATCACCACGTTACGAAGGCCATTAAAATATCTTATTCTCTTTAAACCCCAGCGCCTAATATATTGCCAAAGACAACAAGAACAGACAGGAACCAGTGCTGTACACCTTGTTGCAGATAGAAAATGGTTTACGCCCGCACCGAGATAGATAAATTAACGCGAGATAAGGTATCTGCACAGGCGCTCTCAATATCGATGCGTCGTAAACTCACGTTACTGGTCCATCTAGATTCTGTGGTCTTTATGGTCCTTCTCTTCGACTGAGTTTTTGCTTTGGACAGGATAATTGGCGATTTACGGGCGTAAGACTAAGGCCCGAGAATCGCCCGATTATTACTCATTAATTTTAATATTTTTATTGATAAAAATTAAAACGAAAAGAAGTGATCTATATGCCAATATTAATTTAATTAATTACACATATTTTATTAGACTAGTTGCGGCTAGGGTTCCGTAAACAAATAGCTCTCCATTAGACGCTGGGCAAGCCCCTGGTTTCCAAAAAGTCCATACTTATCAAATTTCATTTTCGTTTGCCAAATGATACTTATATAAGCTTGGTGATTGGTTAAGACGTCAGAAGATCTAAGAACAATCGGGGGTGCATATTCATACATGCACAGGACTTGCATGCAGCTGATATGATTACAATGAGCCAAACAGCAAAAAAAATCCTTATAGATTTTTCGGTTCCGTCCAGTGGTCGGTGATCGGGTTATTCCGATCTGTGCTGAGAAGCCCAGACGTATAATACTCAAATTTATTGGACACACTATATGACTCAATGCAATAGCATTGAGTTATATTATTATCTCAAATTATCTTATGTAGGCACTTTAAAACAATGGGTGTTGTTATCATTTAGTACACAATACTAATCAGATAATCATAGTTATAAGGCGTTAAGTAATTGTAACAACTGTAATTCATTAGAGATTTCATCATGTTAACGTTTACATCATTGACATTTCTTTTACAATCTAATTTGTCAGATTATATCTATTTGTAGGATTTACAATACCTGTGACACTAGTCTGATTTTAAAGGACTGCTCATTATCTTTATTGAACCATAATTTATGAACACATAAAGAGGTATGAGTGTGTTTAAATCCTTATTCACACCGAGTTTATTATATCTCATAATGACTTTCCGTTTTTTCTTCAATTTAATTTTACTTGGTTATTTTTAGCTTTTAACATGACGCAATCGTCTAGATTTTAATGTCTATATGTTGACTGTCGTATCCCGTAACAGCATTTTTAAGTATAGATAGTTCAATCTACGATGGCACATGAATTGAGAAATATTGAACTCTATAGATTGAGGTTAAGAGCGTCGCCATGCGTCTTCGCGAAGTGAACTGGCTATACCTTTATATTTGTGACCTTTTTTATCCCCAAAAAATATAAAAGTTCTACTTAGTTTTCCACTTTATGACAGAGTACACTGTACTTGTCAGTTGGGGCACAATTATGCCCAGCCGCCGTAACGGCCGCCTGACTGGCCGTGAAGTGAAACGACTTGAAAATGTTTGGATGCGGTATTTCTACCGTAAGATGTGTCGAACGACGATAAACATAGATATTTTTTAAATAATTCAGTTACTAAAACTGTGTATAGGGCTGTAAACCCTACAAAATTAGGAGAATTTATAACAGTACAGGAGATGCTAGACTAAGTGTCCACTAGAGTCAACTTGGATCAGGGAAACCAATTTTTGTCTAAAGAGACAAAGAAAATGCCGTTCCTTTGCAAAACAACAGTTTATATCTCTTTGCACAGCTTCTTCACCAAGCACCAGATTTTGCATAAGTAGTTCCTTCATAATACATACATAACGTTTTATTTTATACATATTCTAAATATATACATTTTATAGTCATTACTGTGTATTTGGCATCATAAAAATTATAATGGGTTTCCGCAAGTATTTTTTCTAATAACATTATGTAATTGGTAGATATTTTCTTAACGCAACTCAATTAAACATTAAAAAATCTAATTTATACTAACACAATTTCTTAGTATTTAGTTATTACAACGTCATTATTTTCACTGACATCAGTTTTGGTATTTATATAAATATTTCATACGTTGGCAATTAAAAATTATATGAGTGAGATTGTGATACGCTCGGTATTCGAATAATTGCCGTATTCATTCGTCACGGACTATAAAAGTGATGTCCAACACAACATTAAGAAGTAATAAAACATGCCGTGGTAAGAGGGCTTATTGTTGTACCTTTTATGTTTGTTACGACTTGAAAGTAAGCGAACGTGCTACATGAAATGAGCGCTTTTCTAAAGAATTGGTGCTTATTGGCCGTATAGTTGACGCGAGGAATATGGAATAACACAAATAACTAAGGCAAGGCAGTATAGGTCCGTTAGTAACGCATATACCCCCGTCTATTAACTCGCTAATCTGATTAGAGGTAGTTAATTTAGAAATTTGGAAGTTATAAAAAAATATATCTATTGCTTTGTGTTAAGACAAAACAAATTCATAATATAAATTAATTTAATTCCAACCCGATGGGGCGTTAAGGTTCTTTAATGGCGACGGCGAACTGGCAAACGTAATAGAAGACGGCCTCCCACGCGATCGACCGATGATCTGGTCAAGGCTGCGGGAAGCCGATGGATGCAAGCGACTCAGGATCGCTCAATGTGGAAATCTATTGGGAAGGCCTATGTTTAACAGTGGACGTCATATGGCTGAGATGATGATGATGCCGATAATATCGGTCAATAAATATAATAAATTAACTAAGTAAATCTTGACCTTGGAATCAATCAATAAATTCAAAATTTGTAAAAACAATTTCTAAAATGTGAAATAACTGTGTTAAAGTACTGTGACTCCATAACATTTTAGAATAAGTAAAATGTGTAAAGGAACTTTTTAAAGTTTACCTTACGTGCCTTCACACGTACTTCGGTGCCGCCACAGTATTATTATGGTATAAAAATTAGACCTATGTCTAGTCGAGGATATGAATTTTGAAATCTACCATCATCATTTTAGCACTATCCCGGTTGCCCTCGACTTAAGGGTCAGGCCCAGGGTCTTCTCACTGGTCTAACCAGATTTGGCTGAATTTCAGTTGGTTAACTCTAAAATCTACCACATCTACGTTATAATTGCTCCGTGACGCCGCATCTTCGTGTACGAACCGGACTTAAAACTTCTAGTGGCAAAAGTAAACCTAAAACTTGGTACATGTCTGTAGTTGTAGCTGATTTTGTCGTTTGCTTATCTGTATATGCTGAGTGCTACGATTGCTGCAAAAAAAGAATTATTAATTAGATTAATTAAACAACCGACCGATATAAAGCCGAGGTCAGTATTCTGTATCAGTGATAAGATATAATATCAGTACATATCTGTATTCCGGTCCAAAGTTCGTGAGTTCGATTCCTACACGCGACAAATATTTGTGAACATGAATACCTATTTCCTTTATTTTAGAACTAAGTAACTATGTATGTACAAAGTAATATTAAGGTATGTTTATATATACGTTGTCTACCTATTAGACAAGCTCTGTTTAGTTTGGGTCTGGAAGAGCTGTATAAGATGTCTATATTAATTTATTATTGTTCTACTAAGCCGTATTTTGTTATCCACTTGACTCGTCAACCGGCCGACAGATATTATGGTAATGGTATCATTTTGAAGATCCAAAAAAACCGAAAAACTCAAAAATGTAGTAAAGTTTGAGTTTCGCATTAGTATTTATATTTTTTTATAATCGAACATCATCTACCACATCTACTTGGCAGAGCTCGATGGCGCCCCAACTCGGCCGCCTCTAATTATGTATGTCGTCACGACGCGAATGTGTATATTTGATCATTTTAGTATAAATTTGTAACAATTGTTAGCTAGCCCCCGTCAAGTTTCTCCAATAACAATCGTGCCTTAGTTATTCTGGTAAATTCTAGCATCTGTCTGTCACATCGTCGTCGGGTGCAAAACCTTGAAATGTAATAGTACTGAACACTATATAATGAACACGGGCTTCCTATTACGACCCAAGGTAAAGGGATTCAGATTTTGACGACCGATATGGCGCGGAGGTCAGTATACCAACACTTCACTCCA
This sequence comes from Musotima nitidalis, assembly GCA_949126915.1. NCBI lineage: Eukaryota > Metazoa > Arthropoda > Insecta > Lepidoptera > Crambidae > Musotima > Musotima nitidalis. Next base: position 6,701,551 of record OX421415.1, on the reverse strand, counting down.
GAGGTCGTGGGTTCGATTCCACACAGGACAAATCTTTGTGTGCATGAACATGAATATTTGTTCTGGGCTGGGTGTTTTCCTATATATATTAATTATGTATTTACAAAAAAAATAAGTATGTAAGTATGTTTATCCGTTGTTTAGTATCCATAACACAAGTTCTTAATGATACTTATCTTGGAACTAAATAATTGGTGTAATTGTCAGAAAATATTTATTTATTTATATTTAGATCATTCTCCTCCACGCGTACCCAGTGCGGATTAGCGGTGGCAGGTGGGGGGCGTCCTATTGTTTCATTTTTAATTACATGAAGCAGTATAGAACAACTACCAGATATGTTAAATTCGGGCTCAAGGTCATAACGTGCTTTCGGAAGCTCGGATTCGCTTCATAATAAATGCCACACAAACGGTCACCCATCCAAGTAATGACCTCCGTGAACTCTGTTTATTTATTGATCGATTCCGATCACCTAGTACCACAAAGCTTGCGTACAGATGCACTCGCGATTTCTAATATTAAAAATGTAAGGTTTGTTACGCGTTCACGCAATTACATGCACCTAATTACCGAATTTAATAAATAAAATCGCAAGAGCCTCGTCGACCTCATTGCACGAGCGGCCCTATCAGCAAAATTAGCAAGAACGTGTGCCCCAGTTGCACTTGTAATAGATAATTGTTAATTTAAGTCATTTTATTACCTACTATTTATTTTTTAGACAAAGACTAAATAAAGAGTTATTTAGTCTTTGCTTTAATAAATTCAATTAATCCTTTGGGCGTAGTTTACATAAGCACGCCTAAACCACTGACGAATCTGTCGCATTTTGGTAAGAACTTAGCCGTATACTAGCGTTAGTTTTAAGAAGCTTTTCACTGAACAGATAGTAGTACACTTCCACAATATTGTGAAACACGAAAGTAACAAATATAAAGTAAATAAATATATACATACATACAATCACGTCCGTTTCCCCAAAGGGGTAGGCAGCGGCATAATATACGCCACACTTCGCCAATTGTGTTGTTGGTCCCACGTAATAGGTGGCGAGCCTATTGCCGCATACTAGGCACGTCTATGTTCGCCAGAGCCTCGTCTGTTAATCAGCAGGTGCACCACTTGCAGGTGAGGTTGGCTTGGGCTCCAAAGACAATACCCGTACACCCGTAAAGTAAATACAATGTAAATAATACACTAATTAATTAGCTTTAACACGGAAGTGTCAATCACATGGGCACTGGAGCACGAAAGGTCACCTGAAAATCGCGTCACCACGTACCAGCTAGTATTAAAAACATCTAAAATAGACGTTACAAAATATTTGGAGGGAATTGATGTACTTAATGTATATTTAATAAGTGTTCTCACGTTTTTGTTCACAAAATAAATAATTCTTTTGTTCTGTCTATACTAGACTGTACCTACATATGACAAGTGTCACCGTTTTTGTAGAAACCTCATTTAAATAGTTATTTGACAATTTTCAAGCGTCTAGTCGGTAATTTATTCACTATTCAGATTTTGTTTGTTTGAAAATATGGCTTCAAGGAGGCGGAATGTAATATATTCGTCTTGTCAATCAGACAGCTTATTAAAATTCCATTATTTGGAATGTTTTTCTAGCAATCATTAGTTAAATATACAGTGTGGTAAAATCGTAACTGAGTAACATTATTTCTGAAAATAGTTAATGATATTAAGACTTTAGGAACATCTTTCTTACGAACTGCCGTCATTAATCATTACCTGTGATCAGAATAGGAAGAGAGTGTTTTCTTAAGTTAAATAAAATATATTAAGAAGGAAGTTTTGTATGTTTATTAATTAAAAAGACAGTTATTTAACAAAAACGAAAAAAACATTCGTAAAAATAAGTTTTGTTCTACACTGAAACAATCTATGTGAAAGGTAAAATCTACCATAATTAACTAGTATATTGTTTTTATTTTAGCTTTAGTAACATTACAATAACATGTAGGTATATTATATTATAACGATATACGTACATACTAAAATAATTTATCTATGACTTGGACACACATGCAGGTGCAATGATTGCACCTTCATCATTACCTGAGCGATATCCCGGTTATGGGCACGGGGTCCGCTTCATCATAGCAATTTTATAGGTTTTAATTGCTTTGCCTTTCGAATAATATCTAATAATAATAAAAAAGGTAATCAAACAGTTATCTTTAATTTTTTACCTAGTATTTATAAACTTAACTCAAATCATTATGCTCTTTACTTTTCCAATCGCAGATCCATTTGGTGTCTATGGTTTGAAAACCAAGCAAGTAGTTACAAAACCGATCAACGGTTCTTTAAGTCATTTTGAGGTCGCGGCTCCGAATAATGTGCCAGACCCATTACTGGTCATTATATGCTAATAATATTATACATTAGCCCAGCTATAAAAGCCCTCGTTACAGCTTGCTATCTTAAAGAATCTGTTTGGAAATAAACTTTTCTATCACGCCATTACTATAAGTACTGTTGTATGTTACATTTTCTTGTTACTATAAAAAAGTGTTAAACGTATTTGACGTACAGTCAGCTTCAAATTGTTTGTAGCACCCAAATCGCCATATAATCGCGACACGCCCTAACGCTCTTGAAAATAGAGACGTGTGTCGATCTTTGTGGCTCTTTGAATGTTACCACCTGTATGAAGTCGACTGTACCTACGTAATTATAATAATATTAAAATATTGTACCTGTATAATGTTTAAAGATACTTTTATAGGTAACCTATATCTAGACAAACCTAACGTAGGCTTTAAGATACTACTAACGAAAACTATAATTATAGGGGTTTTACTCCACGACACTACAAAAGAGTTTTCGCTTTAATGATAGGATGGAAAGTTTGGAATAAAGTATAAGACTTTGAATTTTTGTGCTTAATTTTGCAGTTTCTATGAGCTCGAACCGAACCGAATTTAAGTTTTTTATTAAGTAGGGTACAGTCGGTTCCACTAGTAGCTGAACATTTTATTATTATGTCGTTACGCTTATTGCATTAGTTACGCTTTCACTTTTGTAGAGTATTATCTAAGATCAGTCTAACAATCTATACGTTCATTATCTAAGCCGTTCGAAGTTTATTGTGGATTAAAGAAACACACAAAAACACATAAAATCTGAAACCATTACACTTATTTTTAAACAACCGCTAAAAAAATTTTTTTAATGGCATATGTATAAGAATATCTACTTTACATTGTCACAATACAATAGCCTTATAACATTAGAGTTAGCTCTAGGCCCTAATTCCCGAACGCGTATTTGTAAAAGCTACATCAATACGTCCCCACAGGCTAGCACGAACTCAGTTAACATTGCTTAACAGTAAATACGCGGCCGACAGACAGTATATTAGAACTACGTCTCAAATAATTTGCTCATAGACCTTATAACTTGTAAGGTTGTACTTATTGATTTCAGGGGTTACTGTTATTTATATCTGATCAAATCAATTTACTTATTTTGACTACGGCGTTTAATTCTCTATTTAAATAACAATGAATTGTTAATGCCATCCGTAGTGATGTAATAGAATGGAATGAAAATATATGGATATTATTTTCTACTCCAAATGTAAATGTAAATATACGCTTTACGCCTGCTTCAAAGAACCTGGACTATAGAAACAGAAGAATATAACCGTTGCAAGAGAATTTAAAACTATAAACATTAGTCCGCGGTAGACTGAATGGCCCCACTCAGGCTACCGCGTACAAATTGATTTTTTCTAGTAAATGAAATATCGTAATATAGCTATATTAAGTACTTGCTAAATTGAAAGTATAAAAACATATTGTCTAAAAATATTTTTTCTTGAGATACCATAACTGGGCTCACACCTTCTCACAAATTTGATTGTTACTCACATTATCCCCTTGACCGATGTAAAGTAAAAATCGCCACACATAATAACGCCACGTAAAAAAAATTTAATTCCAATTTGACAAGACTGGTCTTCGAAACCAAGCTTAGGGGAATCAAGTGATTTCCCACTATCCGAACCCAGGGCGGATTGACTCAGGCAAATGTTATCGTTTGTTGATAACCTCTTTTGGGATCCCCTGATAATATATTAGTAACTGCACTTAATAAAAGCAGCGACAGTTTATCATCAAAAACGTGACCAACGACGCCGAGAATGACGAGAATCCGATACGAATGTGTTTACAGATTGAAAGTTACATGCCATGAGTAATTATCGGCATACAGTGCAAATTGTTTAACACCATCACAGCTGCCTAATGGAGCATGACAATTAACTGATGGAAAGTTAAAATCGCAACCGATTGGATAAAATTAATCAATGGCCGGCACGCCGAATGGATGTTTTATGTTCCCGTGGGCGAGGAGTGGGCACCAATTTGTCCGCAGTTTTTTAATTAGTATGGATGTGAGAGGAAACGAATTGCTTTTATGCTTTCGCCGTGCGTTGGAGTTATTTGCCAGAGCGAATATTCTGACTTCTCGTTTGACGTTTTAGTTCGGACTTAAAATTTATTATTTTAAGGGATCCTAAATTGGGTGGATCATTTGTTTCTGTACTTTCTTTTATTAGGACATTTTTGTTTGTTGTACATTACTATATTGTAAGTAATAAAAAGTATTATGTTATGTTATTTAACTCAGCAGTCAGCAGACAAACACATGTCCCAACTTGGGTAGCAGTAATTAGGTAGATACTGTTTAATTCAGCAAAAGTTAAAATCTTCCAAAAGTGGTCAAACCACAAAACTCAAGTAAAGACGACCTTCTACCCTATGGAATAATAATCTGATTATGTAGTGTAATAGCTCTAGCCGAAAGAACGGATCTAGGCGGCCAATTTCCTACCACCAACCAGATCCAGAGATTTTCACCAGGAACCCAGCTTCCTGGTTTCAGAGGAAGCGCTCATACCAAGATTACAAAGATATAAAACAAATACCGCATAGGAAATGGGTTAGAAAAGCATTTTTACTTAAAAAATAAAATATCTCCAAAATAATAGATTGTGAAAGAACAACCCTCCCACAACGTCTATGCAGTCGAATATCTTGTAGAACTTTCGCGCCGGTCATACGTTTCGTACTTTTTCTGAAGTAATCCCATAAAGTGTGAACTTCATGGCCTCAGCCATAGTTAAATATGGATAGTAAAACCATACCAACGGGTAATATCACTACATAGTATAAAACAAAATCGCTTTCTTCTGTCTGTCCTTATGTATGCTTACTATCTAGCCGCTAGTATATTATATTCAAATGACTCACTTTTTATTATGCCTGTTTTGTTATAATTTGTTGTATGTAAAAATATAAATTTAGTTAGTAACAGCCTCAACAGGTCAGCCAACCTTACCTGCAAATGGTGTAGGTGCTGAACAACGGACGAGGCTCTGGCGAAAACAGAAGTTCCCGATAAGCGGCAATAGGCTCGCCACCTATTACGTAAGACCAATAATATAAGAGGCGAAATGTGGGCATACAGTATGTCCCTGCCTACCCTTTCGGGAAAACAGGCGTGATAATATGTATGTATGTTTATTATATTTCAAACTTGAATTTGGGCAAATAAGATGTTTTTAGACTGCAAAAATATTACAGGCGTGGTATGTATGAATCACTTTATATCGTGCCTGTTTTGTTATAATTTGTTGTATATGAAATAAAAATAAAGTTTTGTAGTTAGTAACAGATAATTTTTTCGACTGTCTAATCAAAGAGATTTAATATAGTAATAGTTAAATGTCTTTGTGTCTAATTAAGTTATTGCAATACACCTCGTTCGAAAAGAGTATAAATAATGAATACTTTAAACACTATCTTATATAAGAGAGCAATGCCAAGGATTAGATAATAGTTTAGTTGCATTAAAACAACCTACTTATGAACGTCTACGATAATTTTGTAATTAGTCACTCTGTTCTACAATTTGAATAGATTAGTTAAAACTTTTTACGTAATATGATTTTGTTACCTAAAGCAATGTAACGCTTTTACGAAAATACGGAAGTGGCGATACTCCTCGTGATTCACACATTTAACGTAACCCTACCATGTCCTGTAAAGTCTCCTATTGACTACCGATATGCCGTGGGCGTGAATATACCCGCACTCCACTCCTAAGGTCGTGGGTTCGATTCCTACACAGGAAAAATCTTTGTGTGCGTGAACATGAATATTTGTTCTGGTATGTGTGTTAAGTGTGTATTTATGAAATAAAAAGTATTTATTTATGCTTATGTGTTATTTAGTATCCATAACACAAGTTCTTAATGATACTTATCTTGGACTACTTATTTAGTGTAATTGTCAGAAAATATTTATTTATTAATACATACATAGTACATAATGTTACGTCTCTTTCCCGTAGGGGTAGGCAGAGATCACATCCTTCCACTTGCTACGATCTTGGCACCCACTTTTAGCTTCATTCACACTCATTATCTTCTTTATACACGCCCGTCTGTTTAGGGTACTTTTGACCTGCCCTTGTGGTTGCGGCAAGAAGCTTTCGATAGTTTCCTGATGATAGGCATTCCTGCAGCCTTTAGACGCTTGCATAACCAAGGGAATCACTGGTTGTCTATTTCACGCCTTTTCTGACTAGCCCAATGCTGTAATACCAATTCACCTACGGTGTCATCTACCTATGCGTCTTCTAATTTGATAACAAGTACATGGTAGCAGCAAATGGGTCTAAGAAAATATTTCGTGGAGCTGTCTCTTTATTGAAATCGCGCGGTGCCTACCTAGCCGTCAAATTTTGCGTGCGCTTTATCTCTTTACTGAAGTGACATACTGTCATAATTTGGCTATGTCTAGTGTCGTCCTGTTCCGTCCTCGCCCCCGGCTCTAATTAGGCGCACATTCTCATTCCGTTTTGGCGTTTAATTTCGACGGCGGTTTCATCTTAATTACGTTATTCGCGGCGCGCCGGCTGCTCCTTGGGTATCCGCGTTTAAACAACTGGCCGGCAAGCGCCTGTGACAGTTATACGGATAAAAACAGCGTTTCTGGTGTGGTAAATCCAATTTAGCCCTTATTTTAAGCTTTTGTAAGTGTTTTTAGAGCTGATGTGTCAATAGGTATGCTACATCTATGGAATCTCGTGGTTGACAGATTCCTAGAGGAACAAGCTTATGAATGGCAGGAGAACAAAACTTCTTCTTTACCAAGCCCGCTGCAGGAAGGCATTTTAAAACTCATGTTATTTATAAATTTGTGCATATGTAATAATTTTGTCATACTTTTAAAAACACAAGCTCAAACTAGGTGTAGGCCTGCGAAGATGACTAGATGGAAAAACTATACTGACCCAATAAAGAAATCTCGTAGCATTTAAAAGCCACCGGCCTAGAAGCGTTTTTAGAAGTCTAATTACACTACATTTGTAGTTGATATTGAATAGAGTAATACTGAGGTTGACCTAAACAAATCCAAAAATCCAAACTAAAATAAATATTAGTTTTATAGCTTACAAATACTTTTAAAAAAACGCTTTTGGGAATCGAACCTAGATATGTTCAGGAGTATTTTTTAGAATGCCGTTCATAAAATATACAGGTTCAGAATTGTCTAAACTTGGTTGGGGAAAAAGTCTTTTCGTATTTTTGTATGAAAAGTCAAGACATTTTTTTCAAAGTTTATTTACATTTATTTACAATATATATGTACCGTTTTGTTGAATAACTTTCTGCCATTTTGTGGGCAGAGACATTATCCCGTTACTGTAGAAACTTTGGGACTTCTGATCAAAAAAACGGGACAAATAGTTTTGGCAGTCCTCTCTTGAGGTCAACCTTACAGAACCTAAAGAATTCTGCAGAGACCGAAACAGGTGAAAATCTGAAGGCGCAAGGTCAGGGCTATATGGTGGATGCACTAGGACCTCCCAGTCGAACTCTCTTAATTTTTGCTGAGTGGCTAAAGATGTGTGTGGTCTAGCGTTATCGTGATGAAAGACCACACCCTTCCTGTTGATCAATTCCGGCCGTTTTCTCTCGACTGCTTCCTTTAATCTCATCAGTTGCTGGCAGTAAAGATCAGAATCGATGGTTTTGCCGGGCGGTAAAAGCTCATAATAAACAATGCCCTTCCAATCCCACTATACACACAGCATCACCTTATTTCGTGTTAGGCCAGGTTTGGCCACAGTCTGTGAAGCCTGGCCAACTTTCGACCACGACCTTTTTCGCACGTTCTTGTCGTACGTGATCCACTTTTCATCGCCAGTTATCAATCTCTTCAAAAACGGCTCGGTTTCATTACGTCTCAATAATGAATCGCAAATGAGTACACGGTTCATTAAGTTTCTTTGAGTGAGCTCGTGTGGCACCCAAATATCGAGCTTTTTTGTATAACCAGCTTTCTTCAAATGGGTCAAAACTGTTTTCAAAACTACTAATATGCCGATCTTGCTCCACTCTTTCAAAAATGGCGTCCATTTTATTCGTAACAGGGCGACCAGAGCGAGGTGCATCTTTAACATCAAAATTTCCGGACTGAAAACGTTTGAACCAAATTTGTGCTACTCTTACTGACACTGCATCAGGTCCATAAACATCACAAATTTTTTTCACTGCTTGAGTTGCATTTTTGCCTTTTTTATAATAAAATTTTAAAATGTATCGAATTTCTTCATTAGATTCACTCATTTTTACGGAGAGAAAAACAAATGAAAAATAGCGGGAAACAACTTTTTTTTATTTTTTTCTTTTCTTTATAATGGAACCTTTTTAATGTTACCAAAACCAGCCAGACACAAATAGTACAGTCAAAAAAATTTTATAATAAGTTTATACCTACGTTATGCGAAAAGACTTTTTCCCCGACCTAATATAAATCGCCATAAAAAAGCTGTCCCGGTTTGTTTAAAATTTAATGTTAAATTACGTAAGTTTGGTCAAAATGTTGTTTTAAAAGTAAAACGAAAGGAAAATCGTGTCATAGCAAAACTATTTTTCAAAATCATACATCATCAACAAAACAGTTCACATCAAAAATAAATAATGCGCATCTATGAAAGAAAGCTTTACAAAAACGTTGTTTATTGAAAATACTTTTGTGCAGTCATGGTGCTTATTGCACTGTCAAAGTGGAATAAAATACTAACAAGATGACTTACACTTTCGCAGTTAACATTCGAATTTGCAGCTCATCGTAGTAATTGAAAAAGAAAAACACTTAAGCACCAGGTAAATAGCGGTTGGTGTTCGCTAGCTAGAGTTTGGTGTAAGGCGGTTGCTAATAAGATTTTTAAACGGCAACAAAGTATCCAATCAATGAGGCTTGAATAATGAAAATGCCACCTGGAAAGTTCCCAGGAATATCCCTGCTATTCTAAACACGCACAGACTTACTATACCCACTCCATGTAAATTGAAACTTTAACAAAACACAATAGGACTCATTTCAACCCACCCACCGAGGTCCTCGACAGACACAAGTTTGGGTAATTATTATACACAATTTCGTTTCGTGTAAGCTGACATTATTATTTTTTTATTTATGGACAATGAATCGTGAAGTAGGGTGGTGATTCACAATTTTCGTGATGATCTATTTCCTTTCGTTCGTACTATGATTTTCGAAGCAATTTAATGCGTAATGAAACATTCGGTGCTCGAATTACGGGTAAAATAGTAAAGTTATTAAGTATTTTCTTTTTGTACTATTATTATTCCCACGATATAAAATTATCATTCATTACCATTCATTCAAAATCATTGTATTGTTTTATATAAAAAGCATATTTTATGATTGATACAAAAATAATGTCATTGTTATGAGCTAAAATTGTCTTTAAAATCAGGATCAAAGTTAAGAAAGCGTTAATCATTACTTATTTGTTACATAAAATAAAAAAATATCTTCTAGCAATTACACCAATCATTTAGTTCCAAGATAGGTATCATTAAGATACTTAAGATACATAAATACTTTTTTTTAAAAAATAAATACTTAAGGTACATAGGAAAACATAGTGAATAAATGGTGTCATTCTGCACAACAAATGAAAAATATAAGTAAGATCTTAAAAAATATTATACTGTTTCCTCAATATTAGTTATGTTGTATTTTGTAAAGTTAAGTAGATATTTTTTGGCCGTGTGGCGCCGGCCTAGAATAGCGTCACCCCCTCTCATCTCATGGGGAGTCGTAAGAGTCGACGAAGAGAAATAGGACCGGATGATGGGCAGCAGCGCCATCCTGCGTACTGGCTGGAACTGCGATCACCAACCCGCCTGCCCAGCGTGGTGATTACGGGCAAATACCCCTAATAGAATGGCACATACACACAAACGGCCCCCAGTCCCCGGCGGCCCCGCTATTCCAGATTACGGTAGCGGTCTTGGTAACGGCGGGGCAGGGGGTGCAAAGAATCACCGGCAGAGATCCGGCTACCATCCTAAACGACTTCTGCACCTGGCAACCTACAACACACGCACACTGAGGACTGATGAGAAGATTGACGAGCTGGAAGAGGAAATAGAGCAGTTGCACTGGGACATTATCGGGTTATCTGAAGTCCGAAGACAGGGGGAGGATACGGTAATCCTCAAGTCCGGCAATCTGCTCTACCACCGGGAGGGCGACCACCTGTCCCAAGGTGGTGTCGGTTTTATAGTCCGGAAGTCCATCCATAACAACATCGTGTCTATAAAGAGTGTGTCGACTAGGGTAGCGTACCTAATACTCAGAATCACCAAACGGTATTCGCTGAAGGTAATTCAGGTCTACGCACCGACCTCGACACACCCTGATGAGGACGTAGAGTTATTGTATGACGACATTTCTGCCGCCATACATACTTCACCAACTCACTACACGGTTGTTATGGGGGATTTCAACGCAAGGCTAGGCCAGCGAAGTGGTGACGAGCAGAAAGTGGGGCAATTTGGAGTAGGGCGAAGGAACCAAAGGGGCCAGCGGCTAGCGGATTTCATGGAGAAGGAGGGACTTTTTATGATGAACTCCTTCTTCAAGAAACCTCCGCAGAGAAAATGGACCTGGATGAGCCCTGATGGTTTCACGAGGAATGAGATAGACTTTATCATGACCACTAAGCGGCAAATATTCAATGATGTCTCTGTAATCGCTAGGGTGAAAACCGGCAGCGATCACCGAATTGTAAGAGGCACATTGAATATAAATGTCAAGCTTGAAAGGTCCCGCCTGATGAAGTCTACGCTCCGACCCTCAGTTGCCCATATTCAAAACCCCGAGTACTTTCAGATCGAGCTTCAAAATCGCTTCGCAGGTCTAGAGGACTGCGTGTCCGTCGACGACTTAAGTAGCGGGCTAGTTGAGACTGTCCACGCGGTGGGGTCCAAATTTTACAAGACCAGACCCCGAAATAAAACCCAAAAATTATCGACTGAGACTCTTGATCTCATGGAAGCACGACGACATATGCGATTGCAGTCTTCAGCAGATGCATTCTCTTACCGGCGTATCAATAGACAGATCACGAAATCCTTGCGACTTGATATTCGCAGATTCAGTACTACGTGTATTGAAAATGCAATAGAGAGGAACAAGGGTTCGAAAGTGTTCGCACGAGATCTGTCTATTGGCCAGAGTCAGTTAACGCAGCTGAAGACCAACAAGGGCAATCTAGTCACGTCGAAACCTGAGATCATGAGGGAAATCGAAGGGTTTTATGGGCAGTTATATACTAGTACGCAGGATCCCGCTACTTGTTTGGCTAAAGATCCTAGAGCCAAACTAACCAGGCACTACACCGAAGACATCCCGGACGTCAGCCTATACGAGATTAGGATGGCCCTGAAACAGCTGAAGAACAACAAGGCACCGGGTGAAGACGGGATGACAGCAGAGCTTCTGAGAGCGGGTGGTACACCGGTACTAAAGGTACTTCAGAGGCTCTTTAACACCGTCATCCTCGAGGGACGTACGCCACAGGCGTGGGCCAGTGGCGTGGTTGTACTTTTCTTCAAGAAAGGTGACAAATCTCTTTTGAAGAATTATAGGCCAATCACGCTACTGAGCCACGTCTATAAGTTGTTTTCACGGGTCATCACGAACCGTCTCGGTCATAGGTTTGACGACTTCCAGCCTCCCGAACAAGCCGGTTTCCGAAAAGGCTTTTCAACCATGGACCACATACATACGCTGCGGCAGGTTATACAGAAGACCGAGGAGTATAACCAGCCACTTTGCTTAGCGTTTGTGGACTATGAAAAGGCCTTCGATTCGATCGAGACTTGGGCAGTGTTTCAGTCCCTGCAGCGATGCCGCATTGACCATCGGTATATTGACGTGTTGAGAAGTTTATACAAAAACGCCACCATGTCCGTACGCGTACTAGACCAGCACACGAATCCTATCCTCCTGCGGAAGGGCGTGAGACAGGGAGATGTCATATCTCCGAAACTGTTCACTGCTGCCCTGGAGGATGTTTTCAAAATGCTGGACTGGGGAAACTACGGCATCAACATAAATGGCGAGTATATGTCTCACCTTCGATTTGCCGACGATATAGTGGTCATAGCGGAGTCGCTTGTGGATCTGGGCACAATGCTCGAAGACCTCGACAGAGCTTCCCAAAGGGTAGGTCTCAAAATGAACATGGACAAGACGAAAATTATGTCGAATGTCCATGTTAAGCCTACCCCAATAATTATTGGAGGCTCGGCTCTCGAAGTTGTCGACGAATATGTATACCTGGGACAAAAAGTCCAAATGGGTAGGTCCAACTTCGAGAAAGAGGTCAATCGTCGAATCCAGCTCGGTTGGGCTGCGTTCGGGAAACTGCGCTATATCTTCTCGTCAAAAATACCTCAGTGTCTTAAGACAAAAGTCTTTAACCAGTGTGTGTTGCCAGTGATGACGTACGGTACTGAGACTTGGTGCCTGACTATGGGCCTCATTAGAAAGCTCAAAGTCGCTCAGCGTGCAATGGAGAGAGCTATGCTCGGAGTGTCCCTACGTGATCGAATCAGAAATGAGGAAATCCGTAGGAGGACTGGAGTGACCGACATAGCGAGGCGAGTTTGCAGGCTGAAGTGGCAATGGGCGGGGCACATAGCTCGAAGAACCGACGACCGATGGGGCGTCAAGGTTCTGCAATGGCGACCGCCAACCGGTAAACGTAGTAGAGGACGGCCTCCCACGCGATGGACCGATGATCTGGTCAAGGCGGCGGGAGGCCGATGGATGCAGGCGACTCAGGATCGCTCAATGTGGAAATCTATTGGGGAGGCCTATGTTCAGCAGTGGACGTCAGATGGCTGAGATGAAGTAGATATTTTTATTTATCATTCATTTCGTTAACGGGTTGTAGAATAGTAACATTTCATGTCTTGGATCAAAAACAACTTAATAAACAAACAATATTTACATACAGTTACATCGTTTGACATAAATAATAAGTATCTGTAGTAACATCACATTACAACTTGAAACGTAACGTAAACTATGTTTACAAGCAATCTGCAACAAACACAATCACTCGATGGATGTCCAACATCGCTCTAGATGCGATACGATCCTCGAGTGAGACAATCGATTCTCCAGCCGTCCACGGTTTATCGAATGCGTACTCAATCGATTTTCATTCGTCATCTGCCTCTCGGACGTGTGCTGTCTATTACGACTTGGTGTAATCAATTCGTGGAGACAATTTTCAGATTGTATTTTGTTTATTTGATCTATCTAATGGACGGTTTCGCAAGGGCGATTTGTATTTTTTGTACCTTTGTACAAAAAATACAATTCGCCCTTCTCTTTAGAATCGACAAATCAAAATGCATTGTTAATTGCAGTACATACTTTTTATTATGTGACAGCTAAAAACATAAAAGCCCGTACCAATACGTAACAATGAGATACCCTGGAACAAGCGCACCCACTTACCCACGACTACAAAAACTTACTCTATGACATTTCTTCCCAGTGGTAACTTAGAAATTTATTCCTTCAAGTAGTATCTGACTGCTTAAAGGAATAAATTATTAAGTTCTATAATCTCATCTGGTGTGCAGTGCCTTATTTCATTGAGGATCCTCAGTCCTTCATGAGCACTCAATGTGAGTGCTGTATATTATTGCTCTTACTCGTATACGTATATAAAGTTAATATTGCAATTGCTATAATATATTTCAAGTTTAGGCAAATAAGATGTTTGTAAAGGAATTGTTAAATCCTTTATCCTATGCCATTTAAGATACTGAGATATATGGATATACACTACAAAAATATTTTAATCACTCAAAAAAAAATATTTGACACAATAAATTAATCAACACATTACTTTTTAATGGTTTTTTTTAACAGAGACGAGGTTTCCGAACTTTAATTTAAAAAAATATGATCATCATTTTGTATGCATGTGTCTCGACAACCCTCCGAATTTCTGTCGTGACACGCGTTTCATACAAAAAACACGTTTCATGTTCACAACATTGTAACTTCAGAAAATTGGGCTAAACAATTTAAAAAATTACCTTCCAAAGACAAGCTTCGGACAGGTGAAGCGTAGGTGTTGGGAATTATGAGCGCAGTTTTAGGCTCCCGATTTAATGGAGGACGCGATAGTCTGGTGCGCACGCGACGCCGCTCATTAAACAGTTGGCACGCAACGACAGTATTTCAACACGCCAGTGGCTTTAACCCTCAGGCACTGCTTCAGATAGTCATAGTACTGCCCTACAATTGAAACTTCAGCTTTCTTGTATGACCCAAATTGTTTGAATTAATGTAATAAATTTCACTTCTTAAGTTCTATTGTCATATATTGTTACTTAATTGTCTCTGTCTTAATTTTAGAGTATGGATAAATCGTTTAACATGAAGCAACCATAGGTTTGCATAAATTCTATTAAAAATTGGATTAATATCTTTGTAATAATATTAATAATAATAATCTTTATTAGCAGAAAAATAAATGTGACAAGGATATTTGTAAACTATGACTTCTGCACTAGGCTCGCAGGCCTGTGTTGCAGCAGTCAAAAATGTCAAAGTGTATGTACTAAATTTGTTTAATTAATCTGTTGAGCTAAGTAGACAACTAAAATCTGGGGGCACGGCAGTGCCCCCACCAAGTCGAATAAAAAAGCAGCACGGCCGTACCATCCTTTAGAATTCTATTAACTCATCTTGGCAGTAGCCCTCCTACTAACATGAAAAAAACGACTAAATAAATATTATGTAATTTTTTACCAATTATCCATAATTACTCTAAGTGGGTAAATATGCATTCTATGTCAGTAATATTTTCATTTCGCTTCGAGTAACATTATTAAATTAATCTAATACATAAGCATGAGTACCACCCTTTCATTATGTCAGACACAGAAATTAAGCAAATTACATTCAGCAGAGCAAATCGCTCCAAAAGAAAGGGCTACTGAAATAATTGTCTGCTTTACTCTAGGAGAAATAGAATTACAATCTAAATTAATTACGCTTTTAAAGCGTCCGTTATTCTTAATTAGTTTCTGCACCGCAGCGGAAGCCCCCGCCCGAGTCGCGCTCCTAATGAAGGGTAGTTTGGAATCAGTGCGTTTGATCAACTCTGTGCAGTCTTAATTACGGCACCCGTTCCGCGCGGGACAATCCGCTTATTTATGACTACATAAGCTTGATTATTCTTTAATGAATACTTGTTTTAAAACGTTTAATTAAGTTTTATGGCGACAGGGCCGCTCAGACGGCGTCCCGCCGCCTCGCCGGCCGCGAGCTAATTGGATCGGGTTGACGCACCGCTCCCCCACCCCTCCTACACCCGCCGGCCTCCTAATTGTATGAAATTGCTAATTGGAAAATTTTATACGCGTGGCCCACAGGCCTATGCCGAATCTGTTCGTTGTCCGAGGAAAATCAAACGGTCATCTTGGGAGTATCTCACCCGTAAACGTTTGCGATTGTGTCAATTGAATCCAGAATAATAGACGCTTTTAACTTAATTACCTGCTGTATTCCATGACAACTTCTTGTAAACCTACTAGGTAGTTAAATAGTACGTATTGTCAACAGGGCGTGTAGTCGTGGTGGTCGGCGTGAGCGGTTTCCGCTCCAACCGTCAAGCTGGCAGCGAGCGCGCTGAGCATGAACCCGCACTACCACGGGTACGCGGAGCTGAGCTCGCCGCACCCGCCGTCGCCCGAGGCGGCCTTCGCCAACGGCCACGAGTACCCGCACAACAACAACAACCCCGCACTCAAGGAGTGCGCCGGCTGCGGCGGCAAGATCGTGGAGCGGTTCCTCCTGCACGCGCTCGACCGGTACTGGCACCACGGCTGCCTCAAGTGCACCTGCTGCGGCCAGGCGCTCGCGGACATGGGCCGTTCCTTCTACTTCAAAGGAGGCATGATCCTCTGCAAAAGCGACTATACCAGGTAATTTATTTTCTAACATACTAGTAGTGATTTACGATGGACAAGTGATTGGAAGTGTTCTTCTTCGAACCTTCCATGACCAAATTCAGAAAATTTTGGAGAAAGAGCAGGTCAAAAGTACTCTAAACCGACGGGCGTGTATAAGGAGGTTAATGAGTGTGAATGAAGCTAAAAGTGTGTGCCAAGATCGTAGCAAGTAGAAGGATGTGATCTCTGCCTACCACTACGGGAAAGAGGCGTGACATTATGTATGTATTTTCTAATTAACTCCAACATGAAAGATTCGAACATAAAACCGAAGCTGTATGTATGTTTTTATCTCCTTAACTTTCTTATACCAGTTTGGCCGAGTTCGAGTTAATGGAATTCAATTAGCCTAACTCTCTAATTAGTGCCTGTTACGGCGAGGAATTCGATTCCGAGACGAGATCGATCTTTCCCACTAGCATCGATATATGTAAGTTTTTAGGCCGTCATCTTACGATGACAATAGCGTGTCTGTCAAATGCATCGATCGTCCAAAAAAGTATACCGAGAAAGCCGCAGGCGCATTGTTATGAAAATGCTTGGAACCGTTGTATTTTCTACCTGAGAACAGAACAAAAAGCCCTCGACTTTGCACACAACGAGCGCACGGGACGGTTCGCTGTGCCTGAAATTGGGCTCTAAATTGGCCTCGTTAGAGATCGCTAAGGATTAATTTAGGGCGTACGTAACAATGTTTTTACCGTACACCTCAAACGACAATTTATTAACGCCTTGTTTCTTTACTCGCGCCAAGGCGAGTGCCTAATAGTTTAACGTTCGACTATGTCAACAATTATGGTAATTTTATGCCTCTTTGCCAAGTTATGAGTATTCATTAAGTGTTTCACGTCGTATACAATAAGATGTAAATTAGCAATCCATTTGAAATATTCCGGCCACACAAGTGTTGACCACCAAGTCACAAGAAAATCTCCAACCAATTACCCCAGGGGTTTCTGTTCATATTCCTGATGCGAAAACATTAATATTAATTGATTTTAAGTTATATATTATACTCGTTATAAAAGTGATATTTTTGGGTTCTGGTATTATCGTGCTAGATTTTTAAGAATTCAGCCTTGCTCCAGCGTAAAAACAATAAGTCACTTTCGAGTTTATAATATTCGTAAAATTCAAAACTTGGCCAGCTTAAATATAATATTGTCATATACACGAAATGATAATAATAATCATATATTGGTGCAAATTAAAATTTTGATTAAGAACTAATCATAGCAATTATAAAATGATGCACCAAAATGTATCTCAGCATTTGCTAGGACAATTTCCTATCACTGGTTTTCAGCTAGTCCATTTTGGGTGCAGTGCGAGACATAAATATACAAAATGGGTTCAAACTTAGGAAGATAAAAAACAGTGTAGGTAAACACTATATAAAAGAATTACCTACAAACTTCAAAATTATGAAAAATGTGAAAACAGCTATTAGACTGTATCACTATTACGTAAAAAATAAAAAAGTAATACTCATAGGAAATGTGGTGCACCACGACGGTTTGATTTAAAGTTGATTAGATACTTATATATACTTGAATTATTAATAATAATATTAAATTGGCATATTCCGTCAACAGATGACGTTGCTTATGACTTCGTTGTTACAACTATTAGACGTCTGTGCCATCCCTGACTAATTAGCCAGACGCACCTTATTCCGCGCCATTAGTCCCAGCCACCCGCGCTTTTCACAATCACCGATTGAACCATCAACGAAGAAACGTAAACTCGACATTCGATCCCCGTGTTTGTCGTTCATATAAACTCGTTTTACACTGATTTCCCTTGTTTACCGGCGGTTGAGCCAAACTGGAGCGAAGAGTGGGCCGACCGCGTGCTCGTGCGTCGTAGATTCGATAAAGCTCGCCTCGCAGTTGACAGAGACGGCGGCGGGCGGCGGCGGCCTAACGAGCGGGGCCGTCGTCGGGGCAGGGGGATGAAGAAGTGCGGTTCCGTGCATGTCTCTGCTGATTGACCCGCGTCACTCGGCAAACAACAACTAACGAGTCGGCCCCCGCGCCTCCAGGTGTCGTCGCCGCTCGTCGAACGCTCCATCCACACGCCTTCCCTGATTGAGGCTCCTTAACGAAATTAGCGCTCACTCACGCAAACAACTCGCGCGTTTATCCGCCGCCTTTTGTCCCGATATGATGGATTGCGGTCTCGCTCCACAAAGACGCTGATGATGTTTCGTGCTACTGATTACTGTGTACGCACGAAATTAGTCGCCAAGGTGCGTCGTATCGTACGCGTGAAAGCGTTATACAAACATCAAACATACTACGAGTTTTATAATGATTTATAGCTTCTCTATTGTTCATATGAAGGCATTTAATACCTTCACATCAGCACGTTGTTTACATGTGTACGCCTTAGCTACACAATGTCTCGTCTGCTAGTAAATGAACCCAATACCTGCGGGACCGAATCTGTTGGAACAAATTATTTGAATTAAAGCAGCAATCAGGAGTCCGTAGTAGCTCGTAGAAGTACGTAAGCCCGGCTGGAAATTGTGCTGTATTTATCTAGAAAAAGGAAACTAGATATATGTTACCTATTTTTTTTCTCTTTTTATCCTAAAAGACTATTGAATGTCACGGTAATTGCTTTAGTACTGAGTTAACAGAATCTCACCTGATGGACATAAAGATAAAGCCCAAGCCTTTTCACACACTGTGTAGGCCCTTTCCACGTGTCTCGGGCAGTATTGGAACAGAAACAGGTTCGTTAGTAGCGCGGGTGCCGTCAATCAGCAGCTGGCTCCTTGCCGCACGCAATCAGCCCGAGCCGGCGCGGCCCCGAGCCTAGCGCCCCAGCCCCTTACGAGTGTGCTCTCTTATTCTGTAAACAACTTCCAAATATTAACATATAGGTAAGCTTACACATACTATACATATTCAAGTTATTCGATATATTTTCGTGTTTTTAATTTACTGTACATTTGTAAATAAAGTTTTTAATAAATTACCTGCGCAACATCATTTGTTTGTTATAGGAAATCCTCTAGTATATTGGGACCATCTAGCATATTTGATTTCGACTTATTTCAATTCCATCTGTGCACAATAATTAACTTACGAAATGCTGGGTTCTTTATAAAGGGTGCCTGGTAACGGCATCAATGCTGGCATGATAGGCATGTCCGTTGCTTATAATTAGGCAAAATTGTCATTTTCTTCTTCACATTTGAGGTCGTCTCCTCCTGCAGTAATCTGCGCTCATTAGCATCATCCATATAAATATTTTGGCTAATAATATTTTAAATAAAATTGTCCATTCCATATTAAATAGTCACCTAGGACTCAGGTCACTAGAAGTAAACGCACTAAGCTAAAATTGGTTCCCATAACGCGTGGACCCTGTCAATGAAATTGCTGTTTAATCGGCAATTACTCCGCTCCCCGCGACCCCGCACCTCTCAACAAGCCTGCAAAATGACTACTTCTTATCGCCACCCTAACTCACTGTTAACTTACTATAGTAATCTTTACAAACGACATTATAAGGTAGTACTGAACTGATAATTTATGGCTTTTTATAACATGGCTTATTTGTATGATGTAAAATTAAATGCTCGCTGAATTCAGCTCGCATTGGTAGCTTAGGGAAAAGTTTCGGAAAATCTTGTCCAAAATACCGCAGTGTCTTAAGATGGAATCACAGTCGCATTAGCAACCTCTAACGAGTCCGTAAAATGACAACTTAAACATTCAGTGCAACTAATCTTCTCAAAAAACTGATTGACACACAAATATTGTCTCAGCATGTTTCAATTTGTCCCGAAGAGGTAAAATGCTCGATGCTCGATCCTTAGTCCCCACACGGGCACGTCCACGCTGAAAGCGGGTTCGTTAGCGCGTGGGCCCCGTCAATCAAGGCAATTGCCGTTCAATCGGCAATCACCCCGCTACCCGCCCCCCTGCGCCCGCACCCGCTAACGAGCCTGTAAAATGACAACTTCTTACCGCCACTGACACTTGTTAGCTCACTGCAAAGGAAAATAGTTGCTAATAGTGCCTGAAGATATATACTTTGCGTAACATATGTAGGGTACTGTTTTGCGAGTTGACTTTAGAATTTAGGTTTATTTTTATATTTGAAGATTTATATTTAGTATATAAATTAGAAGAAGTAAAATAAATCGAATTCTACGGAAGTAGAGGGTAGTTCTTTATAGGTAAATTTACTATTTGGAGTAACTTAGGTATATAATATAAGTATATTAGTAATAAATTTATAAAAAAACAATGAAAAGCTTCTTTCCCACAAGTTTTTAAAAGTAAACAAATGACGCGAATAAATTAATCCGGTAGAAGTAACGAGCGCAGTGCAGACACAAATTGTATCATCACAGCAACATATTTATTACGCGTTGTCGAAACGTATTTATTAAAGGGCCAGCCAGGGCCGGGTTCAGTATCCAATTTGGCCGGTCGTTAAAGCGCAAAAGACGCGCGCTATAATTGCGACCGCCCGCCCCTAATGAGCCCATGGCCCGCGCTCGACTGGCCCCGCGCGCAAATTGACATTGTACGTAAACTGTTGTCGCCAAAGTTGACAAACTACCAAACTAAAGGGTGATTTACTTAAATTCTACAGAGTGACCTAGCGCGCGCTTGACCCGTGTGATGCAGGTTTATAAAAAAGTATACTCGAGAGTTACACGTCCATCTTAAGCCGAAACAAATCTGATTTGCAGTATTTGATTGAATGTATCGTGTAAACATAAACATATTATAAATTTAGCACGTGTTTGCATCATAAATTATATTTAAAGTTACTGAGACATGTTGGAGAGACCAATTTACTCTTATTTTAGAAATATCATGTTTATCCAAAAATATGTTTGCGTACTAAACATTTTAGTAATGTTTAGAACACAAATATGTAAAGAACTATACAGTCTGATTGAGGTAAAAATAGCGGCATGGTAAAGATCGGGCACATCTTATTTCTGATGCCTAAAATTTCTAGCGCTCTGATAAAACTGCTCTTAAAAGATGCAACAAATCAAAGCAAAGTAAACAAGTTTGAATTCGCTTGGTCAGGCATAGTTAATTTGGATATGAAGTTGTGGCTGAACGTTGTAAAACCAGAATATGAACCGAGTTTGAAGCTCATAACTCAGTGGAGTCCAGTTTCATGTTGGCTATCGGCTGGGGTGCGATTGGATTACGCCGCCGCCAGCGGATGACCTCGATTAATTTCGTTTGTCTCTTTGTCCATCCGTCCAGTCTCCAAAACTAAAGACCGGCCAGCTAGTTTGTAAACTGAATATTCGTTGACAAACAATATTACTGAGTGCGGCCCAGTGTTGGTAAGTAAAGCTACATTTAAATTTAAGCGAATTATTTATCTTGAAACTTTAAAGAACTTCATAAATTTTCTGATAACAATGTTTCAATACATTAACAACTTGTATTGAAATGCATACATCGAAGGCAAGCTACCCTATTATAAATTTTACATAATTACTAAGAAGAAACAGTACGAAAACGTCAAACCACTGCATAATCCTGAGTATAACAGTAGAAATATTTAATTTGTAATTTTCTATCTACATAATTACTAAGAAGAAACAGTACGAAAACGTCAAACCACTGCATAATCCTGAGTATAACAGTAGAAATATTTAATTTGAAATTTTCTATCTTTCTATTAAACTCAATTAATTTAACATTCTATAATAGTTCCAAATTCTATATTAATTTATTGATAAAATCCTACTGAATCATGTTAACCGTATCTATCGTATATTTTTGTTGTAGCTTAGAGCGTATGCACTGATCTCTGTACCATGACGACCATTAAGTAGAATTTAAACATGAATTGAAACACTAACCTATCACTAAAGTTTGGGAGGTACCAGCATCCAGTTGATCCCCGAGTAGTTAGATAGTGGGTGTTTGCAATCTGCAAATATCTGCGTTAGTGATTTACGACTAGGAATGTGTTGTTTGGGAGAAGGCACATTTCATGTCGCCTGCACGAGTTCCTCAGATTCCGGGATTAATGTCCCGTACTCATTGCAAAATCTTTCATGAAACGAAACTAAAAAATCATTGAGACTACGAGTATTTGTAGACTTTGATACCAACTAATAATTCAAGACTCAATGAAAAGTTCCGAAAAATCATAGATTAGCTTTTTGACGGAACGTTTCATTCTTACTTATCATAAAGATTGACTATTGTTTATTTATTTATTTATTTAATAAGGTACATCAAAAATATACATAAAAATACATTTTTTAACTTTATGGCCGAGACAGAGAACTTGTATATCTCTAACAGATGTTAGATTGTTATCAATAAAATAAATGTAATATCACATTCTGCAACTTCAAACAATAAATCACAGACTCCAAATAATAAATACTCGATATATTATATATTTTAACATTTTTCATATAGTGACCATCCTTGGTGAAATTTAGCGGCATATTACTTTACAAAATAATACAAATTGTTGTGCAGAATATGCGCCATAGTAATATAAAAAAAATATTTTTCTGTTTAACACTAAATAAACCACAAATCCCCGTAATATACAGCCGAGGAGGTACCTATAGATAGAATGAGAAGATATTTCATCAGCAATGGAAGTTTCTGGACGTTGGGTGGCGTCGCGTCGTCTCTCGGAACATCGGCTGCGTTGTCGCGGCGACACGACCAATCTAAGGGGTTGTGTAGTCTTTGTTGCCCAAATTGATACTCGGCTTCTTAATTGGCCGGTCTTACGTTACAACGTGCCCCTGGTGCTGGTCTACCAAACTGCACGTCTTTGTATTTCATTACATCGTCCACTGTTAGTTTGATGAGTGAATTTTCAAGTACTTGAGAATTTAGACTTCGAGCTATAAGTATTGGAACAAACAAATTAATTAGAAGGAAGTACCCTTTCTTGGTAAAAAGCCGGTTCGAACCTCGCTGTTGTACTATAAACTGCAACCAAGTTATAATAACACAAACCCTTTTTACCCTGAGATCTGGGTGATTTTGGGATCTGTAAAAATATTCTCTTACAATAAATAATATATCGCACCCCCGGTGCTACAACGTCACTTATGCAATTTTGTCAAAATAAATCTGATTATGAGAAAAATTACGAATATACCAAACTGTAAGTAAGATGTTTCGTTTTTCTGTGAAATGAATTCTGAAATAAAGGCTTAAATATCACTGGTTCATTTCTTAAATTAAGAAGAACTATGTTTTATAACAGGATATTTAATTTGGAAACGCTTCTCCTGGAAGATTAAATTGTTTGCAGGAGTGACGTTGTAGCACCGGGGGTGCGTATGTAGAAAGAACTGTACGTATATTTTTGGCTATGTGCTTGTTGTGATTTTTCGATAATATGTAAGCTTTCAATTACAACATTATTATTCAACGGATAATCAGTTCATATTTTTACAAGTTGAGTAAATTATGACTCACTTGACATTTTAAAATGTTGACAGACAAATTTAAACAATACGGAAATAAAAAGTCCTGATTTCGTCTGACATTGTCAACACCCTATAATCCACAAAGCGAACAGATACATAAATCAATGGAATTGAGGAAGTGACAAACTGGTGTAAAGTTTGACAGTTATGATATGAATGAAACACAAACGGAATTCGTTATAAAAATGGATTAAACACTTGTCTGTGAAAATCAGAGCTGGTATCCACATACATTTGGCCATTTATCCCTCTTGACGTTTGAAGTTTGTACGCATAATAAATTACGATATACAATTATATGTTCTTACTGTTCTGTTTAAAGAAAATCTCAGCGGTTTTATCAAGTTTAAAGCTACGAATAATTTTACGTAATAAGTAAACATTAAAAAAATGAGACAAGACAGTACCTATTTGTGATTGTGAGGATTTAATTTATTAAAAACAATAAAGAATTTGTAAGTTTTTTATTTATTTTTATCCTAAAGAAAATGAAGAAAAGTCTAAACATTATATACTATAGCCGACCGATATGGCGTGAAGGTCAGTATACCTGCACTTCGCTCTTGGGTTCGATTCCCGCACAGTAAACGATATTTGTGTGCATCAATATAAATTTTTATTCTGGTCTGGGTCTCTATATTATATATATTTTTAATAAAAAAAAATTACCCGTATTTAGTATTCATAACACAAGTTCTTGTCTTTGATACTTGTCGTTCAATGATACTTGTCTTGGAACTATGTATTTGGTGTAATGCAGAAAATATTGTTTATAGCCATACTATAATGATTAAAAAATAGAATCAAATAATTTTACCACCAATCCTCACAACAAGTTGACTCTAACTTTACTAAACTTACTTCTTTCTCATACAAAAACCATTCGCAGTTACAAAATTGGCGTCTTTATAAAAGGATAATATCATTCGTCACCAGCCAGTAGCGAACTAACCGATTTACGTAAACAATATGAAAAATTCCTTTGACAGCGGTGGCTATCGAATTATGATTTGTATACTATCACCGGGGGCATACCACAGTCATACTTGCGCCAAAATTTCGTCGCTTTCGGGGTATTTTTTTTCGCAGCTAGTCGGACGGCCGGGCAGGCACTACGTTTATTTATTAACGAAATTCGTCCGTCTATGTAACACGTCTAGTTTAGCATTTCGACGATTGGAATATGAGTTTAATGTGCATGGGTGTAGAGTGGTGCAGTACGTGAGTTAGGTCCTTATGGCCCCGGCAGCTACCGTTTACGAGGCAGCATAGGCGCGACGCGCTCCACCCATATCAATTTCGAATAGGTTTCCTATTCGGCACCGAGAGATTGCGTTTTGATCGTTTTGTGTGTAAAACTGTTGCCCTAAATTAAACGTTTTAATAATAGAATAGAAAAAAAAACGTTCAGTTCTGTTGACACGGGCCTGAACAGTCGATTTGATGTTTTATAATTGAAACGCCGTGGGAGCAAACAGCTAATAGATTCAAATTTGTTTAGTGTCAGTCTGTCTGCCTACAATCGTCTGCCAAACAATACCGAGCCTCACTGGAAGTGTGAGCACATCCCCAATTAACACGCCTCTGCAAGATTCCCTATAGTATTCTGTAGTTGCTGTATGTTTAGAAATGATCTTCTCCATTAGCCTCAGTTATTAACAGTTTACATGTTAGCAGGAGCTTATTACTTAAATTTTATTTGCTTTATGGAAAGTTTAATCAAATACTTTGTTTTCAATATGACTTGAAACTAGTTCTCTTTAGTCTCGTGATTATCTAGTCTTGTAAGTAGCACATCTCCAAGGTGGAAAACGTTGAATAACCCTTCAAAACAACATTTAAAAAAAAAATTGTTTGAAAAATGAAACAAAAAACATCTGTTGTCTATTTTATTACTAATTAAGGTTACAACTCTTAACTAGTATCATTATAATAATAACAGATGACAATCAATATCGACCGTCCTTTGTCTGCACAAGAAATCCCAGACAGAGTGGAGTAACCACATCAATAGTGAAATTGTCGATTACAAATTGGCAATTAGCGACAGTGCACCGATATCGTAGTACCTATTGGTGAGCTGCTAATTAGTGAGCGGCGCTCCGAACTAATCAGGTGGCTAAATAATGTACTCGTGACGGCGTCGTTAGCGCCCGTGAGACAGACGTTATTAATTAACATCACATTGGCCCGCCCCGCTTCACCCCAAAGCCGCCGTGTGGTAAGCGCTTGTCTCATACTAACATCGTGAGGAAAATAAAATTTGCAATGTGGTGCCTACTGGTGACTGACATTACATGTGTGTACCGAATCATCGGATTTATTTGTTAAAATTAAATTATGTTGATAGATTATTTATTACGATTATTATGCCACTCTTTATTGTTCATCATGTTATACCATGTTTTGTGCAAATAAACACTTGATAATTTATTAATATTATTATCCTTTATAAATACAAGTGTCTTAAGATTTTACGCTTTCCTCCAGAATAAATTTTGGTTCAATCATTGAGGACTTTAGAGTCAGTCCTGGGATGGGTGACCGTTTGTGTGCCAATTGGTGTCGAGAGCTTCAAAACGCACATTAAGCATGATATAGCACTGATGTCTATATTACATAAACTTTTCTCATGTAGACATTTTATGTGTACCATCTAAGTATCATGAAATGTGACATGCAATAAATAATTTTATTTCACTTCTTATTAATTTACTCAATGAAATTGCCGAACCGCTCGTGCCCATTAGGCCTGTGGGTTAGCCATTAGGGTTGTGTGTTAAAGCTATACAATCTAATCTGTTTTTACGTATTAAATGACATCCTAAGATCATAAGTACGTTGTAATCAATAACTAATTTTAATTTGATACTATTTGCATACCAAATACACACTACAAGCCCAATCAAAAAATACATCAAATAGTGATGTTACACAGCTTTGAGCATGTTTGCTTAATAAATTCCATTTAAACAGTGAACGTTCAAAAGTACATTCCTCACAACTTATATTTGTTCATTAAATGTGCGTAACTTAAGTGGGTGTGTTAGTATAGTTATATATTATGTGTTTGTACAAGTTTGTTGTTTTGTTTAATTCCAAATAAACTTGACATACTTTATACAAATACGATGAATAATGTAAAACAATTACACTGGTAAAAGGTTATCGTTGTATTGACTTGACTTATCACAATTTATGATAATTTATTAATATAAGTAAATATCATAAAAAATAAAATAAAAAATAAAAATAAATCATTTGAAAGAATTATGACGCTATATAGTTAATGAAGATTGATTTTTTTCGGATGGAAAATCATCAATTGATCTTTTCCTACTGTGGGTAAAGGGTGAGAGTGAGTCTGACTTTTACTAACTACAAACTATTCATGTTCCTTCTTGAGCCAGCTACGCCCCGAGGCCGCGGTAACCGATTCAAACAGACCCGCAACACTTGTCACTTACCTAGGGTCACCTTTATTTAAAAGAAACCCTTTTTTGTATTTCTTTTAATTTTATCTTATGTAACTTACGATACGTATACCATTATATTATTATTGTATAATAATGACACGCCCCCATTTCGCTTCGGTAGCGAATGATTTATAAAATATTTTACACACAGTATTACATTATTGGATTTTTCGGGATATGTTTCTTACAAAGAATGTAGCTTTCTATTAGCGAAAGATTTTTTAATTGAGTCTAGTTGTTTGGGAGTCTTTTCAATGCATACATACATACATACATAATGTCACGCCTCTTTCCCGTAGGGGTAGGCAGAGATCACATCTTTCCACTTGCTACGATTTTGGCACACACTTTTAGCTTCATTTACACTCATTAACTTTCTCATACACGCCCGTCAGTTTAGGGTAGGTACTTTTGACCCGCCCTTTCACCAAAATTTTCTGGATTTGGTCATGAAAGATCTTAAGTGGTCTTTCCCTCCCAACACTTCCATTCACTTGTCCATCATAAACCATTTTCGTTAGTCTACTTTTATTTCATTTTCAATGCAAACAAACAATAAAACTTTCCTCTGTATAATATATGTACAGTGAAGTATACTTACCACAAGGCGCCTCTGCTACCCTTAAAGCCATATTATGGCCTCGTATGAGTCGGCAGTCGGCACTGCGACGGTGCGGGCCCGATGAAAGCGGTTAATTGAATAAAGTTTCACTTGTTTTACAATACATATCTATGTCTTATTTATGCGTAGATACATATTATAATTGGTTTTGTTTTATAATACCGCTTGCTTAGGTAAATAACTAAACTATGTTATTTGTTGTAGGGCGGTGACTTGATTTTTTCTATATTGAGTTACATCCCTATTCTGATTGATATATAAAGTAAATTACAATTTTGTCTAGTTTTTAGGATTCCGTGTTTACGTGGACGCATTTGCAAGTAGAACTTAGTTCTTAATAAATTTTAAAAAAATAACATAGAAGTTATATTTAAAAGAAAATAAGATTTACTTTTTTTAGGCTTTCTAAATAGCATCTTTTATATATTTTTAATCACTAAATTCTAACAAACTATGGTCCTGTAGTAAACACTAGGCAAATACCATTTGCGTATATCCCAATTAATATACGCCAATAGCATACGTCTGGCACGAGGATCAAATCGTATCAATTAAGGGGAAGCATTCGCGAACTCGAGTGTCGGCTTAGTTAGTTAGTTAGTTGGTCTGATCTTAATTAACCTCATGTGTTAACCCCGCTCCCAACTTGCCGCGCTCTTATTAATATGAAGCTATGCTGTATGTAAATTTATGCTTAACTCATTGGAGACGGTTTTGATTACGCATATTATTAAATTGCTAATTGTAATCTAATGGGTTAATGGCAACGTTTGTGTCATTAATCTGTTAATTTATTGCGTTATAAATTTGTATTTGGTTTTTAATTAGGTATTTATGTTGTTTTTGATCGTGACATTGATATGGAAGATGAAGAATATTGTTTTTTTTTTACGTATTTTCGGTAACCGTTGTTCAACATTTTTATAAAGGTAAAACTGCAAAAGATTAAGAAGGCGTTAATGATTTTGTCTAATCTTTTAAACACACCTCCTCTTCACAGTCTTAAATGGTTGAGAGTGTGAAAAATTTCATCACCTAAGTAGTTTAATTTTGAATTTACATGTCTTATCCTAATATGAATTTACACATCAACCATTATTACTGAACTATTTAAGTCTGTCTATAGACGTATCAATCTATACTTTTCTCGGCACGTTGTCCACTTTTATTGTAAATTGTGTTCTCAACCCAACTTTACTAATGCTGAACAAAATTCACAAGTCAAAGTTATTTCTCGCAAGTATTCGCTAACATGTTAAAAAAGCGAGGTGATTATCGCCCACTCGGCAACCAGCTCCCATAAAACCCACCAGGAGCCAGCGACTCACCGTGCACAGGTCACCAGACGGCGTCTATTTCAAAACTTTCTAATACCTAGTTCATCAACAAATTCATTATGTCGTAAAAGAGTATGCGCGAGACCGAAATATCGCGGGGATCGTAAAACCGCTCGTAAAGACGTTTGTTTACTAATTCGAGTGGGGCAGGTGGGGAGGCACTGGGGATGCTCGCTAATAATATAGTGTAGCCACAAATAAAGGGACAGGACGAGCCGAAGACGTGGTGATAGTGTAAAGTCGGCTCGTTAATAAGTAGAAGTGAACGCGAGCCTCCAAATTGCCTCCTCCGCAGGTCGCAACTTTTAATGAGGCAAAATTCTCAGTCGGCGTCGTCGCCTTAACGCAACCTGTTCGTTAGCGCAAAAACGGGCCACGCTAACACGCGATTAGAATACACCCCCGCCGTGGGAGGCACACCGGGCGCGCCCGCGCTTTTTAACTTACCCCGATACGTCCTCGTCAATCAGATATGACCTTATTTCACTTTAATGACACTCTAATTTTTTTTAAGTGTAACTAATAACTCGTTTTCTTTACTTAACTTAACCCCAACCCCAGTATGAATTAAAGTGTCTACTTTTAATCTAAATATCTAGATTAATGTGTAATCATTATTTATAACTCCTTCATTAAAAGATATCGATAGTTCACTATCGATTTATTTTACTTGTTGCTTGTCAAACTAGCTAATACCTAGTTTATTAGTTCTAATTGTTATAAGCTAGTTTGAAGACCGATTTGGCCAAAGTTACTGTCGTGAGCTCAATTGTCACACAGTCAAAAATTGTAAGCGTTGTTTTATTTGATTTGGCTGTGTTACATGTAGGTATCTATTTATATACAAAAGTATATACTTATGTTTATTGATTGTCTAGTACAAGCTCTGCTACTCATATGTATGGGTCTTATTATTATTATTACATACGTCTATTTTAAATAGTTTAATTCAAAACATCCAGGTCACATTTATTTTAAAAAGAATTATGTTTCCGTACATATTTTACATCGTGTGGATTGATTATAATCAGTGTTCATAAAATAAGAAGATCCAATTAGTGTAGATCATGGCACAAAAATATAACTTTGTTCATCTTCTAATTAACCTCTATCCGTAACCTTTTGGATGCCCGCCAAATACATCTTTTACGATGTGATAAAGTATAAACATAGCGTTTATGAAATATACTATTCTTGATCCTAGATTCCGATATAAAATTAGACTAGCAAGTATTAACTCTTACAGTTATTTTGTTGTAATCTAAATAGTTGTTTAATCTTAATTTAACTTAATTTAACCATTGTATCTCGGTTTAAACTACGAATATGTAGTATTCGTTAAACCTAGTTAGAGCTGGAAAAAGATCAAGTTGAAAATCTCTTATTCAAGCTTGGCTTCATTCCGAAGCACTTGTTAATGTCACTTAAATGTAGAAGCGCTACTTCACTACGGCTGGAGCCCGCTTGGAAACGAAGCTGGTAAGAAACTCAGCAAAGTTTTGTCTTCATTGAAGACATTTAAATAGAGATGAGGGGGGCCTGTTATTATGTTATCGTTATCTTATTTTCAATGAGTATAAATTAATTCTTTGAAATATGAACTTTATGTAAATAATAGTAATAATACAACATGTAAAATAATAAGGGTTACACCAAGAAAGTAGTTTGTTATAAATCGGCTACTCAATCGATTAAAAATATTTAAAAAATAGGTAATTTTTTAAAAAAAATTTTTTTTTTTTTTGCGGCACTTTTCGGTGCTAAGCGATGTGTGCGTGCGTGTCTCTCTGTGTGTGTAGGTCGGTAGGCTAAAGCGCTAATATGCCCATACGATTTGCCCTCGATGAGTATAACTAGTAACTTAAATAAACCATATTTAATTAAATAAAAGTAAAATTATTTTGCATGTTTTTTAATTATAATTAAATATTCTAATTGGGGTGTCTGAGGGTGTGCGTTAATTCTGTGCCATGTTGTATACATACAATATAAACACATAGTGAGAAATATTTTCTAAATTTGTAAGAGGCCGTACAAGAAACAATAGAATTTAAATCGTATCTTGTAACTTGAAAGGTTTTAATAAATTTTCGGTCTGAATAATAATTTAAATCGAAATCGAAAAAACATTGAAAATTCCCCGTGTGCCCAGAGCCTAAACCCGAAAAGATGGTGCCTCATTTGTGGCGGGCTTTCTCTGTGTTGTTGTCACATTAGCGAATAACTCCGGTCCCGATACGTTAATGATGCCGACGATGGGACGAGACGTCTATTATTGGGTAAAAAATCTTTTGTGGGGCCTCGAAGACTCGGACCGATACTCGGATTCATCAGACAAACGCTCTAATTGGGCCTATAATGAGACTTGATCGCAGACGATTTGAAAATACAACTCTACATGGTGGTTCACTAAGCTGCGTTTTTAATACATTATATAGTCACGTGTATTCGTATTTGTATTTGAAACTTGGTATTCCAAATTAGGATTATTTATAGGTTGTCCATTTTTATTATTTATCTATTTTTATTTCATTTTTATTTACATATTATTTATTTATCACTTACTACATTTATCGTCTACGTTTTAATTATAATTTCAAATTATAAAAGCACCCTAGGACATTATATATAAACATACATACATACATACAATCACGCCTGTTTCCCCGAAGGGGTAGGCAGAGGCATATTACACGCCCACACTTCGCCAATTATATAGTTGGTCCCACGTATTAGATGGCGAGCCTATTGCCGCTTACTGGGCACTGTTATGTTCGCCAGAGCCTCGTCCGTGCAGGTGAGCCTTGGGCTTCTTAGGTCTTGGTAGGATCCCTATACACCCATATAGGTATTATACATATTATTATATATTAATATTCTTGGATATCGCACATAACGCTTCTAGTGCTTAAGGGGTCTTAGGTTAGACAACAGACATACATTCAATACCTAAATATATTCGTAGAACGAAATATTTGACGACCGATATGGCGTGGTAGCGAGAATACCTGCTCTCCGCTCCTAAGGTCGTGGGTTCGATTCCCACGCAGGACAAATCTTTGTGTGCATGAACATGAGTATTTGTTCTGGTCTGGGTGTTTTCCTATGTATATTAAGTATGTATGTACAAAAAAAAGAAGTTATGTATGTTTATCCGTTAT
This sequence comes from Musotima nitidalis, assembly GCA_949126915.1. Taxonomy (NCBI): domain Eukaryota; kingdom Metazoa; phylum Arthropoda; class Insecta; order Lepidoptera; family Crambidae; genus Musotima; species Musotima nitidalis. The sequence goes on along the minus strand of OX421415.1, from coordinate 6,669,082 downwards.
TTAGTATCCATAACACAAGTTCTTAATGATACTTAACTTGGAACTAAATAATTGGTGTAATTGTCAAAAAAATATTTATTTATAATATTTATTTATTTAACCCCTATAAAAAATAATAATGGCAGAAGAAATGTACGAAAGTAAAATTAATTCAGTAGCCATGAGAGCACTCAGACTTCTGAGCATACTTATGCTAGATTTGAAATTGAGTGATAGGGTTAAGAATGAAGTAATAAGGGCCGTTGCTGGTGTAAAAGAAGATATTATAGTGACAAGAATTGAGAAAGGTACCCACGATCTTAAGAACCATTGCAGGTAGTTTGACCTCTTCGCTATACCGATCATCATTAATACTTATAGAAGTACTTAAGTATTAAGCTGTCTTACGCATCCTAGATAACATTTCTGCATAAAAGTACAAAATAACAAACTACCCGATAAAAAGGTGTAACGTGTTAATTACAGTATACAACGCAAAACAGTGTTCATGTTTATTTATAGGAAGCGATTGTTCGGTTGTAATCTAGCGTAGAATCGGCGCTGCGCGAGGCAACTCATTTTTCAACTTCGTTAATAATCAGCCGATATCCGAGGCTATTTTCCCCGGCTACCTACAATAATGAGGTTGTAAACAACACTGTCTAATTAAACTCCTTAATCGCAAAACTCAAACGGTTACCGCTTTTAAAACAAAACCTCGCAAAATCGTAGCGACCACCGCGTAAATAGCCTTCGTTATATCGGCGCGGCGATCGCGGCTCATTACCTCCGCCCTCCTCCGATCCCCTCCTAATTAGGCCCCCTTCCTTCCGAACCACGGCCAACCCCGCTCTGTCCCGTTAGTGGATTGTTTTCTAATAATTTCTTTATTTTGTTACAGTTTAACTCTTTAGAGTTTAAACATCTTAGTATTTTCGTTTGTAAATGAAAACTAGTTTCGTTTTTGTATTAAGCTTTTTGAGAAATGTCAAATACATGATTTAATTAATACGGACTATCCGTACTAATGTTAATATAATTTTAATTAAATAAAATCATTTAAAAGCCAAAAGTGGGCAAACTGTAAACGAATGCACTATCCACACCATCTACCCTATATCTTGAAGAATATTTTGTAGAAATAAAAACCCGAGCATTTCAATTTTCTGAAAATGAAGTGGTATATTTTTTTAATTTTTATAATAATACAATAACTAATTATTATGTTAATAATAGGTACAAAAATATTTTCGTAAACGTCTTGGCTCACCGCAACTATCGCCGTCGTCAGTTAAATCGCGAGCCTTTCAATCAAATCCGTCGAAATTGCATCCTCCGCACTAATTAATACTTCAAACCGTGATTGGGCTGAGAGAGCTTTATAATAAGTTCCCAATCAATCGATTCTCCACGGAAGAAATTCAAATTGGCCCTCATTTCCTGCGGGAGGGTGCACGCACCTGGGCTCCACTGGTGCCGCATCCGGCCGCCAATTACTGCACCTTTGCCCAACGCAGGCCTAACGATCACTGGACACCGACGCAAATTGAGACTAGCTTTATTGATGGCCTCATACTTTGTCAAAGCTGTTATCATTCTAGTTATGGGTACAATTGTATTGCATAAGTCGCTACAATCCTGACTTTGAAATAGTAGAACCAACCAACCTAGCTTTGATTTATATTTTATTGTAAACTTTTATAAAATGTATGTATGAACTTTTATATAATGTATTATTCTAGGAAAATTGTAATATTTGCCGCTCGTCCTATTAATTTTTTTTCCTAGTTTCAAAGCTTTTTGACTTCCGATATGGCGTGGAGGTCAGTATACCTGTTCCCACACAGGAAAAATGTTTGTGTGCGTGAACATGAATATTTGTTCTGGTCTGGGTGATTTCCTATGTATTTGTTAAAAAAACAGTACATATTGAAGTTTGTTTATGCGTTGTTTGGTATCCATAACACAAGTTCTAAATGTTACTTATCTTGGAACTAAATAATTGGTGTAATGGGCAGAAAAAAAAGCTTTCGTTCCATAATTTTAATAAAATCTGCATGTACAATTAATGTAATTTAAAATATTTAACATTGTGATTTCTACAAGACACCTAACGGCTCGTCTTAAATCTCTTGTCTGTGCCACATCTTCCGTGACTAACTGCAACGTCTAGCCTAATTTAGCTAACAGGCAACCACACTATTCGAAACCTAGTCAGTTTATGATAAGGCCCAACTGACCCAGCAAATAATGCGCGTCAAAGCCACATTCACCTACATATTTAAAGCCTTATAAACAAACTGTTAGGGATTATTCTAGTTTGTTTTTCATGTCCCACAAAGTCCGAAGATCTCGATAAGATCGTCTCGGGCGAGGATCGGCACCTATTTATTTATTTATTTAATCAGTTTGAGCGACGGACAATGTGGTATTGTAAGCCTTGATTTATTGTTCGGGGGTTGATCAATAATGGAGTCGATTTTGTTGTTAAAGCCAGATAAGGATGTGTTGCGATATTTAATTGCTTGTTGGGGTACGGATAGCGTAAACCTGTACCCAAATACCACTGAGCACTGAAATAATGTTTGTGTATGCTATGTAAAAGCCTATTCATTGACTTACATTTAAATTATTTCACCTATTTTTTAAACCATTTTAGTTTGTCGACTACGTATTATAATTCTTTCAACGACCTGCTAAATATGCTATTATGTTATCTTTATTTCAATCTTATTTGTCGATGCTAATTTAAAACGTTTGTCTATAAATTTTCGTTAGTCAATATTTACACCTTCCGCTATATTGACGTTTATAAAGTTCTCAAAACGCTTTGTAATTAATTGTTACTAATTGGCAATCAACTAATTAGGGAAACTATTTCGATTGCTCTACAGTGACGACTAGTAGGCAATTTGAATGGAGCTTTGATTAAATCTACACAATTTTCTTAATTTATTCTGAGAACATGTCTTTAATTGACTATTTTCTCACATTAGATCTCCATTGGATGTTTTGGATGGGAAGTGATAATTACTAACGGATCACTAATCATTCTAACGACGTTCGATCAAATATTGTAGTTTTCGATTAGACAAACTAACTGGTACCGGGTTCAAACCCCTCGAATTCACTTGTAAGAGAAGCGCTTTAACCTCAAGGGGTTAACGGGACTACTAATAAAACTTAAACAATATTTCCTAGTACTGTCGTTTTATTAGTTTTCTTAATCGATGTCGTTTTGTGTTTATATCAAAAATAATTAATTGCCATTTGTAATTAAACTAACGAGTTATAAATTCAATTACAATTAACAGTAAATAACACTTAACTACAAAATGTTTCAATTTACATTTTAAATATTTACTCGGGCAGGATGTGGTGTTTATGAAACTTATCTTTTTCTTTGTAAAACTTTAATAAACATGTCTTGACCTCCGAACACGTACTTTAAAAGTTTAAATTAAAATTACTGTATATTTTTAAAATTATACATTGAGAAACTTTATGAATTTAGAAATTATTATATGCTGCATGGTACACGTGCATAAAAAAGGCAATACATTATCAAAATATTATTTTTCAAATACGCGTTTATTTTTGAAATATTGTCATAAGGGGAAGTGTTGTACATACATTCACATATGAATATTGTAAAAAATCTTTGTTAGTCGCAACGTGCATTACTGTGCAAAATTATGTGAGCGTTCGCTCTTCGTTTTGCATTTAAATTAAAACTATGCGGCATTAGCATAGAAATGGGTTCGATGGCTAATCGGTGCGGTGTCAAAAATGTTTAATTAAAAAGATTGATGCTTACCGGCAAAGTCGAGAAGTACAGTGGAGTTGCAAACTTATCTAATTAGCTGGAGGGCGGTTTGGGGCTGCCGCGGGGCGGGGGTGGGGGCCGAGGGGCAGAGGGGGCAATTAGTGGTGATAGTCGATTAGCTCATCGTGGAAGTGCGGCTTTTGACAAATGCTCTCCGCTAATATATTATTGCAGTTACAGATAATTAATGCTATGATAACCTGTGCCTAATATTGGAGGTGTTTGATTTTGTGGTTTCCATTGTTATGGTTGACTGTGGTTTTGGTATAGGGTTATTGGTTTCGACCACTAGTTTGGCGCGTAGGTATGTTTTTACGTTCTGAAAATCGAAGGTTTGATTTTACACAGCAAGAACATTTTAATGTACAATTTACAAAACAACCATGTCAGTATAATTTTTTGTTGTTTGATACCTATAGTACAAGCTCTGCTTTAGCTACTAAGTATGATTAAGCCATCATCCGGTAAGATTTCTCTCCGTCGACTCCCCACTATTCTAGATCGGTACCACACGGTTTTCAATGGGCAACGGGCTGAGCCTATCAGTGGTACATAAATGCGCTGAGATGATGAGTTTTTCTCCATTTAAAATTACGACATTTGGATATATTTTCCAAGTTCTAGTTTTTCTTCCCCTGTGTCAGCCATAGCCGAATATTACAAAACTAGTATTTTAAGAGGCAAGGAATATGCACACGTTCTCTTACTATAAGGGAAACGTCTCATTCGTCTCACTCGTCATAATGCTAATTAAAATCATACTAAAAGAATAAAAACGCACGCATAACACTTAATGCTTCAATCACGATTTCGATTAAAAATCAGAGCACAAATAATTGTATCGCAAGTCAGGTTTAAACTTTTAACTACATATCTTCTCCACTCCCTGGAGATTGATAAGTGAAAGTTTAGCAATAAATTGGGGCTCGTAATACTGAGATAATTAATTCTTAGCGTAACTTAATTGATATTGGTACTAGCAGTAATTAGAAAAGTTGAAGCCGAACAACAAGTTTTACTAAATCATAATTAAAGCTCCGTTTTATTACGCGGCGGCCCTCGACAGCGGGCTTTGTTGCTAAATATATGTTTTTTAATGATACCTAGCTTATTTTAACGTTGTTCTTTTACTTATTATGTTTTAATATCCTTTGTTCGTAGTGGATAATTAATTGATATTAGACACGACACGCCGCTCAAGGTGCTATGTAGAAATTGATTGTAATATAAAAAGTTTTTTATTTACTTTATTCTTTATAGCTATGTACAGCAAAGCTTGCTTGATGTGGGACGGAAACGCTCGGTATAAAATGCCATAAAAGATTTTCTTTTATGTCAAAACTAAAGGTTCCAACGATAAAAAGTATCATAGATCATTATGCTGATTAGTCGTGAAATATAAAACTAAATCAGCTAATTTCATTCTTTAATTTCGTTTCATTCTCGAATTTATTATATTAGTAAGGCACGCATTATGCAATAATTTTTTCTTAACCCTTTCATAGACCTGGTTGTAATTTGTAAATGTCAGTCATATGCAGTGTAATGTCTTTTGGAAATAAAATATTATAATTATTCTTTTTCATTGGTTTCTCTCTGCCTTCTCCTCTTAATCCATAAAGTGATTTCATAATCTTATGTGTATAATACCAAAATATTTACCAGTGCCCTATTAAAGGGTTAAACGGAGCTGTACTGATCTATAGACAGTGGTATGTATCACTTACCAGCAATTATTTTTAATTTATTTTATAATATAAAAAAATACATAATAAAAGGGTACATTCATATAAACCTCAACGGAAGCAGCACAGAGGTTTATTTGTAAATTAACAGTCCCATTCACCACTTTGTGTAAAAAACAAACGCTAACAAAATTACACTGTCTATACAGTAACAAGTTGAACAAAGACTCGTAACTCATACATAAAATGGCACTTAAGTAAAATATTATTTTTTGACTTAAATGTAAAATTTAAATGTACTGCCGGCTTTATGACAGGCGTAACATGTCGTTAAACTGTCACATCATCAAGGTGCGTACAAACGTTTAAAATTGTTTTACACTTGAGTTGTGGAGTGTACCATTATGTTTTATAAAACAATCATATTCGAAACCCCATTATTAGACTAAGGTCATTATGCCCTTATACACACCTTCTTTTAATGAATAATATTGTAAAAAGTGTAATTAGTTGATGTCCAGCGCAGTGGAACTATATCAAACGCAGCCGGATATAAGGGCAATTACATGTTTATAGGTTTATCATGTAACACTTAAGCAGTCAGATACGCATCTTCTGAAAAGTATTTGTAAACAATTTGGTGCTCCTCTGTAAAACCTTTAAGTATTCTCTGCAGGCGCATGTCTCCTAAAGCCTTAGGTTTTTCAGGCGGGTGTGAAACGGCAATTTGCAACGGCAACTGGAGTTATCTCGCTTATTTATTCTCGCTCTTAGTTTTTTGGACTACTCAACTGTTTATCAATAAAATATAAGGAGTTAAATTATGCACTCAGTTTTCTTAGGCCATATGATAAGCCCATCGTATTTAGCAGTAGATAAGACCATTTAACAAACTGAAGGAGGTTGGTGGTTTGTTTTCCTATTATAAGGTGGGCGTCTTTATTTAAAAACAAGGAAACAGATATATTTCGTAAAAGACCTCCTAATGATTATATTTAGGTCACAGAACTAAATAGCAATCCAGACAGTCAAAGACTAAACTTACTATATTCTTAATGAGTCAACCTCCTGTTATATATAGTGCCGTAAAAACTTATTAATTGATCTTTATATTGCATTTTAAAGCTATTTTTGCTCAATTAACAAATATTTAATTATGTAAATATTTTTTCGTACTTGTAAATATACTGCTAGTATTTTTATGAAATAAAGGTGGAAGGTGTTTTCCTTAATAAGGCAGTTATCAAATATATGAACGCCATAAATTGAACCTTATGCAGTTAAATTAAAGTAGAAAACCAATTATAAAATAAAACGAGTTCGGCCTGTTAAAGAGTTTAAAAGAAAATTTATAACAAGCAACTACTTATTTACTTAAAGCGTTTATAATAGGTTAAAAACTGCTATAGTATTTACAACAGTTCCAGGAATGTCTGATGATAAAGTTATCTCGACAAGATCGTCAGGGCACGCCCCCTTTGCTTGTGAACTTTTTCACGCTCGTAGTAATAGTACAGTAATAGTTTTGCTAAGCGGCCGCTCAGAACAAGGCATTTAATTAAAGGACGCTCACCTCAGCCGCTGTTGTCGGCCGGCTCATCGCATGCGCCTTAATTAGTTCAGACCGCCCTAACGGGCTTATTTTGTTTTTCTCGGATAATTTTTAATTAAACGCTTGATTAAAATGAAAGTTTGCGTAAGTACCGGGCGAACAATCGAGGCAGAGTTTAGGATAATGAATTGATGGTGTTACTTTGCTCGCTTGCCGCTCTGTAGGGACTTAATTAAAAATCGCCGATAGAGTGTGTAGTAGAGGGGAGTTGGGAACGAGTTTATGGAACTTACTCCGGCAGTCTGTTGTTTTACTAGGTTTGTCAATTTGAATACGAGATTGCTTCGCGGCCAGGCGTTGGCGGGAGAAACTATAAATTGTGTGTAATATTTTTTTCGTTAGAGGCAATCGAACGTTTCTTGTAATTTTATAGTTATACCAGCTGACTTATAGTTATAATAGGACACAGTCTACATTAGGTATGATATCAACAGGGCTATAAGAAGTATTTAACTCGCAAGAGTAATCAGAGATATTAAACTCGGTGCTTTTTTTTACATATCAATAAAATATTTACGTGTTTTGTCAAGTAACGAAGAACTTTTTTTGTTTAATGCGCGCACGCACTAGTGTGACCTTTAAAAAAATATCTTTATGGATCTACTAAGTAACATTTATTAAACTCTAAAAGGTTAAAATAAATTTGATACTAAAACTAGAATGTCTGTTAATATACCTACGATATGATTAAGTAGTGGTTACATTATTGATTTAGTTCTTTTAATAATATAATTTTTACATTACTAGACTTTTTCCTCATATAAAAAATAAATTATCAGCTATTATATTATTTCGTGCACATATTAAAAATGTTTAAGCTTATTTTGCTTTTAAGGCTTCCTTATTACGGTTGATTTATTCCTTTATATTACCTTGTCATGTATTTCTCAATTATAAAAGCTGAAATATAATAATGACTCCAGTATTAAAACATCAAAATAAATCCGAAAATAGGTAAACAGTTGATGCATTATAATGCATGAGCGAGAGCGAATTTTAAAGTAAGTAAGCTACGCAACCATTTTTTATATTTTTCTGTAGTATATTTCAGTGAAGTGATTCATATATCCCAGTAAAATCCTTTTTTGACTGCAGTACAGCCAATACAAGAAACAGCAAAAGCTGAATATTTGGCACAAGCTCAATTATTGTATAAATCGATTTCTTTCTAAAAACTACGGAAAAGTTTTAAAATTTTATATACATATCCAACTACTCTCTAATATTACTAAAGTGAATGTTTAGATTTCATATTGACAATCGCTGTGTACCTAACGGTCACAAAGAGAATGTAGCACGTATTGATTATAATATAGTTTTAATTAACTTTTGTTTCTATAATCTTGCTTTGGGATAGTAAGTTATAATGGCTAATAATTTATTTTAATGTTTGTGATTATGAGATGTAAGTTTCTTTAATTAAATATAGATATAATAAATTCACTTTTAATTGATGGCTTCTTTCACATGATAGCGCTGGTTACATATTTGAGTGAATATTCCATATTATGTACGACTAAGTCGGAGCAGAAGCGGAAGCGTTTGCCATGCGCCCTTTTTACGGCTCAACACAGGCACGAGCCGCTAACGACGACGTGCTAACTTGATACACCACCGATACTCAGGGCTGCCGAAATATGTACCTATATGTGGGAATTTCACTATGCACATTCTCACATTAATTACGGAATTGTTGCCCATTACTAACTTTTAAACGTGCATTATTATGCAGTTCAAAGGTAGACTTTATAACCAGTATGTAATAGTAAAATATCCGAATGCGCGACAGCGGGAGCGGAAGCGTTTGCCAGACGCCTATTTTACGGCTCAACACAGGCACGGGCCGCTAACGAGTTCCCCGCTAACGACGACGTGCTAACTTGATACACCACCGATACTCAGGGCTGCCGAAATGTGTACCTACATGCGTGAATTTTACTATTCACATTCTTACTACATTACTTCTGGCATCATTACGCTTTTCCTGTAAATGTGCAACATTATGCAGGTCAAAGGAAGATTTTATAACAAGAGATGTACGAAATTCTTAATTAGTAATTTTAGTTATTATAGAAATTCCTATATGATATTTCAAAAATTTTAATATTGATCAGAAAAAATCTTTGCACAATTACAATACGAAGTTAAAACGACTTTTATTAGTCTCATGACTAATTCCAAACCCAATTCAGTTCCTATTGTTTGCTGTCTACCGCTAGTCGTCCGCCACCTTAAACTTAACCTTTACAGTTAAGGTTTTAACTTATTAGTTTAAACCCCGATTTAAATGTTTTTGTTTCCAGCCTAGTGCTAGTCTTCCACCACTTTATCGACACAGGTGATCAAATAAAAAGCGTTATTGTAATTAGTCTTATGGTCTTAAAAAATCTAGTAATTTTTCATAAATTATTTCGACCACGTGCTTGCAAGCAAATATACGTTCAACAAGTTAGGTTGTTGTTATCTAAAGGTCATGTATCAGATTGCGCCAGACAGCCCGCCAACAGGGATTGTAGGGAACCGTGTGAGGATATGTGTCCCCACATTCACGAATGTAAACGTCACTAAGTACGCACAACTGCTCTGCTAAGAGTAAAACGATAGAGGAGCTAGCTTTCCTCTGGTAACTTTTACCAGATTAGTCAAAGAGTTCCTTAATTAGGTTAGGTTTGTTAAGAGTTATTTAATTAATTACACAATATAATTATGATTGTTATTCCTTTCAATATTAACTGGCTATAAAGGTTGTTATTTACCAGTTAGTAAGTACTGGTACTAAAACCGGTGAAACACGTACCATTTTATGCCCGTAAGTTTAAAATCTCGTACTTCTATTTTCTTTTACTTACTGTCATATTTTTTCTATGTGACCAAAAATAGTGGAACTTTCGTTTGGGAGCATAAGGTAATATACCTTACTCGCTTTTCATTGCTAAATATTTGTGTGCGAGAGAAACTGGTCTTCATAGCTTAGAAATACAATCCGCCAACTGTAAACCACGGATTCTGCAATAGCCAAATACGAGCACTCGCCTATGTCACGGTGTAAGCAACCCATTCGCGCGCGCTATTAAAAAAGCTTAGCTCTGTACAACTGTTTCTACTTTTAAGTCAAATATTATCAAAAAATCATGTGTTTTCAAGGCTTGAAAAGTAAGAAGCCTTATCTTTTACATTGTATTTTATTAAAATTAATATTCAAGCTTGACTTTACATCGAGACCCTTAAGAACAGTGAAATATTTATGAAGTAGTTACGGTTTATTTATGCGATTTTTATAATTTGAACAAACCAGTATTATTGACAGCTAATATAACGTGAAAGTTGATTTATTTGAATTCGTCCCTTAGGACGATCCCCATACAAATATATTTGAGCATAAATAGTATTAGTAAACACTTACACCAAGAAAAACATATGTTGTCTTGGTGTAATTGTATTTTACAATTGAAAGAAGATTGTCCGTTGAACCGGCTTTGCTGCGGATTAGAAGCGCCGTGTAAGATGATCAAGAATATGTATTTATTAAATAATATACATAGACCTCTTTAAAAATATATAACTTGTATTTTAGTAATGTTTTACTATAGCAGTCCACGCAATCATTAGCACTTCTAAATATAAAAACATTGTTTCGAAGCAACAAGTTGATCGCCCACTGGCCTGCAATTCCAATTGGAGGTTCCAATAGGTATTCTTCATCCCGCCCATTATTTCATTTTTATACGTTTCCCGTCACAACCGTCGACCGACGTTTATTTTAAATGTATTCTTTCCTTATTCGTCCTGCTTTCTATACGAGAAGGGCTGTACCGAATTTGCTGGATAACACTATTACAGTTTTAACCAACTCATGCCGTGTTGTACCGGCCTAGAATAGTGCCACCCCCTCTCATCTCACGGGAAGTCGTGAGAGTCGACGAAGAGAAATCCTACCGTATGATGGGCAGCTGCGTCATCTTGCGTACTGGCTTGATTACCAACCCTCCTGCCCAGCGTGGTGATTATGAGAAAATATGCCCAATAGAATACGAATTATTTGTGAGGCAAGTGTTCAGCAGTAGTCTTATTAGGCTGATATGATAAACCAACTTTAAGACATGAAGTATGTATAAGATGTGAAGAAGGGTTATGTAAATACATTTATGTCCGTCCTTGTGTTCTTTCGTAACTAACAAAAGATAAGTTTTTATTAATATTACCTGTAAATCAAGTTATAATAGGAACACATTATTTAATATTCTCGTTATCAAATAGTTATTAATTTTAGTTCGAAACTTTCTCAAACTTCCGTAGGTACTTTCGTTTTTTCGTACTTAAGACTCCTAACCCTTTTCGCTTTAATGATCTCTTAAACAAATTTTAAATATGAACTTAATACAAAACAATCTCAAGTCAGCACATACAGAGCTTTTAATGAATAGAATAACATGTCAAGATACAGTATTCATTTTAAATTAATGAGGATTCAGCGAACGTATTCAACTTTACACGTAACGAACGCGAATAAACTTCGCCTAAGCAGTTTGCCCCGCCTCATGCGAAACTTCCCCATTTATTAAACTCGCGTTAAACATACACCCGTTAATTAATACCAGTTTGAAAGGAACCCTAAAAGTTTTATCCGATTAGAAATACTTTAAAACTCGAGCGAAGTATCAAATGAAATCAAAGATTGAAGGGAAGAAGTCTCAAGTGACCCTAACGTTGACTCTGATTAAAGTTTGTCATCGGTTTAATAAATAAATAATATTTACATATAATGGTAATGTGTTACGGTTTAATTAATAGGCCCTGAAGACGAGGGTGCGCATTAGAATGATTAAAGAAGTTGTAAAGACATGTTCAACAGTTCATAATTAATTAGTGTCATACGTTGCTTCAAATGTGTGTTGTCAGATGGTATTTGTATTAGTTCAGCTTTAATGAAAAAGTGATTATAGAAATGTAATTTACTTAACTTTGAAATATCAGGTGTGGTAATGTAAAAGAAACAAATAAGAAATATAATTTAGTTCCACAGCTATTATCTGAATTTAATGAGAATATTATGCTTCTTGTTGCGACTTGTCAAATAATTATTGACGACCGATATGGCGTCCTGAGGTCCTGGGTTCTATTCCCACAATAATAGAACAAATCTTGGTGTAAACATAACACAAGTTCTTACTGATACTTATCTTGGAACGAAATAATTGGTGTGAGAATATTTATATAGCAAAAAATAATTACATCAAAACTGCAGTTCCAAATGCTCATGGTATCTGGATTTAAAATGTGACGTCACGAAATAGGATCCCACCCCCTTAACGTGTGACGTCATTTATGGATAGCCCCTTAGTCTCACAGAGCTACGAATGCTAGCCTCCTTTTTGCCATTACACTGTTACTGACGTCAGTATGCTGAATACTATCCTGATTGTTGTTTATTGAGGTAGTTATTCAATCTACAGATATCTGAATTAAGATCGGCTACCAGGTGTATTTGCAGTCGACACACTCTCCATTAAGCACTTGGGGGTGTTTTATCAGTATTCCTTATACAACGTGTTGTGCCGCGCTCCGAGCGTCCAACACAAATAGATTCGCACTGTATGTTTGTCTTGGCTCGGTTTAATTAATTTTACCTTCATACGCCGATATGTTTGTCGGGCGCTCCTTAATTGAAAACGCTCTTACTGGTGTAAATGAAACGAAATTCTGTTTGCGCCGAATGATTGAGGCGAATTTATCTTGTGAGACTTTTGAAAATTTATCTTTAACCCTTTCCAATGTTAATGTAAATCGCATAAGAGGTTGTAATTAAAATTATATTGCTTTCGCTCGGATTGTTGTGGCGATTTATTAATATTGGACCGCTCGTAAATAATGCCGGCGTCGGCGACTAATAGCAATTGCAATAATGACTCATTAAGTATTAAATGCGGCTATTTATGTTCCGAGCTCACTCACGGGCGGCTCGCTCTCACTTACAGACAGCTACCACAGGGTTTGGCCAGGATTTTCTAATTTAAGACAACTTAAATATTAAATGGTGAGGGAAATTAATAAATACTGACTCTAGGAATTTCATAACGCTTTCAGGTTTTAATAAAGCAGAGCTTACATTTTAGATAAAGACAAACTTGTGTTTATCTATATTTTTTGTAAATCGAACATATAATACACATAGAAAACAACTAGAATAATACAAATATTCACATTCATGCACACAAATATGCATACGTTCTGTGTGGGAATCGAAGCCACTATCTGAAGCGCGGAATACCGGTACTCTGACCACCAACGTCATATATGTCGGGAAAAATATTTTTCTAAGCCATCATATCCTAGTATTATCCCGGTTGCCCCAGACTTAAGCCCAGGGCTTATGGTCTGCTCACTGGCCTAACCATATTTGACTGAACTTCAGTTCAGAACAGTAGAAGGCACCAACTTCCTAATAACGACTGCCATAGACCAGCGGTTCAACGTGCTTTCCGAGGCACAGACCGAGCGATAATTACGCACAAAACTTCGAAAAGTCATAGTTGCGCCACCAGGGTTTGAAACATAGACCCTCTGAATTAGAAGTGTATGGGTCTCGCCATTGTGCTATTGTCGCTTGTTTGGCTTTTTTCACCCAAAAGTCTATACTATTATCCCAAAATGAATACTTTACCAGTTTGAAACTAAAATCATATGTTTTCAATTAGGTCATGGTCTATTTCAGTTAACTCCGTTCCTCCATTAAAATAGTGAGGATCAAACATCTTAACGTGTACTAAAAATAACTTTGTATCAGTTACTATAAGTAGAGAAGTTTTAATTGAAGTATGTTTGCGCGAGTTTACCAAATCTGAGAAAATTCAAAGACCGTTCAAGTGTGAGTTAGAGACGTAAACGAAGGGTTCCGTACGAGCGTACAAGATTTCACAAGTAAAATCCCGTTTCTTCTTTTTAGCATTTAATTTTCCTTGTTTGTTGTGACAGCAGCAACAATAAAGCACAATGTGTAGAAAATTGAAGTATCAAAACCTATGAACTATTTACTAATAACTACCAAGATAACAAACCGCTGAGGGACAGACGGGCAGCAAAGTCACACTTTGGGTAGGTACCCCTAAAATTTTTATTAAGAAAAAGCCGTTTTTTTTTTATAAAGTTGTGATTTCAAATTGGCAACCCTAATTCATCCCATGGAGAACTGAATATTGCGATAAGAATTAAGTGCGGGCTTTAACTGCATATGGTATTTGGTAGAGATCAAAAATCGATAAATAGAAATATTTTTAATAAGATTACAGATAATAATAATCTGAAAATGACATTTTGATATAGAATAGACATTTTAATATCGAATAATTGTTTCTTTAAATTCAATCATAATAATTTTTAACTTTTGCTTACATAAATATTACTAGATTTTGACGATACAATTAACCTGTATGACACCATTATGTAAGCACGCAAAATCAAAGCATATAAATATTTTTCATTCATTCATTAAAGCTTACCACAGATTCCATAATAAAATTTATACTTGTATATTTATCGTGAATAAGTAATTTAAAAAAAAAACCACTAATAGGCAAGACAAATAGGTAACTTTTCATAGGTGTTCCCGTAATCCATTTAATAAGTGAAACTTACTTAATAATAATACTTCTTGCTGTGTCCAACGTCCAAGTGAAACGAAACGCTTTCCGATTTCAATAGCGTAAAATTTCTCTCACGCAATACATTGCGCGCGGTTTATAATAACAAATATTTAACTATCCTCTTTCTTGTACCTTCAAAAACTTACTTCTGCTACTGACGTTGTTTTATTGACGTAATATTAGATTAACTTCAATAAAACGTTTTAAAAATGATCTAAATTTGAATAAAAGAACATAATTAGGGACTGTTTATGCGTAATTTTATATGAAGCGTTTCCTTGCTTTGAATTGTACGTGAAGTTGGTTTCGATTGCCTGTATTTGGTAGCCATTAAGCACAATTAAAGGCAGGGTTGAGTGGCTTGGAATATTCTCACAGTAGGACGCCACCACACCTGCTTCACGCGTGGGTCCGCGCAGTAAGGGCCGGAGGTTTTAGTCTGTGAGGGATGGTTCTAAATAAATAGTGGAACTCTAATTTAAGATTAGCGCTTAAACCTCAAAACAAATTATGATTGGATTGGGTACATGCATTTACGCCTGTTTCTCCCGAAGGGCTAACAAAAGCATATTATACATCCACACTTAGCCAAATATATAGTTGGTCCTACGTCCACGGCTTATAGCCGCTTGCCGGGCACTGTTATGTTCGCCAGAGCCTCGTCCGTTGATCGGCAGGTGCACCACTTGCAGGTGAGGTTGACTTGGGCTCCTTAGGTCTTAGTAGGATCCCTATACACCCAAGGAAAAATATAAAGTGATAAGAATGAGGAAAAAAACATTTCTTAGGTAAGAAATATAATTTAGGTCAGATAGAGAAGTTCTTGTGGTGGGCGACAAAGCTTAAGTCACGCGGGCAAAGTTTGATAAAATCTTACCGTATAATACTAACCATATTTGTTGTTTGTTCTAGAATGTTCGGCTCCGGTGGCGCGTGCGCAGCGTGCGGGCAGGCGATACCAGCAAGCGAGTTCGTCATGAGGACGAACGCACCACAACAACCCCTCCACGTCTTCCACATAAAGTGCTTCGCGTGCTCTAAATGTGGCTCACACCTCATGCAGGGCGATAGGTAAGACTACTACTTACTTATTTTATGTAACAAGCATTCTCGTTTAGCGAGACCAATGTTGGAGCCCTCGTCTTGAGTAGGGAGGAGAATTCATAAATGCCATGAAACCGATTGCTACACCACGATGACAAGAGTCAGAGTACTACTTATATTGCATTGTATAGCTTCACAGACAAATGAAAATTGTAATTCAAGTACCAAACCAATGGATAAATTTAAAAGAGCATAGCCTGTAAGTTTCTTGCCAGTTCTTCTTACAGAGCGGTGGCTCGGAACTGGCACTTAGATTTACTTACACTTAATTATTTTTTGTTTTCAAATTGTTTTGTTGCATATCAGTGAATCTAAGCTTCGTGATTTCAGTGTAACGATAATAGTAGTGTGTATCGATAATATTTCGATTATTTTTTTTATATTTATATTTAATTTTGACGTTTTCAAGTACTATGAAATAGTTTATGCAATAAATAAATTTTGAATTTTACTAAAACATACATATATGATCTCATGCCATTTGGGGTATCCAAAAATCTTGCAAAAAGCTACAACTATTTGTAAAGGAACATTGCAGTTATTGTAGCAAAGTCCACTTTTAGCTCAAAAATCTCTAGATAACATGTCTTGTTGTGGGGTAGCTATCCCTTCGCCCACAAACTGACTCAACTAGAGAACCCATTCTTATAGTACCTTCGAGTGAAAGAGTTTTTTTTGGGTGTCGCAAAAAATCGGCAATATTGTAAGTGTTCTTTGATGATGAAATCCAGATTTCTGGACTTCAAAATGCTGTTTTAGGGGATAGTACTGACTTTATCACGTAATCTCTCAGGTATTACATGCTCGCGGGCTCCCTCGTATGCGAGCAAGACTGGCAGAAGCTGATGAAAAGTGCAAACGCGGGCGCGGGCCCCACGGCGCCGGTGCGCAAGGGCAAAGTGGGGCGCCCGCGCCGCTCGCGCGAATGAGCACCCGCCGCCGCGCCCGCGCCTGCGCCCGCGCATCGCTCACACAGAGACTATGAGGAGGTGAGGTTTTAAGTAGTTATATCTTAGTTTAGTATAGCTATAGTTTCTTATAAAAGACTTAAGGAATTTTTAATATAAGTATTTATCATAGTTTGTTATCAAAAAGATGTAGGATTATTATTAAAGAGCTTACCGTAGGTCTTATCCTCTCCGCATCATTTCAAGATGTAATCTAAAGATCTTTAAAGTATAAAATGAGGGCAAGTAACAAGCAACCCACTACAGTTTGAATTAGGTTACATAAGTTTTAAATGCGGCAAGATTTTAACTTGTCAATAATTAGATGATCTCCAAAAACATAGAATCTGTTAATTAACAACCTCGTTAATTTGTTAATTTAGAAGTCTTATCACGGTTAAATATACATTCCTACCAAATTCTCAACAGATATTCCGCTACCTTATACATGATAACAATCATTCTTCCAACCTTTTTAAATGTAAATGTAAAACTCTTTAATTCCGACAACATTAGACATGCTAAAAATAAAAACAAAACCCACACAAAAGGTACAAGCAAAAAGTAATTTAGTTGTCTGTTACGGCTTTAATTAACAGACATACGCGCGTTAAAGTGCGTAATTCTCTATTGTCTACGATGTTCGGGTAAACGATGGCAGTAACGCGAGTCGTAAATGACTGGACTGCCTACTACTATGTTTTGTTGCCTCTTTGTTAGAGGGATAGTTTTTATCTGATGTAAAATGAATAAAATTTGTTGTTGTGACAATTGCCTAACTCGGAAAGCTTACGGCTTCCATTCACAATTAAAAGCTAGTTACGTTGCGCGCCTTAGTTCGAAAAATTTTTTTGCTATAAAAAGTCCATGGTTATTATGCAAGGGTCGAAAGTAAAGTTGTAGTTATGTCGACAATTGTTTTAACTGGTCATAGAATTGATTAACAACGCTCGATAACCATAGCGCACATCTGGCAGAAGAAAACCATTCTTACGTCTAATGTGAGAACTCTTTTAATGTATTTAATTTAGCTAAATAATATTTCTGAAGCTTTTATATTCGATCTAGTGTACTTTGCCTAGAGTACAGTCAACTTCCAATATCTTGTATACCTACGTAAATCACTTGTCAAAATTTTACACAGTTATATAGAGTCAGTGCAATGATTTGCTTAAAGTATATGTATCATATACATTAAAAAAACAATATGAATAAATTGTGTACAGTTACCATAACCAAACGATTAATTGCAGACGCCTCTCGTGACAATTTTAATTGGCGCACACAATCGAAACCAATCGATGCATTCGAATCGCGTTTTAATTGTGTAATCGATGTATGCGAAACGCTTTTTTTAGCTATGAGCTTCCTTCAAAAGAATAACCAGTTTATGAGACGTGTGAACACCGCAAACAGGAGCGAAGAATGCAATTAATCAGCTCAATGAATATAACAGAACCAGCTTTGTTTATAGGCGGAGGAACTCGCACGGAAGGCGGCTACTTGTTTCGTATCCCTTTTAGCTGTGAACTGCACCAAACCGCACTGCTATTGTTTGATAAACTTTCACAAGCAGAGCTAATGATGTTTATTAACGGTTTAAAGCAAATTGCTAATTGTACTTGTCTTGTTGGAGGGTAGTTCATAGAGTTAATTATTTGGTCGTGGCGACCGCCGCAGCGCCGCGGGCTCCGTACTTGCTCACGGCGCCAACAAAATGCGCTGCCCGCAAACCAGTTCCGAAGTTTAAACACCCACCCCCAAACTTATTTCGGCAACTCATAAAACTATTGTCCAGCCTTGCTAATGGACGAACAGTTTCGGCACTTCGTCTTTCGGGCGATATAGCGTTAAATTGCTAATTTTAAGTGCCAACCGCATTTTGGAATGTTTAATAATTCTACATATCTTATTTTCTACCCACTCTTCTATATCCTATAGGATACATATTTTATGGTGGGGTTGTGACCTAATTTTTTTGAAGCCACTATTTGTTTTCGTACCACCTGATGCCCTATTTTTCACACAGAAAATTTTATGATATGAAAAATGTTAATATTACTAGTATTCCTGGTAATCTACATTAGCTGATCTTATTATCTGTCACTTATATAAGTTGTTGTGTCAGAAGATCTAAGTTACTTCTGGAATAGACTAATAAATGTTACCAAAGAATTTTCTTCATGCTTAAATTTTTTTGATAGTTAGCAATAGTTACGATATTTTAGAGATTTATGTTGCTAGTTTTTGATACATTGACAAAAATAGCTTTATTTAAAATCGAGATTTTTTTACCTAGACTGCAGGACCTAAAAAATTGTTTTATATAAAATTACAACTTGAAGTTTGAACTGACATAAATGGTGTCAGTTACAAACACCCCTAAAATTAAATAGTAAAACTATAGTAACAGGAAGCTAGTTCCGCCCGGTCAAAGGCGGATGTTAATTGGAAAGCACCTGGCAATGACAGCGCTTTATAGGGGTTTGGCGTAAAAATCAAGTTGGGGCTCAAAGACTGGCCGCTCGCCCAGCGGCTTTGTAACACGATTACTGAGACTTGTCGAAAGTTAATTAAATAACGTTTTTCCAAATTACCTGGCGGGCTTCGAGATCAAAGTGGCCTCGACACAAAGCGTAGCTGCAGGCGAGGCCACTTCAGGCTAGTGCTTCGGACAGGTGGTGCTCAACTCTTTGTCGATCGCTCGGACACACCTTCCTATTTGAACTTCTTTAATGAGGTTCTTTTAATGTTTGACTTGAGTGCATGCAAGTTTGAAACTCAGTTGACGGTGATGATTGGTCATGATAATAATTATAAACTGTTCCTAATACTTAGTAACATTGATCAATGGTAAGAAGTCACAATTTTGTCATGGTATCTAGATCGTTTAGGACTAAACGTATCCTAAAATAAACGAAAATGTTTTTTTCCTTAAATTGTATAGATAAATAGTTACAAATTTTAACTAAATTATGCTTATTACTAAATTGTTATTAAATGTAGATTTAAAAAAAAACATTAGTTACAAATAACTTATAAGGTTATGTATTTTTTTTTAATTTAGCAACTAATGCCTTACTGCTCGGGTTTTAGTAGTAAACGTACTACATTCTAAATTATGTAATTTAAAAATGGCCTTTTTTATATAAATAAATTACTTTTGATAATTTATTTATTGCTCATCAAACTTACATCACTATGACAAAGTTGTATATTTCTTAATTCGTTTCTTCTGCGTTTCTTAATTTTACTTACAGTGGAAACATATTCAAACATAAGTGATCAATAAATTTATTACCTATTTTTGAGGTAGGTAGATGTATAAAAAGTCAAAATAAATTGATATAAACACGTGTGTCACTTCGACTCGTACCATTCTAGTTTTATTTATCTACTTATTATTAATATATATATTTTTTAAATTTACCTTTTAAATAAACCTTCCTCTTGAATCATTCATCTACTAAAAAAAAACAGCATTAAAATCCGTTGCGTAGTTTTCAAGATCTAAGCGTCTACGTAGGGACAGACAGGAAAGCGACTGTGTTTTATACTATGTAGTGATTGCACAGTCTCATGGTATTATAAAAGTTGTTTAATAAGACAAAGTGCAATAAGTGTTGACTTCTTCGTTTACGTTATCAGTTGGACTATCGACTAATGAAGTCAACTGATCTTAGAGTTATGATTAAACAATCCTCAAGGTCTATAATTGTATATATTATAGTGTAGCTTAAAGTTACAATAACGTATTAATTAAATACGTTTTTTAATTCGACCCATATATTTCCTGGTTTATAATATCCTTGTAATTATGTCAACTACTTTTAGAATTAAAATTAAACATTCAATGGGTGCTTAAGTCTATGGCTTTAAAGTTGTAAAAATATACTAAATTGGTCTATTTTACCAAATACACCTTCGAAATAAGTCAAATCAAATACTTTTTATCCCATAAACTATTACATAGTACTTGAAAACGTCAAAATTATAAAAAAATAACAAAAACAAATAAAATATAATTATACTAAAATCACGAAGCTTAGATTCACTTGCAACCAAACAATAAACAATTTAAAAAAAACAAAAAATATTTAAGTGTAAGTGAATCTAAGTGCCAGTTCCGGGCCACCGCTCTGTAAGAAGAACTGGCAAGAAACTCACAGGCTATGCTCTTTTAAATTATCGATTGGTTAGTGACAATCTTCATTTGTCTGTGGCGCTATACAATGCAATATAATATAACATTAACAATATTCATGTTTTAAGTCATTCATCTTAGAATAGCCTGTATGAAACGGCAGTTTAATCCCAAGCATTTTTATCAGCCATATAGTCTTTGATAGAATAGTATCCCTTTAAAGACAGCTTGCATTTTATTGTTAATTTAAATTTATTTAGGCTTAATTGCTGTATATTGCTTAGGATTTTATTATAGAATCGCACACATTGATCTTTAAAAGATTTTTTAATTTTTTGGAGCCTAGTGGCAGGTACAACTAGTTTATGCTTATTCCTTGTGTTTAGGTTATGTATATCGCTTTTCTTACTCAATTTATCAATATTCTTATGTACATATACTAGGTTTTCATAAACAAACTGACCCGCCACTGTCAAAATACCAATTTCTTTAAATTTATCCCTTAGTGAATGTCTACAAATTGCTCGTATGGCCCTCTTCTGCAGTACAAAAATATTTTGAATATCTGCGGCACAACCCCACAGAAGAATACCATACGACATAACACTATGAAAATAGCAATGATAAACAAGCCTAGCTGTTTCAACGTCTGTTAATTGGCGAATTTTCTTTACCGCGTATGCTGCAGAGCTGAACTTTCTAATTAAGTTAAATAATTTTAGAGTTCAGATTAAACAATCAATGGGTCGTCAAGGTCTCTTATCGTATGTAGTGTAGCTCAACGATATGATCGATGGCTATACACCATTGTCTTACGGCCTTCGTGCTTGCAACACGCGAGCTCGAGGTCGCCTCAAACTTGCACGCCATTACTCCGCCATTTTAATTACCCCAAACCAATACATATGCACCAAAACACAAAGATTAATATTTTAAAGCTAATATACATAGCAATTACCGTCGCGTATTCACATCATTTATCATTTATATTTAGTATTTTGCAATAAAGTTTATTAATCAATAATTCAATTTATCAATCATTTTTTATTTATGTTCTAACCGGAACATAAATTGGTCCTTCGAGCAAGCAAGGACCTCACGTGTGTCGGGACTTATTGCCTTGAGTTCAGTGAGGTTTGAGCAGTGACTTATAGTTACAGTACATTACGAGTGCATTATCAATTGCCGTCGCGTAAGGGTGCATTCCCATCATTTATCATTTATATTTAGTTTTTCGCAATAAAGTTTGTATCATTTTATCAATCATATTTTATTTATTTTCTAACTGGAACAAACATTGGTATATGACATCGCTTTTTAGACCGTTTCACAGTTTCCAAATATGTTCCTATTAGCACTTCAGACAAAGAGTCCATAACAATCTCTCAATTTACCTCCGTAGTATATCATAATTACACATTCTATAGCAGTCTCGAAGTATGAAAAACAAACTGAAATTAGGATGTTTTGCTAATAATACATTTATTTCGGTAAATAAATAGCCTGGTTAAATTTGATTTGTAACATGTTTATTGTGAAAATTACAATAGTAAAATGAATTCAGTTTAGACTTGGACGTGCAATGCAATGGAGTCGTGTCAATGAATTAAGTTGCAAAAACTAATGTCGGAATAAGAGGCCGACTCGCCCAGACACACAGACTCGGAAAATAATTGGACAAGAAACTTATTGAATATACTTCTCCTGCCAGTACATATATGAGGAATCACATTTTAAAAAACAATACTATCTATCTATTTACTATATATTCGATATACCCGAATATTTCAACAAAAGTGTCTTACACCAACCACGCGCTTCGCAGTCACCCAGTCACTACAGTCACGGTCAGTCAATCAGGGGAACGTTTTGTTTTATTTAAAATGAGGTTGTTTACATTAACTTTAACGTCGTGGTAGTTGAACGTGACGAATGGCGCCCTTCTCTGGCGGACATCGAACCTTAGACGTTGCGTGTTCCAACCACCGCGCTCCTAGTTTGTTCTCACACTAATTGTATTCCTACTAAGCAATTTTCGATAGCGAATACATTATCGTTTTATTAAAATCCCGATTTAAATAAAAATGAGTTAATTTTTTTAAATATCATTTTTTTTTGTCTAGGGTGTTTAAGAAATTCTTACTGATATGGGCAAATCGGCAGTCCAAAACCAAAACCTAGCAAGAGACATTTTGTTTAAACACGTTTTGTAAATAACTACTCGTAATCATCTTGGAAATATTGAATTTAGAATACTTGTCTTAAAAAATATATTTCTTGCTAGGTTTTGGTTTTGGACAGCCGAAATGTTCTAACCGTTTTTACTAAATTCCACCTCTCTATGTTTTTTTTGTATTAATTTAAAAAGAAACCTTCTATTTCGTCTGGGCTGCTTAAGAAATTCTCGCGGATATGGCCAAATGCTCAAACCGAGTGTTGCTTATTAGTGTTGCTAAATAATTACGTTGGCTAATCAGTTAATACTTCCTTTTATACAACGTAATTACAAAATCTTAGCGGTAGGTTATTAGGTAAATTTAATTTTCTATTTACTTTTTAAACATATTTAATCGGAAACTTTTGTATACTATAACTAAATTGATAGTAAGTCATTTACATAACAGGCTTCATGATGTTAAGTTCAAATACTTAGCTCATACAATGTTGACCCTTACGAGTTCTTACTAGTTAATTTATACAGTACCTACACAATATATTCCCCTGACTATTACACAGTAAAAAAAATTGGCAGTAAAAAGTATCCTATGTGTAACATTTAGGCTATTAATTTATCAATGTGCTAGAGTTAATTCAAATTATTTAAGTAAAGTGCTTCTACCAACTGACTTAAGCACTCTAAGCCGACGGGTGCATGTGATGGTTAATGAGTGCGAATTAAGCTAAAACTGTGTGCCGGGATGTAAGTAGGAAAAGTATGTATCGCGATCGAACAATACACAAACATCCAGGTGCTTATTATAAAACAATATCTAAAGTTAAACCAGGTTTGAAACTATTGCTGTCACTATAAAATGATAAAATGAGGACAGCACTGCAGCACTAGTTTATATGCAAACTTTAAATTAAATAATCACAATAACTTAATCCTACTAGGCTTTTTATATTTGAGACCAATATAAGAAATAATATAAATATGTTTATTTCTATGCATTATAATCTGAGAAACCACATAATAAAACCAACTAAATTAATTGTAATGTATACTATATTTACACGTCATTAAGAAGTAACAGCAGGAAGGTTAATTTGAATACTATGGTTATTCACAAATTTATCATACGACAGAAAATCTAGTATGAACGATAAGATCTCAGTAAATTATACTACCCGTCATACCTTTATATATAAGGAAAAGCTGGTATATTTAATTGACTAATTGTTCAATTAACCCAAGCCCTACCTACATTATGTAGTTAACAGCGACATTGTAATGAATTAACACTTAATGACTACAAAATAAACTAGTCACTCAATGCTATGTGGAATATTTACAGAGGCATATTATACGCCCACATTCCGTAGTTTGATTGCCGGTCCCACATAATAGGTGGCGAGCCTATTGCCGCTTACAGGGAACTGTTAAGTCTCCCAGAGCCTCGTCTGTTGATCGGCAGATACACCACTTGCTGGTGAAGTTAGCTTGGGCTCCTAGGATGTTAATAGGTTCCTTATACACCTCTTGCCCGTGAAGTTAGCTTTGGCTCCTAGGATGTTAATAGGTTCCTTATACACCTCTTGCCCGTGAAGTTAGCTTGGGCTCCTAGGATGTTAATAGGTTCCTTATACACCTCTTGCCCGTGAAGTTAGCTTTGGCTCCTAGGATGTTAATAGGTTTCTTATACACATAGATAAATTATATAATCATAAGGACCCTACATACTGATGTTCTAAATAAATAATAAATATTTCTGACACATACACCAATTATTTAGTTTCAAGATAAGTATCATTAAGAACTTGTGTTATGGATACTAAATAACGGATAAACATACCTAAATACTTTTTTATCTTGTAAATAAATACTTAATATACAAAGGAAAACACCCAGACCAGAACAAATGTTCATATTTATACACACAAAGATTTGTCCTGTGTGGGAATCGAACCCACGACCTCAGAGTGAAGTGCGGGTATATTCGCCACCACGCCATACCGGTCGTCAAACCTGTCGTCGGTTCTGGTGTATCTCAATAAGTATCACGGGTACTTAAAGGTGGGTGCAAACCACATTACAAGGAGGCTTGGTGTCAGGTAGGCCTTAACTAAAATTCAGCCAAACCTGGCAAGACCAGTGACCAGACACTAGGTTCTAATTACTAGTAAGTCCTGTGGACAACCAGAATGAATTATAGGATGATAAGGCAACGGAAAAACCTTGTGTAGGTATGTCTAGTAGAAGACAGATACACTGAGCATGAAGATAAAATGTCCTTCATGAAATAATGATCAAAACTATACAACCTCGCAATTAAAGAAAATAATTGCAATTACTTACAATTATTATGTATTAATAATTAATGTCGACTGAACAACGGGTTCTATTTAATTAATACGTCGTCCTCTAATTGCTGTTTTAACGAGTAGGAAACGTTAAACATTTATTTTAATAATTGTATGTAAATATGTTTTTTATTATATTTGATTGTTAAATGTGTGCATATATTAATTAAACAATTATTTATAAATGCATACATCGAGAAATTGTTCTGTAATTACAATTACCATTTGATAAGAACCTTATCTTATTGTGAAACATGAACAAAATCAAGAAATAATAAAGCCTACCTTCGAATTATTTCTATTGGGCAATGCCAAAAGCGTAGTGCAAGTATACGAACTCTCTGAAGAAAACCACAGCGGAAGGCAGTCAATAGATGATTTCCCATCCGAAAAAAAAAAGTATACAAACTCTGCGCTATATAGCAACAAACACAGTGGTCTAGAAGTAACAAAACAGTATTTTTTATAGTTTAATCTAAACCATATAATAGCAAACAGTATTGGTTACAATTTAAAATCCAATCACAAAGTCATAAGTATAACAGCAATTACGCGCAAGGCAATCCGGTCCAAACAAAACTGTGTCAAGAAATTAGTGGTTAATTTATTCATTGCGGGCCGCGTGTCTTGGTCGGTTATTACGATACCAGGCGGTTATAGACGCTGAAGGCTTTGGAATTAATCACATCGTGACAATAAGTCTCGTGTTCCCCCGCTAATGTACAGCGTTTGTCGCCTACTACCTTTTTTTATCGAAGCAAGTAAAGGTTTACAAATAAATACCTTTGTCACAATTCCCGCCCAACTATAATTTTCCAAAAAATAAAACAATATGTCATCAAGAATCAATAAATTAATATTTTGTTATGTCTAAGATTTGGTATTATATGAGGTAGTAGTTTAGCACAGGTAGGCCCTATTGGGCAGCTTGAAAAAGTTTTAACAACCTGCTTCTGCCAATCAGCACCGGGCCCGTGAGGTAGAATATGTCCTGTCCTTTTAACCTTGGCTGGTGAGTGGAGGTCCGTGCTCAGTAGTGTGACTTTAATGGACTGACATGATAGTTTTTCGATTCATCATCATTTCAGATTTTTAGTCTCGAGCTCGAATGGGCTTTTATACGCTAAGATATTAAATGATAAAGGCACTCTTTCTCGTTTTAGCTCATTCAGTTTTCGAAACCTCAATATTTTATTCCGCATAGGAATGGGTAAACAAACCTAATAATGTAAAAGTTAATATAAAAATATATATTGTTTAGTTATTAAATTCATATCTGTATTCAATAATCAATTATTTCTATTCGTATTTATATTAATTAATTAAATAAACCTGTATTCATTTGACTTTACGCCCAATCGTTATATGACGATAAATAATTGTATTTTGACTTAATATTAATATTCCATTATCGGAATAAAATCTCAGAGCAAGCAACTTAATATTCATTTTCACAATGTTTATGCAATACGGAGATAACGAAATTTAATTCATTATTCTGTGAATGAAAGTGCTGTATCATTAAAATAGTGACATATTGTGAATTAAAATACAGAAGTGTTTTATAATTGTTTTATAGCTGTTTAAAACTATATGACATTTCATTCAGTCTATTAACGGCTCTCAACGAAGGTTTTAGGTCGTATTCCACCACGCGGACTCAACGATTGGCTTAACAACTATTACATATAGAGACCAACGGCTTAACATGACTACTGAAGCTATGTAAAATACCAAACAAACGGTCCCCGACAAAAGACTGACCATTGAGAACTAAACTTAACTTCCGTGATCGATTTCGACCACCCATTCTTGCGAATTTGCGGGCTTCAATTATTTTATAAGCCAATTAAAAGTACATTAGGATTCATTCCTTGGCTAGCGGTTATAACTAAAGCGGAAGAGGGAACTTCTTGAAATATGCCGTCGTAAAAATGTGACAGAGCGGAAGTAAACTTTAATTAAGGCTAGTCGTCCACATGTGGGTACAATTTACTCGGCACTCTCTAATTTAAAATTAATACCGTGGGCCTGGTGGAAAATTTGAAAAGTTTGAACGACGTCGAGCCCCCGTGGGGTGATCGCATTTTTATACGAGTAAGACAACCTCTTAGCTTATTAGGGCCGCCAGTTATTAGAGGTCCATGAGATTCCTCCGCGGGCGCCAGTAACCTCGCCCTACTTAATTAAATAAATGGACACAACGCACCGTCTCTTGTCTATTTTTATGAACGTTGGGAGTACAATAAACCCAGTTCCCTTCGCTGCGGGCCGAGATTGACTCGTGTCCCGATTCGGCGCCAGGCTTTCTGCCATTCAATT
Source organism: Musotima nitidalis (assembly GCA_949126915.1). Taxonomy (NCBI): domain Eukaryota; kingdom Metazoa; phylum Arthropoda; class Insecta; order Lepidoptera; family Crambidae; genus Musotima; species Musotima nitidalis. Next base: position 6,641,302 of record OX421415.1, on the reverse strand, counting down.
TGGAATCGCGCAATTTAGGGCAGCAGCTGCGATGCACTTATGCACCGGCACATTTCCCACAGCCGGGCAGATCCGCATCCGCACATGACAAAGGACATCCGTCCACAATAGCTCCATTAAAATAATGCAAGTAAATGAGGATTTGCGGAGACGAGCGCGCCGAATCCGACCGCGTCCGCCCGAGCTCTGCCGGCCTGAGCATTGTGACTCGGGCCTCGCTCCACGACGAACGCTTAAAACACTATACGCGAACATGTTTCATTAGCTAAGTGGGAGGCTTTTGGTGGGCGAATCTGTGTAATGCAGCTAGCTAGACGCCGAGGCGCTTTTACTTAAACGCCGTAATTAAAACGTCCCCTCACAGCTCAGGGCGCAGTTTTAAACTCAGTTCAACTAGTTTCGAGTGGACGATTCAGTTTTAGTGGCGCTTTGCGTTTGATACGATGTCTTCTGTAAACACGTAATGTTTGCTTAACATGTTAATCTTATCGCAGCATCATAATCTTACTTTAATTTAGGCTAGATAATTATTGTGTTTATACTTAATAATATGATAATAAGGATTATTTAAAATGTCAATATCTAGTAACGAATATCAGCGACTAAGTACTTAATGGGGTTACGTGCATTAACGTTGCATGTTTGCGTGGGGGTTTCGCCGCCCGCATTTAATAACTTTATTGAAAGCTAACGAGTAAAATTGATCGGCATTAACGATCTTAATCGAATCGCGGCTGGCATCGATTCATTGCGTGTCGATGCCCCGATCTCGAGTTAATTTAATTGAAACCGAGTTGAGTAATTAATTAGTGGCGAATGAGAGCTCTCAGCCGGGTAGAGCGGGCCCGCTGTTTACAGCGCTCATACATATTGAGCTATAGGCGACGAAGCGATGCGTTGCGATACGACGCGTAGCGATGCTATCGCAAGCAGTGTTGTAGACTTTATTATTTTATAGCAGGATTAACTGACTAAAAACGCTTATTAAATTTGTATATTTTTACTTTATACCCGTGTGCCCTACATAAAGTATATTGAGACGAATCGGAGTGTCAATTGATCCTACTAAGAGCTCCGAGTAGGAGGCTAACGTCATTTAATCCCGCTAAAACGCCAAGCGATCCCTCATTATGAATATTTATCTCCAAGAGAAGTGCGCATACTTTTACGATGAAGAATATATACATATTAATGTACTCCATGTACCTAATATCACTGATTGCTTTTTTTGTACTACCACGCGTCTTTACTCACGAGATTTCTACGTTGAATTATTTGTAAGCAAAATATTTCATATTTGAAAAATTTAATACCGATATTATATTTAATTTCAAACCAGACTAGTGCGTTTGCATGTTTTTTTTTATTGCATGGAAGAACGTGAAACCCTTTACTGTAATTAGTTTTCAACTAGTTAAAGTAGCTGAGGGGTATGGAATTGATATTAAAACTATTTATTGAGTAAAGTGCGATTGAGTCTACAAATGACACGTATATATTTACAAATATCTGGTTTGAATAAAGCAATTGGCTAAAAGTAACTATTTTTTTCTTTTTAAGAGACGATGTACTTTTACTATTATTCATAGTCATTTTACATTTTATTAAAATTTTAAAAATACAAACATTGAATACAGCTTAGGTTGTATACATAGATTTTTTATAGAAGCCAAATTTGTCTCACGCGAACACAAGCGCGAGATCGAATAGAAAATCTTATTAAATATAATGTGCTTAATTTCAGCTTATTCAATACATACGGACATTAAAGCGTGATTAAATAAAAACTATACAAACTTCTGCAATATTATTAATAGTAGAACCAATAATAAAAGCACATAAAGTGGCTAACAATGCCCAAATAAGTTCCTATTGCATTTAATATAAAATCGATACAAAACTGTAATTTGAACTGCCGAGTCATAAATTTTAATAAAAAAATATGTAGATTCAAAAATTAATTTGAGTATCAGTATTTCATTATAAATGTCAATAAATTAAAGTGTAATACTAAAGAATGAATATGTTAGTGAGAGTACCTATGCGAGACCTCTCATTTTACTCGGTGCGGGAATTTCACCGTAAACACCGCCACAGGTTGCCCCGCGCCCATCTTCCCGCGAACGGTCATTATACAACGTAAACAAGCTCTGTTCAAAGAAAACACATATGGCCGTAATTAATATTTCCGTAGTTTTTAATTAAGCGTTGAAATGTTTTCCCTAGTATCCTTTTTTCAGAATACATTTAAAATTTTAATTTTGCTTTCAAGACCGCTGTTACCCAACCGAATTGTAATGTAATGTAACCGACCCTATCTTTTGGGAACTTTTTCTGTTAATAATTATTTTGTTTAACATTTGCTATATGTCATGTTATGTTTTCTAAATAACATGTAACCCTAGGCATGTGATGGATTAAATATGTTATTATCTTTGTGACAATTCCCGCGAAACGATAATTTGCTGTAAAATCGAGAAAATAATTAACAGGACACGTGTTTTGCCCTTACACAGCGCATCTTTAGGTAAGATATCAGACAGCCTCGGAACAAAGATGTCTTCACCACCAACACTAAAACGCGGTTACGAGAGTGCTACTCTGCTTTTAATCCATCACTTGCTTACAATGGATTTCCGCAATGTGACGTCTGAATCAATAAAATATTTAGCCTTTAAGTTAGTATCAAAAAATTTACAGCTATAAAATGCATATTTAACAATTGATTCCTTTAGTTTTGGTTTATAAACTACTTAAAGATCAGTAAGATTTTAGAAATGATATGCTGTGCCTGAGACTATCCGCGTGAAAACTGTTTCTGGGTTGAAATATAAAATACTGCTCTACGTATTTGGTAATATTTGCGGTAGTATATTTTGGCCCGTGTTTCCAACTTGTCTTAAGAATACAACTTGTATATTTTCTGTACCACCTCGTTTTTTTAATGTGATATGCAATGAATGATTTGAATTGAATTGACTGGTAACTGCTAAAAAGTTCTTCGGAAACAACTGGTACGTTTACAGGTACACAATCGGTCTTCTAATTTAGTGCTAATAGGCATTTTAATTCAAATCAATTCTTCTTCTTCTGATTATTTGTGTTTGAACCAGTTTAAACCATTAACTCTCCAAAATGAGACATATAATCGACTTTGTTTAAAGGAGGTCAATCATATACGCTTATCAGCTAAAATCAAGCTCAAACCTTCAAATTGCCATCAAAGAATAAAAAAAATAATATCACTTACTTTTTTCAATACATAAACGCGATGTCGTTTTATATTTAATGCGCCCAGTCCATTAGTCATATGAAACATGTGCCAATACAAATGATATGGAGGTTTATGAATGAATGACAGACGTAAGGGGTTGGGTGGGGGGAAGGAGTGAACGAATGAAGGGGAGGGACACTAATGGATTACATTCGCGCGAGTGAATTAGGATATTGTCGTAGTAGCAGGATCTGTTCCGCTGCACTCCTTTATAGCCTCCCTTTTAATGCCAATACGGAAGCTTCAAATAGAATTGATTATCAAATATTCAAGGAAGGTATCGTTCTCGAATAAGACTTTTGTAGGTGAATAATTTTGAGAATAGCTAATAGACATGCGATCACTTGTTTATAAATACTAGTGAAAGACCCTATATAGGTACTTGGTTCTAAAAAAATATTATAACATTAGTAATATAGGTAAATATTAACAAGATTTATATTAAAAGTAGTTAGGGTATTATTATTATGACCCGATGTGTTGGGTTGCATAGACTTCCAAATAGGATTTACTAAAATATATACCGTAATAATTATAAAAAGCCACTTGGTTTGTACTTAAAGTCACCTCCGGCTATTAAATCAAATCAAATCTTTTACTGCAGATCAAGAGTAGATAGACAATGATATTAACACAGAAATATCACTTAAAACTTAGTCGTAGTTATTACAAGGTGTAATAAAATATCACCTGATTTCACAAAAAACGCTCCTCAGAAATCCGTGATATCTCGCTTCGAAAATAAAAAGACAGTCCAAAAATGTCTTACAAAATATATAATTTGACAAGTCATTCTTTCACAATCTACTTATTTCAAAAATGTTTATGTCAAAAAGTGAGAGCCATGTTTTACGTCTCCAAGTAGGTAAACATGTGACTTTAGTAATGACAAACTTTCGTAGTTTTCGCACATACCCTCTAGATGACCGAAATGAGAGATTGAATTTTGTCAACACATTAGTGCATAATAAATAAATAAATATTCCACACCAATTATTTAGCTCCAAGATACATACATACACACTTAATATACAAAAAATACCCAGACCAGAACAAATACTCATGTCCATGTACACAAAGATTTGTCCTGTGTGGACATCGAAGCCACGACCTCAGGAGCGGAATGCATATATACTGACCATATGGGTCGTGAATATAATGCAATTAAAACAAAATGTACTCTACGCACAAATGCTGTGTACAACATTATCGCCATAAACTCAAAGTAATCAACCTGTACTGGTACTGCAAAATCTCACTCATCAACATTTTTTTAGTAAGTACATGCTCAAGTCAAGGCAAAGATAAATATCAAAGTTCATACACCAGTATTTGCTTTGAAATCAGACCCAACGTTCGCAGAAGCGGATTATATAGGTTTATCGCCAAATCGGTAGTCTCGTACGTGATACTCATGTTTTATTAACTTTACGTATAAACAGATGACTACGCTTATCTTTTAATCTGTCGTGAAGACCGATGGCAAAAGTGTTTAATTAACAAATTTTCTTTACTAGCTCACTTTTTTTTAAATTATTTGAAAATATTAAAGAAGAAGACAAAACAGACATATTTAGAAACCGGTGATAGTGTATTAATGTCATTTGACAGGGTCATTTTCAAAAACAAATCGACGGAGCAATATTTCACTGAGCAATTTTGCATGGCTGCATCGTACTTACAATCTACGAAGATTTTTTTTTTGTTTACTTTAAGTTGTGGGTTTTTTGATGTAACTGTTTTATTTTATTATATAGTGGCATGTATGTAAGTGCAAACAAACTATTTAATTATCTACCTACATATTTCGTCTCTATGTAATTCGTTCTCGATATCGTTTGCAATCGAGAGTAATGCATTGCGTCCGGTTTTGCTCGACTCCGCTTTCACTTTTAAATGCACTCGTTACTTGTACCAGTTTACAATAATTGTAAATGATGATGAATTGTAAGAAATATATTTTTTGGAAAGTTTTAATTTAAGTCTTTTGTCCTGATTCTTGTTGTTCCTAAACAGAAACGCTGCTATTCTTACTAATCTTAAAATTGAAGATTGAAGGTTATTAATTAGTAGGTACTTAGCTCCGTGTACTTTTGAATTATTGTTAGACTTCATAGTTAAAATAAATTTCTTTGTTCTTTTTAATAGTTCCTAGTTTAACTTCAAAGTTAAAAAAGTTTCAACTTAAAACCAAGAAGTCAAAATTAATTTAAACGCATGATCTTGATAGTTGCCATAAAAATAGAAAGTTTTTTTTTTTGACAATACTGTAATTGTGAACAGATTAATACTTTCAACATGTTTTTATTAGTAATTATGTATTATTTCATATACAAATATTTGACATTGAGCTACGCATAAAGATATAATCCGAGTTCTGCTAAAAAGTAATTTACATGTCAATGGATAGGTAGTGATACAGTCTGGCGCTTTGAACATATTTCATGGTTTAGAAATACATATAAAAAGGCCATAGCCTGATTCTACACTCAACGGAACACATCGTAAACGCTGAGAGATACAAATATCACATGATATGAGAACGAACGGGCGGGCGCCGCACTGCCGAACGCCGAACTGTGCCCGCGGTACAAGGGTTTCAACTTATCAATTACAACGTTCGCTACTTACTGCGCGGAAAGGGCAAATTGATTTAATGTAACCAGAGTGCTTTGACGAATATTATTAACGTCTTTTTGCACCCTCCTTTGTGGAGGCGTAATGCTCGCTTTGTTCTTTCACACGGCTCTGTCTTACATAGAATCACACTTATCTAAAAATCTTTAGATTAGGTTAGGATTGAGATCGATGTTCGCCTCTTAATTGCCACCCCTTTGTGATGTTGTAAAATGAGTTTTGAGTTCCTTCAAGTTTGATTAAACTTAGTTAAAGTATATTTGGTTTTCGTCTATCCCATCCATAGTGCGTTCGAACGTGTCAAATTGAAACAAAGGTTATCTATTTTCGTTCAAACTGTAAATAAACCTTTAAAACTTTTATTTAAAGAGTGGATTTTTGAGATTGGACAGTAATGACACATAACTTTGCCATTGTTGTTCCATGAAAACGTCATAGAAGAACATTAATCGTTTTTTCAGATTCATTTTAAAAAATTGTTAAAATGAAAAGTCAATAAAAAAATTATATAATACCAAAACAAAAGCTTATCCCATTCAGTATAGGGATCAAAAATACCTATGAGGGCAACTAAGATGAACAAGAAATGTCAGAAATCACCAATAACTTTTCGCATAATTTTCACTAAGACAGTCAAACTTCTTTATTGGCCAAACTAAAAAAAATCTTTAACTTACAAACTTCGAATTCTATTTGAATATCTTTTGGTCATTCTTTTGTTTGCGCTGATAGGAAAATTCTAGATTGTAAGTTGCAATACTGCATTAAAATTATAATAAAAATTAACATTTTTTTTATTTTAACTTAATTATAGCTAATTTTATACATATTAAAAACACAATGACAAGCGTATAAAATGTGACAAAAACAACATTGAAATTTGACAACAGCTGTAAACTAGTTTACATACAAAAGAAATTTAAGCTGCTATCATTCAGATAATGTTGACGACTATTTAAAGTGGACGTACAGTAAATCGCATTAGCACTTCCTCGATGCCAATATAATCGTGTTGGCGATCGTTAATAAATACGTCGTACAAGCGCTCATTAGAGCACCATAACTCCTCATTAGTGGGCATGCTAATTAATGTGACGTTTACTGCGCGGTCGGGACTTGCGCATTACTCACTCGGCCTGCGTCGCTGAGACCCCGCTCAGTGCTTTCATTGGAAAAAAGGATTCACTCACTATATTAGACTATTAAATTTAACGCGTATGACAAAAACTGTATTATAATAAAAATATTATGTATTGTTTGATCTCTACAGAGAATGGTAATTACATGTAAACTATATACATTAAAATAGTGGCAAGTGAAGACATTAGAGGGCATGCAAATTAACGTGACGTTTATTGCGCAGTTGGGACTTGCGCATTACAGACTCGAGCCGGCCGCTGAGTTCCCACTCATTGCTTTCATTGGAAAAAAGGATTCACTCACTATGATCTGATAATTAAAACTTAACGCGAAACGAATGATTAAAACCGTCTGACCCTGATGATTTCACTGTAAACGAATACACACTGGCATCAGTCGGACTATAAAATTTAATTAAAAAATGACTGAAGAACTATTTTCCTATACTAATGAAGTTGGAAAAAGAGGGAAACATACTTAAATAAATGTTAATGTTTCATATCTAATAAACCTGAACAACAAAACTTATTTGTTACTTACACAAATTGCTCTGAACTGAAGCGCTCATAGCTCCGCGGTGCTCGGTGGTCGGAAACGATCACCTAAGTAGAGCAGAGTTAACAGAGGTCAGTCCTTGGTCACCCACGATATCAAAACGGTCACCCCGTTTTGATATCGTGGGTGGTCCTGGTTATCACCCTAAATATGGTGGTCGTTAAGCCAAGCTAGAGGCCTAATTGAGCGGCTTGAAAAATTCTAACAGCAGTACGCCATACACCTACTGCCGCCAATCCGCACTGGGTCAGCGTGATGGAGTATAACCCAATACTATCGCACCTTGGTGTGTGAGAGGAGGCTCGTGTCCAGTAGTTAATGGGCGTAGATGATGATGATACATATTGAACATGTGTAGCATTTAGTTAGCTTAATAAAATAAAGACGTGTGGCACTCGGAGACTGCCGCGGTAACGCTATAGCATAGCATTTTTTATCAACAATTTATGCAATAATTATTATTTATTCATTTTATTTATGCAGTTTTTTTCTTTGTTTTTTGACGTGACAACGTCTTAAATTAGGTTGCGGCTGGGAGTCACTTATGAAAAAGTGTAACGCTCGGTAACGTTACGATGAGTCACCGAACGAGAGAGAGGCCCGGCGAATGCCTTGCGTCTCTCTCCCACTCAACTATGATCGGTCTGCCGCGCGCGCAGCACTAGTGTACAATGTTTTAGTAAACAAAATATATTTCTATAGTTAAAATTTGTGCAATTCTTATTTTCATTCAATTCCTTGTTCCTATTGTGCAATTTAATTATATTCATATCAATAAATATTCTACCGAGAAAAAGACGTTGTCACGTAAAATCTTCGCCCGTAAAAACGACTTTACAGGCAACCATTTTTTTTTTTTATATTTATTCAAGTTACACTCTGAGCGTGGTGACTGATAAGAAAACAAATTTTGGCCACCCGATACGACCAATGCCACCTAAAGGCGGGTTGCTGAACTAAAGAGACGAGCGTGATATTTCAAAAACTCATTAAAAGTTCTGCTATTTATCGATAGATGGAAAAACTAAATAGTATCACCGCTGGGCAGGTCGAAGTGGGGGGTGTTAGGTTTTTTCGTTACGGAATTTCTGGATTCGGTCTCCACGCTCAAGGCCCGCGATAGTAGCTATGCAATAGCTTAATAATTTATTAGGTTTACAAAACGGTAATATAGTGTTTTCACTTTTACTAAATTTTTGTAGATTATTAAATATATATTTTTTACTTACATATATTTTCTGTAATACATAGACTTTTTGAATGATGCAGGGAAACCGCGAACACTTATTACACAAACATAGATGCATGTTTAATTAGTTCCCGCGGCTTCCCTCGCGTGAAGTGTCTTTCATATTGAAGCCTCATTGAAGCTGAGGGCCTCACACCCTAGCAATTATTATAATACCTTAAAGGTGCAGCTGAACTGTAGGCATGCGGCAATCACAAAGGATCTTAACTGGTCGCAGTGATATTGTTCCAAATCTGAATTTCACACCATATACATACATACCGTACCGATGGTAGCAATTAACAAAATTGTAAGTGAAAAGTCTTTGCTTTTATCAATATCATAAGTAATAAGTTACGACATTGTTTTAAGTATCGGCTTATCACTTACGATATTGCTTATTGCTACAGTCGATATTATGATAAACTGATGAGGATAAACTGATGATAGGTACTTATTTGGGAACTAAATAATTGGTGTAATTGTCAGAAAATATGTATGAATATTCGACGAACAAGTCTTACTGGTGCCTTTAAAAACATTTAGTTATTAAAGGGAGGTTTTACAATAATTTGTGGTGTAGTTGTAGCTTGTAGGTAACTCTTTTTCGTTCTCAAAAGCTAGTGCTAATTTTAATGAGAGTTTTACGAGTTTTGCGGTCGTAACTCACGCGGGAAACGATCGTTGGCCGCGCGAACGTGATTCGATATTTTTATGTTACCGCTTTATGCTATGAATTCACTATTGCCCATTTTCAGCGGATCAGTACAAATGTCTTGAGTGCAGGTTAAAATAATTATAAAAAATAAAGTACGAGTATAAATAGGGTTTTTGCTTCAAATATATATATTATGTTTATGTTTACCCATTTATAATATGATTTAAGCAATATCCATTTTTCATGGCACAAATTACACAAATTACACAAATTTATTTTATAATATATACTCAAAATTGTTTTTCTTAGTTAAATAAATAATTATGAAACTAAAGGTACTTACTGTCTATAGCAATTTATTCTGTATGTTTGTCACCACATATCTGTGTTTATTAAATTAAATAAATACATAAGTAAGTATTTTCACTTTGAATCACACACCTGCTAAATGTAGAAAAGGCGTTTGAAGTCGATAAAATGTTGTCTGAATAAAGCTTTTATCACAACTTTACTTCTTTAAAAATAACAGGAATTAGAGTGAAGAAAAGTTAGGCAGAAAAACAGTAAAAATTAGACCTGCCCTTTCTTTCTTTTCTCTCGTCTCAGAAATAAAAATAAAATATAGAAATAAATTACATCTTTAAAAATAACTTAATACTCCAAAAGTAAAAAACACTGGACATAAAAATCGTATGTATTTTTTTGTTTTGCCCTCTCTTTCTTTTGTCTCTAATTATACATGCGCAACTTAAGTACTTGCCAAAGACTGAACCAGTCACCAAAAGTTGGAAAAATCATTTTCAAACTGTAATTTTGCCATCAATGTCCTTCTTAATCTCGTGTTATCTTAAAATAACTTTACAAGATCGTATAAGATAATCTGCGCAACAGAATATCTGATTCACAAGACCATAATTTTTAAATTTTTATTCAAATATGACTTAACCGATTGTGCGCGGAGGTATACATACACGTTCTTACGATCCAATGGATTCGATTGCCACACATGACGAATATTTGTCTTGTCTTGTAATTATTGTATGCATAAAATAAAAAGTAGTATTTAGTACCCATAAAACAAGCTCTGTATGTCTAATATAATTTGTTGAAATCATACGTCTAAGATATCTTATGTTCTAGCTAGTCCCAAATAATATATGTAATTAATAAAAGAAGGTAATGATAATTATGCACAACTAACCGCTTGTAAATAATAATAATTATTTGAAACACTTTTGTTGTATTTTATTTAACTAAAAAGACTTAAAAAATATTACATTTATAATAAATATTCAAAGAAAATAATAACGTTGTGATTCGTTGTAAATTCGCAAACAAGTACTTCCTGTATTTCACTTGCGTCTTTTAATTGGCAATGTGAGGAACAAAAATAAGCAAATAATTCCAATGAACCCAAAATATAAAGATTATTATCAACGATCCGCGATATAAAGCCGATAGCCTTGTTTGCATTAATATAGCTGACAGTTTGCATAATTTGACACTAACCACTAAACAGTTTCGCAATAAAAATGTAGACTACAGTAAAACAAATGAGATTAAAATCGTTTACTTGAGTCTTCAAGTTTAATAAGGCCAGTGCGCGCATTAAACTGCATTGCAGGTCTTACCAACCGATGTGTCTTGGCCCGCACGTCACGCCGTTGGGCGGCTAGGGAACGCTTCGCATCCCTCGTGTAGCCGCCTCTATCTACAATCGCCGCCATAATTAAAGGTTTAGGGCAAAAGTTTGACAGAAGATTGTAATCGAGAACATAATTTTAAATCAAATTAACACTTCAACTTTAAACCGAGGTCATTAATGCCATTACAGCGAAACAATATGGAGTCGTGACCGCACCGGCCGATATCTAAATAATAAATAAATAGGCGTGCAGCTATCGCAGGATCGCATCGCGAGGTAATGTTCGCCCCGAGTTTTATAATTAACAATAAATTTTGTATGTTTTTTGTTGGGGCGCGGGTTGCAACAATATTCATTTTTCCTACTATTCGATACCGATCTTAATAACATGCGTATAATGTGCTGTGAGAACGTTAATACTCTTTATGCAGACAACTCTTTAGTTACTAAGTAAACTAAGTAAAGTCTTATCAACCTCATTGTATCTCTGTTGTTTATACAAAATTGTTTTGCCATAACAGGTAATAGTTACAGCTGAATAATTTACTATCACTCATATGTGCCAATTGTCAGAGTTCTTGCTTTAAAAATCATTGGTATTCATGCTTAGCCTACAAATTTCCCACTACTGTGCACGGGCCTTCACTAACGAAGGTGAGAGACAGTTACTTTACCACGTGGACCCAGTACGAGTTGACGGAGGCAGGTTTTGTTACATCAATCGTGACTAAACGACTATCACATATTTCTATAATAAATGCCACACATTCGGTCACCCATGTAAGAACTGACCTTTGTGAACTCTGCTTCACTTCAGTGATCATTTCCTAACACTTAGTACTGCAGAGCTACGAGCTCATCGTAACAAAACAGTTTTATAAATATATATCTCGAGCAGTGAAGCTATAACAGGAATAGAAATAGAATTTTCCGAAATAATTAGCCCATTCTTTCTCCGAACTCTTGATGGTGCTCGTCAGAAATTCCATGAATATCTTTTTGAAAAACACCAAAATCAGTGCAGGGAACTCGAGTGGCGGCTCTGTTATCTCGTTATCCTAATGAAGTCTACACTAATGACGAGTAAGTAAATAATAGGGAGGGCTAATGGGGCTTTATCATTCTCGAGTGCGCTCAAGGTAAGGGCCAATTAGAAGCCAACATCGGTCCATATTGTTCGCGGCCCAGCTTCGATTACGATTATTCCGGGCGGCTCTGGGTGCTGATAAATTGGACAAACTATTACGAAATGACATCCGCGGTTTGCGGCGCCGACTTTAATTTCCTGTTTAATTGTCGCATATTGAGGACCGGAAGGTTAGTATGTGACCTGTTAATTGCATCCTGACTGTAATTGATAGCGTATCGAGAAACCTTATTCCATATTAAATTAAATCAGAATCATAACTATTTATAACTTAGTCTTAAACACAGACCCTGTTAGGGCACAGCAAAAGCTTGATAATTTGTTATATATATATTTTTTTAAATATTTAATTATTAAATTACTTACTTAAACTTACTTCTTACTTATACATTTATACTTTTTTTAATCTTGATTGGAGTTGAATTTGAATGTATGATAAATATAATGTTAGTGTCGCTAATGTAAATAAATAATTTGGCTACTATTTTGAGATATTTTGATATTTATTTATCACAAATACGAATAAATATTGAGTGCCAGCCACTGCTTATTTCATGATGATATTGTGCTAAGAATAATAATTACTTCAGGTAAGTTAAGTTGGCAAATATATATTAATTTTTTTTTTGTTACGTACCTAATAAATGTAAACAAAAATATGATTATACTTTAATTAGGGCCGTAATATTCCCTAAAACAAATATTATTTTCTTACAAAATTTTCAAAGCATTTTGGAAATATTTGTTCCATCCCAAAAGTGTTAAGGATAAGTTAGCTGGAACTATTATCGTATTACGCAATCACCCGACAGCGGGCGGGCTAATTATCACAACAAATTCTCTCCAGACGAGGGGAGCCCCGGCGGCGCCCGGACAGGAAAATATAGCAGACGCTTGTTAACCTGCCTCAGAATCGAGTAATTGTACGATTATGGTACATTTCACTTTTTCGACAACGTTAGACGTGACTTTTCCACACTATTAAAGCTAAACAACAGCAACTGAATCCCCGAGAACCTATCGAGACTCCTGTAGGGAGAACTTGACACAATAAGGCAATTGCCTTGCACTAACAACTCTCCCCTTGTCGAGTGCTCTCTCTATCGTTCGTTATTTTATATAATGCGTACCGCGGTCTTCCATACTAAATAGGTCGGCAAAGTTAGACACGGACAGAAACTGTGTAGTTTTAAGATGTACGGGTTGGAGATTGGAGGCTGGGAAGACGCCTCCAGACCCCGAGCCGCAGTGAAACTTCCCGCCACTGTTTTTTATTGCGCGGAATTTAAATGCATTTTTGATGTTACGAGATGACACGCGGCGGACGTCCGCCCTGCCCGTCCCGCCCCGCGCCCTATAATTTCCCAACTCGAAACTTCACTACGGTATTAAGCCTTGATTGCTTGAAGAAACTTGGAACATTTTGCTGTATTCTTCGGGCTCCCTGAAGATGCTGTGGCGCTAGCGCAGACGTTTATTACTAACTGTGATTTGAATTAATTCATAAATTTTCGAAGGGATTTGTAGAGGCAGGCTCTGTGTAGAATTTATTAGATTAGTCTCTTATTAAAAATGTATTATGGCGTTCGTTGTACGTGATAAATAATTAATATTCCTTTATTGTATGGCGAAACCTTTGCGGCGAATGGGAACAATAATTAATGACGGTATAGGAGCCCATAACCGTACTGTTACAGCGTATTGTACATATTCGATTCAAATTAATTGAAATCACCTCTGTTATCCCAATCGAAAGGGTTGCCATGTATTTGAATTCTCTATTACGATTTTCAATTAAGTAGTTGGGGTATAGTTTGGACCGCATCAAGAGCGGTACACGACAATACGTTTAGCGCGGGTCGCGAGCGCGCCGCGGTTAGTGGCGGCTAGTCGCGCCCGCGCCCGCTTCCGCGGCATGCAGCAGGTGCGCGCCGTGCGACCCGCGAGTTGACTTCCTCTGCCTCAGTTTTAACGCCCCTAAAAGGATTGCCATGTTCGCATCGATACTTGAGTGCAAAGTACGAAAGTTTCGCTTCGGTTTGCGAACTTTTTTGATTGAAACCCTCATATGAATGGAATGAATTCAGTCGGGGCAATCTCCATTAGAGTGTAACTAGTTAAATTGAATGATATTTTGAATGCGCTCCATAACGTGTGCACCATAGGGATGGAGAGCGTCCGAGCTTCCCGCGGGCACATTAATTAGCGGGCCGGGTGGAAGGGGTGGGGCTCATGAAAGTTTACCATTTAATTAGAAGCAGCCACCGCCCACCCCTCACCTTTTGTCGTAATGCCACCAGAATAAGCGCAAGTTAAGGTTTCTCATTAGTCGTGTTTCAAGTTACAGACGACAATGGGAACTCTTTGCAGTGCTTTCAAGATATGTTTATCGTACGCGCTGGCGATTCCATCATTAATTTTAATGAAAGAATATTTTTCTTTCTGTGTCACATGCATAAAATATAGAGATGTTGATAGTTTGCAACTACTGCCTGGAATAAAGTTTATTTCATGCGAATTACTCTGTATAAAATATCGTACACAATTACTAAGATAACGAGCAATGATTTTTTGCGCTAGCATGAATATTTTAAGTTATGGTTTATTTTTGACCAAGTTACCTATAACATAAAAGTCATAGAATAAAGGTGAAGAATTCCTACTATCTCATTAATTATATGTAATCGAAAATAGCGATTTAAAATATAAAAATGAAAATAGTAAATATTTTGAGATTGAGGACAAGATCAATGAGAATCTAACTCTGCCCTTGCATAATGGTTGAATAAGGAAAACTCTTTCATACACAACACAACAACAACACAACAGCTAGTGAGTAACCGATGAGTAGCCATAGTTTCTAAATTTGAAGCTTTTCACAGCAACACAAGATCATGCCAACAAACTACTAATAAAGCTATTCCTATTTCGTACTACTACTAAACCCTTTTTTATACCCGGCTAGTTAAATTCTGACTAAATTAAAGCTAAGGCATCATAACTATTAATTAGATACCGCTCTTGTATACAAAACCTTTTAAAGCTTCCTATATATTTTTATATATATAATTCTTTAAATAATACAAACTCTTGTTTACGTATACCAGTGAGAAAGTAATCATTCTTAAGTTGTTTTTTAAAATCAAATGTTACGGCTGCTCGAGTATTGCTATTGAAGTCAGAAGCGTCAGAAGAACTAATAACAAAAGTTCTGTAGGTTAAAAATCTTTGAAAACTTCAAGTATGTGGCACATGACAAAAGGTTACCTAGGCTTTTTAGCCGCAACCCGCGTCTCCAATTAGGCTAATGGACAGCATCCGACCTGCATTTATACTCGAAATCCTCGACACCAAGCGCAGCTAATTTTCGCCTTAAACGTCGCGACGCGGTGGGGAACGGTAGACCGGCGTGTCTACCGCTCGCCCGCGTTTTAACGAAGATATTATTCCTGCGTACCATGTGAACGTAATGTAAAATACTGGGTATAATTCGTAAAATAATATATACAATCATCATAACAGCCTTACTAAGTCCACTGCTAAAAATGTTAGCCTCCCCAATAGATTACAGTCTATTGGGGGTATTTGCCCATAATCACCACGCTAGGGAGATGGTTTGGTGATCGCAGTTCTAGCCAGTTCGCAGGATGACTCTGCTGCCCATCATACGGTAGGTTTTCTCTTCGTCGACTCTTACGACTCCCCGTGAGATGAGAGGGGGGTGGCACAATTCTAGGCCGGTACCACATGGCAATATATACAATAGTAGGATTTTATCGACAAAATTTTATCTATGGTAGATTATTTGACTTTGTATGAAAATCTTATTCACTTAGTTAAAACTAAAATCTTTCCAGTATCAACATATAAATAGATGTCACTAATTCATCACATTGTTTTTAAATAAGAACATGTTATAGACAAAATGTATTTTATATTACTTCATACATATTTAATATTAAAAAATCATAACACCTACATAAAACAAAAATAGCAAATCGCCTGTATTCAATTGCAGGGCAATAATATGCAAGAAGTAGTGCTAAAGACCGGTAGCTGCGTTCCGCAAATTATCTCGTCTGAAGGGATCATAACTTCTAGTATATTATGGACACGTTTCTTCTCTCGACTTTAATAGTCTTCATTTTATTATACGGTATTCTTAATAAAATTCTATGTATGTAATAGAAAGTTTATTTTATTACGCGTACCTACGCTGGTTCGTATATTATAGCCATATTGTATTATAGACGTTAATTGACTTGAAAATAAATATTTATTTGTTACTTTGTTATCTTTAGTTGCCTTAATTGATTCGTGGTTACTTTATTAGGTATATTTTTAATTTGTTTGCATTTGCATTGGTAGATATTATTTTTGTGCGTAGCAACATAGATAGCGTTTAAAACGCGGCGTACAGTTACCGTCACGCCGAGCTCCCGTACGGTTTGCATCGCGATTCATTACTCCACTAATGGATGCCGTAATGAACCAATCTAACAGATTGCTCTCGAATCTTCAGCCAACACCACTGATTTGAAAGCCTTGCGACGTTCCTTCCTATCTTTTAAATTAAATATTTCATTATCAAGATGGAGTAGCCACCGAAAGCTCGGGAATTTGTGGTGTGTAATTAGTTTTTGTAATCAAAAATACTATAATTAAGAAATAAACTAGATTGTGTCTGAGTAAACTTTAAAATAAAGTCAAATAGAAATGATAATTACCATATCGTGTTTTAAAACAGTAAAAATAAGCCATTTGTTGCTGGATCAATGTCCTTACTGTGTGCAAAATTTAAATTAATTCCGTTCCACTATTAAAGCTTGATTGAATAAGTGAAATGATAACCTAGCTACAATAATTAGCATTTTCATCGTCAAACCAAAAACGAAATATTTATTATAGAATAAAGTTTTACTGATAACAGAACGGCCTCTTTCTAAATGGGCATAACTCGATTGAATCGGCACGCCAAAGTAACTCCAATGATCCACATTAATATGGCACAAATTTAATTTGTTTGACGAACCGACTGTCGGGTCCTAACTCCTAATCGGCAAGGTTAGGCGCGACTTCCTGCGAACTTGTTCACAACTCCAATTTGTAGCTCCGTTTGTGCGACTCGAGAAGTTATATTAAAAGGTCCACAGTAATTTTCTTGACAAACACAATGAATAATGAATGGCGCAATATAAAATTCGGACTGAGGAAAGCGCGTCGTCACATGTCCCGCCCGACATGTTTGTCTCTCTTAATTCTGTGTGTTTTTGCTAATTGAGTCCCGCGACATCGCCAGTCACCTGCGCTCGTCGTTTGTCTATTATTCATTTGCGAATGCCTAATGAAAATGCGAACGCATATGAGGCGGCTCGCGTGACACGCTCCTTACGTACCGCGCCGCGCGAATTCAATCAACTCCAAACTCAACATAAGGCGCAAGATTTATGATCGACACAAATCGAATTTGCTAACAAACAATATCGTATTCGGAGAGCGGTACGTAGGATACGATACGAGTATATCAATATTGCAAGCGCTATTAATACGTCCGTCTCATGAGCGGGCGGCTCCTCCCCCCCGCGGCCCGGCCCCACACCCTGCAGTCGCCGCTCTTAATTGAATGAGGAGCGGGAATTGTTTCCCAAAATGAAACAATTAATTGTGCAACGGCTATTCCGCCTTACATGGATAATACGTTCGTTTATGGCCTCCTAACGCGGCTGCACGCCGTCCTTTATTGGACCGACTCTACGAATTTGTGTTCATTGGAGCTCGTATCCAAAATTTAATCGGGAATTTATAAGAACGTCTCTTTGTTGTCCCGAGCCGGGAAGTTTTTGCAGCTGGCCTCTACTGAATTGCAATGTGCAATGTTTAAAAGATCTCGGTTTTCACAAACTCTCAAGTATTTTTGTGGTTCGAGCGGGAGTTATACGTTCGTTCCCGGCGCATAGAGCGGGTATATAGGTGGTGTTTTAGTTAAAAGCGAGACGTTTAAAATTTTCATGGTCAAAACATAGCTCGTGTAATGCGGTTATGCCGTGTGAAATTCAGCGGTACACACGAACATGTGCAGCATTCAGTTTGAAGACGCGTCGTAAACCGCCTTTACGCCTCTCCGCGAGAGCCTCTCAAAACTTTTCATATTCCCCGACCGTAAAACAAGCCAAAAAATACGACTGGCGGAAAACATTGTAAATGCAAGGAGGTTATCGGCACTGGCCGCCCCGGCAAGGAATTAGTTTTAAAACATAGTTTAACTATCTTGTAGCAAAATTACTGTGCATTTGAGAATAGCAGTGGTTTCGAGTGTGCCTTGAATAGTTTTCTTCTAGGCCCATTCGAAACTATCTATGAAAATAAACTGCACAAGATAATTCCCAATGCGTAAATTAAGAATGTCATTTGAATTTTTTTTTTAAATTTAAATTTGAATTCACATTCGATTGTTTAAAAAACATTCCAAACTCGTTTTAAAAAGTCTAACCAATAAGTTTATGGTTTTAATGGTCCGTCTTCTGGACAAAAACAAGTGAATCAAACAAACCAAGTCCTCTTTCTGATATCGTTTGAAGCATTTGTATTTAAAGGTAGTGTCGTTCACGGCGCGGGTATAGCGAGGGGCACACATTCAATTTGCTATTTATCCGGGAATGGATCTAAGTCATTACTTAGCTGAGCGAGAGAGATGGAATAGGATGCACTGGAAATTACACAGTGATGTGCTCCATTCAGCGCTGTGGAGAACCGAAACGGTTTCCAATGTGCGCTATATTTGTTGGTACTTACTGAAAATTGCATATGCGTAATAAATTATGTCTAGATTGCTAGAGTTAGTAAATGTTAATAATTGATTGACTGACCATTGGACGCACAGTGAAACCATCACTGGACAGATCGAAGTACATGTTGGATTCTGTGTAAACCTAATAATTCAATGAAAAAGCTATTTGGGAATTCCTTTTAAATATAACATTTCAAATTTTGAACCTTAATTTTAAGGTGGAAAAGAGATAGATAAACACGTCTTTTAATTCTACTCTTAAAATGACTTATATTTTCACGACATTCCACAAGCAACAGCAAATTACATGTATAATATAGAATATAATAATGTATAATTAATTAATTACACACACATACTGAACTAATGTACAGAAAATAATGTACGTATTGCGTCGAAGTCTTTCTCGTATGTATAAGTTGCGTTTGCGCAGCATTTTATCGAAAGTAAGTTATAATTTTTATTAAAGCCTTTGTTTGTCACAGTTACCTTAAAAGATAAGAATATAAAAAATAAACAAAAGAAAGTAAGATGTATAAAGATCGTACCAAGACCTAAGGAGCCCAAGCCATCCTCAGCTGCAAGTGGTGCACCTACTGATCAACTGACGAGGTTATGGTGAACATAACAGTTCCCGGTAAACGGCTATAGGCTCGCCACCTATTACGTGGGCCCAACGTTATAATTGGCGAAGTGTAAGTGTATAGTATGCCTCTGCCTACCCCTTTGGGGAAACAGGCGTGTGTGAGTGTCAAAAGTTTACTTTTAACCAATAACTTTGGAATCCTTCGTTATTTTACATTTGTGATGTCATATAATTTATTATACAACATACATTGATGGTTGTTTCGTTTAAAATATTAACATGACATGACTACTTTATAACATAAATTAGTAATAAAGTGATCATATAGAAATAATTGTATCGCATTATCTTCTACAAACGACAACGACACTTATATTTTCAAACTGTAATCTACAAACATGCAGGCAGCTAATTTTGTTGAAGTTTTTTAAAAAAAGAAGCAAAAGTTCGCAAGGACCACGCGGCCGGCCCTCAATCACAGGAAGTGCGCCATCTCATTCCGGAAGTGGTTTGTTGTGTTGTCCCTCTCGCACCGAACCTCTCTGTTTTGAAACTTGCACTAATGGACGCGTTCTGCTTGATATGTTTCGATCGGATGCATTCCGACTGATGAAAAAGGTTCGCTATCACTATTTTTAATAAACTTCGCATGAAATGGATGGATTCACTTGGAAATGTGGAATAACATTTTTTGGGGAACTTACAATACACAAATGACAACTCACAGAACAGGTATACATAGATATTATATTTCTAATATTCTTTGTTAAATTTCATAAAATAGGTTTATGACAACAATCTCGTGTAAGAAAATATTTATTACTAGTGGCCTCGAGTGATTTTGTCCGCGTGATCTACAACTAAACGTTGCCCATATTTATGATCACATCCTACTAATTAATGTTCCACTAACTGGGCTCAGGAAGCCATCACAAATCTTGGTGAGAATAAAGTTCATACCCCATCACGCAGATACAATTTATTCGTTTATGTTTTTACTAGTAGCGCTCAGCAGTGTCACCCGCGTATCTCCCGTTCCCCTGAGAATAGCGGGATAAAAAGTATCCTGTGTCTTAATCCAGGTGATAAACTATCTGCATGCCAAATTTTATTCAAATTTCGTGTGAAAGAGTTACAAACATACATACTCCCAAACTTTAGTAGGATATATTTTAATTTAATAATTGTGTTATTTGTTGTCGTAGTGGTAATTATTGACTGGTAAATGTTGTTTAGATTTGAAAGTATAAAAGCAAAAAGAAACAATTTCGCGTTAAGTATTATGTAAAGATTGGCAACTGTAATTCTTATGAAAATAGGAATCAAAATGTTATAATAAAGGTTCTTGCTTCATATGAAACACATTCTGTTCTACATTTAAATACTTCATAAAGTACAAACATTTTATTTACGCCACATAACACAACTTTATATTTCAATAGAAAAGTCATAACTAATTCAAAAATAGAGATTACAGGTACAGGCCATTTATGTTTTAAATTTTCCCATAGAATCACTACGGGTCAGAACGACCCGTATTCACAACGAAGTGAGACCACCCTACTGACCCATTATTTACCCAACCCCGATATTAGTTTAGGAACATCGTGTTTATTGCTACTTTAATTTGATTGCTGTTCAAAGTGGTAATTTAATTATTTTATAAAGATATCACCTCTATAGAATTGTATTACTGTGTTAATTCAATGGCAATAGCAGTAGGGCTTTTGTAGGTCTGAAACAATTAGAAAGCATGTAAATAATAAAAACAGTGACGGTGGTAAAAAGTTTTTTATTCAATTTGTAAAAATTAAGAAAACTAAAAAAAAACCTTTACTTACCTTTACCTTTTTTTATCTACGATTTTTTTTATGTGTTTATGAATTCCTGTGAAATACTCTTTTAGCACAAACTGTCAATGTAATCAGGCATGGCGTGTCAAAGGTTATTTATTTATTTTATTTTATGTATGAACTCACTCTATTAGAGTATTTTCCAGTGTCAAGTAATTAGATAATTCTATTTATTTGCCACAATGTGCAACTTTTACGTCATTTATTCACAGTTAAAGTCATTTCAAGTGAAGTCCAAGTCCGACCTCAGTAAAGTAGTGGAAGACTTTACTAGGGGTTTTTACGTTTTGGTATTTTTGAAAAAAAAAATATTAGTTTTAAAAAATAAAACATTGGGGACTTCTTGGCGGGAAAGTGAAGCGTCATGTCTGCAGTTTTGTTTTATTTTCTAAAATTTGTGATATTTCTAACATTAATGTGTAATAACGGTGGATTATTAACCGTTAAGTGTTTGTGAACATACATGAGTGTTGGTAAATCAAACAAAACAGTGCAACATCACTTTTCAAATTTTCTCTCAAGGAGTCCATGTGAGATCTCAGTATAGTCCCACATCTTTACTGAGGACTCAAGGGGCTTAGGGGAGGGTATCTCATTTACCATTTATCATCTTTATCACCACTCATTTTCATTTACTATGAATTATATACAATCAATATATCACTTACTTGACACTGGCTAAATGTGCTAGACGCACGAAGCCATTATTTAAAAGAAAGAAAAGAAAAAAAATAAAACATTGACATTGAATTGATTGATTGAAAAAGACACATTCCGCATTTTTGTTTTCTCTGTGCCAAACAAAGGTTATTTACGTCTAAAATATCTAATTATATAATAAATCATCTAAGTATACTTATAATATTAAAAGGTAGAAATTAACTTTGATCAACTAAGCTTTTAAAATCATTTATCTAAACTCGTATAGTGTACATTTATATAAACTCAGTCTGAGTCTGAAATAAGAATTAAATTTTTATTAATAAACAAACACGTAATTACTTTTTTGAAGATTTAGTGTAGTTATGAGCGCGAATCTGGCAACACCGGCCTCCAGATTTTCGTCGCCGCGTGCTCAGGGCGTGGGCTTTTAAGTCCCAGCCATAATAATACCAATAAGGTTGAATTTAACTTTAATTATCTGAGCTTTTAAAATTATATAAGTGTGTAACGTTAAACCCAGATGGGTGTGAAACGAAATTACAATTTTAAAAATAAACACGTAGTTTTTAGCAGATTTAGTGTAGTTATGAGCGCGAATCTGGCAACACCGGCCTGCAGATTATCGTCGCCGCGGGCCGAGGACGCGGGCTTCTAAGTCCCAACTAATTGGATGAGCCCGAAGTAGCTCGGACAGCCCAATTAGAGCGGCGTTGTGATTCATTTTAATCGGGCGGCCTTATCAGTGCCGAGCGGGACGCGACCGCTCTACGTGGCCCGGGGACCACGTTTGACACTTTTACCACTTCCGCGGGGACAATTTTATTTTCTGGCAAGACTTTTTTTTTAATTAGCAGATTGTATGTCTGGGGGAATTTCTAAAAATTGATCTTCGTTGTATTATCAGTTGATTAATAGAAAATATTGTGCATCTATCCCTGTTTAATTTTATTATGTAATACTTTGACGACTGATATGACGCGCGGTTCGGTATACCCCATTATAGTTTGAAATGTCTTGGGTTCGATTTCCACACAGGAAAATTGTTGTGTGCATGAACATGGTTATTTATTTATTCAACTCGTCCGCGGTAACCCGAGTAGGAATCGAACCTACAACTTTGGATAACCAGTCCACTGCCGCACGGTGCACCACTGAGCTTCGGAGCCCCCGGACCGAAGGACGAGTAAAATTTTTCTAGTACTTTGTGATTTGCGTTTTAAGCACACGTTTCTTTTTTTCTAGTAAAAAAATCGTCTTGTAACTATAATATTTTAAATGAAAAAGTACTTATTAAGAAAGTAAATATTCATCCTAATTTCAGTGTTTTTTATGTCCTTTCTATTATGTTTAATAAAAAATACTATTAAGGCAAATCGCGACGCAAAATAAATAAGTAAGCACACAGTAAAGTAAAAGTAAAGATTCAATATAATTATTAATAATACAAAAGTGTCAATAAAACCTAACTTATGATATAGGGCCTGGAGACCAGAAAATATTAAGTCTAAATATAGGCTTAGTTTCATGGTTCAAGTCTCCCACAAAACTACATTATAATATGTAATTTTTCATTTTTGTAAACCTAATACTAAGTAAAGTTTTGTGGAAGAAAATAAATTTGTTATTATTATTGTTATTTTAATAAATAATGGTATTGTCTCATAGGCGAACTTAGTCTTGCATTGTCTTTAAATTATGTTCTCGAGTAAAATTTTAATAATGAAAAGCCGCTACGTTTGCAAATGATCTCAAACCAAGTTGTTTAGATAAAGAGGCTACAAGTTGGAGACTTGGCGACGCCTTTAATGACATCGAAGTTGTAGGAGGCTCGCGTGCGCAATTCTTGTTATTTCTTTATTACAAAGGAGTGCCTCATTAATTTGGCAGCCCCTCAGGGTTGAGAGTTGCGAACCCTTGACCTCGTTCAAGAGCCTCGCCACGCAGAACCATTCCCCAATTCAAGCAACGCACCTTGCTATACATAATTAACGATCCTCATTACAAAGTAACAAATATCACTCGTAAATTTCCAGTCGTTATTTTCACAAACGTATCACATTGCGCGAACGTTCCACAGACATAAAACTCCAAGTTGCATCATTCCAGGCTTTCGATATAATTCCTTAGCGCGCTGGAGTTCGAACATTTTCTATTATCCTTAATGGCGGCCGAAAGAGTTTTAAAACGGCTCAGATAGTGAAACTTGTTCTTCAGAAGTGTTCTCAGGTCATGCATAGCGGCAGCGGAAGAAAAGTTCGTCGCATTTGTCGGACAAATGCGATCGAGTCTGGCGGGTGATACATGAGAGTTTCTTGTTATGCATGAGGCTAATAGAGATGTCACGCGAACGCAAGAAAAGACATAAGAACGCCGCGGTTAATTTGTAGGAGGGCCGGTAAAGAGGCTAATGAACACGGCCGCGTGTCCGCGGGCTCGTGCATTTTTAATGGCACACGCCAGCACACTCACTATTAATATTTACCGAACACGTCAAGAGGGTGCACTTTACCTTTTAGTTAACTAGCGTCCGGCCGTTCATTAAATTTTCACGCGCGTCAGTTTCGGGCGAATTTTCCGCGGCGCTGGCCGGCCGGGAGCCGTCGGTCGCCGGCCGTAACGAGCGCGGACCACGCTCGTTACGGCTTCGTCGACCACCCGCCCAAATTTTATTAATAATAAACTGTAACTGAACCGTCGGCTTTGAAGTGAGAGACCAACTCGAATGCTCGTTATCGGGAATTATTCAAAACCTTTGACGTAGAAAGGTTCTTTAAAGTATTCCTAAGCATTGTGCGAGTCGCCTCATGTGGAAGTTGCGAGTCCAGAAAAGTCCACATACCTTCTACTTACGGAGTAGTAATACATTACACTGCCAATGACTATATCACTCGATTGAAAATATACATGTTAGTAAATAGAAAATCCGAGACACCTTCTTAAAGCTGAGTTCCGATACAATCACTGCAATCCCTGACAAATGTCATGCCATGTCTAATATGAACGTGTGATAAGCGGTATTGCATAGTTCCGATGTGACGCAGATTCACTAGTAATCTATCCAACTACCATACCATTGGTCCCGTATAAAACTTGATCGCAAATCTATTGACCGGACGCACTCTATTTAATGCTCTTATCAACTGAAAGAGAAGTGGGTATTCTCGAAAACACGAGCGATATAACAAAGTAGGTTTGACGCAAATTCTTATTGCAGACAAATGTTTTTGTTTATTTATTTCAGGGATCTTCACTTTTCTTTATGTTTTATCCTATATAGTTTGGTAAAAAAAATCAATCAAGTTATCGAAATAGGTGGAAACAATTTAATTGCTCGTCTGAAAGGCGATCTGAACATTTGAATGGATTCACTTCCCTAAAATATGATCTGTTATCTAAACGGCTTCGCTTTTCTCTGAAGTTTTGAAAAAGTTGCCTTTTCTGAAAGTTTGTCTCTTCTATCAATGATTAGGCTTTCCCCCTAGATTTGTGAGACCTGAGGCAAAGGAACTGAAATAATGAGAAAAACTGATGTGACAGGATGATAAGAGTTGAAGAGATTAAGTCTACCTCCATCAATTGAACAGTGTGCAGTTATGATAAAAACAGATGCACTGATTTCAGCAAATTATTACTATCAGACAAAGGTCTCGTCGGCCTGGTCAGGTCGTGGTGAAAAGATTGAAATGAATCACACGAATCAGCTAATTTAAAACACCAAGTTTTTGATAAACATCACAGATATACCGCTGAATAGAGAAATGCAAGGTTTTTCTCCATACAATGTTCTACCACCACTTCGTAACTTTAGAAAGCTGTCGGCATATTCTTTATATGAAGACATTACTCAGCCGTCATGCGTAATTCAGCAGACGGGAGATAAACAGTTATCGGCGTACAAGTGAATGATGATTAATGTGCGGTCATTGGTGTGCCGCGCGGCGTGGTGTGCGTGCCGCGTCTGCATGAATAAACAATGAGCGTGCGCGCACGCGACGCGACAAACGGCCGAGGCGCACGCGACTACCCTCCTTACCTAACCCCCCCTCCCCTCTTCGCCCCCCTAACTTGAACTTCGCGGCCGCCCTACACCCCCCTAATTTATAACCGCCTTACTGTCATTCGTATCTTGCCGTATCTCGCTCTAGCTGCGTTCGCCTACCCCGTTTATGGCCCGCTTACGTACAAATATCACAATAAAACCGAACTCACTTGTCTCAAGGTTACAATGGCAAAACATAAAGAGAGGTCTTGCTGTTATTTTTTTTATTACTAACTTTTGCCCGTCACTCTGCTGGCGTTTTATTCGTGTGCCGATGGAAAAGGTGCCACTTATCTTTTAACATATGTGTATAAGTGGTATGTCAAAATTAAAAAGTACCACTGTAGAATTGAAATCAACAAATGGCATAAATCTATACCTAAGTACTTATCTCCTTAATTCCCAAATAATCACAGCAATATCTCATCTCCATAGCAGAAGTATCGATATTATACGTACGATATATTACGTATCGATATTAATCATTGCTTATTTAAACGTACATGATGGCATTTGTCAACTGCGACCGTATTTGCGGATGTCTCTACGAGCCTACAACTATTAAATTATTTAGAGCCAGTCTTGCATTGTCTCGCAAAAGTCTATCCCAGACCGATTGGTTGGTCCGCCAGGAATTACTAGGGTTGTCGACATAGACTTAGTAATATATGAAAAGGTTTATTTACGTATTATAAACATCGTTGCTTGCCTCGCTAAATTTATCAATTCATTGTTCTGTGGAAGAATAGTTACTAATGTTGTCGTGTTTCATGTGTGTTATCTATAAGAATATATAAAATTTAAATTTGAATAACATTCAAGTGATTAAGTACTCATGTACTGGCTCCACTAATTTATTCCTTTCCATTTTGCAAAAAGTAATTAATATCAATATTTTAAAAAAATACCATTTCAAAAAGGTAGTTGAAGAATTTGAAAACAGTAGCCATCCATTCAGCAAATCTTGAATGATCAAAAACAACAACACAAAACATGTCTTGTTTTTGAAGAAAGCAATTAAACAATCAAATCGTTAGTTTCGTATGAAAATAACTTGATTATTTTTATAATAAAGAGCCCTAGGTTTAAGTGACTCTCAGAATAAATGAATTTTCTTTGTTCAATTGGAATAGAATAGAATTTGAATACATGATTGAGTCGTCTAAGAGACAGCCCTATTTGAAACGGTCGCTAGTCGTGTATACAGATAGCGCTGTTACATTTCTATTGGAAATGTCCCGAATGTGCAAGTATCGCTCGCCAGGAGTCGTTCTGTATTGAATTAGTACGATGCGTCCCATGTTTGCTCTACTAGTTAATGGAACGCCGATGGGCCATTGTGCTCCGGCGGTTTTCTGTTCAACCGCGGCATAATATCTTATACATATCATATGCGTTTTGTTATTGAAGAAAACAGCCATATTGTTAGTAAGAAATATATGAAAATAGGCCTTCACGTAATGAAGACGCTTCTACGTTTACATTACAATCATTAGCTATCAAATGACTGTTCCACCGCAGTTTAATATCCAATTTTTTGAAGATGCAATTCACGTGCGTGGGAATGAAATAAGTCAACCGCGATATAAAATCCTATACAAAATCTGTATTGATTTTTTAGAAAATTAAATTGTTAGTTGCCTAAAGAAAAAAAATAGGTGTCATTTGAAATAGACACTTCTAAGTTTAAGTGAAGTTCGCAAGCTTCAAAATTATTGTTCGACCGCGGTATAACATTCCATACCGCCATATATACGTCTGTGAACGGATCTGCTTAATATTCCAAATTTGAGAATAATAAGCTTCTATTGTCTTTGAAATTCTCGGGAGTCTCGAAGAAACTAACTTTATTGCGATTGAATAATTTCATTACAGTAGTTTGGGAGTGTGCTGGAATTTATGGCACGAAGTTGATGTTTTCACCAAATATTCAAAGTACTTACTTTAATTTAAAGGAGATTCAATAGTATTTTAAAATGCTTTTCATGAATCTCCAGTGAAAAAGTAATTCGTGATGTTAGTGGAAGTTTAGTTTAAGATGTTCCCTACCGTTACCGTCCACCTATCGATTTAGCGTTAGCTTTAGACCCAGTCATCATAGAGTTCAAACTCGGCAAAAAGGCGTGTCATTTATAAGATTGTCAAGAAAATATCGATGACTTTGATTTCAGACTCTGCTTAGTAAATAGATCTTGTGCTATAAGTGATTACTGACTCAGCAATTTTAGAACTCTAAGAAAATTTTGTTTGATTTTTCAGTTAAGTTTAGATTTGATTTAGAATCGTTGATATGTAACTCTTTAATTTTTTTTGTGAACTTGTATCAAACATACCTGTTGCTTTCTGAAAACTAAGTACTCATTGAATCAATAAAAGCGCAGTATCACCCGCATAGTATGTTTTGTAAATAGAGTACAAGGAAAAAAGCAAAAACATTAAATTAACTTCGTGAAGTTCGATCAAATAATCTTGATACTTTACTCGCTGAGTAAATCAAAAGTGTCTGCGTATGCATGGGATTATTAAGTATTGAACAGTATTCATGGGAGCGTATCGGAGTCCAATCATTATTGCGGGCCGGATCGTGTTTCAATCATTAGCGGCTGCACTGGCTGGCCACGTCGAGGCATGCGGCCCGCGACCCCCGCAAATTGCGGCCTAACCTACGGGTCAACTCTCCACTTAGACGAACCCGACAAAACCACGCCATTTCCACACTTTTTAGCGGGAACCTGCCAACTTATCATAGTTATGAGCTATGGAATTTTTCGCTGGATAGGTATATGATTACAAGATGTTGAGTTTTTTTTGCAGGTATTTTCTTGTTATACTCGTAGCCATGATACATCTTAGTGCTTTGATGTTTTGTTTCTAGGCAAATATGGATAGGTTTTAATGTTGGATATAAAACATATCCTGCAAGCCTACGGTTGATAAAGATGTGTTTCTATGAATATACTGCAAGAAATGCACAAGAAATGTGCAATAATGGTACAAGCTATACAAGTTTGTTTTTTATCTTCAAATAACTTTACAATAAATATTGCCAGCACTAAAATAGCCTCCACGTCAGTTCCCGCTGTAATAGTCGCGGACACGAAGACGCTGCGACAATGCCACCTCGCCGCAGCACCTAACCGCCACAAATATTATCCATGTTTAATTAACGCCATAGCTAATTCATAATCCGACAGTGATAAATTAGACGGCTCATAGCGCGGGTAATTAGGTACGCAATTATCGCGGCCCGTTTGAATTCATTAAACACAGAAAGTATGACCTGTTCGCGTGATTTATTACGTGGGACTGTCTCGGTAGAACGCAATTAATGTAGCGCTACACCTGTGCCGTATTAATTTCTACACGTCCACAATAAGATTTTTAATCGCAAAGCAGTCGAGCCGCAAATAATTAATCAGGGGATGGGGATCATTGTTTCCGGTTCTATTATTAGGCAATAAGCGGCAGGCCGCGGCGAGTGCGGACGTAATTTGAAGCCCTATACGGCTATTTAATTTACCTAGCCGCCTGGGCCGGGCCACCTGGCTCGATGGCGAAACAATTGCCGAGCGCCTAATTATATTTTAATCGCAACATGCCCCCCTCCCCTCAGGAAGTCGGAGGGCGATTCGCGGGGGGCAAGGCAGGTCACAATAGCACGCCACTAATTCATTTGAGCGGTGCGGCCAGCCCAGCGCGCCCGCCGCCGGTGTTTATTCTCATAGGAGAGTTTAGGTCTCCGAAAGCAATACCCACGCTTAAATATATTAACTGAAGCGTTCGTAAAGGGCTTTAGTGTGCAATGGCGTCAAGTTAATTAAGTTCCGCACGTTCAGAGACTTTGAGGTTTGTCGTCAATAAATTTATGCATGAGCACACAAGTTCTTAATTTGATTTTACATACAAATATTGTGTCGGTAATAGTGTGGCGCGCTCTCGCAATAAGTTGATCAAGTGCAATAAATATTAAATGTACAATATCATTGTTAGAGTAGTGGAGCCTGGAACAGCCGTTGTCGAACTATGGCAGTCGTGTTGAAGGCATTGTTCGTGACTTTAACTATGGAAACTATTACTGCAATGCAAACTGAGCGCTAAATCTATTCATTATTCAAAATTAATCATAACACCGATTTAACTTGGAGAGAGGTTCTATTACAATTTGGAAATTGTAACAATCGCGGGGAATGTTTGTATATTATAATTGGACTACAAGGCGCCCGCGACTTTTCCTTTACAGCCCATGGCCCAGAGACACTCATTTATTTTTAAAAGGCAACCTAAGCAATATCACGTACTCTCCTACTTATTTAAATTCGGTACAGTCGTTTCAGAGATTAGCAGGAATTAACAAACATATGATTAATGTATGGATATTTTTACATGCATTTTAAAATTGATATTATTATTAACTGTTCAAAAATCATTTATTTGTAGGTAATGTCAGCAAATACTTGATACGACAAAAAATGCATATCTAATTAAAATTTATATAATATTTATGGAGCTAAAAGAATAAGTTACAATCTTGTAACGATATCCTCGTCGCAGATTAATGTAGAATTTTCCATTGACGGCACTCTACTAATTATTTGGCAAAAATAGAATTTATTTACTATCAAGTGAAAATTTTGTCTTCGAAAAAAAAACAACATATAAATTCTTTACAAAAACCAGTTATATGTCCATACTCCATCGTAGCTCGCCAAGAAAAATAAAAGTAGTACCTAAGTGATCCGGCTTCATGATTTTATGTTGAAACTTTCCCTGAAGTCTGAACTAGGTATTTCGCAGACCGCGCTTAGAAACTGCTAGGACCAAGACATATGACGTGTGAAGCGATTTAGCACTAAACCGCTCGACTCCTGCGCCCACTTCGCATTAACTTGAAAGCCTCCTCGAAGGGGGAGGGGGCTGCGCATTGGCCATTAGCGTGATTAGAGGATCGCCCCATGAATTCTTCAGGCCTCTCATCTCATAATACTACATATTTCATTATTTATGTAAGCTCTCTTTTTACTCCATTATACTCTTATGGAGATTAGTCTAAGTAATTGTAAAATATACTCACGTTTTACGTTAAAACGGTACTTTAATACACCCGAAGTAATGTTATAATTAAATTTTAATCAAATCTTTGAAATTATTATACTATCTCAAGAAGGTCTTATTCTGGCGCATCAAAAGCTGTTTGATGTACTACTTACGTAAGCTTGTAAGAACAGTTAGATAAATAAATCTGCTCATTTTAAAAAGTAAATGGAAATGGATCCACTGTTGACGAAGTAAAGCACGCTGCTTTAACTTCACTCATAGTTAATGAACTTTCCATTTCTAAATTCTGCAATGTTTCTTGTAAGACTACGTTCTTACAATACTACTATGACGAAAAGTCTTATTTTGATCAAGAGACCTTAGTACAGATATATCAATACTTAAACCGAGGCCTCTTCAAAATTAAAACATTTCAGTTGATAGCTGGCAACCAAAATTAGTGTAACCCTGATAACATCTTGAAGCATGACTATACAATACAATTCATCTCACTGTAGCTAAATTGGACTAGCGTTAGGAATTCGCGTATAATTTATTAAGTTACTTTTCTATTCCCAGGAAATAGTTATATGGCGTTATGACATGGCGTTAAAGCAATGACCTTTGACTATCCTATAAAAAAAGAAAGAAGTCCGTAAACTTATATGTCTTATTTTTTTTGCTTCAGATGATGGCGTGTTCGTATCTCAGCGCTTCTGGACCATCTGGAGTAAAGGCCCCTTCCAGCGCCACGTGCTGGACGCCGCCAACCATGACGGGCGGTCCAGTTCCAGAAATGGAAGGTCCTTCCGTCATGCCGACCATTCAGCAATACGTGCGCCCTCCGCCAGCGTTACTGGGGCCCATGCCAGCTGGCCTAGGGTCAACTTACACTGGCCTCTCCCCGACGGGCTTAGGATTGCCACCATCTAGTCTAAGGCCAATTGCTCCTGGCGCTATGGCGGCTTTACCAAGAATGGCGACGTCGGTACTCACCCAGGAACCAGCGCTGGACTTGTCAGCCCCATCTCTCAAACGTCAGCGGACGTCGACGCCCTGCGACGAGTTAAAGTGACAGTGTTGTGCCACAGACAATGAAAAACTTTTAAACCATCGATAATTTAATACTTAACCCGTAATAAATTCTCGATGGGGAACGGACTGTTAAATTATACCTTAGTACCTACAACATATTTAATTTCGGTTGTGAAAATGGCAATTTCTGTAATACTTAATGCGCTACCTATTTGTAATTAATGAATCTTCATTGCGGTACTTAAATGTTGATCAGAACGAGATGTGTTAAACACAACCAGGGTTTGTCTCTGGCTCAGTGATAACATGTGAATTTAATAAATGAATGAATAACATATCTATTGTAAAAGCACCTTTGTTGCATTATGAAAAGTATTCCTATCAGATGGCGGACGAGCGGTAAATAAAACAAATTTGAATTGTCCTACAACCTAATGTAGGAATGATTGAACAATTTTTTAAACTCGTAATGTTAATGAACAAAATCAATCAATACGATAATGATATTTTATGTAATAATTATTTCGTTTTAATAGATTATGTACACGGAGAAAAAAGTTTAGTAACATTTACCACGATAATTCGAGGATTTCACGTTCTACCAAAAATAGTAATTTTTGTCAATTTTTTTTTCTGAAAACACTTATAGCGATTTGCTACATTGTACTGCATAATTATTTTAGTATATCTGTAGTTTAATTTCTTCTCCGTGTCTACGAATACATGTCAAATCTTGCCACAGATAATTTGTTATATTGCATTTTTTATTTAATAACACTTAATTTCACATTTCTTGCGCACTCATCTCTGTGATTTGCAATTTTGCTGTGTAAATAAACTTTCTCGAATAAATTTGTTATTTCGTATATAAACGACGCGCTGTCAGACGCGATAGCTTGTCATTATTATTTGTTTTAAATTTGTAAATATTAGTATAAATATTTTAGTATTAAGTAGAAACATCTTGTACCTAATGTTTGGGCGCAAAACTTGTAGCAATAATTTTGATGCCAAGTTTCGAAGTTTTGAAATCATGTTACTAACGGTTTCTGTATATATTGATCTATATTTCGCCGTCATACATTAAAAGTTGTTTGAATAAAATAAAAAAAATCTAATTGTATGCAGTTATAAGTGATTGTACCCTTAAACGCTAACATTCCTAATATTGTATAGTATAATAACTACGTATTCAAAACAAAGTATTACTTAATCAAAAAACATATGTACTTTAACTTATGTGCGATGTGTTCTAACTCAGTGTTGTAAATGTACAAATTCTGAATAAGTATTATTAATATTAATTAATTACTTGTAATTAAATGATTTATTTCGCCGTCAGAGCTCAAATATTTAGAACACATCGACTTAAGTTTCCTAGCATCATACTAAGGTCACTTCAAACTGGGGTAAATTCTAATACTTAATTGTTTTTTATTTGTTATAAAGATATTATTTACTATGTAATGTAGTTATTATTCAAAGTACTGTTAACGTCATGGTAGGCTTTAGGCAAAGTTAATTGGCCAGGGGGCCTACCGCCGAGTTCGATGGCAATCGATTATAAGGCAAAATGGATTTCGAATTGATTCTGTCGTACCGCCGAACTCATGGAAATCGAAACAAAATGGCGTTCTCCATTTACCTATTGGTCTGTCACGGACTGAAGGTCATGAATGAGAGGTGGCTGTCGGCAGATTCCCCGGTACGGATTAATGAACGTAAACAAAGTTTGATCTAGATGGATTACCGGTAATCCATCGAATTCGGCGGTAGGCCCCCTGGTTTGAACTCTATATCTACCTTACTGTTCTTAACCATTCGCTTAACCGATTGGCTACAAATGCCTTGAATATTACCTATGTGATAATCATGCTCATTATAAATACTTTCAAGATAGATTTTGTTAAAAAACATGTTAATTGCTTAACCCCAGGCATAAACTCTGATTAAATATACCTAATTAAAATGTTAGCGTTTTAGTGACTCTTGCCATCTAAACATATGATTAATTTACCGTAAACTGCACTGGCTCGAGTTCTTAATGTCTTCTTGTATAAAAAATATTGGGTACCCTTTCTCGCGATTGCAGAATACGATCTACAATCGATCATATGAAACGTTCCCATTTCATATAATTGAATTGAATGATTCCTCATTCTATAGGTTCCCTTTAACATTAAAACGCCTCCCATACCTCATACGTCGCCAGCGTAGATTTAAGTGACTAGCCTATACTAAAAACCTATATAATAATATGTCTCACAACTGAGAACAATTTCAGAAACTCAACAGTTTTAATAGCCATTGTTTCCCAAATATCTCAGCCATTTTTCGTATACAGTGAGTATCGACTTTTTCGAAGCCTAATTGAGGACTCTCATAAGTACTTCTGTGTCGAACCCAAGCCTAGTTAGTTTCCTTCAATATTTTGTTTTGTTGACAATCAAAAATTTATACCGTAGTTAGCAATTTAACTTCTCTAACATCTAACACAGCGTACAGACGTTGATCGCAAAGTTGTGGTAGCACAATATTTTAGGAAAAGCCATTTCATTTAGCAACGATTGGTTTATCATATTTTTTTAAATAAAGTAACCCATTTAAATCGCATTTTAGGAAAACAGCCATAAATAAATTATAATTATAATGACGGTGATTGATTGCCATTAAACAGAGCCCCAGCCAGTTCAGTTTTGATAGAAGCATGTCATTTATGTGGTGTTACCAATACACAAAGAAAGAACGTATTACCTAGAATAAGAAGACGGTGACAAGAGGAGAAAAATAAAATTTTGTAAACTAATCCTTGTTGTTTTACTTATCTTGACATGATCTGAGGCCCTACTCTAATTCAACGAAAAACTAAACTTCGTTATACCTATCTATCTCTTTCACTCTCTAGGTATATCAGTATCGGGTAAAAGGGATAGGGGTACCGAAGTTGTGTTTTCGGTTGAATTATAGTAGGCCCTCTGAAACTACATACATACATACATTCACGACTGTTTCCCCGAAGGTGTAGGCAGACGCTTAATATACGCCCACACTTCGCCAATTATATAATTGGGCCCACGTAATAGGTGGCGAGCCTATTTCCCCTTACCGGGCACTGTCATGTTCGCCAAAGCCTCTCCCGTAGATCAACAGGTTGCAGGTGAGGTTGGCTTGGGCTCCTTAGGTCTTGGTTGGATCCCTATACACCCTCTGAAACTAAGAGTCGGTAAATGAAACTCCGACAATATCAGGAAAGTATTGTCGACTTACCAAAGCGACAATAGCATGTCAGACACTTATGCTTACGCTGTGGTGATGCCAACGGCCTCTTTTTATCATAGCACCGCTCGCCATCGGCAAGAAGTTCAACCTCGCACCTTAGAAATGGTACAGTACATTAGTGAGTAGGTACTTGTATCAATATAAACTTTCTGACGCGCACCATTGGGGTGTGGAATGAGCTTCCTGGCAAGGTTTTCCTAGGAGCTCATGGGGCTCGTGACGAGCCGCTCGTCACAAAGGCCCAAGGTCCGTAGACTGCAGTGACCACTTTCCGTCAGATGGGCTAAAGAATACAAAAATGAGGTTCTCCTGTTCTCTACCTTTCTTAATACGACTGGGTTACCTATTGAAACGCATAACGTTGTTGGCCATAATCTGAAAATGCATAATAATTTATTGATTCAGGCGTTACTTTGCGGAAATCCATTGTAAGCAAGTGATGGATTAAAAATATCAATGTAACAATTCCCTCTAACCTAACTCTCTCTCTCGTTTCAGCGTTGGTCGTGAAGACACCGTTGTTCTGAGGCTCCTATCTTACCTGAAGATGCCCTGTGTAAGGGCGAAACACGTGTCGTGTTAATTAGTTTCTCGATTTTTCGGGAAATTATAGTAGCGCGGGAATTGTTACAAAGATATTTTTAATCCATCACTTGCTTAAAATGCATAATGTTGATTACCACAATCGTCATTTGCCATACCGCTATAAAGCATAACGTTAAAGCGCATAACATCATATCGCTGAATTTTGAAACGCAGAATCATTGTTTTATAATAATTTAGATAAGCATAGGTAATAAAAGGCATATTTTTTGTTGGACATAATTATACTGAATTGTACTTATTATTATTATTTTAAAAAATTAACAATACTAATAGTTAGGTGGGCAAATAATTAATTATTGTAAATAATTGTAAATAACCTCTACCTAACCCACAAAGAGAAGTAAGCTGCGGTTCAAAGTACGAGTATGCTTTATAAAAATATAGATTATATGATTATGGCTTTTATAATTATGCCTTTCAACAATTCTGCATTATTATGGTTATGCGTAGTAATATGTTATGCCAAAGGATATTATGCTTATGGATTTTTATGACATATGATGTATGCCTTTTGAAATTATGGCAATAAATAGTATGCGTTTCGAAGTGTCACCCGCGACTATCTTCTTTCTATACTGCTTTCTAAAGTAATGTTAAAAGTGCAGTGTGGAAATTCAGTTTCAGACTTCTTGTTAGCATCAATTCTATAGATAGAAGGACTGGAAATTTGGACAGGGAAATATGATTCATTATTTCCACATATTGAAAAGAAGCACATGCGATTGTATATAGGTTCATTGCCTCAAGAATTCAAACAGATTTGAGATCGGTACAATACTACTAACGAAACTTACTAGTAAATAGCTAAATGATATTGTTCAAACTGTTTTATTGTTTACTATGAAGTCCTTTCGTCTAGCAAAATGTCTTATAAAGTATTGGAAGACCTCTTTATATTCTAAATCACAAGAATAGTCCTTAATTTAACACACGCATACCTTTTATATTGACTTGACTGATTTCTAAAAATCAGTCAAGTTAATAGTAGATAATTAAATAAAATCCAGAATTCTCTTTGGTCCTTGTCGATATTACATTCAGTAATGATTTCAAATTCAAATTATCGTCAACGAAGTTCAATACTGATCTTGGAACTTCTCGGGGACCTACAGGAATTAAATTTCTCGAAGTGTGTGTTATATTTATTTCAAATACCGGACCCATGGCTCCCAATTACAAAATTTTGACCGACGACTCTTTATTTTTATTACGCGCACCGATTTTCGATCCTGCCTTTGTGGCTTTTATAAACGATGTCATTCAAAATGTAATACTACTTCAGACCGTCTCTTCCAAATTAATTAACACATGGCGTTATTTGTTGTACGGTTTTGTCTATTCGTTCCAAAATTTACATATATTCTCCGATACGCTCCATTCCGGCGTTTTCCTTCTTTGTTAACAAATTTGGATAATCTGATAAGAAATACTTTATTACTTCGGGGGTCTAGGTAAAAGAAATGTATCTAGCGTAGCATAGTACGCACAGTCTCTACCGAAAGATTATCAACCCTTCTTTGGGTTCGGTAGAGTTGTCGTGCTGGGCAGATTCAAAAAATGCCTGGCAATCTACCTGCCAAAGTTCCGACTTCCCTCTATTACCACAGTCGCAGATTCCAGTGACAAGAAGGCTGTCAGCTACTTCTCCCAGCGTATTGGCCTGGCAATCCAAGGAGATAATGTTGCCAGCATTCTTGGCATCATACCCATGGTCCACAGTTGGAAGACATCTTTCATTTATAGTTTTTTTTTATTATGTAAGTAATCAGGTAATTAAAATTCACATTTGTTTAAATAATGATAATATAATTTTATTTTTCAGTAGCAAAGTTTTTAGTAATTTTAAAAAGAAAAATCAGCAGGTTCAGCACATTTCAGACATTACTCAAATTCGCTTTTTTCTTTTTCGTTTTCGTCAAGAAATCCTTTACAAAACCTAAATATCAATAAATTAACCCTTAGGTAAAAAAGCAAGTAGTCAAAAATCATATTCCAAAGGGAAACTTAAATAAGCAGTGAGCCGTGTCGAGTTTCGAAAGATTCTTCTAATGAATATTCGAGATAGAAAAACTGCGCGCCGCGCACCGTTTGTCCAGCCGCTTGAATGAGATCGACATATTTTTGAATACTAATTGAGCATTTCATCCATCCTTATTTTGTTGTGGTGCTGCCAAAAAAGGCTACCGAAAGGCTTGTTTACATGATCGTTCAATTTGCAATGTTAAACAGACTGCCAGATGGTTTCTTGCTTTTTAATCCGAACTGGATGTACACAACTGTATTTTTTAGCGAAAAAAGCCCAGTGGCAAATTACAATTATACAAAATATTCATTTTTGATTGTACATTCTTCGAAGGATCGTTGGATCGGCGACATACTTTTGTTTTTATCTTGCTTGGGGAGCAAAATATTATGATTCGAAATTTAAGATTCAAATTAAAATTTCTTCCTACTTTTTATTTAAATCTATTAGTTAAAAATGTATAAAGACTCAAGTGCCTGTGTTTGTAGTGGATAATTTATCCACTAAAACGTTTGTATTTGTCAGTGAACTCTTCAGTTTGTCAGTGCTTTCTCTGCGTCTGTTTGTTCATTTTATTGCGCCAGTTTGTTTGGTATAAAATAAATTACAATTTATTTTATTCGTTTTATACATAATTCTTAAATTCTTAAGAAGTATGACGAAGTCGCACCACTGCCATTATCAAATAAAATTCCTACCCTACTACTTACTTCTACTTGGGTGCATAATCTGCAGTATATAATGCCAACTACCTAATGTTTTTGCTCAGGTTTTTTTTATTCAATCTCCCAATTTGAAAAGTATTATAGAGAATTGTCAACACGCGAGTGAACAACTATAATGGGCCGGTTCCTGTATTCTTCGGGAGTGATATCCCGAAATGATTCGCGCGTGGTAAACAAGCGCGATTATGGTACAACCGAGCGCGCATTACCGTCCGATGCGTTCACGGCTAATATGAAGCAGCCTGTCATTTTATACTCTTTCACCTATATAGCAATACTATTATTAATATATTAATTTATATAGTATTAAATCTAAATATATATAGCGCGCTATATAGGGTGTATATGGCTTCTACCAATATCTCAGGAGTCAAGCCAGCTCACCTGCAAGCGGTGCACCTACGATCAACGGACGAGGCTCTGGCGAATATAAAAGCTCCCGGTAAGCGGCATAGTTAGCGAAATGTAGGCATGTAATATGCCGCTGCCTACCCCTTCAGAAATAAAGGCATTACTGTATGTATGTATATATATGTAGCGAACTATTAATGTTGCAGTGCCCCTATGGGACGACACAAATTGGCCTGAATATTTTGTGTCTTTTGAATACCTTAATACGTGTGACTTGCAACAAATGAATTGATTTCATTTGATATAGTATTATTATTAAAGTAATAGAGACTTAAATATACTGTAAAAGTAGGGTATGTTACAATATTAGCCTCTGCATTCGAGTTTAAGCAATTTTTCTCTAACCTTTATATTTATTTAAATAAAATACAATTGCGACTGTTTGATTTGCAACATACCTGGTAAATTGGAAAAAGCCACAAAAAAAAAGTTCTTCGTAATGTTGTAGATTTTGTTTGGAACACTACAACACATAAATACTTTATATGGGATAATATAACATTAGAACAGTCCTCCCTGTGAATGAGTACGTCTGACGATTTATTGCTGCGTCCATGTTTGCAATGAATGAAAAAGTGGAAAGCTGATCTGCTGAAATGACGAATAGTAGGTACGTGCCCAATTTTATTTGTGTGCGTTTTACACTGCATGGTTAAGTTATTTAACGGGAATAAGAAGAGAAGTAGTAGTCCTTAACTTTTAAAAAAACATTAAATGTCATAACACGAGCTATAGTCCATTTGAGTTAGAAATGCTTTTATTTAGAAATTGCGAATTTTTTTTTTTATTTACGTCGGTAACAAAATGAATTTACGCATGTCTCCCGGCCAAAGGGGGACCGATAGAGGTGTGCCGCTTGTCGCTACCTACCTAACACAAGCTGAGCTAAGCTATTCGTACTTTCCGTGAAGTGATTTCGCTGTATCATAATTGTTTGTGGTTGAACGGTCGACAATTGGATTATCTTATTGTATCGGAGATCCCGGAATCGATGGAACATAAAAGGCCTGTTTGCACATTGACGACTTTATAAAATTGTTTATGTTGTGATTGCGAGGGAGGCAGACCGAATGACACCCCGCCGACAATTCAATTGGACGTGGATTTTAATGTAGTTATCGATGCCTTTTTGTTTTTATTTTTGATTATTTCTCTTGTTGGGTTTTTGTTTTTTACATTCAAAACTTAGTACTTGTAGGTGCCATATTGCCTTTACAGGAGCAGCAGCAGATTAATGAGCTATCATAAATTAAATAATGAGTATACTCATTTTGTCATTGCCTATAATAAAATATCATAATAGAAAAATGAGCGTGTTTGTATAAAAAGTATAACGGGCTTTCTTTATTTTCCAAAAGGGTCTAAAATTCTTGTTGCCTTCACTAAGGATGCATCTACACAATGAAATATACGGCTATCATCGCCAAAATTCTATGGATTTTACGAGGTTTTATTCAATGAATCCGGCGGCGCGACCAATTACGGCACCGGTGCCGTTTCCTAGCGGACACCGGACGAACGCACCATAAAATATGCAAGCTGCCTGCTGCCCAAAAACGGCGGCAAAAATGAAAAAAATACCGAAAAATATAGTAGTGGCGTGACCAGCGCTGACTGAAGGGTTTTTAATAAAATAACCAGCTGCAACAATGGCGGCTGATCAATAGACGCTCGCCATCCTGCCAAATCACTACATACGCCGTGTACATTATTCCCTCGCAACACGATACAAACAAGCTGGCTAACTATGAATTCTTTTTAGAAATTGTTCGTTTGCGTCATCCCTTACAAATTGCGAATAAAAAATTACAAATTTGTTTTAAAAGGTTGTCATTTCTTCAGACCCATTGCAGATTGACGGAAGCTTGGGTATAGCATTCTGCTGTCACAATGTCACACAAACGATCACTCATGTAAAGACTGACTTCGACCACCTCACGCGGTACCACAGAGCTACAAGCGCTGCCACATAAAATGTACTCAAAATTATATAAATAATAAATACAAACATGAAACAAAACCAAACAAAAAAAGCCAACCAATTTATCCTATTACAAAACTTATACGTAACTTCCCTCTCATAATGACATTTTATAACGAGTTATCGTGTACCGGTGACCGCGGACCTCACTAAGGATCACTCCGGGTCACAACGGGACCATGCCCAGTGCATTTATACTCATTACTGCATACGACTTTGTCTGCTCCATTTTTTTACATAATCTAACTGAAAAAATATCGTACAGGAATTGGACTCGCGCTCCGATGGATCCCAATGTATTAGATAAAGTATGTTACCCCCAAAAATCAGTCTCCAAAACGTATTATAATTATCTAATTATTTTTGTATGAGTGAAATTGTGGTTAGTAGCAGTTTTTTTTATCGTATATTGTCAGCTAGGTAGCTAGTAAGTACGTTTTTACGAATGTGAGGTCTTAGAAAATCTCAGGAAATATAGAAGTATTATGTGGCATTTCAGCGCATGATGACCATCAGGTAGACACCAAAGGGTAACCCTGAAGAAGAAGGAGAAGATATGAGGCAGGTTGGTAAAAGGCACAAGCTCCTGCCAACAGTTAAAAAGAACAAAATGGTTAAGTTCATATTCTGAGATACGGCAGGTAAACGTTGCGTGAGCCGTGGGAAAAGTCACGTTAACGCTACTTTAGAGAGTGGACAGGAATTGTAAGGGCTGCTCAAATACTTCAGTTTGAACAGGATAACCAAAATTATGCGAGTATATGTTTAGTAGTTAGAACAGAAAAAAAATAAAAAGAAAAAGAAGCAGTTCATACCTAAATTGAACTTGAACTAGATTTGAATTTGACTTTAACTTTTGAACTTGATTTGTAAAAGTCAGTCAATCGTTTTAGCCTACCCGATGTAGTATCCAACAACAACATCCCACCAAATTCAAAATATTTAGTTTTTACCTACCAGGTCAAGACTACCATTTGTATTCATTCGTTATATTTGTTTACGGATTACACATAGTTTGGATTAAAATTAATAAAGTAATTAAAGTAAGTTATGCCTATAGTCATTGGCGCAACACAAATAAGTATTAAAAAATCTATTTAGAATAGGTAGGTACAGTGCCGACACTAGGGCGGTGCCAACAGTACCAGGCAGACCAAGGAGGGGTGCAGAAACGACCAGACTAGTATTTCATTTTATCTTATGCATGGTAGCTAGTAGGTACATTTTGTTTTATTGCGAACATGGTGTAGATGCGCCCTACTGTACCTGGCCTGTATTTTCAGAGCCTGGTCAGAGCATTTTTCAAGGGCGCAGTTCTGAAAGCTCGCACCGGGTGCATAAAAGGCTAGTTACGGCACTGGGTGAGTAATAATTATGAGCAGGATATTTTTCTGCGTATATGAAAAAAAAATGCAATTGCTTAAAATATCAAACAACACACCGACAGT
This sequence comes from Musotima nitidalis, assembly GCA_949126915.1. Taxonomy (NCBI): domain Eukaryota; kingdom Metazoa; phylum Arthropoda; class Insecta; order Lepidoptera; family Crambidae; genus Musotima; species Musotima nitidalis. The sequence goes on along the minus strand of OX421415.1, from coordinate 6,598,548 downwards.
ACATCATAATTTACTATAGGCACTGTTATGAAAATCTTTTCGCATGTTGTTCTCAGACTTATTACGATACAGTTAGTAATGTCAGCGTATGTACATCATTATGCGTGTTCGTTGTCCAGCGAGCCATGGGTAACATGGACCCGATCAGGGCCGGATTTAGGAAGGGAAAATTCTCTATTTTCGATTCAAATAAATTTTCTACAAACTGCAGCATTTTTAGGCCACTGGCAGAATTACGTACGTATCTGTCTCTTTGAAAAATATGTATAGAGAATTACGAAGTTTGACAATATTTGCGACACGTATATTTTGTAATAATTTATCTTTAAGCAGAATATCAACACTTTCGTTATATCGTAGTTACTAATATGAATACTGCTTTTTTAAGCGATCTAAATATAAATTTGATTGTAACTAGAAAAATCCAAAGTAAGCACTTGTAACTTGTTGTATGTTAACTAACGCAAAACTGCATTTACGAATAAAAGTGATAAGTAGGTAGTTACTCTGGTATTTTAATTTTGAATTTGTTGATTTCGTTAAATTATATAAATGGATGAACTCTGCTGTCCACTTAAGATCACTAAAGTAACTAAAAAATTACAACAAGATAATTAAGGTTCGAAGCACTTTTCTTCTCGCTTAAAATTATAACTTATTATTTGAAAATAATAACATCTGTGCCCTCAATTCGGCTCTGAAATCTGGTCGAAACCCAACATTGAGAAAATTCCCTACTAACAAGCTGCTATTTCGAGGAATACTAATGACTACAGATCCTCGGTGGTGTTTTCTCGATGCAAATCATATCTACACAACCTCTTTAGAGCCATTCATGTGCCATTTCAATTATTTGAACATCTAAGAACTTTCAGTTAATGTACACATTGGGAGAACACTCTGAGTTTGAATAGTGATATGGAGTTTCAGGTAAAATAAACAGTCTGTATATTATTTATATTTTTAAGTGTAACGCGACTAGCGATTTCTACACCTAATGGTTAGTGCTTCCTTCACCTGCTCATTAAAATCTACTGGGTTTTTAAAACTGGGCGAGAAAAGGCATTTATGCAGGCGGTCAGGCGTGGGTGCACTTGTTACCGACCCTATTCCACGATATGAAGCGCTCAGGTTTTTTGCATCTACTGCTTACCATTATCAGGTATCAGTCAATACAGTACCGCTTACAGTTAGGAAAAAACCTTATTGGCATTGCACTGCGTTTGTACCCCTAATGTGATGTAGAATCATCAGTGTCAGTGTCTTCTACCGGAACTACTATGGCGAGTGTTCTGAGGAGCTTTTCGATCTCATCCCGCCCTCTCCCTTCCTCTCCCGAACAACACGTGCACTACCAAGCTCTAGAACCAAGAAATTTGGAAAGACGTTTCTGAACAAGACCACTAAGCTCTGGAATTCGCTGCCGGCTCATGTGTTTCCTATTTCCTATGATCCCGGGTCTTTTAAGCGGGGCGTGAAACGGCATTTTAGCAGGCCTTCATGAGTGGATGCGCTTTGTACCGTGGTTATTTCACGGTATGAAGCGCTTTCATTTTTTATTGGACTGCATCGACTGCTTATCATCAGGCAGAATGTAGTCATTATGACGTGTCACTTTAAAAAAAAAAAAAGAATATATATATATTTGAGTATGAGAACCTAATCCAGGCCCCGTCTGTCCTTATGGCAAAAACATATACGAATGGTCTAGTCAGCCTGTCACTGAAATAATACTATCAAACCCAACAAACCAGCCCCATGACGTAGTTTGGACCCTCAAACGCCATACGCAAAAATCCGTCATCAGAACCACAGTACCCGCAATCAAGCTTGTAATAAATTACCACCATTACTAAATTATTCCCAGTTCTAGATTAATCTAGAACTGGGGCCGCAGTCCGACGCGGCCGCTCTTACATTATTACAGCATTCATTAGAGTTCGCTAATTACTCCTTGCTTTAATGAATAAGCTCTAATGAACCACTTTCTGTTAATTAAAGGCGGCAGGGGGGTGGGGTGGCGCGGCTCGGGGGTGGGAACTTTTCTCCTAGCTCTGATTGCAAATGTGAATTTGTGTAAGTCTAAGTAGAAAGAGTGTTTTCAGTGAAAAGGGGTAATGAGGCGGTCGAGTGAGGACGAATTAGTTGCGACTTGCGACTGCTGCGCTGCTGTTTAAAATGCTTTCCATCGTCCAAATTGCGTGGGAGCTAGGTAATGTATACTTTCTCTGGGTTCTTTAATTGATTTTTAGTTGAGTATTCTTGATTTTTTTTAATGATATTTCACAATGATAAATAAATATACATTAACAGTCAATTTTATATCCTATTATGGGCTTTACAATTTAATAGAACATACAATTATAAAAGAAATTAACTGCTATTTTCATCAACTGTCGCTGTCTTCAGGTGATATTCATTGCTTAGATAAACAATTTCTTATAGTTGACGGCACAAACAGACGACACATAGCCATTTAGTTTCTAATCTCCTATGGGTACCTCTAACGGATAACTATATTTTTTGAGATAAGCGCATAAATCAATTGATTCCAGATCGACAAGTATTGTATACCTAATAATAAGAGTATTTGAATTGCAAAATTTACTATGTATAAGCAACCATTTATTAAAAAATATATTAGATACCGTTTGCCCTTAGTATAGTACCCATAGCACAAGCTCTGCCTAGTTTGGGACTAGAACGCTGTGTGAGATATCTAAGAATATTTACATTTATTTATACACACTCAAATCGCGCGTGTACTTACTGAACGTATTCAAGGATGACCATTGTATATTTACTTTAGACTGAGAGCTGACCTGTGCCCAACAGAGCAGGACCGTATTGGGTTATCTAGCTGAAAAAGAAACTCCTTAGAATGTGCAACTTCGATGTCAAAATCGCACTATTAAGTGGCTTATTGTTGCCCGCTCCTTTGTTTACGAATGAGTTCCGAGCTGATGTTTACCTTCGTACCCTATACATTCTTAGTTAGCAAATGCATAATTATATCATTATCCATGAAAAGCTATCGTTTTTTTGTGAAGATAAATGTACTTTCTAATTGTATTTTTAACTATATGCTTGTAAAATTACCAACTGAGTTCGTTATTGTAATTGGACCAAACCCGTGTAACTAATACATAAAAAAATGATTACAAAATAAATTAGTAAATCATTATAGTTAATTAATCATTCAGTGATTTAAGGGGTGCGTTTATCAATCAATTTTAGACAGACGCGATAATGAGGGGGATTCCTCTTGTGTTTCACTCCACTATTATCATCATACCATGGGCGTCTACTCAGTGCCGTAACTAGGGCGGTGCCAGCAGTGCCCAGGCACTAGGCGCAGACCCTGGAGGGGCGCAGAAATAACCAGACTAGTATCTAGTTTTATGTCATGCATGTGGCTATAAGGTAAATTTTGTTTTATTGCGAACATGGTGTAGACGCGCCTTACTTTACCTGGCCTGTATTTTCAGAGCCTGGTCAGCGCATTTTTTAAGGGCGCAGTTTTGAAAGCTCGCACCGGGTGCATAAAAGGCTAGTTACGGCACTGCGTCTACTGACCTCTTCATATTCTTCCAATGTGTCCGATGCAGGCTGCATCCAACGTAATCATATCATCCTATCCACCAAATAACTGATCTTTTCTAATCATCATTCTAATATTTTAAACATGCACATATTACAATTAGTTAACACCAGTGATATTACAAATCCACAGTCGATTAATTCGATATTCAATCATCCAATTATTCAGTTTTTGTTCAACAAATTAACAGGATAATGATGAAACAATTAGTGCATTTAAATGAGACGGCTGTCAATTACCGATTTTGTGCGTGTTATGAAAATAGTTTGTTCCGTTAACGAAAAGTCAATGAGCGTGAAACTGAAGGATGCGCATTGACAAATAAGGAGCAGCCATTTGTATATAAAGTTGCGATGCTCCAATTGTTCATCACAACTTCAACTGCCCTTTGAAGACGACAACACCGTTCACAAAATCATCAAAATGTTTAAAATTTTCGCGGTAAGATTTTCACTTCTATTTTGTTTTGATATTTGACCAATTCCGTAGCTTTCAGTGTATTGTTTTGATTTAGTCATGCATGTAAATACAGAGGTTTCCTTCAGACAAGTGGGTACACCTAGATGAACCTTATACACCTAAGGTGTATAGGGTTCCTACCAAAATCTAAGGAGCCCAAGCCTCATCTGCAAGTGGTGCACCGGCCGATCAACGGCTCGTCTGGCGAACATAAAAATTCCCGGTAAGCGGCAATAGGCTCGCCACCTATTACGTGGCACCAACAATATAACTGGCGAAATGTGGGCGTATAATATGCCTCTGCCTACCCCTTCGGGGAAACAGGCGTGGTATTATGTAAGTATGTAAAAATATGACAAAAATTTTATCAATCAATATTTATAAAAAAAAAATCTTGCACTTCATATTAGAATTACTCTATTTATTATAGGCGACTTATATTAACAATAATTTTTATATAGATACGTAACAAATATTAAATGATACTTGGACCTATGTGGAGTCAAGATACGCCAAGTTATATTATATAGAATAATTATTAATTTCACATGCTAGTAATTATCGATTAAATATTATTAATGTTGATACATTGTGCTTACAGGTTGTTTGCCTATTCGGAGTGGCTGCAGGAGCCCCCTACTATGGCGGATACGCAGTTGACACTTATGTAAGTAAAAATATTTTAAAGTATAGTACAATTTTTTTTTCAAAAAAATTTACGTAGAAATAGGTATTGAGCAATATAAAAATGGTTCTTGTTTCCGTAAATGGGCATATTTCAAAAAGTTTGTCCGTGACGAAATAGGAGTTCCTATTTTTTTATTGTAGTTGATTATAGTTCTATATGTGTAATATCATTGGAAATATATACTATTTTATAAAAAATATATAATTTTATATTGGAATACTTTAAAAACATGAAAATCTCAAGTTTTTACGTTATGCTAGAGAATTAATCGCTCCAAATCGTCACTTTTAAAAGTAATGTAATAAAACAAATATAAAAGTTAGTATTTAAAATAAAGGTGTTTTGTGCAGTTTAAGGAAAATAAACTATGAAAAAACAAAACATAATGCAAAATATTTATTATAATTCAAAAGTTATACAGCATAAATGGTCCTAATCGTCACTATTGGACCATCACACACCATCAACTTCTATTATTGTATCTAAAATCAAAAGAAATTAAAAACATTGACTATTTCGATAATATCACATATTATAATAAAGTATTATGAAATAAAAAACAGTCTTCTAACATTAATATTTTTTTATTAAATCTAAAATAATCAGACAAACACAACTGGACGGTAACGCTCATGGAACGTAGCGTGACTATTAGGAAGTAATAAGGCGGAGTGTACAACACTTATAAATACCCTACGTCTATAGGTATTTACTGAAAATTGACATAATGATAAGAAAATATTTAGTAACAATAAAATCAAAGTGCTAAAAATATTGTAAAGAATAAAATAATAAAATAACTAATTTCTTAAAATAGCAAGTAAAGTAAAAACCTAACAAAACATAATTATAACAAGGATTTTAACTAAAATGTGTTTACCAATTGTATTTAATCAAAATGAAAAACGTTTTCATTAATACACTAACTTTTAAAACATTTTATGGGATATAAAGCTGTATTTGGTTTAAAATATTAAAAAAATGTTTTATAGTAATTAACAATTCGCCTTAATTAAATCAAAACCTTATTACGTGTGTTTCAACAAACACGTTTATGTACCTAAGAAGGTTACATAATGTAACTTACTCAATAAAAAATCAAAATTAGGCACCAAAACATTTTAAACAAATATAATCAAAATGTTGCTTTCCTGAACTACATGCCATACAATTCAACTCTTTACAAGCCATACACTCGGTCATGGGAGCATGTACAGGAAAGCAGGTATATTCTAAATATATATTTTCAAGTGTAATGGCAAGATGAAATTTGGTGTGTAATCACATTATTACAACTTCTTGAAAGCACAAAATGTGTTAATATCCACAGCCACTGTTGTTGATGTAAATCGAAATCGTTTCATGTCAAAAAACGGTCGAGATCTACAAAGTTGGGCATTTCTGCATAACGTGTAATTCCGATATCGTTCTGAAAAAAAAAACTTATCGAAGTTGGTTTTAGCGCATTAAAATACAACATTACCATTTTACTATTACCTAAAGCTAATAATATAAAATTTTATGTTTTTCGTTTAGTTATTTTACATTTTATTAATAAATAATCAATCAGAAGTTGTGGTAGTAGTTGTACTTGTTTAAATTGTATAATATGTTTGTATCAAAATATGTTTATGTATGAAAGTATATATATAAAAATATATAAAAAAAATATTGAATCAGTAATCAATTGATTTTAATTAATAGGTATTTAAATATAATATTAAACTAAAATAATATATATTATGTTGTATATTTGCATAGCTTTTTATCTTTTAAAACTTCACCTATATACACCAAGCCTTAGAATTCCTTTTCGTCTCAAAAAAGTTCCGCTTGTACGTCACGTGACGAATGGATGTGACGACTCCTGTTTTACACTAACCAAAAGATAATTTCTAGCTATTGTAAAACAAATACTTTACCACAACAACTTCTGATTGATTATTTATTAATAAAATGTGAAATCTCTTACAGCAAAAAAAATACATTGAACTGTTTTTACCTTATAAAACGCCGACACTATTCGGAACACAACCAACGACACCGTGACACTTGCAAACTGTTTTCGTAGCATTTGATTTGACGGTTAAATCAAGAAGCGAAATAGCGACGGCCATTGACTAAAAATGTTGCTGTTTATAAAAAAAATATCCTTTTTTGATCATTTAAAATTTTCGTTCATATTAAAATTGCCGTGACTATGTAGGAATTTCACTAAAAACACAAAAAAAAAGACAAACTAAAATTAAAAGATTTATTATTTTCTATGCATTTAATTATGTGTGGCGTTTCAAACTAAACAGCATAGATTAAAACCTTTCTAAAAAACCTAACTTTTGGATATCTGTATAAATATAATTGTAAATTATTTTGTTTTAAAGTCTACAAAATAAGGTTGGACACTAGGAATTTGTACCACCCGTGCTGCTTTAGTCAGCCTTTTTTCATAAATTACACGGTTTGTCATAATTATTTTATAACAGTTAATATAATTTAGGATGGTTTATATAATATATGCCCAGAAAATTAATTATCAATCTACCCCTGTTTTATTAAATGATACAAATTTCACAGGACAGGGTGATTTACTAGAGGACAAACTTTTTGGAATATGCCCAAATAGGTTATTTAATACTATTATTATAAAACAATCGGCGATAGCCCAGTGGCGAGACCCCTTGCCTTTAAATTCAGAGGGTCTCAGGTTCAAACCCTATGACTTTTCAAAGTTATGTGCGTAATTATCGGTTGCTCCATGCCTCGGAAAGCATGTAAAGCCGTTGGTCCCGGCTATCATGAACATCTATTGCAGTCGTTATAAGGTAGGGCTTTCTAACATCAACCATACCATTCAACCATATACTAATGTTTCTTTCTGGGTTACGGAGGTCCACATATTAACTGAAATTTAGTCAAAATCTAGTTAAACTAGTGAGCAGACCCTGGGCCCTATGCTTAAGTCTAGTGCAATCAGGATAATGCTAGGATATGATTATGAAAAATAATAATAATATGATCTTATGTGATTTCTATCTAGATTCACACAAGATCTTATGTGATCTTATGTGAATCTACCCTCTCTACTTCGTGATAGGATACATTCTATCTATATCCAGACATTGGCCAAATCTTATATATGCCTTATACAATCTCGTCAAATTCACTAGTACTTTAAGTTCGAAGTTTTTAACCCATAAAGAACTTGACCCGTTTCCTGATGGTTAACTTAGACTGAATCTATAAAAAAACCATCCGTAAAAGCGACATTTTATAAAACGCCCAGGTCTATCATGATCTGCCCGATTTAACTAGACGACAGAAAAATACATCACAGGACGATTTCAAATGGCACTGCTAGTAGTTATCTCTTAATCAGTACGTCGTTCTTAATTTCTTAGTACTCGTATAGTAAATATTATGAAACTTAAAGGTATCCTTACTTGATGAATCTGTTCTACAATGTTTCACCTATGTCGCTTCTACCCGTAGTAAATAGGGCCTATTTTAGAAGAATATATGAATATGATTAAGAAGATATAGACGCTCTATCGGAGCTCAAATAGAATACATAAAGTATTATTTATTGAAAGTTTCATTTCGACATAAGTAATAACGTTTACGCAGTGGAAAAAATACAGTTAAGGGTTAAAAGCTGTTTGACATGTAGGTACAATCAATTTACACAAACGCTTATAAACTACGCTAACTACGCTACGCTTGCTGAAGTACGTGATAGCTAAAATAAAGCATTTTTATCTTAATAATTTACTGTAAAAGATATAATAAAAGACCTTACGTCTTGAAAATAAACTATATTAATAGACGACGATTATAAATATTTCTATAAAATATTACAAATTTTGTTCAAATAATAACCGATTGATTTACTACATAATTATATTTGCTTCATTGCGATAGCTATATTCAACGCTTTTGTGTTGTTGTGTAAAATGGAGAGTGTTTCCAATCACGGTTACAAGCGAATCGCAATGTAATACTTAGAAAATTAATATACACGTGTAGGTATTTAAATGAACTGTCAATCTAATCAACCATATTTTCATAAATTATAAGCATTACTAATGGCAATTAAAAAAAATTTTGTTCAAAATTTACCTATAATATGTTATTTGTGGGAATAAACTTTTGCTTCTTTTTTTTTACAGTCAGAGCCCCGGTACAACTTCAACTACGCAGTTAACGACCCGCACACCGGCGACCACAAGGCACAGTCAGAATACCGTGAGGGTGGAGTCGTCAAGGGCTCCTATTCGCTGGCTGAACCCGACGGCACAATCCGAGTGGTAGACTACCACGCAGACCCTCACAGTGGCTTCAACGCCGTAGTCAAGAGAATCGGCGCCGCTGCCCATCCGCAATACATCGCCCCAGTGGCACCAATTGCGCCAGCCTACTCTCATGCTTCTAACTTAGTGGGCCTCGGTGGATGGGGATCTCACGGATTAGGTTGGGGAGCAGGAGTGGGCAGCTGGGGAGCAGGTGTAGGCAGCTGGGGAGGCCACGGCTTGGGATGGAACGCTGGATGGGGTCTAGGCGGATACCACTAATCAAACCCTACGAAGATCCGAAGCTAAGTGTAAAAAAAATTACTACCGCCTAACGGGCATTAGTGACCTATTGTGTTTTCGCATTTGAACTCTTTATTCAACAGAATACACGATTAGTGTCTTCAACGCTGTGTAATCATGTAAATAAATCTTTTAATATAATACCGTTTTTATTTCCAATTTCCTGGCAGAGAAATGTGTATGTGACACTAATCATAGAGATCCCAAGTTAAACTAAGCTTCACTTCGGAGCTCAGCTTTCTTTCGAAAATTACGCTCAAGCAACGCTTAAATAGATATCGTGCTTATGTTAGAAAGTGCTAGAAATATCGGAACATGTCTTGAATATTTCGAGCGCGAGTAGCACCCTTGTTTTAAGACGCTTTCTGTGCAGAATAGAGCAACGAAAATTATTTAGTTAACGGTTTTAAAGGATCTGCAACGCGCTAGTCATTGGTATTGCAAGCGTCCAAAGGCTGCGATGAACACTCCATTATGTAGGTTGTATATTTGAGTGTCACTTTATGATATAAAAATGACTGATTTAAGTTATTACCGGTGAAAACTATATGTTATGACATGGAAGACACTAATAAAACACTAGAGAGCAAGCAACATAACATAGCCTGTGTGTTTCTTGTCAGTTCTTCTCACAGAGCGGTGGCTCAGAACTAGCACTTAGTATCACTTACACTTTATTTTTTTGCATATAAATGAATCTAAGCTTCGTGATTTCAGTGTAGTAATATTTAGTTTTTTTTATACATACATTCACGCCTTCTTCTCTCTCATTAATTTTATTTAATCCATAATTACTAGCATGTGAAATTAGTAATTATTCTATATAATATAACTTGGCGTATCTTGACTCCACATAGGTCCAAGTTTCATTTAATATTTGTTACGTATCAATATAAAAATTATTGTTAATATAGGTGGCCTATAATAAATAGAGTAAGTAATTCTGATATGAAGTACTAGACAATTTTTTTAAATAAATATTGATTGATCAATTTTTTGTCATATTTTTACATACATACATAATACCACGCCTGTTTCCCCGAAGGGGTAGGCAGAGGCATATTATACGCCCACACTTCGCCAATTATATAGTTGGTCCCACGTAATAGGTGACGAGCCTATTGCCGCTTACCGGGCACTGTTTTGTTCGCCAGAGCCTCGTCCGTTGATCGGCAGGTGCACCACTTGCAGGTGAGGTTGGCTTGGGCTCCTTAGGTCTTGATAGGATCCCTATACACCCTAGTTTTTTTTATATATATTTTTTTTTGACGTTTTCAAATGCCATACAATAGTTTTTGAATTAAAGAACATTTCACTTTTACTTTTCCTAACAATAAAAGAACAAATTTTAAATAACTACACATTTATTCCATAAATACCGTTGACAAATCAATGCTTAAATAAATGCACATCTCATTAGTATTGAGCAGTTACATGACCCCTGCCACATAACACTTCACTTCTAACAGTCCACAAGTTGACATCGATGCGAGTCGTTATGTAACTCTACTGGAATGGCCTTCTCCAAACAGCCACAGACACAGGCGGTCGGCGAGGTAGGCGAACAGCATATCAGCTATTAATACTTGTACTAATATCACCCGGTACTGCAACAAAAATACAAATAAATTATCTTTTTAAGTTCGCAAATCTTAAGAGTCATGTGTAAGTAGTTTTATAGTAGCCATAAAATAAGCTAATTTGTTATTGCCGATAAATATATTTAGTGCATAAATCTAAGTATATATTATAGTATGACAAAAGAGCCTTTAGTGACAAAAAAACATATTATATCTATTGAGGAATACACTGAGACATCTAAAACTAATATAGTTCTCTTGAATCTTTTTGTATATTGCAGAAGATTCAAGAGTAATATACAAATTTATATCCTTTCATAAAACGACCGCACTTGCTCTAAAGCAATTTTTTAGGCGCTGCATTCTGGTTTGCTACAGAAGTTATAACTATGTACCAGCTATATGGGAACACGCATACCTAAAATTGGCATAGGCTATTTAACATGTTAGATAGATCAGAATAGCAAAGAGGAAAAATATACTACTAAACAAACACAGTGACTAGTAAAGAATAATATAAAAACACATTTTTATTAATCTAAAAAAATCTAATCACTACACAATATTATCGTATTCTGTAGGTACTTCAATAATTTTTTTTGGAACAAAATGGAAATTCAGTAATTATTTTTAACAACAATGAAAGAGGTATGAGCCGTACCGACCATACCATAATCAAGAAATAAAAGCAAAATGGATTCTTCAGTCAGTCAGTCTGTAGGTGACTCTAACAAGGCTTCCAAAAGGCAACGAGATTGAGAAAAAAACCTCAGGACACTCACTTCGGCTTTTTTAAAATTATGTAAATAATCCGATGAATGTTACTACCAGACATCGTTTCTAAATTATAAAACTTTGCAAATACTTTTGAAGTGGAATTGGAGATACTCACATCGGGAGGGAAATAGACAATCTCGAACATGTTAGACAGGTCAGGTAGCACGCCAGCCGCCAGCGCGAGTACCGCCCCAGCCGACGCCACGATGCTGTATAGCAGAGGCTTATTGTCACGGAGTCCTTCCATAAATGGTTCTCCCTAAGCACACACAAATAGGTCAATTATTAAATTAGTAACATACAGACATGATCTTATGACTTTGACTAATATTTTGCGCATTTGTGACATTATTTACGATTTTATTATTATTATTATTTTTGTGATTGTCCTTATAAATGACTTGTGGATATCCGTATTTTGACATCAATAATGTTTATTTAGTAATTCGCAATTTTCACATTTAAAATTTAATTATGTCTAGTTGCTAATTCTCAATTTAGACGTTGTAACGATTTATAAGTATAGTTTTCTTTTAAAATTGATGTGTAATTTAATTATAATTTGCATGCCACCATTGTTGGCTGAATGAGAGGAGCTTTATTTTATTGTACAAGAACTGTAGTGTACCTCAATCAAGTGCAAATAAAGTATTCTATTCTATTCTATGCCCATATAACCTCAAAATGAAATATATTTTATTATTTTCAATATGACTCGTCATAATGACTATATCCTGCCTGATGGGAAGCAGTCGATAAATTAAGGCGCTTCATACTGTGGAGTAAAACCGGTAAAAAGCGCTCTTCCTTATAACGGCCTGCAAAAATGCCTTATCACGCCCCGCTTAAGACCAGGGATTATAGAAACTAGAAAACACTTGTGCCGGCAAAGAATTCCGGAGCATAATGGTCTTATACAGGAACGACTTACCAAATTTCTTGATTCGAGTACTGATAGTCTGCACAGTAAGTGGATGGTTCCTACGACCAGCACGTGTTGGTCGGGTGAGGAAAGGAGAGATCAAAAAAATATATGGAATATATAATCTCACGCCCAAATATATACCTATTCATATTCATTTATTTGCATATCAAATGGTTGTGATACCAGGGTCTCACTCATATTTACTAAGGTATCACATTGTATTATATATTTTAAGGGCGCCGCAAAGTAGTAGCCTGCTACTGTTTCTTTTATATATTTAAAATAATAATAATTATAAATCTACACCAATTTTAAACTTTCACTTTAAAAGATATTGCCTTCCAATACTTGCTAGTTTTAATTAACTGTTATGTATGACAAATACTATTACGCATGCAAAAATACTGCATTGTACATGCGTTTATACTCACCCTGTAATTAATGGCGAATGTCGATATCTGCAATGCCATTGATATGATATAAACAGTGCTGTTCAGAAGGTCAGGTGCGAACTCGCGCTCCTCATCTTCAGACAGATCCATGTCTAGTTTAGGTTTGTTGTCTCTGCAATGAGGGAAATTACCAAGTTAATTTAGTACTTTTATTTGGGTTGGTGTTACTTTACATTCAGAGGGTATCGGGTTTTAACTATGGTCGTAAAGTTTAATAGTAATTAAACATGAATACGTTTAGCAGTTGAAATATCTTACCTGCCAGGAGATCTAGCCGTGGCTTCATGCACCAGGTAGACTAGACACAGGAAATGCACAGCGAACTGAGACAGCACCGTCATTATTGTGTACGCGTTAAAGATATTCGGGAGAGGTCGCTTTTGGGACAGCTGTTTCAAAGGCTGGAACAATCACACACATATTAACTAGTACTTACAAATCAGATCAGCAGAAATGTACATTGTAGTCGAATCAATATAGCTCATTCCGTTATGAGGGAGTTCATATCGTCTTCTGGAAGACTGTGACCACTGTATGTTTTCGAAACGTTTATTCGAAGACTGGCGCACTCATATACATTTTAGTACTTATTTGTTTTATATAGTGTAGGGTGTATAGGGCTCCTACCAAGATCTAAGCAGCCCAAGCCAAACTCATCTGCAAGTGCCGAACCTGACGATCAACGGACGTGGCTCTGGCCAACATAAAAGTTCCCGGTAAGCGGCAATAGGCTTGCCACCTATTACGTGGGACCACCAATACAAAATTTGAGCGTATAATATGCCTCTGCGAAGGCAGCGTTCCGTGTTTGGATCTTTGCTCCAAAGAAAAATCGATATGTCAAACTTTAAATATTTTTATTTCATAAACTATTACATAGTACTTGAAAACGTCAAAATGTAATTATTATGTAATCAATATGTAATTATTAAATGATGTCATCAGCATAATATAACTTGAGATTTACTTGGTTTCAACCAGTTCAATATTTGGAAACTAGTTTACCAATGTTTAGTTGGTACCTTTAGTTACCTAAACACATATCAAAATAACATATTCTTATTTTAGTATGTAGTTAACTGTAAAAAAGAAATCTAACATAAAAAAGTCGCATAAAATGATTCATTTCTAATGTCTTTAAAACTAAATCATATTTAGTTGATTTTAAGAGAAAAAAAACTGCTCTTAAATACATTATAGTCTGTTTAAAAATCGTAAATATTTAAATACAATGATGAATTTGAATATATGAATGTTAACACTGCTTACCTTTGACCTGGATATGAAGAGGAAACATGAAGCCAGCAATAAGCTTTGCAACGTGGCCTGGGTGTCACTGAACTTGATTCCGTCCAGATACAACACAGACTGACTGTAAGCCAAGATCAACGCGTTTAGAGCCAGAATCTTGAACATCTGTAGGGTCGTCACCAGGGTACAGCGGCCTTGCTTGATTATGTGACAAACTGAAAGTTAAAGTAAAAAAAAACTTAGGGTAACAAAGGTCTTAGGGTACAGAACGTCTTAAGAGTACAGAACGTCTTAGGGCAACAAACAAGTCTCACACTAAGACAGCTATTATTGTATAAAAAACTGTTGATCAGCGTGAACCAAGTGGATTTTCCATACGAATTGAGATACTTGCATGCAACATTAAAATCTGCGGCGCGCGTAATATAGTACAAAGTAAGTACCGCCAAAAAAGAATAAACTTTTTAACTTTGTTTGGCGCGAGATAAAATTTTGCGGGCATTCATGCCAATTTCTTCTTGTAGCACTGTAAAGTGAAGTTTCTATGTATAAGAGGCGTTTGCGGAATTGTTCAAAAGGGTTACCGCGGCCGCGGGCCATAACAGATGGATGATTTTTAGTCAGTAAAAGTCTGACACAACAGCGGGAGAAAGTCATTTGATAATTTTTCAACTGAAAAAAAAAGGTGTAAGAGACGTTCACATGCTTGGAAACTCAAAAATTGATTCTGCCCACTTGAATAAAATAACAAAAACTAAGCAGCTATTATGACGTCCATAAAAATCATTGCTACCAGTAATTATGACTACATCCTGACTGATTGTAAGTACTTACTGCACAAAATACTGGAAAGTCTACTGGTGAATGGGGCAGCAACACTAGCATCTCCCAGCCGAACCAGTTGAGGCTGATCTTCCTCCTCAAGCTTCTTCATGGCGCGCCGGAGCCGGGCGGCGGCGTCTGCCCTCGCCTCAGCCCTGGGGTCAGGCCGAGCGCCTGGTCTGCGAGGTACCTCTGCTTCTATCGCTTTTTCCTCCTTTGGTTTCTCACGAAGACGTTCCGGTGCGTTGGCTAGGATTGCTACACCTACCTGGAAATGACGATATCAAACATTTGTATTAACTATCCTAAGAAATTAAGAAAAGCTTTACAAGTTTCAGTTACAGAACTTGGTAATATTTTTTCATACAAAAGGCAGTTATGATGACTGAGCAAAAGCATCCATCCACGATGATACAGGTCATACTCCACTAAGCAGAACTAGTGCGGATTAGCGGAGACAGATGCATGTCGTCACGCTAAGAACTTTCAAGGGCCTCTATAACGTGATTCTACGACTATTAAACAAAGTAATTAACAAAAGCAACAGCTTAAGAAACAGGGAAGCACTCTATATTAAATGCTTCACATACAGTCACCTATTCAAGGACTGACATCTGTAAACTCTACTCCATTTCAGTGATCGTTTCCGAATACCTATTATCAAACAGCTATAAGTGCTAAGACTACAGTTCCCTGTTGTGGGAAATTAATGAACTCAGATGATGAATTTGACTAAGGAAATAATGCTTTGAAAACTTAATGAATACTTACATCTGCATGTTTTAAAGCACCAACATCATTTGTTCCATCGCCGCACATGAGAGTAATATATCCCAGAGATTTCAATGTTATTATAACAAACTCCTTCTGTTTCGGCGCAAATCTTGCGAACACTTTAATATAAGGCATCAATTCAATAAGAAACTTCTTGTGATTCTCATTGAGATACAACAGGCCTTCACCAGTTATACATAAGTCAAATTTCATAGTAAGCTGACTTGTTGTTTTAAATGGTTGAACTGGCAAACTCATTTCTTCATCAATAGATTTCCAACACCACTCGTCATTTGTATCAGTTAAAATTAATACTTCACTTTTTTGTGTAAACTTCAGTTCTTTAGCGACATGACAAGCAGTCAGTGGATTATCACCAGTTATCATCACAACTGAATGAGATGCATTCACAATTTCGGCTATAGCTTTCTTCGAGTCAGTCTTCAACGGACACGAAATAATAACGAACCCGACAAAAGTCAAGTCAGATTCGATGTCTTCTCTGGACAAATCCCTTATTTCCTGAGAAGTTAATTTTCCTAAATTTCTATAACCTAGCGCTAAAACTCGCGCGCCTCTTCTAGACAAAGTTAAATAAACATGGTCATAATGACTAGGAACCTCTTTTAGCATTGTCTTAATAGTTTCTGGAGCTCCCTTTACACTACTTATATAATGGTTCTCCATAAAACCTCTTTCATTTACTTGATAACCAGCTATTATAGACATTCTTTTAAGAGCACTTGAGAAATGGTTTCTATGAACAATTTTTAACCCAGGAGATTTTCCTTTCTTTGGAACTACCGCATCCCCTTTAGTTAGATTCCACTCTGCAGCTTTTAATGTAGCTTTTTCTAAAGGATCTCCTACAACTCCATCATCCAATTGAACTAGAGAATGGCAAGACGCCAAGACTTGAATTGTTTCTAAAGGAGCCTCAGACAGGGATATAACTGTCGCATCCTTATGGTCTCCAATACCTGCCACTCCTTCTACTACTAAGTTATCACTAGTTAAAGTTCCTGTTTTATCAAAACAGCAAATCTCTACTTTGCCTGCAAATGGTATTCTAAATGGTTCTGTACAGAATACAGCTAACCTTGATAAAGATAACAAGGATGTATTTACTGCTAATGATAACTCAATAGGCAATTCAGGAGGCACCACTGAAGTCAGAATCAATGTGCACTCCAAAAACAATTTATATCTATTTCTTTCTGGATCTTCACAACCTTTTATCCAGACATATGCCGCTGCAGCAATTGCGAATATCAACAGGAATAAAATAAAACCAAATGTCTCCAAGTTATTGGCAGTGACCCGTTTAACACCAAACAATATTGTTCTCAGCAACTTGCCTTGTGAAGTGTTGAATCCATTTCTAATCACATAACCGATACAACCATTATCAGGAGCTTTCAGTGCTAAAGTGCCACTTTTACTTGGTGATGAATGTTGGACAATTTTGGTGCCTCCAAAAAGTGTATGTAGTTTACCATCACCTTCTGGATCTAGGTTTTGTTTTAAACTCTTTTGATTTTCCACAGGTTCTTTCATTTGTGGTACACTTTCCCCAGTCAACATGGACTCATCTATGATGCAGGAGCCTCTCAAGAGAAGTATATCACAAGGCACCAGATTCTCATTGGCGGACCTTATGATAGAGACAATATCTCCAGGTACCAATTGATCACTCATAATCTGCCGCCATCTTCTGTTTCTATAAACATTAATGTTGTAGGGTTTGTTGCCCATTTTTCTAATTTCCGCCATATTTCTCAATTGCTGTTGGACTAGAGTACATTCAAACATTACAAGCATGACGAGTGTGAAAATGGAGTAGTACCAATATTTATCTAGACACCATAGGGCAACACAAAATACTTGAAACACAAAGAAGGGGGCTGTTGCTCGTTCTTTGAACAGCTCCATAAACTCAGGAACAACCTGCAAATATGACAAACAAAATTTTTTTACATAATGTAAAATCATCTCAGCCAATTAACGTCCCACTACTAAGCACGAACCTCCTCTTACATGCCAAGGAGAGAGTATTGGGTCATACTCCACCACGCGGACCCAGTGCGGATTGGTGGAGGTAGGTGAATGGCGTCCTGCGGTTAAAATTTTTCAAGCTGCCTAATTAGGCCTCTAATATGGCTTAACCGCAACTGCATTTAGTGATAACCAGGACCAACATAATGTGCCTTCCAAAGCACGGGAGTGCTCGACATCAAATGCCACACAAATGTTCACCTATTCAAGGACTGCCCTCTGTAATCTCTGCTTAACATTGGTGATCTTTTCAACCACCAAGCATATCGTAGGTATAATCGCTTCATAAAGTAAAAAGCTGACCCTAAATAAACTGGCAGTAGGGTAATGATGTAGAATGAAAAATTATGAATAAATTATCTAACAGGCTTTCAGTTAAAAACAAAGGTTTTTGAAGGTCAAACTTCACATTCTTCGGAAATAAACATATTGAACACATGTTTAATAATTAGCTGCCCTAAAATTAACCATATTTATGTTCAAAACAATAAAAATTGCTTCTTTTTAAAGTAATCTGTTCTTGAAATATTTTTGAAAGACAATACAAATTCTTAAGTTATATCATATTTTTAATTATACACAATTATCATTTTTTTTTATTGTTTAAGTATTAGAAAGTAAGCATATAGTATAAAAAAAGTCTGTCTGTCCCTAGGTATGCTTAGATCCTCAAAACTACACAACGGATTTTAATGCATTTTTTTTATATAGATAGATGATGTAAAAAGGTTTAAATTTAGGTCAAGCAGAGGAAGTTGATGGTGGCTGATAGAGGGAATATGTGACCTCACCATTATCATTTCATTTTTTCCATATTCCTTTTCAGCAATATCAATGGCCTCATCATCTAGGTATCCTTTAGATTCCATATACTCCTCATAGGTCTTATTGATGGGAAACTGCACTGTGTTAAAGGTTTTCTTTTCCCAATCATACATATACTTGCTCTTTTGAAATACAAACCAGACATCTGGGTATATGCTTCCTTTTTTAGTAGACTGAAAGTTATAAAATACATGAGTTATAAATGATACAACTTAAAGAACATACTAAAATAATCTTATATCTCTGGAGGTTGAGGTTTGGTTCCCACACAGGACAGATGTTTGTGTACATGAGCTTGTGTTTTTATGTGTATTAAGTATGTATTCAGATAAAAAAAAGTATTGATGTATAATTATTTATCTTTAAACTAAATAATTAGAAAGAAATAATTAAAATAATTATCTACCAACCGATAATTATTTTTTATTTTATTTATTTATACCTTAGTGTGGTGCAGTCGAACAATTTCTGAGAACCCATTGTTGGATGTTGGTACTACCTTTACAATCTCAGCTTGAATTGGGTCTTTAACCTAAAATCATAAGAAATTAATTTTGTTACATTATTATGAGGAAGTGAACTAGTATCTAATGAATATGATGTCATATAAATTTCATCAACTTACAGCAGAACATGAAAGGAAACATTGAATGTGAACACTCCAATAACAGCATAGGCAAATTAGAATTTGTATGACAGCAACAACTGCCACAGTAACAAAACCAGCTTCAAAATTATCTTCAAACCCGTATACAACAATCCAGGAGTAAAAAATCACAGGGTATATGATCAAAAAGGGCAATATTGTCCCTTGTAACACAGTCGGCACTGCTTTAAAAAGTTGTATGTACTGAACTAAATCGTCCAGTGATGACTGCATTTTATTTGATACCATTATTATGTGTAAAACTACATTTAAACACAGATAACTGACATATTAAATACAATTAATTAACTAACTATCTCATCAAACGAGTATAATTAATATTAATGTAACAAGGAACACTGGAATTAATTAAGTTCGACCGAATTTACGACAAAACTTGACATGACAGACAGACAGTCAAGTCAGTCCAGTGAGAATAAGAGGAAACAGCATGACACTTGTCACATTTAAGATGCGTGTCACTTCACTGCGTTAATGCGTTTTGTTATTGGTTTCAAAGTTTTAAAGTATATATACCTCTCATGTTAATAATAATTGTATGCCTATAATCTTTAAAGTATTCTACTACAATTATATATTTGTTAAGTTTAATTTATAAGGACGTGCATCGAAAATTACATACAGTCTAGAATGAATAAATCAATTGAATTAGAAATGAAGTGATATTGAGATTGAATCATGTTGAGAAGATAAGTGAGAATAGATTATCAGAAGCGGCTTTTAAGAAACGAGAAATTAAAATGAGAAATCAGTAAGATAATTTTAAGGGCTCGTAAAATAATTTAATTATCGATATTTGAGTATGAACATATTTATGTATGGACAAATAAAAGCTGTGAAATAACAATCTTACGCGACAGTCAAGTGTGCGTGCGATTTGGACAACCAGACACTCGCCAGACAATGTTCATCCGTCTAGCCGGAGTTCTTCGAAAGTAAAACACACGACATGTCTCTATGTTATTTTTAGGTTGTTCTAAAAATATGTATGTCATAAATCACTAAAGATTAGTATGAAGTATTATGTTGATTTTGGACTTAACAAAACGATTATTGTATTTTTTCACAAAAATAATAATCTGATAATTTGGCAGTATGGCTCCCAGCCATTTTTATTGGAAATTATTTTTTAATTGGAATACGTAAATACATTAGACACAGTCACACAGAAAAAAAATGTCGCATTGAGTTTGGCGCCAATTTTTGGCATATAGTTTAGTTATTACTTTTGTGGGAAAAAATGGATTTACAAATAAAAAGAAAGTCTATGAAAACCCAAGTCACGGGTAGTTTTGTAGAAATATATCCCCATGACCTTCAAATGTACAAAGTGCCGCCTACTGATGATATAAAATTACAAGAATTTGAAACATTAGCATTAGAACGGGTTTCACTACTAAGAACACTGGCGACAGCTACAACTCTGAAAGGCCTTCGTCCTTACTCTGACGAATGGAAAGAATATGTGCTAAGCGACTTAAAAAACCAAGGCTTGAAATACTACGCTAGATTGTGTGAAAGCACTAGATGTGCTACAACGGAGGCAGACCTACAAGCTCGGCGAAAAGATCACATCTCCCACTTCATCCTTAGATTGGCATACTGCAGAAATGAAGAGCTACGGCGATGGTTTGTGTCCAAAGAACTTGAATTATTTAAAATGCGTTTTATGACAATGAGCGGTGAAGCTGTAGATTCGTTTTTCAAACTGAATAACTTGAGCTATGAAAATATAACAGATGAAGAAAAAACTGAAATCATTAGTTGTCTGAGAGAGTCAACTCCATACCAAAATATTGATAATATGAAATTTTATAAAGTAAAGTTTTATGAAGTACTTGATTTGGTGAAATCTCGTAAAGTATTTCTCAGCAATGGGTATGCTTATATTCCTCATAGAGATTTTGTATCTGTTCTGTCTGCTCAATTTCGTAAGCATCTCAGACACAGCTTAGCAATTGCTTGTCATCACTTAGGTGAGATAGAACAAGATGAGAGATTGGTATCATTATTGAAGGGTCTTCATCAATCTTATACTGGAAATGATTATGCTAATACAAAGGCTGCAGTACCAATTGAAAGCATTGACTCACTGGCCACTAAATCTTTCCCACTGTGTATGAGACAACTACATGAGCAATTGAGGATGGCACATCATTTAAAACATGGGGGCAGATTACAATATGGCTTATTTTTGAAAGGTATAGGTGTTACTTTGGAAGATTCTCTAAGATTTTGGAGAGAAGAGTTTACTAAAATTATGGATTTGGATAAGTTTGAAAAGCAGTATGCATATAATGTCAGATACAACTATGGGAAAGAAGGTAGCAAGAAAAACTATTCACCATTTAGTTGTTTGAAAATTATAAATGAAACAGTGGGCCCAGGTGACTGCCATGGGTGCCCCTACAGACATTGTGATGTCAGCAATTTGAAAAATAAATTGCTTGGATATGAGATTGATGCGCAAGGTAATTTTGTAATGTACCATTATTATATATTATTTTATTAAGTTGCAACTTCATTTGAGGGAATGGTGGCTGAAGCGGACCACAGATGTACATTACAGAATTAAACTACTTCCCTATGGGAAGGTGGTACATACAGTGTACCTACTTCCCTATGGGAAGGTGGTACATACAGTGTACCATTTTGAATATAAATATTTTAAATAAAATATGTACTCTCACAGATTTCACTTAAGTTTGGTGGAACTTTAAATATGATTTCACACATCGTCTATCCTCACTGCCCACATTCTTCTGTTTGATTAGTTATTTAGTAGCCCAAGACTTGAACCCACAGAACATGATAAAGCAAGACTTTGTTATAAATATTCCGCACTGCAGAGGAAGTAAAGTGTTAGTTTATAGAATGATTAAGTACATAGTTTTGTAATATGTTTAAGTTCCCTCTCAATCTACAGTGCCCCTACAGGGTATCAGTACTCATTGTATTACTTAGATACCTACTTGTTTACTTGATGCAATATAGATTTATTATTATTTAAAATCCATTACTGATGATTTTTGTTATTTTTTATTGTTTTATTTGTTACAGCTGTTAATGAAATAGTGGATATAGTGAAGAAAGGACATTATCAAGTGGCCTGCAGCAAATATTTTGATGCTGTACACTCAATTGATTTAGGCTTGGGAGTGAATCATCCAAATCAATTTTTTGAGGAAAGTCAAAAACTACTTCGAGGAGAAATCAAAGTAGAAATAAAAAAGGAAAACCACAATGTGAAGAAGGAAATAACAGAAGATATTGACTTTGATGATATGTCAGAATGGAAAGAATGAATGATCTTATACATAATTAGAAAAAAAAAATTAAATTAGCAAATACTATTTTATATCTTTTATTATCTTAAATAACTAGCCACTAAAATCTATTTTTTCTTTATATACATTGCTCTTTTGGTTACACGACCGCAATATAAACCAAATATAAAAATTAAACCTACAAAAGATATGCATACAACTAAGAAATATTTTTTCGATGGAGATGTTGATATTTCATTGAATACATCGTTGAAATTCTCTACCACATTAACCTGAAACAACAGGACAATTATTAAATAATTAATTGATTGATTGAGAAGTTACTTGCTTAAAGATAAAACTTTGTGATGTACTTACAGATGCTACATATCTATACATTTCTAATCGACTTGAGAGTTCTTTTTGGCATTCTGACTCCAGCTTCCTATTACTGTCATTGAGTATAATTTTCAGGCACTTCAAACCTGTAAATAATATTTTATTTTTAATATAGAGTATTTTCAAGCAGTTATAAATTATATCACTAAAATATTTGATCAGAGAGGTCTAAGATTAAAAATAATGTTCTTACGTCTGCCTGCACCATGTTCGAGATCTTTACAATACTTTAATAAATCTAAGGCACATGCTCTTTCCAGCAATGGATCTGCTTCAATATCAACTTCAGTTTCCTCTATTATCTGAACTACTTCTCTGGCACATTCTGCAGATACAATTTTGTGATTCAATAGAGCATTCTTTAGACATTCTTCAACCTAAAAAATAAACAATTAAGATATTAATCACGATGAAGCCTTGTTGCTAGTGATCTTGTACAGAATTTTATTTTTATTTAGAGTAAGTGATACCTTACCTGACCATCTGAGTTTGTAATGGAATCATTGGGCACAGCACAGATTGTCTGAATTTCAGCTTTACATAGTTTTCCAAGTAAGGGGTCAAGACGATAGTTGAGTGCTTGCTCTTTGAGAACATTGGCCAGTTCATTTTCACAGGATGTTGTTAGTTTGGATACTCTAAACTGTTTCTTTAAACAATATAGCACCTTCCCTTGAAGTTCAATATCTTGTGGCTCCTTAGCTAAAATGTAGTAATGGTTAAAGCTAATTTATTATAGCCAAGTTAATTGGCAAGTGAAACTAAAGATATAAAGAAATTGATAGTTACCAATAACATCTGAACAATATCTCTTAACATCTTCTTTGCAAGCATTCTGTAAATTGTTATTGAATCTGTAGTCTGTGTTTTGTTCTATCATTCTGTTGACTATGACAATTCTGCAATTTTCATCAAAGTCAGATTTTTGACGATGGGCCTAGAAATAAAGGTTATTTTGTTTATGTTATAAGAAAATTTGAAGATATAATATAAACATTAAAATTTTAAATACCTTTAAGCAATCAAGAATTTTAGATGATTCTGTGTTATGACAAAACAAATCTATCATATCATTGCAGCTTGTTATTAAATGGTAATCAATAGCATTGTCATTAAATTCTTGTTTCCTGACTACAAATATGGCTCTTCGACATCCATCTGTCAATTTTCCCTTCGATGTTTGTAAACATTCTAATGCAGCAGATTCTCCATGAGGCACATCAAAACAATAAGTCTGTAAATCTTTTTTACATGCTTCCTTTAGATCTGGATCTAAATCTATATTCTCCTTTTGTTGAAATAACTGACTTCTCAATTGCTGCCTACAGTCTTTAAATATTGTATGTTTTCTTCTGTTGATAGTATCATTTCTTACTATTTCACTCAAACACGCAACTACTTGACTTTTGATCTGTGCTTTGGGACAGAATCTTATCACATAAGACTTGCATGCATTTTTAAACTTTCTGGTAAATCTATAATTTTTTAAAGAGATCAATTGTTCATGCTCTATAGCTGCCCGACATTTAGCATTAGCTTTAATTTCAGGATCATTTTTGTGGGTTATCAAACATTCCATTATGTCATCGTCATCTTTCTTACTTTTCAGTTCTGAAGAGCAAAGTCTCTCTATTGGCACTCTACAATTATTGTTCACAACCGCATTAAGTTCTATATGACCACTTTGGGTTTCAGTGAAATTTGAGACTACTTCTTTGCATTTGGGTGATAAATCTTTAATTTTGTTTTGTAAACATGAAATTTCTTCACCTTTCCCAGTGTTTTCAAAGCAGACATTTGCTAGGTCATCAATACAATAATCTTCAATTTCAGGCAATAGATCAACACTCACTGCCCTTTGTCTCATGACCTTTCTCACTTGTTGTTCACATGCTGGCTTTAAGATTCCTCTTAAGTCAAAATTATATGCATAGTTATACAAACATGGCAATACCAAAGGGTCTTTTTCAGACTGATGTTCATTCACATCAGCCCAATGAAGTTTAGCTTTGCATTGTGTAACAGCATCATATTTACAGGCTTTGTACAATTGAGGGTCAAGCTTAAAGTCCCTGGATATAAAATATTGTATTTGCAGCAATGCTGTTTCACACTCAGGGGTCATAGGATTGGTTCCCAATTTTTCCATCAAGCATGACATGACCCTGCCATTGCCTCCATTCACTTCCTTACAAGCTCTATCAACAACTGGTTTGCAGGCCTTCCTTAAGATAGGATCTACTCTCCAGTCTTCACCAGGATCAGCTTCCTGAACCAATTTTTCCAAAGACCTCTGACAAGCTATACTGATGCGTTTTTCTTTTCGTCTCCTAGGTCTGGCATGGTCCATTAGACAGTGAATAGTTTTACCACCAGTTTCAACCCCCCTACAGAGTGTTGTGATATCATTGGCACAGTTTTGCATTAGCTCCGGTGACAATCTATAGTCATCCATCAACATTTTTCTGTGGTCAGTCATTTCAGCCAAGCACTCTGATGATAGTTTAATGCTGTCATTGCGAGACACATTCTCTAGACACAGTAAAATCTGGGCCAAACGAACATCTTTGTCATCCACCACACCTTTTCTACAATGATACTTACGTATGTCTTCTTTACATGATTTCACTAAACCTTTACTCATTTTATAATTCATAACCATACTTCTTTGATCATAGAATAATTGATCTTGGCATCTTCTAGTCATACCTAAAAATATCCAAGATTTTATTAAAAACTTTTTTTGCACTAAATAAAGATAATTATTGAAAAATTACTTGTGAATTTACACAATCTGTATATACAATAGTTCTTTTTATTACTATATATTTAATCATATAACAAGATTTGGGCTATGAGCAGAAAGTAATAGAAAAAGACCAACATTCCAAAACAAATGTTTATACTATGTGTTAATAAATAGATATAAATTACCTTTCTCGAATTTATGAGCAACCAGACATTTGTACATTAACCATGATCCAGCAACTTCATCCGGACAAAAAATTTTTTGATCCAAATTACAAGCAACAAATATTAACTTGTCTAATTGCAATGTATTATATTTCATTTCTTTGAGCACAGTTATTTCTGATAAACACTCTGGTTTTAAATTTTGTTCTTTATTCACTAAACATTTTAATGTTTGAGTTTGAGACAAGCTTCTTGGGTCTATTGCTATTCTCCCACAGGAATATGTTTGAATGTCATCAAAACAACTTTTTAAAAAGTTTACAACTATTTGCCAGTCATTGAAAATCAAAGATTCAATTTTGTTTATCATCCTCAAGCATGTATTACTCCTGATACTCGGTTTTTTTTTTAGAATGCAGTCTATGCCATATTCTGTGGGAGATAAACATTCTGTTACAGGAGATTCATCAACACAGGAATCCTTTAACTTCGAGGTCAACAGTGTATTATCTAGTAGTTCAGCTTGATGGGTCCAAATTTTGTGTTGGCACGACGTAATCACTTGGGTTTTGTTGTTATGAGTAGCGTTCAGAGCACACGATAACACTGCCAGGTCGTCGATGAGGTGTGAACACTGTTTTTCCAAAATTGTGCAGCCACTTATATCTAGTACGTATTTTCCGTTATGAAAATTTATAATTTCATTTAACCCATTGTCGCTGAGTGCACTTTTTGTACAATAAAGTAATAACAATGAAACATAAACACTTGTCATCATTTCGTTGCCGGTTCAATATCAAAGTTCAGTTAGATAGTGCGTCTAAGTTAACTTAATCGTGTTAGTACATATTAGAAAGTAAAAAAGTTTTAAAACATATTTATTTATCATTTATACCAGATTCAATATTAATTCATGAGAATAAAACTAATTTACAATCACAACAAAAACGCCAATGGACAAGGCGACTTACTTGACTCTGGCGACTGGACCAGACAGACAGTGACATACTTTTTTTTTGCCAGTAACAGTTGATTAATTTCAACCTTGTTCTACCTAGCAGTTTTTTTGTGTATTAAAAAGATAAATTTGTCCACAATATACCAATAAAACAATTATTTGATATGTTCCAATGCTTTTAATGTCAAAATAAATAACATTTAATATGAGTAATGGTAATCGAATTGTATTAATCCAAGCTATTTTATTCTTATCCTTCTTCGGTCTGACATGCTTCTTTTAAAAAAATTACATATTTTCAAGCCATGACGTTTGTTCTAAATTGGACGAGCCGACTCAAGATAGACAGATTTGAAAACAAAAGGAAAGGATTATGCCTTCTTCAGGAATATTCGTTTCATTTAATGAAGTTAAATGAAAATCTGAATTTATAAATGGCTTATAGGATTTAATCCCAGGCCTTAAAAATGTCAACAGTGTCATTTCAGTTTGTGCTTGTCTTATTCTTGTTTGTCCACTTTTCGTTTCTAGTGGACTTGGAATATCCAAAAAAACCTGATAATTTGAATCGATTTATTTATTATAATTGGACATGGAAGGTTTTATAGAAGTGAACGAAATATCTGATTTCGTTTCTTATATACGTAGTGTAAGTATTTTTTTTTATCACCTTGTTTATCACAAAATACAATGAGAAGATCTTGAAATAGTTTAATACAATACAAAATAATACATTTCAGAATCATTATAAATTATGTATGTAATTTTTCAATTACAATAGTTAAGATACTAATAAACGAGTTTAAATAATGACATTGGTGCCGCATAGCGCAATATACGAAAATGACCCTGACAGTCATTCGTATGTATTCAATCAAGTCCATTCATGATCTAATCTTATACCATAATTAATAGTAGCTCAACCATAATTTCACATTGTACCCTGACATTGCTTTATAAATATATTCTAACCTAATAAGTGGTAATTTGTCAGTTTCAGTCTATTCATAAAAGTATATACAGAGAACTATAAACAATACTACTGTAGTCGGTCCTTGGTTTTAGTCTGTATGCCCTTTTGTAATTGCTTTAAATATACTTGAAATGTTAAATATTCTCAGAGCTGAGGAAAAGATTTAAATTTATTTCAAAGTTTGTGTCATTTTTATGTTTCGCATTGGAAGCAGCGGTAGCAAGTGGCTCCCTCAGAATTTAAAGGATACCCTTTGCTACCCATAACCTATAAATTCATAGGTCATGGTACGCTATGACTTTTCGAAGTTAGGTGCGTTGAAAAATTTTAAGCCATGAGTCGCAGCTGTCATGAACATCTATAGCAGTATTTATTACAAAGTGCCTTCTAATATCCTGGTAGCTAGTTTAACCATAGAATACTGTTTTCCTCTGAGTTGCGGAGGTCAGACGGCAGTCGCTTCATGTAATAACCGAAATTCAGGCAAAAACTGGTTAGATCAGCGAGCAGACCCTAGGCCCTAAGCTTAAGTCTAGGGCAACCAGGATAAGATTTGATATGTATGGCATCAATGTATAATATATCTTTAAAATGCATTTTGAAAACAATAGATCGAGATATAGTTTTGAATTGTTTAGCTAATTCTAAAACCAGTTCAGCTAATTCTAAAACTCAATAATTCACTTTTGTACATAAGGTATGTAAATTTGTATTGCCTGGTAACAATGAGTAATATATTATGACTGTCAAAAAACTACCATTTTAATAACAATGCTAAGATTAAAAATCATACATGAAATCTCATTGTGACAAAAAATATTGAAAGAATTTATAAAGTGACATAATGTTAATTTTCTTAAGTAAAAATTAAAGTAATTATTTTCTTTGCAGATTGAGTGGCGTGATCCCTGGTTGATAGCATTACTTTCGTTCCATGTCATAATAACATTTACATGTTTTTCAACTAGAAATTATGGGAATTTTCAAGTTTTGCTGTTTATGATTTTATGTAAGTATTATTGTTGTTAGAAATAAAATTATAACTTGATCTTAACTGTAAATTAAACATGAATTAACCAAACTGATTATTTGAACTTGGAAGTAATTTTTTAAGGGGCTGTAATTGAATAATTTTAAAATTTGTATTCAGGGCTACCTTGTTAAGTTGGTCTCACAGTCTCAGCTTATGCTATGAATAGTTAAAAAGTACAATTTAGTATACATCAAGAAATATTTTAGAATACTTAAAATAGTATGGAAGTAATATTATTTACCATGTAGTAGTATGAATAATTACTCTAAAAATAGTTTAAATTTCTATTATGATCAGTATAATACCATATTGCTGAACAAAACAATAGAAATTAAGCTACTAAATACAACCAAATATATATGGCAGGAGAAAATACTAACCTTGACTATTTTCTTGCCTGTTCTTTTACGACCAAGCTCCCACCGGCAGTGAATGGGCGTGGTTGTTTTTAAGTTTTGTAATTTTGACTTTCATAAGAGTTCTATTGAGCCAAACTTGAATAAATGATTTTAACTGTGACTATAATATTTAAATAGATTAAAAAGATATAAAATTTTACCTTCAAAAAATTTACCTTACTCCCTAAGAATGTATGGTGCAAGGTCAGCCAAGCATTGCAGTAAGAATCTCACAGTTGTGTTGTAAACAATTACTGCAGATATTTAAAAAAATAAACCTTTACATATTTACCCTTTGCTTAACAAAATTTTGCATAACAGTAGAATGCTAATTGAATAACTGGATAAATAAACTACACTAAGTGGATTGATAAACCTTCTGAGCAAAAGGTTTGTCAATTCCAGGTTGTTATAATAACACCTGAGCTAAAATTCACAAATATAGAACTTACTGAATATAGGTACATTTAATATTTACAAATACATACATACTCAAAATCACGTGCATTCCCCTGAAGGGGTAGGCAGAGGCATATTATATACCCACAATTTGCCTATTATGTTGCTGGCCCCACATAATAGGTGGCGAGCCTATTGACGTACTGGATATTTAACCCTAATGAAAGAAATTTAATTTATTTACAAATAAATTTAACGAGAAGCATGCTTAGAATTCAATCTAAAGCACAATTTTGTGTTTAACACTACTGTTTATATGCTGGTTAGCATTACTACACTTAGTAGAAGCTCTACTTAGTTTAGGGGTAGATGGTGCTCTATATGGCCACTATGGACGTTTAAGTAATTTGATCAAACAGGCTAGATAAATAAATGTTTAAAGTTTTCATTGGTTTTCTACCCTAACTCAACTACATAAGGTTCAATATATTCACCACTGCCTTGCAAAGGGTTAAATTGGCTTGAATATCTGTGATAAAATTTAATGATAATGGCTTCAAGAAATATGAACTTCTATGGCGCGCATAAGATATCTAAAAACTATTATTATTACCCTAATAAACTCACAGTACAAATAAATAGTTGGTGTAACAGTTTGGCCTTCAGCTAGTCTGCCTTTCTAGCTTGGGTCACTTTTTATTGCATTTCTACATAGCACAGTCCACAGTGCATCAAGAGTAACACCTTGACCTTGAATTAATTTGGAACAAAAATTATGACATGTACATGTACAGATATTAATATTTGCTTTGCAAGGATAGTTAACCATCTTTTTCAAAGCATTTTTAATCTTTAGAATGCATGATAATGTTTATTGCAAAGTTGTAATGAAAATAGTTAAAATTGCAAGGTACTTAATCAATTAAAGTCCAATAGAGCTTGATGAAACTAAATGTTTTAAGACAGAATAAAAACACTGAGACCAAAACTAAAATTCTTGTTCTTAAATACATGGAATTGAATTGATATTTTTGGAATGGAGAGCAGTTTTTATTTAGAGTAAATTTTGGGACATGTGAAATCTCTTTTATTGTAAAGAATTGTTATAGTAAAAAAAAGCCTTAAATGGTAGTCGTAATGGATTATCATTTTTTGTTATAATAATTATAAAAATAATTATTTCCAAGGCCGCTTAAGAAAAAATATGGTTAAATAGTAAAATACTTATTCAAATCAGGTATTTACTATTGTGGAACTTTAGACTTATTTGCATTCGCCTTTTGGGGTAAAAATATTCTCATTGTAAAATTGTCTAAACAATAGTAGGTTATTATGTATTCATAAGTGCTTAAAATTTGTACTTAAGTTAGATCATGTCGAAAATTAGTTCCTTGCTTATAGCAATAAAATTTAAATTGTAAATCAGAAAAATATTTAAAAATGTTTTTGCAGCATAAAACACTTCACGAAACGGTGTTACAGGAAACCAACAAGGCGTTGTACCCAGTTTCAGTATTGTTATAGCATTATTATGTTAATACTATCGTGATTTTGTTACAGAATTTGGGGCGTATTATAGATTAACCAGAAATAAAACCTCTTTATAATTGTCTTTAAGTTATTAGGCCCTAATCAATCAACACTACTTAGGGTCTTTATTAAATATTATGTTAGGGGAGGAGCGTAGTGTCGCTGTCGAAGTTAAGCTGGCTTTGTTGGTCCTAAAAATAAGGAACTTTTGACATCAGTTGTGACCACTTTCCCCATTAGCCGGCCTAAAATACATTTTACTTTATCCGTTGTAACTGATCAGTACAAAACTCATTTAAAACTCATCACTTTTGAAACCTTGAACTATATAAAATTACTATATAAAAAATACTTAAACACCCAGACCAGAAATATATGTTCATGCACAAAAATATTTATCCTGTTGACCTTAAAAATGAAGTGCAGGTTTACAGACGTCGTTCTTTATGTTTTAGTCGTCCGTTTCGAACGTGTAATGAAGCCATTCAAAAAAAAAATGCATACTTACAAACATTGAATTTTATTTTCAGTACTGTTGGTGTATTTCTCAGAGAGCATTAATGAGGTGGCCGCCAAGAACTGGGCCTTATTTTCAAGACAACAGTATTTCGACAGCAAAGGGCTATTTATTTCTGTAGTATTCTCGATTCCTATATTACTCAACTGCATGATAATGGTGGTAAGTTTTTTATTATAATTTTACCGCTAATTCAATGTTTTCTTGTAAGCCATTGTTGTCATCAACTCAGTCTTTTTACGTCCCAATACGGAAAAGGCTACAGGCCTCCGCTCACGAACGAAGGTGAGAGGGCATAGTCCACCACGCGGGTCTAGTGTGGATTGGCGGAGATATATGTGGTGTATGGCGTTTTGCTGATGGAATGTTTGATATATTGTGTAACATATTGTAATAACCGGGACTAACATCTTCACGTGCCTTCTAAAGCCCTGAAGCACTCGATATTAAATGTGTGTGAACTATGCTTTACTTCAATGATTCTTTGCGACTATAGGTAGTCGGAAGCGCTCTTAAGAGCGCTTTAGCGACAGAGTGTTATAAGTAGGCACACATTTTTATTAATAATTCATTCAAAAATCTATGGTACGATATAAATTGTTTGTTGTGTACTACCTACTAAAGAGTGCATTAAAAGTGGAATGGTATTTAGTCTTTGGTTTAGTGGTATTTAGTCTTTTCGAAGCTCATCTTCGACACCTGGGACTGAGGTTAGTGAGCACGGCAGGAGCTCGTATGACACTGCGCAGCACACGTTGGTGGCGTGCCCTGCGTGGGCGGCGCCGCGGGCGACGTTAGCCGCGGCCCTGGGTGGAGCCGCTCTCTCGTTGCGCCCGGGGGGACTTAGGCGGCGGGGGCAGAGGGCACCTTCCGTCTCACCATAGACCCGGTCATTGTTTTCGGAGGTTTTTGTTGCGCCGGCCGTGTTACCGATCTAGAACAGTGCCACCCCCTCTCATCTCATGGGGACGCGAAAGAACCGACGAAGGGAAATCTTACCGGATGATGGACAGCAGCGTCATCCTGCGTACTGGCTTGAACTGCGATCACCAACCCGTCTGCCCAGTGTGATGATTATGGGCAGATACCCAAAATAATAAAAACTATTGGGGAGGCTATTGTTCAATATTGGACTTTTTGAGGCTGACATGATGATGATATTCGTGATGCCAAATAAGAGGCCTAGTGACGGGGTTAAAAAACTTAAAGCTGAGCGCCACACATTTGCATTCGCTAATCTGTAATGGGTACGCTTGATGGAGTGTGAACTGATAAGGAACTTTATCCGAGTTATGTCAGAAGTTACATGTACGAGTACTCTTTGCGGTATAGTATAAATAGTTTTGCCGAGATTTATGCTTGAATATTGAAGCTAAATATTGTAAACGTAAATATCTTGGTATTATCTACGCTAATATTATAAAGAGGAAAGATTTGTATTTTTGTATGTAACGAATAAACTCAAAAAGTACTGGACCGATTTTGATAATTCTTTTTTATTAGAATGCTACATTTTCGCTAAGTAACATAGGCTAAATTTTAATTTGGAAAATAATAGGGTTCTGTAAGATATTTGGGTTTTTCGGACACAAAGTGTAAAAAATCAACCAGAACAGTTACTCATTTTGCGTACGCTGCCTAAAGTATAAAAGATAGAACCACAAAATGAACTAATTTAATATAGATCTTATAAATATCTACTAAAAATTCCGCGACACACTATACCTATCTATGTCGAGTGAGGCACAACAACCATTTTTTTATTTAAAAATCTTGAATTTTTTTTGGACTACCTTTTAACGCATTTATTTTACTTCTGATATAAATCCTTATCAAAATAAATTATTTCATCACTAATTGCATAATCATGTAGATAATATTTGGTCTTGGAATGATCAAAATTGTACGTTTGGTTTTGAAGTTATGGCGATATTAAATTATTACGATTTCTGCTGCACGGCGCCCTATCACGGGTCGGGGCTCCCGACCATTAGTTTAATTTGTTACCTGAAAATAATTTAACGTCAAATGTTGTTTATAGAGAAGCTCTACAATAATCGCTTTAGTTATCTATCCCAAAACAACGGTTTGCACTCCGGGACTGCCAGTAGGAGTGAAAACTTAGTATTAATTACATTTAAATATTTTCAACATTAACAATTTTAACATCCACATAAAGACAATCTATGCAGCCTGCGGATAATGACTGCGTCGTCGTCGATGTTAGGGTCGGTGTCTGTGAATTGACCCGAAAATCATTTTGCTGACCGTCTTTTCTGGGTAGGCATTTTGCAGCGGTAACCGACATTCACGCGGGCGGAGCCGCGGGCGACCGCTAGTATAAAATAAATTGACGAAACGTTATTGTTAGCAAACAAAAAGAGTGCACTTTTTATATTTATTTAAGCTGTCTGAAGTGATATCATACAGTGAACTATCTGCATCATTGCTTGTACCCTGTAAAATATAATTATCATGATTTTACGATAATTTTATTGATATAGATTGATACCCATCTGATGAGCGGCTTGTTTTGTACGCCGTCTTTTACTGTGAGACTCGTCACGACAAAATGTTGTTATGCAATGACGCTGCATTAGTCATGAAGGACCAGTCAGTTTTGTCCAAGATAAGGCTGATGTTGATCATGGGGATGTGCCAGACATGTGTCTAGTCTAGGGTTTAGTGATATTTCCATCAGTAAAAATATTTTTTAACTCTTTCAGGGTTCATGGCTGTACCAATCCACCCAAATAATGACCAACTTAAAGAAAGCGCAGCTAAGGCAGCGTTTGAAAGAGATGAACATGAACCGAGAAAAGCTGAATTACAAGGCTGACTAGGCAACACAGACAAGTCAATTTTTAATATAGGAAAAGTTAGTGCAGGGAAAATATTTTTGCTAAAATTGCTAGATTTCATCAGAGATTATACCATTTGGTATAACCAGCAGCACGCAAGTTGAAGAAATATGGCGGTTGTCTGCGCAGGTACAATCTTAGACAGAAGTAAAAAACTGACTTAGCGCATGGGCGGCATGGGTAGCGTCATCGCGTTGCCATAGTTACGCCCCACCCCCACGCCACACTTCGATTAAGACCCATCATTGAGTGTTCCTGCGCATGAAGGGTCATTGTTCAACTTATGCGCCGCGGACTGTAGTACGCTGCACAGTGATTTTAGATAACGAAATATTACTTACTTTTTATTAATCTAAGTCATAGGTATGAATGTTCAATATGATTGAAAAGTTAGTTTATTTGTTTTAACCTTGTCAAAACTCAGTTTTTCTAAATTCGGATGATTGTATATCATTTTAACATTGATGTTCATTTTAAATATTTTATTTTAACTGTGATTTGTACTGTACCATTATTGTAGAGATGAAACGGATATCTAGTTTTTGTCCTTATCTGACCATATAAACAATATGAATAGGCCTTTAACCTAATTGTATGTATTGAAATTCAATACATCGAATCTAATCAAATCATATAAACAGTTACGTTAGAGGCTTTTACTTCCTATTCTTAGGTTATTCTTACGTTAGAGGCGCCTATGGGTTCCAACTTCTCTGAATTAAGAGCTTATGTACAGCTGGATGTTAACTTTTGTGTATAAACGCTAGAATAAAGGTTTCCGGCCGAACTGCTATCCGTTTTTATCTCTAAGTTCAAAACCATTTAATCTATCTTGCCACAAGCTTAGATATTAGTTTGGGCATTAATATTACGAAATATTTTCTCATTAAGTAAATACTACTTTCCAATAATAGGTGCTGGCAGCATATACAAATATTTCACTTTATAATTATTTATTAATTATTCAACGGAAAATACATTGCTTTAGTTATTAAATATGCCGCCAGTGGTGCTGGTATATTTTTATAACCTTCATAACTTTTACACCCCCATATTCAGTTGGTTTGTAATGTTTTAGTAAGTTTCCATTTGCATTAATTTGACAGATAGTCTACACGAAACTGTCATTTTATCTGCCATGCATCTCTTATTTAAACATTTTGAATGAGGAACTTATAAAATATTGTATAATTTTTACTTCGTACCTTTATTTAAACAGCGTTATATAAACGAAAACTGGTAGCATAATAGTTTGTGAATACCTGATTAAAATATATATGTTACGTAAACCTGTTACGACTCATACGTAACAGGTTTTATTGTATGAAAGATGTAATTTTGTACTGATTAGATTGGATTGCATGAATAATAGTTGACTAAAAGCGTTTCGCTTCTTTTCTTGTCAATGTTTGATTATTCTAGCAACAACAAATAGCGCTAGCTATGTTTTCTTTTCTGTGACTTGTGATCTTGTATAACCAATAAATGAGTATTTGAGTATGTTGAAAGATAACATAAGTGCCTTTTACTCCTTTGGCCAATTGCTGGCAATTTGCTTTACAGTAGGTTATCGCAAACATTGAGTACCTATATTGACTATTGTCAATCATCTTGTGGAATCAACTTTTTCTCTATATTCTCCATACATTCTTAAAGCAAGCAACTCCTTTTTACCAGTAGTATGGCTTTTATTAAAAACAAATTCGATTCCCAATTAATCTATATATTGGAATACATTATTTGCAATTTTAATGAGAGATAATGTAAACGAATATTAATATTGAATAGTCACTGAATGAGCTTTTTTCTTACAAATTTCAACATATTCATAAGCGAATCTTATTCTATATTTAAAACGGTGCCTAGTACCGTGTTATTCCGATGTCAATTAATTTCCATTAGTAACCCTACAGAGTTTAGTAGGTTAAGTTTTTTACTTGAAATACTAAAGTTGCATTTACCCTAAGATAACTTACTTCATCTGTCCTCTTTTTTACTAAAGGTATTAACTGTTTTTTCTGCTTATTTCGCCAATCTGATTTCACAAATAATAATGATATATTTGTTTGTATAATTGACGCGATTTACTTACAAAGGCAAGTGGTTTTCACAATAGAAAGTATAATTTATTTTAAGTGAAAATATATACTATGTTTTATGTATATTTTTAATTGTAAGCATTTTATGGTTAAAGATGAATATACTGATGTGACAAAAATAAGTTTATATTTAAGTTGTTAATAATTTTATTAATGCTATTGCTTTTATTTTTGTGATTTGCTAAAATCCCAATGTATGATGTATTACTTCACATTGATTGCATTTCTTTTTATAATAAGTTAAACTAATAATATTCGAGTACTTAAATATTTTAAATGCGTATTTCCTTTCGGAATACTGGTCTCAATAAATATGCATTTTATACGGAAAAAAGTAAATTAAGATTTTTGTGTTAAAACTTAAATTGAACTAAGTACATTTGTATTTATGTAAATGTGTTAGCAATCTTACTTACTTATCTAATTATCGCCGGGTTCTAGCTTGTGAATTGTTTACATTAAGTTTGTCTATTATTTTATTAAGCCAATTCTGGGGTGATTTAATGTTTGTAACTTCGGTGTTTAATAAGTTGTATTTATAGTTCAGGAGCAGCAAAAACCTGCGGGACAAACCGCATTAAATATGGTCAGTCTTTAAAAAAGTATATGATCACTTTTCTGAACGATCGTGTTTAAATCGATCTAGTATACGCAGGATGACGCTGCTCCCCATCATCCGGTAGGATTTCTCTTCTTCGACTCTTTACGACTCCCAGTAAGATAGGAGGGGGTGACACTATTCTACGCCGGTACCACACGTCAATAATTATATTTCATAGTTTTTTTATCACTTGTGTACTCAATATCCGTTTAGTACACGCACGGAGAGAATAATTTTCCTAAAAGAGTATTGTTTGGTATTATTTACATAATGTTTATTTGTACCAAACATATGTGCGGTGTACCTAATCAGTAGATAATTGTCGAGCCCATATTATCAAAAGATTACTAATTATATTTTTAATTATTTTTTCTAATTACTAAATTATCGCAAAGTTATTGCATATTATCTCTCAATGAAAATTTATTAAAGTTATCATTTACGTATACTCCTTAATACAAAATGTACCCGCGGTACATCACAAAGAGATTTGTTATTAAAATCGAAACATGATTCAACGAAAAACCATACCCAGATAAAAAGTATCAGTATATTTTTGCCTTGTATTCAAATTTTATATACGCTTTGTATTCAAATTTTCAAACAATAATATAAAAGAGGAAACAATAAGAAAATAGTGCACAATGCTGTAAAAATTTTGCTTGAAATTTTCACATTCAAGCGTTCAGGTTAAAATATTTATAAGACCAATAAGAAACGTTACCCTCTAAGTCCCCACACACCGCTTTTACCTTAAGATATCTTACTTATTTTCAGATTATACGCAATAAATGCATGACGAACGATGTAATATACTTATAAAATTATCTTAAGTTTTTATCTAAAAAAAGAGGCCTACAAAAATAAACCTAAATCTAATCAAAGCATTTTCTAACAAAATCTAAATGTGACGAAACGCGATAGTGACATCAGGCGTTTAAGCCTTGCAATTTTTTAGAATAAATCCTTTTTTTTGTCAAGCAAGTTTTTTGTAAATGCATGCGTGTCACTCGGTTCCCGGTTGCGTGGTACTAAAAGATTGTATAAAACAATGAGACGCAAATCCGCTTGATAGGAAAAATGCTTAGTAGGCATTTTTCCTACAACCTATTCATTAATATCTGCTTTATAAAATCACTATCGAAACAAACTAGTGGATCGATATCAGAGGCCTACTCTAATTCAACGAAAACGAAACTTCTTTACACCCATCCCTTTCACGTGATTAATATATACCTAGAGAGTGAAAGAGATAGGTGTAACGAAATTTCGTTTTCATTAAATAAGAGTAGGCCCTCAAATCCTTAGGTCAATAATACTTTTACAGCAATAGCAGTTTTGTTCTATTATATATAAAATTGTTAAGATAACACATAATTTTTAAATTTTATATTTGTTTTTTGCTAATAATACTGAACAGAAACGGGGGCCGTCCCTTTAGTATAATAATGTCACTAGTATATTTATAAATGTTTAAGTGCCAGTTTTATACATTTCTTATTGTATAGATAATTATATTGCTATTGCCTGTAATCGAAAAAAATCGGCCTGAGTCAAAGCCTCTTAGTGCGAGTTTTGGAAGCAAAAATAGGTTTTCCGTCATATTTATTTATGAATACTGCCTCATGCTAGATAATATACAATATATGAAATAAAATCCCATTTTGTTTACAACAAATGATCTTCAATTGACAACATAATAGTCTCCTCATTAATTGAACATAACTCTTTTGTTTTGCCCTGCAGCTTTTGACCATTATGAGACAAAATTGCTTACTATACGACGAGTCTATAGGCTGCGGTGACAACTTCCTATCAACTAGCAAATTTGAAATTGCTAATTAGGGAGAAAAAAAATTAAGCTTTCTATCAGGTGGGATGCATGCTAGAGTGCCATCTTGTGATATAAAAAGATAAACGTCAGTATGACAGCTTATTCAAAACTTCCTAAACTCCTACTAAAGGTGGTCATTTGTTTAGTAATAAGAAATTTATAGTAATAACGCTTTGCATAGTTAATTACAAAACAATTATTTGCTTAAACATAAAAGGTCTTATTAAAAAACGAGATCTTAAGTTAGACCCGGTTTAAAATTATAGTCCGGCAATCTCGCGCATGAGATTGCCGGACTATAGTGCTGTCACTTTCATTTGATAAAACGAAGACAGTGACAGCACTAGTTTTAAATCTCGTCTCTTTTTAGATCTCGTTTTGTAATAAGCCCCCAATTCTTTGCATTATATTTTCTTTTATCAGAAAATAGTTGTTTTTCTATTTGTTTATGTATTTGTAAGATTTTTCATTTCTGTTCTGGCATTAGAGAATAATGTATTCTTTTCCCAAAAGATGTTTCTTAATTAATTGATATTATTGGCTTAAAACAGGAGAAACAATTTTAGTTTTTTTTTAAAAACGTTTAATACATAGCTTTAAAATATTTATATAAAAATGCTGCAGTACATTTTAAA
Source organism: Musotima nitidalis (assembly GCA_949126915.1). Taxonomy (NCBI): domain Eukaryota; kingdom Metazoa; phylum Arthropoda; class Insecta; order Lepidoptera; family Crambidae; genus Musotima; species Musotima nitidalis. The sequence goes on along the minus strand of OX421415.1, from coordinate 6,558,667 downwards.
ATGCCGTATGACGTCACGCAAACAAAACCCAGAATCTTGTTAAAAAATTGATATATGTGTGTAATTTCAATAAAATAGATACAATACGAAATTAATAATAAAAATCTAATAGTATGTATGACATACTGTCGAGTGACGTCACTGACTGAAACTTGTAATCTTTCAAAATATTAATATTAGAAATGTTTTTTGTATAAATTTAAATTTTAATGAAAATAAATCATGTTTATAATAGTAAAACTTACTACTGACTATGTTATGACTATGAATCATGATTAATTTTCATTGATTTAAACAGTTTGGAGACAAGCTTATTCTGCTATATCTTCTTCTATTCTTTAAGTTTATTTAGTTCGTAGACTTACACATAAAAGCGTTGGATTTCTTGAACTGAGGTTGATTGATGGTTGGATCTCAAATGCATATTGATTAAAACACTTTTTAAGTATTTTGCAAATCTGTTTATTAATTCACCAGATAATTTTTGCATTTTTTGTGGTTTTATGGAATTAGCTTTTATAGCATCTAACATCAGGTGTTTTAATTCTTATTTACGGCAAAAGAGTTATAAATCAAAATGCGTTTTTTTTCAGTTGATGAGGTTTACTATTTTCTAAATTAAATAGAATTTTGGTTCAAAAAAATTAATTTTAAAATTAATTAGTGATATCGCATAGAAGTTACCTTATATAAATATATACCGAATATTTTATTATTATAGACAGCAAATATTATAAGAAATGATTAAATAAATTGTTAATTATGAATTTTACGTAGATGTTGTTGTAATAAAAGAAAGACTGATGAGTTGTATTGTACCTAAAGTATGAATTGTGAAGTTTATAGACAAGTATGAAGCTTAAGTACTTAACTAAGCAACTCACAACGGTGTACAAGCAAGAATCTGAGTTACGATTAGACGGCCAATCGATGCGATGGTTTCTTTGAATAAATATTTTTTTCTTATAAAACTTTGATTATGTGCTTAAGTTGCTCTGACTTGAGAGCGTGATTTTCGAGCTTAGACCGCGAGGCGTGGCTATGAATGCAAACTTATGATACGGACACGCGACAGCCTGTATTATTTTATGTTAACGCTCAAGGCAGTGCAGGACCTATATTTTATTAAAATTGACAACACATTTCGGTTTTAAATCGACGTCTTGAAATAATCTATTAAACACTGAAGCTCGCCTAATGGCAACCTGCATTCAGCATTATTATGCTACGTTCCCTGTCAATTATCCAAAGCCCTATTCCAGAACTTTTATGCCCGCCATTTCACACTTCAGCTTGCGATGATTTAAGTTCTTCTGCGGATCTCCATGTTACTGATTCGATCGCGTAGTGAATTCCCAAGCAAAGCCCTAATCATAGCTCGGTGGACTCAGACTAGAGTTAACTTATAAGGTCCATAATGAGAGACCACGTGTCGTAAGTCAATACTGGCAACACAGATCGAATAATAGACTTTCGTCTTTAGGCTCTAAGGTATTTAGGACGAGAAGATATTGCGGCTATCATTTATATGCCAGGGTTGAAATTGGTTTATGTATCCTTCTGGTATAATAACGCTTAATATAATAGAAAGCATTTACTGTGGTTATCCTTGCGTCAAGAGTAATCCAAAATAATCCTTATTCGTGGCATTATAGAACCGTAATAGGCTTGTGATTCATCTAATCTTAATCTAGAGTCTTGCTTGTATTGTTGTAGGAATACCGGCCTAAAATACCTTACAATAAATCATTGATTTTTAATTCTTTCGAATCATCACAGTAGGTATTAATTTAGTTTTATGGTCATTATGGTAGAGGCCATCGAGTCAATATTACTTTTATGATATTGAATTATAATATTTTGTATTATATAAATATTGCCATTAAATATAAATTGTAATAAATAATAATAATATGTATATTCATTTAATTTTATGTCGAAAGTTTATTTTGGTTTGAAGAAGTTCAAATAAAGGAATTGATTGGGACGATATTTTGTGTTTATTATTTAATATGTTCTATATGGTGAATTCAGTTAAGTGATGTGTACTTTAACTTCGATACAAGGCTGTACAGAAGATATGCGCGTAGTGGTGGTACGGCCTCAGAAGTAATTGAACACAACAGTACGGTTGGAACATACTAATCTAGTATTCTAGCTAACAAACTGTCACTCTAAAGTTGTAAAGTACTAAAATTGTCACTTACTTCAGAGGCCGACTGTACCAACTTCTACGTCTTGTACTGTCATCACTGGGTGTTAAGATGATAGTCTTGATCATCCAAGGTCACTGATATCGCAAGATAGAACATTGATCTTGTCTTACGAATCAAGAAGGATTGACGGAGGCAGGTCCGTGGTTTCCTGCTGGTAAAGTTTTTCAAGCTGAATCCCTTTTACCTTGTTCATGAGAGGTGGCCTGTGCTCAGTAGTGGGGCGTTAATGGGTTGAGATAGTGATGGTCCTATATAGGACATAGGCCGAACATAGTTACAGTCAGCATCGATAGTCAAGCCACGAAATATATCATGGAACACGCCCCAAGGACTTTGACAATAGAGGGGTGTGTCAATTTTAAGGCGCTTTGGATATTGATATTACCATCTTTATAACGCCGACTGTACGTACCATGAATGCAATACAATATAAATATAATAAATGCCAGATGAAAAGAAATACGTATAAAGTTTTCAAATAATTATAATAGTACAAGAAACATAACGACTTAAGAAATTACAGCAAAAATATTTATTTATAATTAATAAGTACTCTTAAATCTTATAAGCACTGAGTATATTAGCTAGCGAAGCCATTAGCTGTGATCTTCTCTTTGACTTCGGCAAACATTAGTTTGACAAGGTTGTCTAGGTCAATCTCTGGGTTCCAATTCCAGTCGCGCCGTGCCTCGCTGTCGTCGAACACCTGTGGCCATGAGTCGGCTGGAACATAAGAATATAATAATAATATAATATGTTTAATGTGTATCCAGCTGGTTGACTACTTGTTTGTGTAAAATTTGTTACCTACATACGAGCTACGTTAGTGTTTAACAAGTTAAAATATTAAATGGGATCTCGCCTATCCGTATAAGCGAAGGGCTAGCCACCTCTCACCAATTTATACGTATCTCCTAGGATATAATAATATGTGCTAGAAGTGAACTCTGCAACTATAGGTAGATCCTTTTTAAATAGTTATAGCAAGGTAAACCACCCCAAATCCATACTCATTTTACCTATAAATGCGAAATAAAAAGTCTCGTTTTACCTAACCAATGTATTAAATTTTAAAGAGCATAGCCAGTGAGTTTCTTGCTAGTTCTGCTTACAGGGCGGTGGCTCGGAACTGGCATTTAGATTCACTTACACTTAAATATATTTTTGTTATTTAATTGTCTTGTTTATATTTCGATTGTTAGTTATATAGTTTATGAAATAAAACATTTTAAAGTTGAATTTTCACGACAAACTACTGAACCAATTTAAGTGAAATTTGATACAAACGGTCTAGAGCCCGATGAAGGTCATTGGCTACTTTTTAATGTAAAAAATTGGTTGCAGGGGGTAGAGATACGAAATCAAAATTTGTATAGTACCTAATATTGGAACGAAGTTCCTTATCGCGCGTTGTGAAAGGGGGCTAGACGGAAAAAATTCTTAAGAAAAGTTGTCACGACACTTTTTCACGGTCTAGTGGCTATGATACCTGGCTTTCACCCAGGAGGCTCGGGTTCGATTCCCGGTACGGGAACTTTTTGTTTCCTCTTTTTAAGCGTTTTATTATTTGATTTATTAATTTGTTTGTATTTTTTTTTCATGTTTTTTAATAAAATGAAATATTTTTTTCAATGTAATTTTTAAAATTTTATTACAAATTCTTCACTAATTAATCGAAAGGAACTTTGTCCCTTGACACCTCTCAAGTTTTTTTTAAGCTAAAAGCTATGACAGTTAAATCAAAAATAAGAGATACAGTTACTTAAAAAATATGCGCGATATTGAATTTCACTCGGACGAAGACGCAGGCGAACTGCTAGTGGGATATTTGGGATTATGATATGTGTAAAATTAATAAAGTAAGGCTCCAATGGCATGTATTGTTTTCTTGATTAGTAAATTAAAAATATATTACACATGTATTCATAAACGATCAGCAAAGTTAAGCAGTGTTCACCAAGGTCAATTAATGGATGTGTGACCGTTTAGTCGTTAATTCTTGTTATGACCGTATTTGGTATTGCGTACACTTAATTGGGCGTACATAGTCATGATTCAATAACAGGAACCTGTGGGGTGGTGGAAAAGCTTTTAAAAATGAGAGGATACCGAGAGAGCCAGATGCTAAATTAATTCATTAGCGAGTTTTAGTCTCGGTCGCTAAAAGTCTATGAATTAAGTAGGTACCTAATCGGCAACAAGTATGTCTATTAGCAATAAAGTGCTAATAGTATTACATATGTTATATCTTTTTTACGTCAACACGTATACATTCGTATATTATTGCGGCTTTCGAACCATAAAATTAAAACCTTAAATTTCCTAGGTTGTCGCGTAAATCTAAAACGACGTGTCATAGCTTTACTAGTGTAAGGCAAGTAAGTGATAACGTAATAAAATATTACATAGTAGTTATACCCACCTATTTCCTGTCTGCTATCAGGATCATATGAGATTTTCATATTGTCAACGTATTTGGACATCGCTTCTACAAGTTCCTCTGGCGTGAAGCTCATGGACGTGACATTGTAGACCCTTCTGTAAAGCCTTTCGTTAGGAACCTCTAGGAATTCTGATAACGCTCTTAGGGCATCTTTGACGTGCATCATCGGGAGTCTTGTATCAGGTTTCAGGTAGCACTGGTAATTGCCCTTGCGGAGTATGTCGTGGAAAATCGCGATAGCGTAATCTGCAATTTGATTTTTAATTGTTAGTTGATTTTAGGATAAAAAAAGTTCTGTAGAATCTTAAAGAACAAGTTTTGCCTGTTTAACTCAAAACCTAAATTTAGAGACCCCACCCACTCTCATCTCAAGAAGAGTCGTCACGAGTCGACGAAGAAAAATCCAAACGTATGATGGGCAGCAACGTCATCTTGCGTAGGTCCTGGGTTAAACTGCGATCACGAACCCGCCTGCCCAGGTTGGTGATTATGGGGAAATACCTACCTCCAATATAATTGGGGAGGCTTATGTCCAGCAGTGGACTTTATAAGGCTGACATGATGATAAATTTAGAGAGGTAGGTATCTATCAATCGGCGACTATTTTGACAACTATTCCTATTTTAAAAGGAACTACAGAAAACATGATCATGGTCATTCGCTTACCTGTTGTTCCTCCTCCAGGAGGGTCACTTGATATGACGCCGGGAAACCTCAAGCAGCGGAAATCCAAACCGAATTTATGATAGTAATATTCTCCTAACAATTCTGCGTGAACTTTCGACACTCCATAAATTGTTCTAGGTCTCTGCACTGTTATGTTGGGCGTTGGATTCCTGGGAGAATCAGGTCCGAAAGCTCCTATTGTACTTGGAACAAAAACTCTTAACCTATACTGCTTTGCCAGTTCTATGACATTGTGCATTCCTTCAATATTCACTCGAACAGCTAAAGGAACGTTCTGTTCGCCGATAGCGCTAAGTAAAGCAGAAAAATGTATGAGCCAATCCACTCTGTGGTCTACTACGGTTTTCTGTAAACCTTTGAAGTCCAGTATGTCGACAAATATGTATGGTCCATCACTGACTATCTCTTCGGTCGGTTTGATAATGTCTGAAAGGATGACGTTGTGTCTGCCATATTTGTTGCGCAGGTACTTAGCACACTCGACCCCGAGTTGGCCCAAACCTCCTGAAACATAAGAATTACAAAGTTCTGTTAATTTAGGCCATCGGTTGAGCATTCAGAAGAGGCACTGGCACAGAGGTCAGTGTAATTGAGACTATCGAGAGATTGGCACCGGACTATAATTTCATCAATCACAGTAGGAACCGGAATGTTATAAGACGTCAACACGCGTGGCGTTCAAACGCCATATGTCCCAGCCCCAATAGAAAATTTATAGTTTGTTGGTTATTTGGCGTTTAAAGACTCAGGCAAACTGTTATTGTTAATATATTTTCAAAGCATTAAATTCGTAGGTAAGTTACGTAGGTATTGCTTTGCATGAGTAAAGATTAAAAGCGAGCATGAGTTGGACAATTCCACCAGCACTTTGTTGTTTTGTTTTTGAAACGTACTTTATATCATCTTAACAACCTTATAAAGTCCACTGCTGAACGTTAGCCCCTCCAGTAGATTACTTGCTACTGATATCTGCCCATAATCACCACTCTCGGCAGGCGGGCTGGTGTTTGCATTTCAAGCCAGTACGCAGGATGACATTGCTGCCCAACATCCGGTTGGATTTCTCTTCCTCGATTCTTACGATTCCTAATGAGATGAGAGGTTGTGGCACTATTCTTGGCCGATATCACTCGGTATAACTTTACTTTATACAAAAATACGTTTTTTGAATTATCTTTGCAAAACATATACTAAGTAAGACATATAAATTTTGTCCAGTTAAGGCGCTGCTGAATAAAGAGTTGTTTCAACTCCTTCAATCAACAAATTCGATAAGTCTAACTTGAAACGACGTTTGATCGTCACTAAAATAAACAACAAATGCCTAAATTTAAACTTTTCCACATCTTTATTGGTATCGAAAACCGGATCAACGAGTTGGGGCGTGGCTGTAAATGTGCATGGCTTGACGTAATCAACGTCTTTCAACCAACTCTGTTAAAGAAGCGACAGTGAAAGCGAAAGCATTCTCAATATTCTTCAGTATAAATAAAATAATCGGTGTGATTATAACTTTATTTACTTGAATTATTTATTTACTTAGTGCCTGTCATCATTACCAAGCTTAACATAATAATATGAATAGGTAAATAGTGCCTTCCTATTTACGCCAAGATGAGACAAACATGTTTTGACATAAATAGGTAAACCAGTGGATCTCAAATGTAAGTAAACAGTTTATTAGGCGTAGCTAAGACTACCTCACGCATGGAGTGTTATTGTAATTTTTGTTACGAGAGGGCGTGACACTATATTCTAGGCCGGTGCCACACGGCCTAGTCTCAACTTGTATTGTACTATATTCGTACTTATATAAATATATATCTACTAATTATTTTGCAACTTGGTAGTAGTAACTATTATTAGTAACTATATTCTAAAACTTCGAGTCATATTTTTTTCTGTCATCTGGTAATCAGTGTCAGAACGAACAAAGCAAAGCAATATTATTATCTACACACAAAAAACATAGTGTTGTTGCCATGTTGTCGATAAACAATATTTTGGCCAGCAAAAACAGGTTTTCTGTTTGGTTGTCGTGGAAGTAGGCGTGGCTTTACGTCAGAGGACAGACGCTTATTAAGGTAGGTATATCTACCTGCGAGTATGACCTTAAACGGCCTTGAACATTAAGGCGCTGGCGTGCACGTCTAACCAGCTTACCAGCATTACTAAATTGCGCTTGCGTTGACACGACTTACTTTAAAACATCTTAACTATCAAAACCTAAATAAGTTTACGGGACCTGTTACAGAATGGTTGCAATACATAAAACAGCTATATTTATTTTCGCCTTTTAGAAATCGCTAAAAAGTAATCATACGCTTTGTGAAGGACTATTGTACAAGTTATGGAATTCACTGTGTGATATAACCCGAAGCTCGAACAAGAGATATGGATTTATACATTACAAGATTCGTATTTTGTTGTTTATGTACTTGAAGAACGCAAAAAATGACCTTTTAAAGTTGGTTTTTATTAAACATAAATCCGCCAACTACAGTAAAATTATTTTTATATTGTCTTGCTACTGTAGCGCCATTTTAAAAGACTTGGAACTGTTATTTACTTACAGTTGACACTGATGACAATTCGCTCACAAGAGACAAGAGACAGAAAATATGTTTACATATGTATATTTTGCATTTGCTAGTTTTATAAGAATATGAAAATTTGTTGGTTTTAAAAATATTTCTTTATTAGTTGTAAGAATATTGGATACCCACGGAAGATCAGCGTCGTGACATTAATGGAATGTCCGACTTTTTGTTGAATGGGTACCAATTCAGTACCTGCTTAAGTATTTTATTTTTTGAAGTGCTATATAAATTTATTTCTTACTTTTTAGGCAGTTATCCTCAAATATGTACTCTTTATTTATTAACATCAATATATGGATTACACAAACTAATCATAATGGTAAAACCTAATTATCTAACAGGTTTGACTGCCAATTTCAAGTACCACTCGTGTAACGGGATAAACAATGATTTTCCCTATCAAATACTGTTACAAACTAAACAGTTACAAAATTACGATTGTTTGAAACATCAATAGTACTTATTACAATTCTATTAAGAACATTAAAATAAAATGTTATTAAATTCACATCTCATACAATTCATCTCTGAGGCATATATCGTACAATGTATATTACTATATGAAAAATGTACCTAGACTTTACATTACAGAAAGGTAAACTAAGAACGGTAAATACGAATGTTAAAAAGTATAAAAACCTAAAAAAAAAGATAACACCTCCTTTCAAAATCAATTAATAATTATTGATTGATTGAGAATTATAATTCTTAAGTTAGTTACAATTAATTATATGAAGGTTTTTACTAGATCAGGTCTACTTAGAAAATTATTGTCTTCCGCTCACGTCAAGCAAAACGCAAATAAGCGGAAACTATTTTTTATGAAGTAAGCGTTAAATATTTTGATGCGGTAACGAATATTTTTACCTATTTGCGGCCAGTGCGAAGTAAAAAAAAAGAGTTTGTCCCTAAGTTTATTAGAAACTAAGCTGTCACTTTTTCTCGATAAAAGACAGTGTCCGCACTAGTTTTAAACCTGGATTAACTATAGATCTTGTTTTGTAATAAGCCTCTAAGCGCTCCCACTGAAGGGCATAGGTCTCCTATGTTGTCTCTACTCTTCTGACGATCCACTAACACACACAAGACCAGTGTGATGGAAAAGATAATATGTCTTGTAAATGAAATTAAAATAATTAATTGCCCTAGACTAGCAGTTTTTTAAGCCTGCAATAACAGCGAATTCAGCGACTACACATTATTTTTTTAAATTTTCCGAGAAAAAAATTATCCATATGTCAATAACCAGTGGGTACAGTGGCAATGCAGTGACTGCGCTGAAACTGTCCTTTTACTGGAAGGTGAGGTAAGTAAGAGATCCTTAATTCCCTTCCACCTGAAAACTTCTTTAGTTGCATGCCGTCCCGATGACCACGCTTTAGGTACTTTCAAGTATGCGTAACATTGCCAGTAGGACATAATACATTTACCGCATTTTAATCTGTTAAATATCTTTAATATTAATTAAGTTATTGTTTTACTCATATTGATTTAGAAAAAAGTTATATTTATAAATATATACCTACCTATTATATGTTAAAAACATCGTGCTAAATAGACATTCTGCGACAAAACAGCTAATATCCTTGAAAAGTATCCTTATTACGGCGATTAACATATAATCTAATATAGAACTATTGACTTGATATTTAACTAATTTTCAAAGGTTTTTATAGGTGCTTAGTTTATTGTACATCGAACCGTATTTTACCTCTTCAATAGGACCCTACTTTTGGCAGGTAAATCTTGCAAATCGTAGCAAACAAATTTAGTTATAAACTAAATTCTAAACCTTATTAAAAATAAAACTTACCGGTAATCAATATTTTCGGTGGCCTTTGTAAATCAGATAAATTCACAGAATAACACCTGGTACTACACGTCAATGTTCTTTTATATAAATTTCTCAATAACATCGTATTTGCAATAATTCAGCGCAGGCGCACGATAAATCACTATGTGAGACTAATACTGACTAGTTGTTATGGAAGGTCTTCGGCTCTACCAGCTAAAACCTGTTGGTGATCGCGTGAGGCTTGCCTTTGACGTAAAACCGAATTCTTCTATTCGATAACAAATGTGAAATTGAGCCTTAACATAACAGGCAGTCAATATAAAGTTGATTTCTTTCAACAAGACCGCATGGAACTCTTATAGAAATCAAACGTTTTATGCTTGGCATTGAAATTTTCGCGACTTTATTTGATCTGTCGAGACAATCAATATTTGTTTTGAAGTACATGTGGTTTTATTATTTTATTCTGCATACTTTTTGTCTCAGTAGGTACATATCCATAATTTTAATAAGGAAGTGCAGATTTTGATAGCATTTAGCACTAAATTGAACAGAGCTTATGTCATATTAAGGCATATAATATTAACATGACAACGTAAAAAGTATACTTGTAATAATACATAGTCGAGGAAAAAAAATGTACTTAGATATGTTTGTAAATATGTGCTTGTGTATTGTAAGATGTATTTGCTATGGAGTGATCGATAAATTAAAAAGCAATTGATAATTAATTATTTATTATTATTTGATTTAATTTGATTATTTATTATTAAAAATAATAAAATAATCTTTGAGATATAATACTATCCGTGTATTGTTCATGGATACCAGTAAGTAGGTATTCCTATTAATAATTTTATTGAGCTGGCTGCATTTCTGTTATAAATTGTAAATATAAAAAGATACTTTGTCTATAATGCTTTCTAGTTACCAATGTTATTCTAACCTGATAAAAGAAGTGAGAGTAGCACTACACTACTACTTGTAGTTATCTATTTCATTTGAACTTGTACTCTTCATTTAACTTTCTAAAAGGGATAATTAATAGTTTGATATGATTTTTTCTGTTAAAAATACTCGAATATGAAATGGTAAATTAATGACTATAAAATACGGGTAGATAAACTATTTTTATTTTCTAGAGTCACCAAACTAGTTCTGCTATAAGAGAAAGGAAAAATTAATTAATACATTGATACATAAAATTATATTAAAGTAAGTAGCTAGAAAAAATAAGCCATCTTAGTTACTTTAATTAAATACTCATCTCAGCTTAATCATCTCTTTTCGCAAGAGTCATAATAAAAAAGGGTTTATTATGAAATCTGAAGAATTCTTTATGGCCATTGAAAACTGGTTTATTTCATAGGTTATGTTGTTTGAAGACTTCCCATCCCAATTTTAATTCTGTAACTACTAGATAATAATAATATTCCTGTGCATAAGAATATAGAGCGTGTCGGTGCATAAATAATTCTTGCAATAGGCATGACGTGCAGTGTAGTTAAACTGCAGAGGAAAGATAAGAGTTGCACAATCTTGACGCTAAGCCTTTTCATATAAACTCAAGGTAAAAACTATTACCTACGATGCACTTTATTCTGAGACTATTAGACGCTCGCCTACCTCGTTTCTATGCCCACATCTCTATTGGATAGGTTTAGCATTAAGAAGTTGAGATTAAAATCCTTTTCAGCAAAAACTTGCCCCCTAACTCCGTTTCTAACGTCATGGGTTCAATTCACAGACTGGACAAATAATATCTGCTTCATGCAATCGATTATTCGATTCTTAAAAACTTCTCCTAGTAGACAGCTTCCTATCTAGCGAAGTGGCGCCTCAGGATAAAATGTATTCATAATGGAACATTGACCCATTAGTAGTTAGGTCAGATTTGAGTTACGCTTATAATAAACAGTCTATACATTTCTTACTGAGATCTCGTCAATATTAATCAATTATTTAAAATATAAAAGCATTAATAATTAATATGTCAACTTAAAATTTTTGCGTCAGTAAGATTCATATTAATATGTCCTTTTAGCAAGATCTTTCTTTGTGATTTCCCAAAAATCGTTTTTTTGAGTTAAGTCAGTATTTAATTAGGCGTGCGATAATTGACGTTTATTAATGCTTCATAAAGAAAGAAAATTAAGTTATCCTCTCTTAAAAACACTTCATAAAAAAATTACAGCTACTATTTAAATGTTCTCAAAGTAGTAATTTAAAAATCTATCGATGTTCTAATTTGATCATTAGATATACCGAGAGATCCATTCCACATTTAGATTTTGTAGGTTTACAATAGAACGCTTTTATTATATGTTATATTTTTTTATGCCGAATGATTAACTACGATTTTATACATAGTGGTTCGACAATACAAATTACAACAATACATAAATAAGAAAAAAAAGTTATGCTACAATATGGATACCACTCCGCTTTTGCCGCAGCATTGAGATGCTCGGTATTATTTCGAGTTAATTGGTATTATTGTACAAGATTAACTTTACCTGTACAAAGTATATACTATCTCCTTGGTTAAACTGTATGTGTGCCGCCTTCTTAGGTCAGAAGTGAGTAGGTAAGGTACTGTTTATAGACACGCATGGCTGTGTCCATCAGAGCAGCGTACGATGATTTATGTATCTAGGTCTTAATATAACTGGTACAAGTTAAGGCCGTTTGTAGGTTAAATGTCAATTATTATTCAGCTGTTATTGACTATAACTAAAGTACATACATACATACGCTATACATAAGCAGCGCCAGTATGGTATTAGGCAGCGGGGGCAGGGGGCCCATGCTGTCTAACCATGGACCCTCCGAAAAGTCGGCCACATACGCTATGGTCCCACAAGAAGGTAGGAGGGGTGCGTCCACTGCGCCTCTCTGAGAAGGTCCTCCCGGTCTTGGTTCAGGGGAAGTTGGCCGCAGGCGGGGTGTCAGACGCTGCAACCCAGGTATTGGCCTCCGCCTTTTTCTCAACAAGCGGCGGGCGTCGTCGGAAGATTGTTAGTGGGTATTACTGCTGGCAATCGCGTCTGCCAGAGGTTAGTCCCACACCCCCTTTGGCCGTAAGGCAGTGCGTAAATGCATTTTGTTGCCGACGTAAAACAAAATAAAATTCTATCATTCCCATGCATTTATATACCTATTCGAAATCTGCAAATTTGTCAAGAAATATCCAAATTTTTATACTAAACGTGAAGAACTACCGTCAAAATACACAGTAAGATCCAATCGTAGAAAACAATTAATAGCTTCTTCATCTTGTTTAAAACTCGTATCATCCGGCCCTCTACAAATGTCCATAAAAATTTACAATCACTTACCTGAGTCCCTAAAAAATTAAGAACCGAAGAGACATAAAACCATTTACTAAACAATTAAAAAACTTACTGATTGCGAAATGTTATTGCACACTTCACGAATATTTTGACGACAAACTCTATTAAAAGCCTATAGTGATTTATTATATAAATTATGAGTTAATGTTGTATATAATAATAATATTGTATAAATATTGTTTTTTGTTGATTTCATATTTGTGTTTTAGTGAGTTTGTTAGTTTATAGAATAATTAAGTACTTACGTAGTTTTGTAATATGTTTAAGTTCCCTCTCAATTTGCAGTGCCCCTACGGGGTATCAGTATTCATTGTATTACTTAGGTACCTACTTGTTTACTTGATGCAATAAAGATTTATGATTTAAAAAAAAGGTAGCCAACGCCTAAATGAACTGCATTATCAACCCAACTTAAGTATTTTGGTTATAATTATACAAAAATAAATGATTGTCATATAATAATCATCATCTCATCATCTCAGCCCATTAACGTCCCACTACTGAGCACGAGCCTCCTCTCACATACCAAGGTGCGAGGGTATTGGGTCATACTCCACCACGCGGACCAAGTGCGGATTGGCGGAGGCAGGTGTATGGCGTTCTGCTGTTAGAATTTATCAAGCCGCCCATTAGGCCTCTAACATGGCTTAACGACTACCACATTTAGTAATAACGTGCCTTCCGAAGCACGGAAGCGCTCGATATCAAATGCCACACAAACGGTCACCCATCCAAGGACTGACCTCAATAAACTCTGCTGTACTTTGGTGATCGTTTCCGACCATCGGTATCATTCATCGTGTCATTTAATAATGACAAATAACAATTTATTTAATCATAAAATGTTGCTGATTTTGAAGCTATGTAAAATGAGCCAAAATGCTTTTCCCAAAATGGGTAAGATGATATTGTAAGACGTTAAAACTATCTAAACAAGCTATATTCTATGTCTGAGTTAGATAGATCTAAAGGCTCAAACAGCTTGTCCCTGTCATGGTTAATCTGGCCCTGATGATGATGATATTGTTATACTGAGTGGCAGTACAAGCAAGTGATCGAGAGAATTATGTAAGTGTTACACAAGCCAATAAAAAGAATTTTAAGAGACAAAGGATATACTTCAGGATTTAACGGACGCGTTATGCTGCCTATGGAAATTGCGTGTTGTCATTATTTAGAAGAAAATTATTCTTTTTGCAATAAATGTGTAATTACGTCGACAAACTTATCATGACAATTTTATTGTCCAAGCAAGAATTACTACCCTTCCTCGTTACCACATTGAAAGATTTTATCGAGATTTGTAGTTTTGCAATAAGTACTCTACCAAAGAATCAAAAATACTTGCAGATAGCCAATAGTTAGGTACGTTCTGATATTATGCTAATTTGGTCGTTCCGCTTTTAGATTACCTGTCGCAGGAAAGTAAGACATGTTTCTGATTTTCTATAAGGTAAGTACCATTTTTTTCTGTAGTGTCCATAGTTTTTAGTACCGGTGGACCCTTAAGCCTCAATATGAGAACATGTTTGAGTTTCAATCTGATTTTAAACGTTCACACTTCTTTGGGAGTGTGCACTAAATCCTAACCATATTTAAATTAGAATGTTGCTTAAGGATTAAGCTTTGTTCTTATTTGAGCATCACCGCGACTAACGTGGTTGTTAAAAATACGTTCTAAAATGGGTGAACCTTTGTAAGGTACCACAAATGTTCAGGAGCTTTCATAATATAGAAGCCACCACACGTTTAGTTTGTACTATACAAATACTTATTGGTCCTATTTGGCGGTCCTATTCAAAATATTTACCAGCACACTAGAAACTTGGATCTACCACCTGACCCAAATCCTTGGTTTGTGATGGATGATCCGCAAACATTTTTGCTCTTTGTCTTCATTTACAGCTTACTTTACTTAAACCGAAAGTACTAAGGTAAGGTGTGAATTTCGAAAAGTAAATCTAAGAGTCTCTGGCAAAGTGTAAGAAAAAAGGACGCCCGATGCGTTGGTTAAGCCAAATACCCTGGAAGATAGAACAAGATGACGTACCATAGTAGAGACGATAGTTACTTTTAGATGAAGGTGTTTACGGCCCTGATGGAGTGGGGGTAACTATCTATATTCCGTTCATAAGCTCGTCGGTTCGAATCCCACACAGGATAAGTATTTGTGTGTATATACTTTATTGGGTAGGAATTTTAGTCTTGGGTCTGGGGATTTCTTTGATAAAAATGTCTTTCTAAAACAAAAAGTGTAGATACCTAGTGTATATTACTTATTATTAATTAGCTATTAAACGCGCGGTGTGACATGCCCAACGGCATTTATTATACATTTTCATTAAATTATATGTTACATAGAACTGTCGACTCTGCAATATAAAATTTTTAACAGGTAGTAGTTACGTACAAAGCGGCACGCGCCACAATGGTGAAAGATAAGTTTCTTGGTGCGCATCGAACTGTGAACCGAAAGTCTGGTGTTTACATGCGAAATCGGCATGTATCCCAGTCTGTGATCGGCCACCACGAGGCCCGCGTGTCTTATTCTAGGATTGTTATTAAAGTGGCTGTTTCTATAAATAAACCAAAGGGTTGATTGTAAGATACTCCTCTACGCTTTGTGATCTATGTCAAAGACTGTAAAAGAAGAGCTGGACTGAACTTAAAGGTGGTACGGGATTTTATATGCTTCAGAAAGTTATTTTAGTTGCAGAATTTAATTAAGTCATGTTGCGTTATGTTGTTATTCAATAATGCTAATTATTTGCTCTTAGAAAGCGCATTTGTTTTAAATTATATATGAGCCAACTATACTTATGTGAAATACCAGTGATGAGATCGTAGCTCGTGAGGTTAGGTGGTCAGAAACGATCACTAATGTTATGCAAAGTTCAAAGTCAGTCCTTGGATGGGTGCGCGTTAGTTGAAAGCACATTTAGCGGTTCCGGCTATAGTAGTCAATATGCAATGCTAGAGGCATACGAGCAAAGGTGGAAGTGGTCTGAATTTGGCGATTCAGAAGCCTAGCAAGGCGCCCACCGTCGAACATGGCGTGCAGATGGATTTCGTGTAAAAATTCATCAAAAATAATAAGTAAAGAAATTGGCGTAAACAACCAAAAGGTCTCTTTGGTATTTAATCTACTAATAACCTGGAGTCATTAAAAAATACTCGCGATTAATAGTTTTGAAGTTAAATGGCCTAAAAATAAGACGAGACGCATCTTTACGTATATAAGTTCTCATGTGTGATATGATGCAGATGACAAAGAACAATTCACTTAAAAAAGTCCAATTTTAGCGATCTTACATTATTCTCCAACTTAAATAGCCGGCTTGAAGAACTCTGGCGGGATACTGCACACCTGCTTCACCCAATCCTCACTGGGTCCACGTAATAAAGTATGGCCGAAATCCTTTCCACCTTGGTAAGTGAGAAGGAGCCTGAATCACTTATAGGAGAGTAGAGTCTGAGATGATAATGCCGTTGTGATTGCTCGGTATAAGAGAAAAATTGTACAACCATCCAAGGACTGACCTCAGTGTAACTCCAGATAGTTTTCATAGTTTTGAGGAGACAGGAGCGCAAAATTTCATAGCGAAACTAATCTGAAATCTGAACTATTTGTATTGCCCGGAGAATTTGTGGAATAATGATGATCGGAATCGAATCAGTCCAGGGGGCCTACCGCCGAGTTCGATGGCAATCGATTATAAGGCAAAACGAAGGTCATGAATGAGACATGATGGCTGTCGGCAGATTCCCCGGTACGGATTAATGAACGCAATACAAAGTTTGATCTAGATGGATTACCGGTAATCCATCGAATTCGGCGGTAGGCCCCCAGTTGTAATCCTCTATTCTTTGATGATTGGAATCCAATCAGTATAAGAAGGGACGATAGTTTTGGAAGACCAGGCAGCCCTCTCACCCCATTAGGGTCCCACTACTGAGGACGAACTCCATCTTATGAAGCAAGGTTAGAGGAATTCCGGTCATATTCCACTACGCAGACCTAGTGCGGATTGGCGAAGCAGGTGTGTACGTGCAAACGACTTGCTGTTACATATTTTTAAGCCTCCTAATAGGGCTTTAAAAATAGCTTAGCGACTATCATCTATACGAAACACGGAAGCGCTCGATATTAAATGCCCCGCAAAAGGTCACCCACCCGCAAAGGGCTGACCTCTGTTAACTCTGCTTGACACAGCGAGCTGAGTTCACAAAGGTCATATTGTGTCAACGGCAAGGTTTTAACCCTGTACCTTTATTAATTTCCGTTTAGCCTATAGCTTTGAAAATAGCTTTTCCAGTACCTTCCCTATGGAATAAATAAACTCCCCATCTCCGTAATCCGAATTCGTAAACGTTTTTATTAAGTACCTACTTAATGTCTAATAAACACGTAAATAGAAGTAATTTAAAAAAAACCGTTATATCCTGTGTGGCTGATAAAAGGTTTTTGCTTAATACGGTAGGGAAGGTAGATACTCTTGTCTACTACGAGATCATTATTGAGTTTCATGAGCCATGATGTCACGGTGTTATTACTGCTTAAGTTAGTGGGTCAATCACTACAAGCTATAAAGACACAAGTATGTAAAATACTTACAATCTTTTAGAATAAAATATTTGATCTTTTTATCTGTTTAAAAGTAATTTCATTGTAATGTTTAAAACTTTCGCGCGTAGAAAATCTGTTTTTAAAAAGTTATATAACTGAAATGTTTCAAATATCGTTTGTAGCTCCGCGGTACTATGTGATACTGACCGCACTGACCTTGGATACGTGACCGTTTTTGTGGTATTTGATATCGAGGGCTTCCGTGCTGCGAAAGGCACGTTAAGTTGTTGGAACCCCAATTGGCGGCTGAAAATTTCTAACAGCCGGTTGTCGCATACTTATCTTTTTTATAAATTTTCGGATGAAAAATCATCTAAAGTCCTTCTCCCGTTGTGTCAGCCTTTTACTGACTAAAAACCATCTTTGTTCCTTCTTGGGCCTGCTACGGCCCGCGGCCGCGGTAACCCTTTCGAACAGTCCCGCAGCCGGTTGTCGCACATCTGCCTCCTCCAATACGCGTGGTGAAGCCTCGAAGACTTTGGTTCGCCAGAGTTAGTAATGGGCTGAAGTGATCCCCCCCGACTGGTCTCCACCTTGTCGTGGTGGGGGGGCTGAGTACCTCCCGGTAGGGCGCAGGAGGCGCTAGGGAAAAGGTAACACCCAGAGACCGACGACTCTGGGTGCCCTTAGTACTGACTACCGGGGGAGAAACTAAGAGAGACCTGTGGAGGGCGCAGCGGGCGGGCCAGGAGGGCCCGTCAAGCAGCGCCAGGAGGGTCTTAGGCAGTGGGGGCAGGGGGCCCCTGCTGTCTAACCGTAGACCCTCCGAGAAGTCGGCCACACACGCTATGGTCGCACAAGGAGGTAGGAGGGGCGCGTCCACTGCGCCTCTCTGAGGAGGTTCTCCCGGTTTTGGTCCGGGGGACGTTGGCCGCAGGCGGGGTGTCAGACGCTGCAACCCAGGTACTGGCCCCCGCCTATTTCTCAACAAGCGGCGGGCGTCGTCGGAAGATTTTTAGTGGGTATTACTGCTGGCAGTTGCGTCTGCCGGTGGTGAGTCCCACACACCCTTTCGGTCCCCCTTTGGCCGGAAGGTAGTGCGTAAACGCATTTTGTTACCGACGTAAAACAAAAAAAAAATGGGCTGAAGTGATGATAATTTTTGTGCAGGCAGATTCTTTTACCAAAGTATTGGGAGCTTATTACACAACAAAGTCTAAAGTTAAACCAGGTTTAATATTAGTGCTGTCACTTTTATTTGATAAAATGAAGAAAGTGACAGCACTAGTAATTGCATAAAAAACTGTTGAGGATGATAGTAGTTCTTTTTCTATATTGGCTTTAGTTACTACATGATAGTAACTGCACAGCATTATATTCCATGTAGATACCAACAACAGAATAGACAGACCGGTATCACTACAGACATAGAGTATCTAGTGTTTGATGCATACTTGGGTGACATTCGTAAAACGTGTCGCGTGTGACGAACCACACTGGATGAGATGACAGCGCGCCACAGTTAGAGATAAGTGTGCTAACTGTATAAAATGATTATACGTCCCGTTGACTGCCTGCGATGATTCAAGTAGTTCTGGGTTGAGTACTAGTCATACATATGATTGTTACAATGTTTAAAAGAAATCTATGGCAGGACATTGACTTCGGTAAAAGCCTAAGGTATTGAAAGTGAATCTTATGTTTCACTGTTTTCATCAATGATAACGCCCGCGGTTTTGTCCTGTGGTCTACAGGTGCCTACTAGTTATTTTTTGGTGGTTTAAACTAATTTACTTCCTCAGCTATTCTACAATTTTAAATCCCATCAAAATCGGTTCAGCAAATTCAGAATCCGTACAACAAACAGACGGACAAAAAAACTAATTACATGATTAGATGCATCTAATAGCTTTTATTTTGACATAAAAAACAGATTCTTCAATTTTATTTATTTGAATAGATTTCGACTGTAAATTACAATTTAAAATGGATTATTAGTTAGACATATTAAAAATTTCTTGAGCAAATAAATTAGTAATAATAATTAAGGAATGCAGACAGCAAAAGTGATTGAACCGGCAATTAGGTAAAAAATAAACGCAAAATGTACTTATATTAACCCTTTTTTTGTCTTCCAACAAGAAGTCCAACCCTAGAAATTCCATTGGCTCGGAAAAAATCTATCTAGTTTTCACGAAGTTATGGAAAAGTAACATATAAGTAGGTCACATTGTCCGTTGTCGCATCGACCTGACTTGCAAGCACCTTCATACACAATAAAGTGCGGCTTGCATTTAAATATTTACAGAATGACTTAGTGGGTCTAAGCTAAGATATTCTGCGATATCATACTGATATTAAAAACGCGAATGTGTGTAAGAATGTTTGTCACTCTTTTTCGCAAAATCTGCTAAATGGATTTTAACAAAACTTTATAATATAGCATAGGCATCAGAAATTGCATTAAGGAACTGCTAATCTTGAGCAGACGAAGTGCCTATATAGAGAGGTGTATTAACTTAAGAAAGACACAGATAAGGTAACGCTAGTATATGGAATTCCAATAGTTAGTGCTAGTACCGAAAGGTACTCTAGCGTGACCAACAATAACAATGCTGTTACGACCTACATTAATAGGACCCTTAAAGCCTTCCAAATTTTGATGTTGCGCAATCGCCGACTGACGCAAGGAGGGACGTTGCATGCACGCCATAAATCGCCAATAAGAACAATGGTGGTTGAGTGAAAGTGCAACTTAACCATCGGACCGTTGTGCCTGGCCCATTGTTCTCAGTTTTGATTGTTTTCAATAATGGAACAGGTCCTTCACGCCACCGAATTACTCACGCTTGTTTTGACTTAACCGACGCCACTTGTAACCCACTGAAATCCTATTTTATGAGTCAAGGAGTCCCTACTCCTTAAATATACTTATTGACAAGTCGCTTTAGTTTACACATATTTTTCTTACACAAAGTTTATATTATTCCAGAATTATTAAAAGGAGGTGATAAGACTACACGATCTGGACAATAAAGAATAAACAAAATTCAGTATGCTACAATGATACTCTCGGAAGAAAAAGAGGAATGGATACCAAAATACATAAAACTATATTGTGGTTAATTTTTATAGTAATATCAAAAGCATTAGGGGAAACATCAGTATGTCCTACGCCAGAGACAATATTACCGTGCATATGCACCAACCGGCACGAGGATGTTCAACTATGGTAAGTTTAATACTTAGGTTCAACTATGGTAAAATAGGTACAAACATTCAGTCACGCCTGTTTTACATTATACGCCCACACTTCGCCAATTATTTTGTTGATCCCACGTAATTGGTGACGAGCCTGCCGCTCACCGGAAACTTCTATGTTAGCCAGAGCCTCGTGCGTTAATCGGCAGGTGCACCCCATAGGTGTTAATAATCAATTTATTTTTTGTGTTTACAGGTGCACTCACAGCGACTTAACACAAGTATTAAAAGGCATTCAAAAGATTGGAGATTCGCTTCAGAAGCCTATAGATGAACTCATTATAGAAAATAATTATCTGCCATCTTTACCAGGGAAAATATTTCAAAACGTGAAAATACTCCGGTTGATGTTGAGACATAATGGTGTGGAAAGATTGTCTGCAGCCTGGCT
Organism: Musotima nitidalis; assembly: GCA_949126915.1. Taxonomy (NCBI): domain Eukaryota; kingdom Metazoa; phylum Arthropoda; class Insecta; order Lepidoptera; family Crambidae; genus Musotima; species Musotima nitidalis. The sequence continues at coordinate 6,537,354 of OX421415.1, read as the reverse complement.
AGAATCACAAGAAATTAATTTAGTGGAAATTTTTATAGTTGAAAATGAGTTGCGGAACATTCCTACAGAGAGCCTAATGAAGTTACAAAACTTACAAGCACTTACAATTCAATCACAGAGCCTGAAAAGAATACCTGTAATTACAAATATGCCAAGACTGAAGTACATTAATATACAATCGGACAGTTTAAACACTATCAATGAACATACATTTGAAAATTTGCCAAATTTGGAAAAGCTGTTTATTCAGGGTAGCCCGAATCTAAAAACATTAAAAGAAAATGCTCTTTATAATATGCCAAAACTAATAAGAGTAGAAATAACGAAATGCGGTATAAATTACATACATATGAGAGCCCTGTCATTACTTCCATCTCTGAGCGAGTTATCACTCAGTCATAACAAAATAACAGATGCTAGTATGGTGGGGAGAGCAACAAGAGACTTGCCTTTATTGTCGTACTTGAATATTAATAATAATTTAGTAGATAAACTAAATGAAGGAGCGTTTGTCGATCAACCAATGTTAGAGAAGTTGTTATTGTCTAATAATAACATAAATATAATACATCATGGAGCATTTCACAGAGTTCCAAAGTTGAGAGTGGTAGATTTGAATTATAATAAAATAACTCAAATACACCCAGAATCTTTTTTGCAGCAGTCTGGTAGTGGAGTAGAGGAACTAAATCTTATTGGAAATGAAATAATGTATATTTCTGAATTTAGGGCATTGCTTGATGCTTTACCTCGTCTACGTTTTCTTGATTTAAGTGAAAATTTACTGCAAGAAATACCAAGAGGAGCTTTAAGAGGTCATCCAAGTTTAGAAAGATTGCATTTGAATAAAAACAGTATTAAATTCATTCAGACCGATGCATTTGTAGCCATGCCTGCTTTAAGAGAATTACATCTTAGTAATAACTCTTTGAATGATATGAACGAAGGACCTTTTTGGAATTTACCGGCTCTTAAAGGATTGGACTTGTCGTATAATTATTTTCAACGTTTGCAACCAAAAATGTTGTACAATTTACCAGAATTACGAAGAATCAATCTTAGTAAAAACCAAATAAAAATCATTGATCCACTAACTTTTATAGAGTTACCATTATTGGAATACATTAACATATCTGGAAATGCATTAGTATCTGTACATCCAGCAACATTTCGAAACTTGCCTCATTTGTACGAGGTTGACGCCAGTGTCAACAAGCTTATGGAATTTATTCCAGGTCTACCGAGAGGAATAGAACAGTTATATTTACAAAGAAATCAAATAACAAGTTTGCCAGTACCACCATCACCTGATTTAGACTTACCTTCTCTGAGAACATTAGACATTTCAAGCAACGGAATTCAAAAGATCCCACATGGCTGTTTGAGGACATTACACAATTTGCGTCGTTTATACATAAGACGAAATGGATTAAGACAAATTGAAATAACAACTTTTAGCGATTTAGAGAAGTTAGAACTAATGGATTTAAGTGACAATCAAATATTGGCAGTACATCCAAGGAGTTTTAGTAAGCTTCCACTTCTGAAACAAGTAAACTTACATGGAAACATAATAGAAAACTTTGATTTTATGATAATACAAGAGAATGCAGCGCTGTCTGCTTTAGATTTTAGTAAAAATAAATTAAAAAGTATAAGTCCCAACATTGTTAGTAAGTCAATAGATGTCGAAACCTTAAACATCTCTTCTAACAACTTACACGAGTTACCAGGTACTTTGAATATGCTTTCTAAATTGAAAGTATTAGATGCCAGCTATAATCATATCAAACATTTTGATGGAAATACAATAAACAACTTGCATACACTAACAGATATAAAAATGCCAAACAACAAAATTATAGAATTGCGCGCTGGTAGCTTTAAAGATCTCAGAGCCCTTGAAACAATTAATTTAGAAAACAACCAAATTGAAATTGTTCACCCTAAATGCATTATAAATCTGCCTACATTATCAACGTTATATTTGGCCAGGAATCATATAGTAGATCTACCTGACGGTGTCCTTATAAACCTCCCTAAGCTAAGAATCATTGAATTGCAAGGAAATAGAATACAATATATTTCAACGAAAGCCTTTGACAACATCCCCTTAGTACAATATTTGAACTTGAGCAATAACCAGCTTACTACAATAGATAACTCGGGACTCCGAAATCTGATGTCTCTGGAAGTGTTGGATTTGAGCTTTAACAAATTGACTAAAATAGTTTCATCGTCATTCCAGTATATGGAATGGCTTGTGGAATTAAATCTAGATAACAATTTCGTCTGTTATATTGGAGGAAAGCCTTTCGACTCTATGCCCAGGTTAAAAATTCTTTCTCTGCGGCACAACAAGTTAGCAGCTATAAGCGAATCAATATTTGCAAAACTAAGGAATAATATTGCTATTTTGGATATTGATGGTGAGTAACTCTTCTTACAATAAATTTTCTAAACATTTTAACACTTCTACGCTTAAGTCTTAACAAAATTCCTTCTCAATTAATGTGACGTCATAATGACCAAAACCTGCATGATAATAAGCTGGCGATGTAGGCCAAAAATGAGAGCGCCGGCATATATGCCGTTTCAAGCGCCCGCTTAAATTACCAGGGTCTATAGGAAAACAATCTGTTTCGTGAATGATTACTTAGGTACATATAATGCCATCACAAGGGTTGCTTTTTATAATATTTGCCAACAAATTTTATTATGAATGATTTAGATTATTTGACAGTACGAATAACTATTTGCTTTTATTTCAGGAAATCCATTGATTTGCAATTGTGAGCTATTGTGGCTTAAATCTTGGCTATCAGAATCTACATCGATTGGACCTAAGTGTGCTGATGGCACTTCAGTCAAAGGAATACCATTTTCAAGAGAAGACTGTGTAAAGGTGCCTTCAAATCCAGATAACGATTTGAGGTCTTGCATAACTCTTGAGAATGAAGCACTACTACCAAATCTGGCCACATCTCAAGTATTTACATCTTTAGATAAGTTAAAAGACTATGCAACACAAATAAAAAATAATTATCAACTTAACAAAATAACGAATAGACCAGCACCTGAGGAATCAGAATATTTCTATGATGACTATGTGGACTATCCATATAATGAAACTTTAGTTGATGGTCTCAACAATGATATTCGTTTGTTACAAAATATAAACAAAACTCAAGAACAAGGTGAAAATATGCCACCAATTTATGTTGAAACGAAAAATACAACATCAAAAAATTCAGCTGTAAATATGAAAAAACCTGCTAGTGGTTTTACATTTTTTGGTATGCCTCTGCCATCATTAGATATGGGGAAATTGTTGAACAGTGGCCGTAAAGTCGACTGGTCTGATAGCAAAAATCAACAAAATAGTATTAAAACCTATCAAACTCCAATACCACCAAAATTTGAGACAGGTGGTTTTGCACCAGTGCTTCCCACCACAAGTAGTGGCTTCATGCCAATACCCGACCCGACAATGAATGTGTCCCATAAAATCATGTTAAGTCAAGGTATCGCCAACTATTCTAATGCAGGAGGTGAAAAACAAAGCATATCAATTGCAGCTACTAGACCGCCAGTGAAAACTGTACACTCAAACACAACGCATAAAAAAATTAAAAGTGAAATTCATGAACTGGAAGCTTATGTTGACGACGACAACAGCACTCATGTAGCTTATAACAAGACTAAGAACATAGAAGAACAGAAAAGTGACCCTAATAAACTTAGCAAATATAATCTGATGGAATCAAACTTAACTATAACACAAGTAACAGAGAAGGAAGGTATACTTATAACAACAGATACTACAAATGACATGTCTCTACATGCATGGCTAGAGACTAGTACAAATTCTTATGCCATATCCAAATCGGTGACTTCAAAGCCACCAGTTAAAAAGCATATCGAAAGCGCTGAACCCACAGCATTGTCAGCAGTATTAGTACCAAGAAGTGAAGAATTGTCAAACAGAAACTACAGTGGTGCTATGAAAAGACCTGCCACTGTCACCAAGGTCAATATGCCACATGGTCCACACTATGAACCACAGAACCAAAACTATTCGCCAGTGATCAACAGAGAGGGAAAGACTAGCTTTTTAGACATAAATACTGCTAACACTAAACAGTTAGATGGTAAAGAATGGTACTACAAGAACTATAATAATTCTAATTTGCCACCTTATATAGCTCCTGGTGTTCATACAATAAAAAGTAATACTATCCTTTACAAAAGTTCAGAAGTGATGATAATTACAAGTTACACAATATATTATTTAATAAGTATGTAATCTTTAACCTATTTTAATTATCACATATTAACAATAGGATACGCAATACAAAGTTTGTACAAGAAAGTTAAAATGGAAATAATTAATAAGAATGTATTTTAATGAGACTAATAAATAACATTTCAAAAAACTTTTTTATTTTACACACTTATTTCAAATTAGGAAACAAATTAACAATCCTCTCAATATAAAGTTACATTACATATAATAATATTACTATCAATCCAAATACAACCTGTTGGGTTGATTACAAAACATAATAAGGCAGCAGGCAGGTAAATGAATAACATAATTATGTTATTCATTTACCTGCTGCTATCTACATGTAACATTAAATTAAGCATCTGGTACCACTTGCCTTGAAACTTTTTAGTTTTTATAGTTGAACCAACATATTCATAGGTATAATATCATTATAGTGTAATATAATTCTCATGGACAAATCCAATATTCACAGAGCTAAAATTATCTTTGAGCCCTGCCGAGAGAAATGAATCAATAACACTACAATTGGCTCTAGATAATGGTTAAATAAGAAGTGAGAAACAATTACAGATCTATACTAAATGTCATTACATTTGTCAATAAAGTATTTCTTTACTTGTTCTAGAGCTTTGTATCTGTGTGAGATTGCATTCTTCTCACTTTTAGGAAGCTCAGCATAAGTTTTGTCATAACCCTCAGGTTGGAATATACAATCCCATCCGAAGTCTTTTGCTCCTCGAGGAGGCACTATCTGCCCTTTAGTTATACCTTGAAATAGTACTACATCTAAGTCTTCACAGTTTCCAGAGCAATAAGCAAAGGTGCATACAGCCTCCGCTGACTTATCTTCCCATCCTGTCAAAAGTTTTGCAAGACCTTCTGGCTGTATTTTCTCTAAGAACCATTTAATATATGGCCCAGGTAAACCGTTCAGTGCGTTGAAACAAAGGCTCGTGTCCTCTACTAAAACTGGTGTTTTGAGACGTCGAGCTGCTTCCTGGCATTTTTTGATAGATACTTCTTTCATTTCCCCTTGAAGCTCGGGTAAATCTAGATTATGACTGATGATTTCAAGTGGAAAAGTATTCCCCAATATTGCACGGAGTTCCTCTAATTTCTTAGCATTTCCAGTAACAAATGTTAAAGATTTCTGGGCCATTGTGAAATAACACTTTTATGGTGCCCGGTAAACAGTACGGATATTCTTTGGTTTATTTAACAGAATTATTATTATTAATTTTGTAAGAACCTACATTTTCTAACCTAAAATTAAACTTTTTTTGAAAGAATACCAAAATGACATTTGTTTTTTATTTTTTATATTCCTGTATCTTACCGCCTTCAACTAGACTTCAGCTAAATATAACATAATTGAACGACTCACTAAAGTACGTAAAAGTAAGTACGTTATAATTTTTTTTATATCTATTGAACACTTTTATTGTGTGATTCAGGTATTAATTTAAATTTTCTAATGTAGACACTAGACAGTGTATGTAAGACATTAATATATAAGTTAAATGCTCGTAAAAAAGTTTTGAATTAATTTTCAAGAAGCCTAAATACAGTACACTTCCATCAGGCGGTATTATTATTTTGTAAGAGGGAATTCCGTCATAGTAAAAACAGTATTTCGGTCATTTTATGTATAAAACTTTTTGTTTTTTTTAGTTTCCTTTTAAAAATTATTAATTTATATTAGTCGAAACAAAACGAAATGATTACAAGTAAAACGAAACGAAAATATGTGATGTGATGATGACTGTCAAATTTAATGACAGAAGAAATTGGAGATCTCTGAGTCTCTAAAGTTTATTTGTTTGGCGAAAGAAATTGCAGTTTAATTCTGAAATAGACATTCTCTGAGTATTTTTAATAATAGAGTTCGTGCTTTTCTTCGGTTTTGTCTATTTTCTAACTGTAAAAGTCTCCAACATAAAAGATGCCTAGTCAGGAAGTAGTCACCACAAAAGTGGTAGTCCATCCTTTGGTTCTACTGAGTGTAGTAGATCATTTTAATCGCATGGGCAAGATTGGCAACCAAAAACGCGTCGTTGGAGTGTTACTAGGGTGTTGGAGAGCTAAAGGAGTTCTAGATGTATCAAACAGTTTTGCAGGTTAGTTTTTAATTTTCGATCCCTAAAATCACCTTTGTTTCAATAATCACCTATGTCAAATGAAAAGTTAAATAGATAAAACGTATATCGCATTCAAAGAACACACATACAGAACAGTAACATTCAGAAACTAATTTATTTTTGTTTGTGTTCATAGACCTTTATTGGGTTTTGAATAATTCAGTTTTGCTGTATAATTTTCTTTATTATGCTTTACTTTGGATGAATAATCTATGTTTAATTTTGCTTGCAGTTCCATTTGATGAAGATGATAAAGATAAATCAGTCTGGTTTCTCGACCATGACTACTTAGAGAACATGTATGGTATGTTTAAAAAAGTTAATGCTCGTGAAAAGGTTGTTGGTTGGTACCACACTGGGCCCAAGCTTCACCAGAATGATGTAGCAATCAATGAGTTGATTAGACGTTACTGTCCGAACTCTGTTCTTGTCATTATTGATGCTAAACCTAAAGACTTAGGCTTGCCTACTGAAGCTTACAGAGCAGTTGAAGAAGTGCATGATGATGGAAGTCCTACAACTAGGACATTTGAACATGTGCCTAGTGAAATAGGGGCAGAAGAAGCAGAAGAAGTAGGAGTTGAGCATTTGCTTAGAGATATAAAGGACACAACTGTAGGCAGTCTCTCACAGAGGGTTACTAACCAATTACTCGGTCTGCGTGGCCTGCATTCCCAACTGACTGAAATAAGAGACTACCTAACGCAAGTGGGCCAAGGCTCCTTACCCATCAACCATCAAATAATCTACCAGCTCCAAGACATCTTCAATCTCTTGCCAGATATTGCTAATGATAACTTTATTGATAACATTTACATTAAAACAAATGACCAATCTCTTGTTGTATATCTTGCTGCTCTTGTTAGATCAATCATTGCATTACACAACCTAATTAATAACAAGATTACCAACAGAGACGCTGAGGAAGGCAAGAAAGAAGATGCAAAGGATAAGAAAGAAAAGAAAGATGATAAGGATGAGAAAAAAAGTGATGACAAGACAAAGTCAGAAAAAAAAGAAAAAGATGAAAAGAAGAAATAAATAATTTAATAACATCCCTTAAGTTGTCCTTACCATTAAATTTTTTATAAATAAATTGCACTAATGTCCTAAATAATGTAAACTTTATTTTAGTATTAAATTATGTTTAGATCTTTTTTTTGAAATTGGGCAGATTTTTAATGATAAATCCTTTTATTTTCGTTTAGTTCAATGTTAAAAAAAATTTATGTACACGTACAGTAACCAGCCCGTAAACAATGCACATCTGCAATAAATGATTATTATAATAATAATAATTTATTATGATTATAATAAATTACGAAATTTAAATAATAAATATTCTTTTACAATCACACCAATTAAATAGCTCCAAGATAAGTATCATTGAGAACTTGTGTTATGGATACTAAAGAATGGATAAACATACTAATATTTTTTTTATTCTGAAAATATACTTAATATACATATGAAACACCCAGACAACACACATTCATATAAATAAATATATTAAATATATTCATATATACAAAGATTTGTCCCGTGTGGGATACGAACCCACGACCTCTGGAGCAGAGTGTAGGTATACTAACCTACACGCCATGAAAATATTTAATGCTTATTTAAATCTCCATACTTTTTTAGATTTATTCTTTATGGGAATTAGAATACAGAACAAAATACATTACTATTGTTTCGTTTAGAAATATTAATAGCTGTAAAAGCTAAAAAAAATGGTTGCCTGTAAAGTCGTTTTTACGGGCGAAGATTTTACGTGACAACGTCTTTTTCTCGGTAGAATATTTATTGATATGAATATAATTAAATTGCACAATAGGAACAAGGAATTGAATGAAAATAAGAATTGCACAAATTTTAACTATAGAAATATATTTTGTTTACTAAAACATTGTACACTAGTGCTGCGCGCGCGGCAGACCGATCATAGTTGAGTGGGAGAGAGACGCAAGGCATTCGCCGGGCCTCTCTCTCGTTCGGTGACTCATCGTAACGTTACCGAGCGTTACACTTTTTCATAAGTGACTCCCAGCCGCAACCTAATTTAAGACGTTGTCACGTCAAAATAAATGAACATGACTCGTATCTTTTTTATGAACTAGTCAAGTAAACATAAATAGGTACCACAAAATCTTACGAAACTAGATCTAGCGTGGGCAAAAGTGGACTGTCAAACTGTTTTTACACCGGGTGCAGCAAGACGAGACAAGACATTAGAAAGAAAGAAAATAAATTTATTCAGTACAAATAAACATAGAAATTAAGTACACAAAAAAGCAACGATAAAATGTACACAAGCAAAATACAACATTAAACCATGTACTGAAACGGTGTCCACTCAGCACACTGTCGGACATCATAGGATGTCACGACGCTGATCTTCCGTGAACACCTAGGCATGAAGTATGAAACAAATTAAATGTTCGCACATCTGATGCGAATGTATTGTATTGGCGAAAAATTCGCTTCAATTCTCGTAAAATATTTCGACAAAGAATTATTTTGTGTAGAAAGAGGCATATTAAACGTTGTAACGAAAACATTATTTCCGCTACTATAGTGATCTTTCCTCGCGCGAGTTTGAGTAACATAAATTAAATTAAGGAGATTTTTCATTCAATTGTATGTTGTATCGTATTTATGTCACGCGATATCTCCAGCATTTATGGATAGATTTATATCATACACCTATGAGCTCAAAGCGATATCTTGAAAATAAAGCGGTGCGATTTAAATTCTTGTCTTGTCTCACCAGTGGAAAAGCAGCTTTTGAATTTTCTATCCCCGCTGTTGCAGACTGTATAAAACTAGGCGCTATAGAAACATTTCAGTGCCTTGGATAGTTAGGATATCTTGTCACGCATTTTGTGGCAATGATGTCCGGAGAACCATCTTGGAGACTAAACCCAGAAATGTCCGTTTCAACACCGTCATTACAAACTTACTTTTAGTTCTTAGACATACCTAATACCTGAACGCATGTAGTTAATTATGATTTGTATAAGATAGCTGCATTATCATATCGTATCTTAAAATATTTTCGATAAGTCCGCCTTTTTATCTATCGATAACTGGATAAGTATGTTTAGTAGTGTTCATGTGAATGTGATACGGGACATACAGTAAATAGATTTCTTCAAATTATGTACAAAATTTAGTGAAAAGAGTACTTATCCAAAACTTGGATCAAAATGGCGGACCGCATTCAGTTAGCCGTAAGTTTTGCCTTAGTTCTAAAAAATGTCAAACCAACGTTATTTTTAGTGCTGAGATTAGGTAATAATACCTTGTGCAGATTGGTAAAAATTATTGAAGTCACTAGCTAAGTTGATATAATGGCTCCCAAAGTATTTCTATTTTTATATAAGTAATTATTATATTTCGTAGTTGTTTACATACCATCAATGTAATAAAACTGCATAAATTCAATAAATACACATTTTACTTTAAATGCCATCTAGTGTAAAATTAGAAACTTAATTTTAGAAAAGCGAAAGTAGCGAAAAATATGGCAAAGAACTAGATATCTTCCCGACAAACAGCTTTTAAATAATCTTATTAAAAAGTTAAGTAGAGCAATTCAAAAATTTTATGTAAACTGCATGATGGACTATTTAAGAAGTCTGTCTTATAAGCGTCCTAAATATTATTCATTGTGGGAAGCTACCAAAAACATTCAACGACCAACTACTCAAATCTCTCCGATAAAAACAGAAAATGGCTGCTGAGTCATAACCAATGAGCAAAAGGCATCTAGACTCGCGCAAAATTTTGAATGTATTTTCATGAGCATCACGTTACTCTAGACCAAAATCAAATTACAACTGATGAATTGGAAATATGGCTTATTACACCAAAGGAAATCTTTGAATAATTTAAACTTTTAAACTTAAGAAATGTCCTGGCTTCGATTTCATAACTTCAGAATCTGCCGCGTAAAGCTGTTTAGAAATTATCAAATATAATTAATGCCACATTACGATTAAAATATTTTCCCGAATTATGGAAAGTTGCAGAAGTCATCATGATACCAAAGCCTGGGAAACACCCTCATGATGTCACACCTTACAGAGCTATATCGTTGTAACCAATCATGTCAAAACTATGTGAAAAGGTGATCTTTAAACGACTGAAACCAATTATTAAAACCAAAAACTTTAGAGAATAACATTATACTATAGACCAGGTACACGGAATTACCCACATGATAGAAAAGTTATTAGAAGAGAGAAAAGTCTGCTCTACAGTATTCCTGGATGTAGCTCAAGCTTTTGATAAGGCCTTATACACAAACTTAGGAAAATGCTCCCAGTTCTACTATCAAGTATCTTTTTATCATATATATCCGACAGAGTGTTTACACTAATCGATACAAAACGATGCATACTCAGAGCTAAAATTAATTACAGCTCAAGGAAGTGTGTTAGGCCCGGTCCTGTACCTACTATACACTTGCGATATTCCAGAATTACAACATAACACCATTGCAACCTTTGCTGACGATACGGCTATAATGGCGTTAGATCTACACAAGTGGAGGCAGTGGAAAAAGCCGCCATCAATACCACATACTCATGGACTAGGAAGTGGCGAATTAAATTAAATGAGTCTTAATCTACTCACATAGATTTCCCAAACAAGAGAAAAGTACCTATATCATCTGATATACTGGAACAACACTGCGATACCATAAGAAATCACAGCTAAATACCTGGATGACATTAGACACAAAGCTTTGCTGGAATGCTCACGTCAAGAAGTAACGCGAAGAGTTAGAACTTCGCTACAAAAAAATGTACTGGCTTCTGGGTAAACACTCGGCGCTGTCGGTACACAATAAATTACTATTGTATAAACAAGTCCTTATGCCAGTATGGACTTATGGTATATAGCACTGGGTTGTACCAAACCTACTAATATACAAATCATACAGCGTTTACAGAATAAAGTATTAAGCGGCATTGTTGATGCACCTTGGTACATCAGAACCGACGATCTTAGTAATTATTGATTGGTTAGCGTAATTAAAAAATATGCAGAAGCTCATGAAAGAAGACTTCATCGCCATAATAATATGAATGTTGAGGCTGTCCAGCTTCTCGACAACAAGGGCCTAGTGAAAAGACTCAATAGGACAAAACCTTTCAATTTAGTTTAGTGTAGTGTCAGTGAAGTGCAATATTATTACTAAGAACAAATTATGAAAGATTCTTCGCCTTATTATAGACAATAAGAATAGTGTTTGTGAATAAATTCTTCCTGTAAGATATTATCTTCTATATAATATACCTATTCTTACTAATAATATTAAATATTATATTATCTGTGCTTTAAAATATGTAGAAGTTTAGGTTAGAAGATAATAACTTATTAGTCTTTACTTAGACTAGATTGTAGTCGATATGGGGACTTTCTTTTAAAAAGGAAGGTATAACATATAAATATTAAGAAAATCCTTCTATAAATTTTGATCAGGACTTCTTGGCGGGAAAGTGAAGCGTGATGTCTGCAGTTTTGTTTTATTTTAAAAATAATGTGATATCTTTAATGTTAATGTGTTATTAACACATTATTAACCGTTAAGTGTTTGTGAACGTACATGAGTGTTGGTAAATGAAACAAAACAGAGCAACATAAGTTTTCAAATTGTCTCAAACACTCCACATGAGATCTCAGTAGGCAGTACCTACCTATAGTCCCATATTTTTACTGAGGACTCACCACTCTTTGTCACCACTCATTCTCATTTACTATGGCTTATTATTTATTATTTATATATTTCTTACTTGACACTGGCTAAATGTGCAAACAGCACGAAGCCATTATTTAGAGGAATAAAAAAGTTTGCTCAAAAGGACAAGCAGTTTGAAAATAAGGCTGGCGATATTCTAACCTACTGTCGTATATGTATTTATAGGTTTATTTCGTATAGTCTTTGTATGGCGTATTATAATTCATCTATTGAATGAAACAACTTACAATTTTAAACTTAAACTTCTCCGCCTTCGTCCCTCCGATATCAAGCGAATATTAGAGGAATCTTTTATTTGTTATTAGGCACATAACAAAAGGAGATTAGATCTTTCCTTCTCTAATTATTTTTGACTTCGCCTAACCTAAAATTTTGTCTTGTTCATTTAGGTACCTACCTACTTTAAATACTGATTATTATCACAACATGATTCACTGATATCCAATAACATTAAAAGTTAGATATTTTTTTATAAATTGCTTTTTACCCTTAATACGTATTTTAGATATTAATCCAAATTATGTGATATACATTTATGGAACCATAATTATACACTATATTATAAATTCAAGTTTTTTCTAAATCTAAATTAGAATTTTCGTAGCTTTTATCGAATCTTCTAATTTTGACTTCAAAAGGGATCTTGTACTTAAGGGATATTTAAAAGGAATTAGGTAGGTACTTCGAAAAAGTATCGCGTGTAGATAGGTATTCTGACTTATTCAAGTAGGTACTATGTAATAAATTCTGAAATAAATAATTTTGAATTTGTATTTTCAAAGTGTAAGAAGTACTTTATTTATTTATAGAAATCATATGATTTTTTATCCCCTAATTTGCACTAACTAATACCCAGCAATCCTCCAATACCTACTCAACAAATAAACTACCTACTATTTGCATATTTAGTAGATTGCAATAGTACCTACCTAGTGTTTTTTTATCGATATCATTTTAACATGAGTTACATACGTTCTTATAATGTCCACATCCGGTCTGACGGCAAGCAGTCGATGGAGTCAAAAAAAATTAGAGCGCTCAAACAAGAAGAGTAAGGCTTTTCATAATTTGTATTCCCTTGCCGGTAATAAGTAGCAATATCTAAGCAATGGATATACTATTTGCAATAACCATACCTACCTTGTTACTTCTCCATTTAGAATCTGGTGTGGGTGAAGCCAGAAGGGACTTCGCAATTCGACATCCCTATAGCTGTGAAAGTCCTGCAGAGTTCTGACGGCAAAGTTAGAGTCCAAGATGATGACGACAAAATATTCATCACCTCCATCAACGATGTCATAAAACCACTTCACTCCTCTTCAGTAACAGGAGTTGAAGACATGATCTCCCTTGGTGAACTACAGGAGTACACCATTCTGCGAAATTTGCACCTACGTTACAAGCAACAGTTGATCTATGTGAGTATTATCATGTTACTATTCACTGAATTACATAAAATAGTATTTATCAACGAATTGGGTGTTAAATTTTGGCAGCGGTATTGATATTAAATGATCAAAAATAACAATGCTACAAGCATAATATTACAGAATTTAAACTTAAATCTAAAAAATTTCTTTGTACTGAACGCGGCCAGTGCACGACGGGCAGATTGATCGAAGATCGATGCTGTATTCAATGTAAGTTTTATTGGTACGATGTATCCGTTTCATCAAACTGTACTGCAATAACATACATAGTCATTTGGCAATTGATTATTCTTAACATTTAACATAAATTTACTAAGCCGTCTGGTATCGGCCTAGACTAGTGCCACACTCCCCCCTATCTCACGCGGATTCGTAAGAGTCGACGAAGATAAATCCTACCTGATGATGGGCCACCAACCCGCCTGCCTAGTTTGGTGATTACGGGCAGATATCCCCAATATAATGTAATCTGTTGGGGAGGCTTATGTTCAGGAATGGACTTTATATGGATGATGTGATGATCTATTTATGACAGAGTTAATCGTGTAAGTTTTGATATTTTTGATTTCAGACCTACACAGGGACTATGTTGATAGCAATAAATCCATATGAAATTCTGCCTATATATACAATGGACCAAATACACTTCTATCAAGGGAGAAATGTCGGTGATGTGCCACCGCACATATTCGCAATCGGAGAAAACTCCTACAGAGAATTATTAGATACTTCTTCAAATCAATGCGTTGTAATCAGGCAAGTTTGTGTATCAAGGTTGAAGATAATATTACAAATAATACTTTTAATCCAAAAAGATTGACAATTGTAATTAGATATTTCAGAATATTTCTATTTTGATTTGTTAAACTAGCAAGTAATAATCATGTTGCCATAATTAAGTTCTTAGTGACACAAATGCCTGCAAGCAAGCAATGCTGATTTCAGCCAAATATGATCTATGATCAATAATTTTGCTAGGCAGCCGACTAATTGAAACCGGGATCACGAAAAACAGATTTTCGGCACTTGGGTGAAAAATAAGATGATGTTGCTTAAATATAAAGTTTATTTTTTAGCGGAGAAAGTGGAGCTGGTAAAACGGAAAGCACAAAACTTCTTCTTCAGTATCTTGCCGCTGCTAGTGGAAAACACTCATGGATCGAACAACAGATTCAGGAAACAAACCCAATACTCGAAGCATTTGGAAATGCAAAAACCGTAAGGAACGATAACTCGTCCAGGTTTGGCAAATATATCAATATATACTTTAATCAAAAAGGTGTGATCGAAGGAGGAAATATTGATCAGTATTTATTAGAAAAATCAAGAATCGTTTTTCAGAACAAGGGTGAAAGAAATTATCACATTTTCTATTCTCTTGTCACTGGACTATCGTCAGACGAAAAAAGAAAACTTGAATTGAGTCGTCCTGAAGATTACTTGTACTTGAATTCAGGAAATACTATATCATGTGATGGTCGAAATGATTCCTTAGAATTTGCAGATATTAGATCGGCCTTCAAGGTTCTGAACTTCTCAGACAACGACGTATGGCAAATGTTCAGTTTGTTGGCATCTATTTTACATATAGGTAACATTAAATTCAAGGCGTTTAACTTTAATAATATTGAATCATCAGAAGTAGCAGATGCTGTCAATGCAAATAGAGTTGCTGTTCTATTGGGAGTTAATAAAACTACATTATGTGATGCGTTAACTAGGAGAACATTAGTTGTGCAAGGTGAAAAAGTTGTGTCGATGGTTTCAATAGCAGCTGCCTATGAAGGGCGAGACGCGTTGGTAAAGGCGATTTATGGATATATTTTTGAATTTATTGTGGAAATGTTAAACAAAACACTACATAGAGATCAAAAACTATCAAGTAATTCAGTAGGTATATTAGACATATTTGGGTTTGAGAACTTCGATTCCAACAGTTTTGAGCAACTTTGCATCAACTATGCAAATGAAAATTTACAACAATTTTTTGTAAAGCACATTTTCAAACTCGAACAAGAACAGTATGAGAAAGAAGGAATAAAATGGACAAACATTAACTATGTAGATAATCAAGAGAACCTAGACGTGATAGGTATTAAACCAATGAATTTACTATCTTTAATTGATGAAGAGTCAAAATTTCCGAAGGGGACAGATATAACATTACTATCAAAACTAACAAATAACCACAGCAATCGGTCGTGTTATATTACTCCAAAATCATCTCATGAACACAGATTTGGAATAAAACATTTTGCTGGCGACGTCTATTACGAAGTAAAAGGTAACGTACATTATTGTTCCTAACAGTTCTTATAAAGTTTTTAAGAACAAAAATAAATAGATTCCCAATTACTTTATTCATGATTTAGATTTTTCTTTATAGGATTTCTAGATAAGAACAGAGACATGTTAACAACGGACGTAAAAGAAATGATAATGGAATCGGGAAATGATTTTCTGAAGAATTTGTTCATGTCACACTCAGTGCTTGCACAAGGCACACATAGTGGCAGTAAAAAACCTGTATCACTCTCTCATCAATTTAAAACATCATTGGATGCTTTAATGAAAACGCTTTATACTTGTCATCCTTTCTTTGTGCGATGTATTAAACCTAATGAACTAAAAAAGCCAAAGGTATTGTAGCAATTTAAGTTGTGATTAAGAATGGACTAAAATAAAAATTTGCAGCTTTTTAACAAAAATGAGATTTATCTTCTTTATTACCAATGAATGTATTATTCAAGCACATAAGGGAAAGTTTGAAACAGCACAAATTCAAATACAATACGCTTTTTTCTTTTTATCAATAAAAAGTACAAAGAAATAGGTACTACTACTAATATATACTACGAATACTACATACTTATTGTCATCTTTAGATGTAGGTACAATATTAGATGTGAGTTTGTTGAACACAAACATTTTATAAATATTCTGTTTTTTTACAGATAATAGATAAGCCTTTATGTGTTCGACAACTGAGATATGCGGGGTTAATGGAGACAGCTAAAATAAGACAGGCGGGTTATCCAATTCGTTATTCTTATGCCGAATTCGTGTACAGATATCGTCTAATAGTACCTGACATTCCTCCTGCAGAGAAAGCAGATTGCAAAAATGCTACTAAAAAGATTTGCTCTGAAGTTTTAAAAGATCAAGAGTTTCGTCTTGGACATACAAAAGTTTTCCTCAAAGATTATCATGATACTATTCTCGAAGATTTACGACACAAAGTTTTGATAACTGCAGTAATAAAAGTTCAAGCGAATGCTAGAAGGTTTATACACCGGCTAAGATTCTTGAAAATGCGCGCCGCCGCTTTAGTAATTCAAAAGAATTTCAGAGCAAGAGGTTACAGAAAGAGATTCTTGATTATGAAACGCGGATACTCGCGTTTACAAGCCGCCATCAAATCCCGAGAGCTTAGACGGACATTTATAAACATGAGAAAGTTCTTCACGAATCTTCAATCTCGCAGTAAAGGTTATTTGATAAGAAAATTAGTCCGAGATAAACGCCAATTGATCAGTTCTAAATTATTGCAATTCAGAAAAGAACAGGAAGGAGAACTTTCAAAGGGCAGTACTGTAAAAAAGGCTGAAGATAATTACGAAAAGAAGTATACAGAACTCATGGGCTCCATATGGATCTTGAAAGAACCTACTATTGAAAATAACTTCCAAAATACATCAGTTATCGATGATAGATATGTTGATGATGTTTTTGGATTTTTGAAAGATACTGCGACCCCAGCCGGTACAGTACGCGGTACTGGCTTCGGTATGGTTAGTACAATTTGCTTATAACATATAATTTAAATATTACATACAAATCTATGCTATATTTATTTTATTTTAGACCAAGGCATCGAAAGCTGAAATATCCAGCGTAATACCACTTCCGCAAGAAATTGAAGATGAAACATTTGACGAGTTTAATTTTAGAAAGTTTGCGGCTACTTATTTTGTGGCAAACATTAGCCATTTGTATTCAAGAAAACCTTTGAAGAGTTCTCTATTAGATTTACCTTCCCCTATAGACAAATCTGCAGCCCAAGCTTTGTGGATTACCATACTTCGTTTTATGGGAGATTTAGCTGAACCTAAATATGTGGATGATAAAATCGATAATATTTCTGTGATGACAAAATTATCTGATACAGTAGGACGAGCGTTCCAAAAAAGCAAAGAATTCGAGGTTAGTAATGATATTTTAACTCGGTCAACACAAAACCTGTGATGAAAATATGTAGTTCTTAAATGTAAAATATAACTTGGTGACGAAAAATTAAAAAATATTTTTATTTTAGGAGCTATGGTCGAAGGACTCGTCCCGAAATAGTGATAAATTACTTTTAAAGCCCCTAAGACGTCAGTCAAAATTAAATGAAGAATTTATGAAAAGTTTGTTGAACGACGAAGTCACAAATGAAATGTATAGTCACTGGTTAAATTCAAAACGAAGTTCCAATTTAGAAAAATTACATTTTATTATCGGACATGGAATCATAAGAAAAGAACTCAGGTTCGTATTATAATTGAGATTTATTAATGGGTACAATTCTGAAAATAATTGTTAGTCATTTAACTTAACTGATCTTTTTCAGGGATGAAATATATTGTCAGCTATGCAAGCAACTCACTAACAATCCCTCTAAGGCATCACATGCTCGGGGTTGGATACTTTTGTCACTTTGTGTTGGGTGCTTCCCACCATCTGAAAGATTTGTAAAGTATTTGAGGTGTTTCATTCGCGAAGGTCCTCCTGGTTATGCTCCTTACTGCGAAGGAAGATTAGTAAGAACTTTCAAAAATGGTCCTCGAACACAGCCACCGAGTTGGCTAGAGTTGCAAGCTACCAAAACCAAAAAGCCTATATTACTTTCAGTTACGCTAATGGATGAAAATCTGAAAACTATTCAGACAGACTCTGCTACTACTTCGGAAGAAATCTGCCAGCAGATCAGTGATAGCATTGGTCTTACTGATTTGTTTGGATTTTCTCTATATATAACATTATATGACAAAGTTCTTTCTTTGGGAAGTGAAGGCGAACACATTATGGATGCAATATCCCAATGTGAACAATTTTCCAAAGAACAGGGAACTCCTGAAAAGAATGCTCCCTGGAGGTTGTTCTTCCGAAAAGAAGTATTTACACCTTGGCACAACCCCGTTGAAGATGCAGTAGCAACAAATTTGATCTATCAACAAGTTGCAAAAGGAGTGAAGTTTGGTGAATATAGATGCGATTCTGAAAAAGATTTGGCTATGATAGCAGCTCAACAACACTACGTAGAATATGGACCAAAAATGGATCCAAACATTCTAAGAAAGGTTATTGTAAATTATATACCCAATCAATTTATACAAAGTAATGACGCAGCATTGACAAAATGGGAGCATTTAATCACAAAAGCGTTTGATTCTGCAATGAGTATAAAGAATAAAGTGGATTCCCTTAGGTGTAAGGAAGATATAGTTATTTTTGCTAAACTGAAGTGGCCGATGTTATTTTCACGATTCTTTGAAGCAGTGAAAATCAAAGGAGAATCGATAAATAAAGATCTTATCATAATAGCCATCAATTGGACAGGCATTTATATAGTTGATCAATTAGAGCATATTCTTCTGGAAATTTCATTTGCTGAAGTAACGTATGTTGCGTATAGCAAAGATGATGACTATGAAAATTTAGGGAGGATTACAATACGTACCATTCAACATGACGAATTTGTGTTTCAAAGTGTAGAAGCTAATGAAATGAGTGGCTTGATTATATATTTAATTGATGGTTTAAAAAGAAGATCTGGTTATGTTGTTGCACAATCGGACTCACAAGGATATAGCGATGCCTCTTCTTTCTTGCAATATAAGAAAGGTGACCTTATCACACTTCTGCAAGATTGTAATGGTGAAACATTAATGAATTCTACATGGGGTCATGGTATTTGCAATGGGTTGGAAGGCTTGTTCCCAGCAGATCAAGTGTATATTATACCTACAATGTCATTACCATCCAACACAGTTATAGAAACATTTAAGAAAGGCAATATAAATAATGAAAAGAAAACTCAGTCAAAATACAATACTGTTCAAAGAAAACGGATGCACACTTTGGAAAAATTCTCTAAAGAACATTTTAGAGAAGAAATTGATATAAATGCTACAATTTCCCGGCAGTCAACATTAGCCACGGCAAAAAAAGTGGTAGTGCCGGATCTATGGATTCATTCTAGAGAACCTATTAGAAAACCTTTATTAAAACAATTACAAAACAATGAAAACTTAGCTAAGAACGCTGTGAATTCGTTTATTGGTATTTTAAAATATATGGGAGATATGCCTTCTCCAAGGGCAAGAAATGCAACAGAGTATACTGATGATATATTTAGAGCTGCTGTCAATGATCCGACTTTGCGCGACGAAGTATATTGCCAGATAATGAAACAGCTAACTAACAATAGAATTCAATTAAGTGAGGAGCGCGGTTGGGAACTTATGTGGCTTGTTACAGGAGTATTTTCTTGTGGACAAACTTTACAAAAAGAGTTAGTGGAATTCCTTAAAACTCGCCCCCATCCTATTGCGAAGGAATGTTTAAAACGATTTTTTAAAATTCAAAAAAGTGGCCCAAGATTGTATGCACCTTATGTGGTAGAAGTAGAGGCAATTCAACATAGAAGTATGCAAATATACCACAAAGTGTATTTCCCTGATGATACTGATGAAGCTTTCGAGGTATATTCATCCACTAAGGCCGTTGATCTCTGTGAACAAATAACTGGTAGATTGAATTTAAAAAATAGCGATGGATTTAGTTTATTTGTAAAAATTGCAGACAAGGTATTTTCTGTACCGGAAAATTATTATTTCTTTGACTTCGTATATGAACTTGTAGAATGGATGAAACAAACACGTCCGGTTAAAGGAGGTAAGTTTATTAAAAGTTACTTGCTTTCAAATAATATACATACCTACTTACTTTTAAGGGCCGCCATAGACTTTCAGGTAATTTGATCAAACTGTTTGAACCAGCCTGTTTGATCAAGTTACTTGAACGTCTATGGCCGCCATTACACACTATTACCTATCTTTTTTTTTAGTTGGAGCACAAGTACAATTGAACTATCAAATATTCTTTATGAAAAAGTTATGGATTAACACGGCTCCCGGTAGAGACAAAAATGCTGATATGATATTTTATTACCCTCAAGAACTACCAAAATATTTGAGGGGCTATCACAAAACTTCGAAACAGGATCTTCTTGAATTAGCAGCTTTGGTTTATCGGGCACGGTTTGGCAATGATCAGTCATTTTTGCCACAAATAGGGCAGATGTTAGAAGAGTTTATCCCCCCTGATGTGTTAAAGATACAATCTAGTTCACAATGGAAAAACTCAATAAGTGCGGCTTATTTACAACATGGCTCGATGACTGAAAATGAAGCTAAAGAAAAATTCTTGAAAAAGATTCATCAATTGCCTACATTCGGAACAGCGTTCTTTGAGGTGAAACAAACATCTGATCCGTCGTATCCCGAGATGATCATCATTGGAATAAATAAGAACGGAGTTAGCATCATTCACCCGCAAAGCCGAGTAAGTTCTAACTAAAATAAATTTAATATACTTACAGGTAAAAATAAGCTAAAAGCTACTATAGTTAACAAAGAAACAGAGCTGCATTTATTTAATTAAGTAATGATAATTATTTTATTAAAAGTTCCAAAATGTGGTTGTCTCATACAATATCAAATTCACATTGTTTGACGACCGATATGGCGTGGTGACGAGTATGGGTATACACTCCGTGTGGGTTCGATTCCCACACAGGAAAAATCTTTACGTGAATGAACATGATATTTGTTCTGGTCTGGGTTTTTTCCTATGTATATTAAGTATGTTTCTACAAAAAAGTATTTATGTATCTGTTAATTTAGTATCCATATCACAAGTTCTTATATAATTGTACTTATCTTGAAACTAAATAACTCGTGTCATTGTCAAAAAAATATTTATTTATTTATTGTTGTCATTTTAATTTTGTTGTTAAGGTTTTCGCACCTTCTTTATTCAAGCGTTTATTTTAATTTACAGGATGTCCTCGTAACTCACCCCTTCTCTCAGCTATCCAACTGGTCATCTGGTAACACATTTTTCCACATGACAATGGGCAACTTCGTTCGAGGAACTAAGATCTTATGTGAAACTGCATTGGGATATAAAATGGACGACCTCATATCCTCATACATTGCTGTTTTGAGACAGTCTTTAGCACCGAAGTCCAAATAATTTGTAATAGTAAAGTCTAGTGGTGTGATATTTCGTAATAAATTGTGTACAACTACCTTACATAAATATATTACCCAGTGTTTTCAATCAAACCGATGCGCTCTTATTGAAAACCTTAAAGTTTAAATTATTTCTTGATAGATCGACCAATTTTTGACATATTAGTTACCAATAACTTGAACCTAATGCCAATAACATTAATATATAAATAAGGCCGACCACATGCGTATACTTTGAGCAGTTAACCAGTAATCAGCGAACGCGGACTGCTTTTGCAGTTAAGCTTAACTGCTTAAGGCTGCCACTGATAGCCGCTGCAACAGCTCTAGCAATCAGGGTATGCCTAGCGACCGCTAGCACGATGAAATTTGACTGGGTTTCAACCGCCCGACTGACTAAGCGATTCGATATATATGTGTAGAAGACAGTAGTTTGCTATGCAGTCGCAGTTTATACTAACTGCTTCAGCTGCCCGAGTATCGCTGAACTTAGCTAAGTCGGTGACTGTTTTTTAAAAAACTGTAAAATGTGTGTGGTGTAATAATTTAATTGCAATAATGGTCTATTGATACTTTGGGAAGTCATGCGAAAAAAAAACAATCGCATGTAGGTATATCAGTTTGGTGGCTTAATTCTCAAATCTCTGTTCGTCACAAACGCTTTCGTAATACGTTTGAGTATGCTTCATTTTGTACTACGACGCAAAAGAACAATCTCAACCCATCAAACCCAATTAGCATAGGCTAAAACAATGTTTAGTAAGTATCTATTAAAACTGTCAATAAAAAAAAATAATCATACTACTTCCATAATTGAATGCCGCTTAATAAGTAAGGTCATGATAACGATCACATGAGTGAAAATAATTAATATATCATTATCATCATCATATCAGCCATTTGAAGTCCACTGCTGAACATAGGCCTCCCCAATCGATCCTTTGCCGCCTGCATCCACCGGATCCCCGCCGCCCTGACCAGGTCATCGGTCCATCGCGTGGGGGGCCGTCCTCTACTACGCTTGCTGATTCGTGGTCGCCATTCTAGAACCTTAACGCCCCATCGGTCGTCGGTTCTTCGAGCTATGTGCCCCGCCCACTGCCACTTCAGCTTGCAAACGCGCTTCGCTATGTCGGTCACACTAGTTCTCCTACGGATTTCCTCATTTCTGATTCGATCACGTAGGGACACTCCGAGCATAGCTCTCTCCATTGCACGCTGAACGACTCTGAGCTTCCTTATGAGGCCCATAGTCAGGCTCCACGTCTCAGCCCCATACGTTATCGTTGGCAACACACACTGGTCGAAGACTTTCGTCTTGAGACAGTGAGGTTTTTTGGACGAGAAGATTTTGCGTAGTTTCCCGAACGCAGCCCAACCGAGCTGGATTCGACGATTGACCTCTTTCTCGAAGTTGGAATTACCTAATTGGACTTTTTGTCCCAGGTATATGTACTCGTCGACAACTTCGAGGGCCGAGCTTCCGACTATTACTGGGGTAGGCACAACATGGATATTACACATGATTTTCGTCTTATCCATGTTCATTTTAAGACCTACCATTCGGTAGGTCTAAAATATAACTTTATATTAATTATATTCTCCAATAATATATAGCCGAAACGATGCATACTTATTAGACTCTTTTTTAATTATTGTCATCTCCCTTTTACACACTTTATACCTCTTTTCAATGTTATAATCAGTGCAGCTTGCTAGATAGGCAGATAAAAGCCAAGCTATATAAAGGACAGGTACCAACTTAGATAATATATATAAAAGTAAAAATTTTGATGATAATGCGATCGTGAAGTTGTTTTACATTACCTGAAAGTTTCGTTATGATGACTTCACTTAATATTCAGAAGTTATGGTAATAGGCAGAATGGTATGACTTTAGCTTTTTTCTTAATAATAAAAAAGCGAGTAATTTAATGTTTGTGTACTTTTTGTTAAATAAATTATTAGTTTTTAAGAAATCAAGTAAACATAAGGTTATATTAATAAATTAAATCATTGAACTAAATATGAAATCATCTTTTGCGTTGGATAATGGCTTAGATTTGAGGTAAGTTTATGTAAATACCAATGAAAAATAAAATATTTATTATAAGAAATTACATTTTCCAAGATGGACCTCAAAAGAGTAAGATGCTTGAATGTGTTAACAATAATCACACTACCGCAATAATAATGCAATCAATGTAACATTAAACCCCATATACGAGCTGACTTTTTTCACAAAGTGTTCCTTAGAAATTGAGCTAGCAATATGTAGCTCAAGTGTCTTAAGAACAAATATGCTCAAAAATTTCCTACTTAAATAATAGGGCATATTCTTAAATTACAGACAAGTAGTTACCACTGGTTCTGTTCTGCACATAAATGAAGTTTATGATGACATCGATGATGCCCAGCAATGTAATAAAATAGAAAAAATAAACAACAAAAACAGCGACATTAACGGGAAACCTGTAAAGAGCTTTGCTGATTTGGAATTAAGTTTGAAACCCATTGATGAAAATGGATATGTAAAAAAGAAAGTTATTGAAGAAGGTGGGGGTTACCCTCTCAAAGAAGATTCTACTGTGTCTGTCTCATTTTCGGGATTTTGGGAAAATGATTTAGAACCCTTTGATTTTAGAAAAGTTCATAAACCACTGGTAAAGACCCTCTTCGGTGTTTTCTTGCTTATTTTGTTGTGTTAATAGTCATAGAGGTTTTTACTGTTAATTAGGGTTACTGCTTGGCGAGAAAGTGAAGCGTCATGTCTGCAATTTTTTTTTATTTCCTAAAATTTGTGATATTTCGAACAATAATGTGTAATAACGGTTGATTATTAACTGTTAAGTGTTTGTATACATACATGAATGTTGGTATTTGAAACAAAACAGTGCAACATCACTTTTCAAATTCTCTCAAGAAGTCCATGTGAGATCTCAGTATAGTCCCACATCTTTACTGAGGACTCAAGGGGTTTAGGGGGAGGGCATCTCATAATGAGATTCTCATTTATCATCTTTATCACTACTCATTCTCATTTACTGTTATTAATATATCTTACTTGACACTGGCTAAATGTGCAAACAGCATAATTGTAATGTAAACAGTAATGGCTTCCATTATTTAACAGGAAAAAAAATAAGGGTTACAGTTCAGTAGCTGACTTAGATAGAGCAATAATGACTGTAATTTTTTTATGTTGAATGGTAATAATAAGTTGTATGACTTTTAGGTGGTTGACTTGAAGGACAGTGGATTGTTACCTGGACTGGAAATTGCTATTAAGTCAATGTTGGTTGGAGAAATGTCTATATTTCTGCTTTCTCATCAAGTTATGTATGGAGAGATGGGAATTCCACCAAGAATAAAACCAAAAGCCACCTGTGTGTTCTATATAAAACTACAGAAATGCATTAATACTCCAAAACATGGGTATGTTAAAATACACTATCTTTGGAAACACTTAAGTGAAATTCAGTTTCCAGATCAAGTGCCATCCCCTCGCATCTCATGGGGAGTTGTAAATCCACGAAGAGGAATCTTACCTGATGATAGGCAGCAGAGTCATCCTGCCTACTGTCTTGAACTGGAATCACCAACCTGACCAGCTCAGTATGTTGTTTATGGGATATAATGTAATCTATGAGGTAGGCTGTATGTTCAGCAGTGGACTTTGTAGGGCTGATATGATGATAATGAAGTAAGATCAAATATTCATCTAAAATAATCTCTTATTATATTTCAGTGAAATTAACTTTTCAGAGCCTATTATGTTTAGAAGAGTGCTACATGAAGCAAAACTTTTGTATGGTTCAGGAGTAACATTACATAAAACAAAAAACTTTTCGGCTGCTATACAACTATTCAGAAAAGCTGTATTCATGCTCCATAAATGTCGCCTAGCTGATGAAGAGGAGGAAAAAATGCAGGAGAAGTTACTGGTTAAACTGTACCTAAATCTTGCCGTCGGTAACATAAAAATCAAACAACCTTTAAAAGCTTGTGTGGCCTGTAATGAATTAAAAAGATTAGGAACATATTGGAATAATGGGAAAGTTCTATACCTCAACGCTAAAGCTCTGAGAATGATAGGACAATTTGATATAGCCGAGAGAAGATTAAAAAAAGCTTTAAAGTTATGTCCTGCTAAAGAAGAAATCAAAGAAGAATTACATTTATTACAGAGAGATATGGAGTCCTGTAATAAATCAAAGTTACTTGCGAAAAGAGTTCTGGATAATAGAATTGATTCAGTTACAGATGGATTTAAGAATGAAGTTGACAACTTAGTGAAAAATTTCAAAGAAAATAATGATTTATGTAAACTAGTAATGCCTACTGGTTTAATTGCAAGTGAAGTTGCATATATAAAAGAAGTCTGTATTAAAGAGAATTTGTTTTATAATAAAATTAAAAGGAATGCAGCATTTGATAGTGATGAGGAAAATATAACAAATAATAATGCAGAATGTCAAGTTGAAGGTACTGGTCATAGTGAACTAGAAAACTATGCATTGGATAAATATGACCTTACTGAATGGGATGCTGACCTTGAAGCTTTGGCTGATAGAGATTGTGATGAATTTATTTGATTAAATATAATGTTAGATAACACGCTGAGTATCTAACTCAGCCCAAGACTGATATATAATAAAAGTTGTAAACTTTGTCAAAGTTTTCAAGTTCTTTCAAATTGTTATATTACACTGGGGATGATGTTGATTAATATTACTGTTAATTTGAGTTTACATTATTATGTACTACTTTATTTATGCTGCAAAAAATTGTCCCAAATGTCTGACTTCTAAATATTTTTTTACCCACCCCTAAGAAGACTTGTTTTAACTAAAGCCTATTATTTATTAACCACATCCACACACGGGCCCATTGGGAACCTATTACAGAAAGGATTGCCTTGATTGAATATTGATTCCGACAGCACTGCGCTCCTTCCTTGGTAATTGCGCGCGGAATTGTAGATGTACCTACATTATAGATAATCGATTCACTTAGATAATCAGCGAGGCAGCTGCCACTTTAGTATATCAGTTTTTTTGTAATTCAAATAAACGAAGTATCTATTTATTTTCTAATATAATATCTATCTCTGAGTTTCATTATACTCCACACCAAACTTATAAAAAAAGCAACTTAGCAAAGTTGTACTCAGCGGGTTTTCTATGCAAACACGTACCTACTTCTGTTTGTATAGAAAACAATTACACGAGTACAATTGTACGTTAAAAATCTGCGAGTTCAAGCTACGCGGTGGAGCGCATTACAATGGGAACCGCCTTAGACCTCTTCCAGATAGCGCGTTTGCAATTTATGTATGGCAAATCGCACGACTGCATATGTGGACGGAATGCATGAACGTCTAGTATCTCAAGATCGCGCGATTCAAAATGAGTCATCTGAACAGGCTAGTTTTATAAAAGTAAAGAGCAGAGCATACTCCACCTAGCGGATGGATTTAGTAAACTGTGAATGATGAAGATGAACTTTCAAAATTATTATGCTAAATTAGAAAAAGCATACTGCACTAACTTAAGAGTCAGGCCACGGCATGATCCGGAAGACGAAGCCTGTTAATTGTGTAAAGCAATAGGTTTGAACAGAGAATATAGTAAAATGAATTGACTTAACTTTTTAAAGGGTGTAGTTTAATTTGAAAACAGTGAAGCTACGCTCTTTAGAAAGTTAAGGAAACAAAGGTGTAAAAAGGTTTTATGATATGAAAAAAAAGTATTCAACAAAGTATATTTTAATGGATAATTACAATTCTTCGTATCACTAATTAATGACTACTTTTATTGGTGGAACCAGAATTAGTCTTTTAAAAATGCAACATTCTTAAATTATTGTGTGCAACTAAATACAAATGCATTTATTGTACCGCTTGCCATCCAACAACCACTCCTTAAAATTATACATAAGTGTACTAACCACTTTAATTTTGCGTAGGAAGATTTAAGAGAACATTTTGTCCTTGAGGTAGGTATGTGACGTTGCGGGACTTTGCTAGCTGATACGCGATATCCTCAGCGGCTTCAATACGACGTAACTCAACCAGACCCTCTCCAGCGGTACCGAAAGATTTCGCTAACAATATAGCGGCTTGTGCGTCACCCTCAGCTGCAATAACGGCAGCCTTTTTCTGTTGTTCTGCTTTTTCTACTAAGAATCTGGCTTTCTCTGCGTCCTGTTGAGCAACTTGCTTCAATTCCACAGCCTGGGTGAACTCCTTGCCGAATGTGAGGTGAGTGATTGAAATATCATCCAATATAAGACCAAACTGCCCAGCACGCTCTGTCAGATCCTCATTAACTTTTTGTGACACGACCTGTAAACATAAAATGTACTTTTTACGCAGGAGTTACTTATAAATTACCATAATTGATTTTACAGTAAGTTGGCTCTATTGGACCTTGGACCGACAATCTGGTTAAGGCGGCGGGAAGACGATGGATGTAAATAATGATGACTCAGGAGACCTCAATATGAAATCTATTGAAGAGGCCTATGTTCAGCAGTGGCTGTCAAATGGTTGAGATGATGATATTCTTAGAGACGGAAATAAGCTAAAGAGCCACAAAATCCCATTCATAATAATTACACAGGAGAATATAAACTTGCCTGTCTATGGGCATATATTTGGTATGTAAATTGAGGCAGTGTAGTATTAAAAGCATCTATATCTTTAGGTGCAAGAGCAGCAAAGACACAGTTAATGCATAGCAGTTTAATTTCGAATCTTATTTCCACAAAATGTATGTATAACGTTATCAGTGCCTACACTATTAATTATTAATATACTTATATGAATTTAGTTACGAATAACTTCAGCTAGACATCACTGGCTTATGACAGGGACTGTTTCATTATTCATGCGTGCATTCAGTCTCTTATCAATCTGCTTAAATTTGAATAAAAAAATTATTATTCTGTGCTCAATTTTGATCAGAAACCACTTAATTTTGAAAAAATTAAAAAAGCAGCTTTAATTTTTGACTTGTACTGGCCATTTAATATCCTGTGCTCGGTTTTCAATCAAAATTGATTCTTGTTGAATATTAATTGCATCAGTTGTTAACAGAATGGAAAACAAGAGTTTGACATAGTGTATCTCTCTATCAAATTTAATGGACTCAGTGAATACATCATTAGTTAAGAATATTGAACTTATGTGTATTAACAACCAACAAGAGTAAGATTAATTTATAGTAGTTTCCACCTATAAAATAATATATGTATTATAAAATATTTTCTTGCAATTAAACCGATTATTTATTTCCAAGATAAGTATCAATAAGAACTTGTGTTATGGATACTAAGTAATGGATAAAGATATATCAAAAAAAATTTCACATACTTAATATACATAGGAAAACACCCAGACCAGAACATATATTCTTCCCAACTGAACCCACGACGTCGTCAAATATTTTAAGCTTTCTTCTACAACGATCTATATAAAGAACCCAGTGGTAAGTGGAAAAAATGTTTGGATATTATTATATAATGAAATTTAGAAATAAAATGAAATGTAATTGCTCAAGCCGTTTTGATATTTATGTTTATATATAGCTTTAATCTTCAGTAGAGTGAAAAGTTACAGCCACTTATAAGGTTCTGAAACTTTGTATGCATAAGTTAAACAATGATATTGGATGCTTAACAGATGCATTTAGTCCCTTTCTTTTATCTACAATTGTATCTGCACTGACAATTGCCATTTTTATTCAACTCTCATTCTGCTGACTTTACTAACATAGAGCATAGGTACTCTAATAATGAGACACTGAGATGTCAAACACTCATTATCGGGTCTAGATTGAAACTGCGATATACCCACATATAGGTTTAGTCTCTTTTTTATCCTATGTACATGCACATACAATTACTATTTTTGTTCCACTCATTTACTGCTGGCTTTACTAACTTAGAGCATAGATACTCTAATAATAGGACACTAAGGTGTCAAATGCTATCGATTACAATAAATTACCTCTCTCTGTGTAATAAGCTCTCCTGCATCAAACTGGGCTACAACTGCCTTAAGTACTTCAGATGTGATGGATGGCAGCACTCTCTCATCGTAATCAACTCCAAGGATTGTGTAGATCTTAGGGAGTTGATCAGGCACAGGCCTGAACAGGATACGGAGTGTGATGTTCACGTTTTGCAGATCTGTAATGTACATTTGGTACACTTATTACTCATATGAAAATACATTACTAATCACAAAACACAATTAGAATAATTAAATGAATTACAAACAACATTTTTGATTTAATGTCAAGGAATAGCTATTAAACAATAAAATGTATAGAAATAATAAAAATAGTTTGGCAGAGCCTAGTTTGTTGTTCAATAGATGCACCACTAGCAGGTGAGACAGGCTTGGCTTCTTAGATCTTAGAAGGATCCCTTTACACCCATTAGTATACTATAAGCTACTAAAACTTCAAAGTAGGCAATAATGAAACTACTAATGTATACTTCTTATACACTTAAAAATACTAAACCATTTTTTGAATTCTTAGTTTATTCACTTTATTTTTAACCTTAATTCCATCATAACATTGCGAAAAAAAAAACCTTATATTTTCTCTGCATTTTATTGTTACTTCATCATTAGCAAGTACAACTTTTGTAGGTAAGAATATTATAAATGCTCATTACTTATTAGTCCAGTCTGATATAAGGGTATAAAAACTTAATTAGACTACTTCACTTAATCAGACTACTTCACTTAGTATAGGTTAGTAAATTTGTATGTTAACTGTGTAAATTGATTATTAGTCTAAATAAAAATGTACATTTCTGGTTAATGTTAGCCAATTGTTATATGTGGAGGCTTGTTATTGGCTTTTAGAATATATGTTTTAAAATTATATAGCAGTGTTAGCTGTAAGCCCCCCAAATAAAATAAAATAAAATAAATTGAGCTTCTTATTTTGAATGTTCAATAATTTAACCATATTTTCAGACCATAAATTTTCAGTAGTAGCAAGTGTCTAAGTAAGTTCTTCAATAAAACACTGATTCTTTTGTATTTGTATGGCGACTACAATCCTGGCTTGTGAAGTCATATTTGCATTCAAGAAACATTTATGAGTATAAAGAGTAGGATGTAGTATAACAAACATATTTATGTTCCAAAAAAAAAAAAACTATAATCAGTAAAAAAACACATAATAGTACTAACCTTTACTCCCAGTGACAGTAGGGACATTCCGTGGTCTAGATCTGATATCAAAAATCACTGGCTTTTGTACCCATGGAACATAAAAGTGGGTTCCTTCACCGACTACCAAATTTTTGACACCAGCAAATCTGTCAAATATGACTGCTCTATGTCCTCCATCAACTGTAATTATGATATTTCGTTTTATGAGACAATATAAACATAAAAACAAAGCTTTGTTTAGATTACTATTTATTCTACTATATGAACTTTATATTGCAATCAAAAATGTTAATATACATCTTATAAATAGCTGAGGCCAGAACATTATGAAACCTGTTTAGGCATTGCCAATACAAATAATCATGCCTTGTTCATTATGATGAGCAGAGATCACATCCTTTTAC
Organism: Musotima nitidalis; assembly: GCA_949126915.1. Classification (NCBI taxonomy): domain Eukaryota; kingdom Metazoa; phylum Arthropoda; class Insecta; order Lepidoptera; family Crambidae; genus Musotima; species Musotima nitidalis. The sequence goes on along the minus strand of OX421415.1, from coordinate 6,505,825 downwards.
TTGCTGCAATCCCAGCACCCATTAATGAGTTGTCATGCACTTTTTATTAAGGGAATATATCGAGGGTACTGTGCTTAAACCCAATAAGTGTTTTTGGGCTTAAAACAGTACTTAAAAGAATTTATCGGTTAATTAAAAAAAATTAAACTTAAAAGGTTTACTTATTGGATTATGAAGTCCTCAGTTTTCAGTCTTCTTTTCTGAAATCGACTTATCTGATAATATCACAAGAAAAAGTGGCAGAAATTATGTATCTGATGTTGTCACTTATCGGGTTTGAGCACGGAACCCTCGATATATTATACTGAGTCATTAAGACAACCGATATGGAGTGGTGGTGAGTATACTCGCAATACACTCCTAAGGTGGGTTTTACTCCTACACAGGACAAATCTTTGTGTGTATAAACATGGATATTTGTTCTGGTCTGGGTGTTTTTCTGTGTAAATTAATTATGTATTTAAGTATGTGTATTCGTTATTAAGTATCCATAACACAGGTTCTTAATGATACTTATCTTGGAACTAAATGATTGATATCTTACATGTAAATGCACAAGTCAAAACTTTTCTATAGTAAATCTATTTTCTAATTGGAAAATGCTTAGCTTTTTTCAACAAAATCTTCCTTACCATTGTAAAGAGCCGAGTTAACGACACCACCGACCAGAGCAACACCCAGTCCAAGTTGACCAATTCGGTTGAACAACTGCGCTGCCATTTCTGGAAACCGGGAATTATTTATCATAATAGGTTAGTTATTACAAAATCTGACATTATTGCATCAAATTCTCAAACGATAAAGATCTTAGTATCTCTGTTTTTATTAATTAACACTCCTTTAAGTTCGATTGAAATAAATATCATAAAGTAAACGATTTTGATATGAATAATTACGTAAAAAGTAGTATTAAACATAATTTATTGCATGATCGGTCTAACCTCAAAACTTACTTAAGGAATATGGATCTATTGATACTAGTTAAAATGAATATCTGTATTTACCTTTGAAGAATTATGTAAAATAGATATATATTGTTTAGATTTCTTGCCTTGTAAATAGTAAATTTAAACCCGTAATTTCATAAAAGTTAAAACACAGGCACTACCATAGACAAATTGTGTTTTTTTTTCTTTCTCTTCTGTAAGTCTGGTCGGTCTGACTGACGTTGAACAATGTATAATAATAATTATGCGAATTGATTGAGATTCTATTTAGATTCCTTCGATGTTTCGTACAATATAAAATTTTTTTTTAAGGAACCATTTATAACGCTGGCTTGCTCAAACTGCAGTGTAAACTTAAATTAAAATCTCTATTTTGTCTATGGCTTCATACAAATCTATCACATACATTTACTTATTTAAGGCCACATTAAACGCGTGAAATGAGATTAATTTTTTGTACGGTGTATGTAGCATCATCTTTTGAGTGGTGGTGGTGAGACTGCATAGAGAGAAGCAGTATCTGTCTGCTTGAGAATCATTAGTTGCGTAGATTAATGTATTGTCTTAGTATCTTCTACAGTCGGTACCATGGTAATGTTTTTAAAAGCATGTGGTCATGTGTTTCCTTTTTCTTACTTAAACTGGGTTTTTGAAACGACTCGTGAAACGGCATTCATGTAGTATGTCAAGGATGTAAGCACACTAACAGCGTCCGCAGTTCGCATCGTCTGCTTTACGTGAGACCTGATATAGTCATTTTAAAGTTCACATTAAAAATAGCTAACCGAGCCCGTATCATGATTGCTAAAATTTAGGTATCTACATTGCTTCTAGAACATTCACATAAAAACTGGCCTGGCAACAATATTCCATATTAAACTTATAGACAATAAATATGGCTAATAATAATGTTCGTACTACGTAACTTAGGGAGATCACTTGTGAAATTGCCTCTTGCTATGCTTAATTCCGCAGCATTTACTCAGTTATATAGGGTTTTTAGTAGTTTAGCTTAATAAAAGTAGCATCTTACTCGGTTCTATGACACCTTTTAATAATATTTAGCAATCTCATATAAATGTGATTTTGCCTTAACTATTGTTATTATTTGTAAGTTTCCTCATGTTTATGCATCACTTGTAGTATTTGCAAGAACGTTTCAAACAATATAAATGTTTTTTGACAGCGCATTTTTTAAAAAGATTATTCCTGTGGGTCACGCAAACAAAATAAGAGTTTTTATTTTGTTTTGTGGTTCAAACACGAGATGTAAATATATAAGCATACCAATTTAAATAAGTATGTTTCACCAATGTACGATGTATACAAATTTACTGTGGCTAACTAACAAATTATTATTTAACCCTGTAGAACTTTGTAGAAAAATACCAAATATTTCCAATAAAAAAAACATCAATATTACTGAGTCATCAATTTATTCTAATTCTAATAAATTTATTCAAGGTAGGAATTATTCTGAAGCACTTTTGAAAATCACTTAATTCTAAGAGCGCATCAAATGCAATATTTAAAACCAAATTAATACCCTATTAACTACTTAATTACTAATTAAGGCTGGCAATTTGTTAATGCGAATCTTCGATTCGAACTCCCAGGATATGAAAAAATGGCGCATATTCTCAAGGGTGGCCTCATTATGCAATAATTCTCAATTGGAATTGATTATCCAGCTAATAGATTAAGGACCTACCGCCAATTTGAATTTACGTAATTTATTAGTTGAAACAAGACAATAATTGGTATAATTATTACGCGCATGGCGCATCTGATTCGGCATGGAGTAAGAAATACTACATAATGCCTACAAGTTTGGCTTACTTAAAAAAAAGGTTAGTTATGTGGTTATAGTTTGTAGTAGAGGTGTTAATAACTCACATCTGTAGTATGTAAGAGATAAATTTCTTGAGGCATTCTTTTCAATCTCGTTGACAAAGAATCCATTTTGCTTTTATTCCTTTAAAGTTATGAGAATTTTTCGTCTTTTAATCAATGGCTTCGTGCATTGAGCAAAATGAGAATGAGTGGTGATAAAGATAAATAGTAAATGACATCATCTCCCCTTTTAAGCCCCTTGAGTCGTCAGTATAGATGTGACTATACTGAGATCTCACATGGACTTCTTGAGAGAATTAGATAAGGGATGTTGCACTATTTTGTTTAATTTACCAAAACTCATGTTTCTCACGCTCACAAACACTTAACAATCCACCTTACTTGTTATTATTACTACACATTAATGTTCAAAATATCACAATTTTTTAAAGTAAAACAAACTGCAGTCAATATGCTTCACTTTACCGTTAAGCCCTGTTAATCTTAAAGACAAGACAAGTATTGTAAGTAGGCGAGGCATATACAAAATTCAAATCTGTGGTCTTATCAAAAATTCTTAGTGTTTCATATTCAGTAATTTTTGTAATGGCGGGAATTGAGTTGGTTTTCGTCTGTAGTCAAAAGGTGAGGCATATACAAAATCCAAATTCATAAATCCTTACTTTGTTTCATATTAAGTAAATTTAGGAATGGCTTAAAAGTAAAACTTGACGGATATCTTACTTTACTCAAAACCACTTCTTTATCCAAGATTCATATTTATATAAGCTTCATTTAGCTAATTTTGAATAAATAAGAATACCTTCATTGTGGAATTTTACCTCATATTTGAAGCTATTATCCAACATTATTATGAGCGAATGATTCATGAATTAAATAACACAGGCTATCTCGAGGTAGGTATAGTGCATTGTAGATAGCTTTGAAATCTTTTTTTTTCACACATAGGTTCAATAATAAATTGTTAAAATCACTCATACATTAAGCTCTCGTAGTTTCGTGATACTAGGTAGTCGGAGTGTTCTAAGTTAAGTTACTGAGGTTTCTTGGATGAGGGTCTTAGGCGGCGGGGGCTGTTTTTTAGTTACAGAACTTCCAAATAGGCGGCCACACAGCATGGTCGCACACGGAGCATCTATCTGAGGAGGTATCCCCGTTTTTGCCCTGAGGGACGTTGGCCGCGGGCGGGGTACCAAAAGCTGAAACCCAGGTACTGGCCTTCGCCTCTTTCTGTCAACTAGTGGAGGACGACGTCGGAAGTTTTTTGTTGGGTATGACTGCTAGCGATCGAGACACACCCCTCTCGGTCCTCCTATGGCCGGGAGGTAACATGTATTTTATTATCGACCTAAAAGGGAAATCTTAGAGTTTATGTGACCTCTATCATATTATTATCTAGTGCTTTCATATTGCGGAAAGCTTGTTAATATTTAACCTTTTGACTACATAAACACTTAAATTGACTGTATACAAAGTCAAAGAAACGTAGTCACAAGCAACTACAAGTAAATTCACAACTAATGGTTTCATAAAACGATACAAATATGATGTGAACGAACCTAATGACTTTGAGGTCGACTCTGCGGAATGCATCTTTTATCTACATAAATAATTAATGTTGATAGGTATTATCGCTTTATATTTACTTTGAATATGCATAAATGTTATTAATGTTTAATCACTTGCCAGTGTCTGAACAATAAAAGTGTGTTTGTGACAAACAAATTAATTAAAATGTATGTGAAAGTGCCAGAAGTAAAAAAATGTTGTTTTTGTTTTCCGTTACGTTATGGAATTATGATACTTGGAATCCTTAACGTGGTAAGTTTGCATTGTTGAATAATAAAGTATTCATATCGGGTCGGGTGATAATGTAGGCTGTTCTGTACCTGTAGCTACCTATCTAATAATACAGATAAAGAGTGCTTAATAGGGTGTAACCATTTTAATGAAAAACTTTAAATTTACAAGCCCTTAAAAACGTCAAAAAAAACATAAAAAAATGATAAAATGTAACTACACTGAATTCACGAAGCTTAGATTCACTTACATGCAAAAAAATTGTAAAGGGAGTATAGGGATCCTACAAAGACCTAAGAAGCCCAAGCCAACCTCACCTGCAAGTGGTGCACGACCTGCCGATCAACGGACGAGGCTCTGGCGAACATAACAGTGCCCGGTAAGCGGCAGTAGGCTCGCCACCTATTACGTGGGACCAACTATATAATTGGCGAAGTGTGGGCGTATAATATGCCTCTGCCTACCCCTTCGGGGAAATAGGCGTAAATGTATGTATGTATGCAAAAAAAAAAAGTGTAAGTGAATCTAAGTCTGACCATAGTACAGCAAGGAGACGTAGCATGATTTTTTAAAAACTCTACCTGCGCACGGCGACAGCATTTATAATTATTTATAATTATTTTTAATTAGGTACTTATAGATTTCATTAGATGCACTAAAGAGTGTGTGTACCTCAGTGTATAAGACACAAGTCTTCGACCAGTGTGTGCTGCCAATGATGACGTATGATACTGAAACGTAATGCCTGATCGGCATTGACCAGACAGATCTGGTCAAGGCGGCGGGAATCCGGTGGATGCAGGCGACTCAGGATCGTTCAACGTGGAAATCTATTGGAGAGGCCTATTTTCAGCAGTGAACTTCAAATGGCTGTGATGATAAAGCAGTGTGTCAGATTTGCTTTGGATGTACTAAATAAATATATTTAATGTTATAATATGAATCTATGAAATATATATATTAGATATTATATATTAGATCTACAAATCTTTCTTCTGACTGACTATACTATTACTGATCCGCTCCATCTAAAATGCTGAGATAAAGTAATAAAGCGTAGAAAAGCCAGTTTTTACCCCCAGGCTAGGAACCTAGAACCCTGAAGTGCTCGTAGCTCCGCGGTGCTCGGAAACGACCACCGAAGTAACGCAGAGTTTACAGAGGTCAGTCCTTGGATGGGTGACCGTTTGTGTGGTTGCTTCCGGTTATCACTAAATCTGGTAGCTGTTAAGCCTTGTTAATGTAAAATGCCTAATTGGGCGGCTTGAAAAATTCTAACAGCAGGACGCCATACACCTGCCTCCGCCTATCCGTTCTGGGTTCGCGTGGTGGAGTATGACCCAATACCCTTGCATTTTAGTATTTGAAAGGAGGCAAGTGCTCAGTAGTGGGACGTTAATGGGCTTGGATGTGTAGTAGTAACCCAGGATATAGTATGAAGTATAATATAATATCGCTATATTATATTTGTAGCGCTCGTCCACAGATATTTTCCTTAGTAGCGGTAACGTCTTTAGTGTTGACGACGGAGCTTAAAAAGTCTTCGAGTAATGGAACTTCCTTGGAGGAGGTCACGTCCACGGTGCTGTTCAGCATCCTCGGGATGGGCGTCATCCTTAATGTCGTACTGCTCGTCGGTGGATGCCAGGTCTATTTTTACTATTACCGTTATATGTCCATAATCACGCGGAGTTTTCGTTGCTTTCCTTGGAGATATAGTAATTATCTTCATATTTTACATTTTGTCATGTTTCTAAAACAAATATTGTCTAAATATTTTGCCTCCAACAATTCACACACGTAGAGGACGATGACTTGAATACATCACAATTTGTTTCTTGAAAGGAGGTCCGTGCTTAGTTGAGAAAGGTTAATATACAATATAAATAGACTTTTTTTTTTTCTCCCCAATTGGCAATTTAAAATAAATAGACTTAAAATATAAATAAAAAATTACAACTGTGTTTGAATGTCTTCTATGAAAGGAGGTTTCCATATTAATTTAAACAAACGTCAACAATTGAATAATATGATTACACAAAACAAAAACAAAACATATAAAGATAACTTCTACTAACTGTATATTAGAATCAAACATAACATTAGTTAAATTAAATTAAAGAAAAGTAAAAATAGGTCATAACACAAAAATGCAGGCAGCAATCATAGCAAAAAAAGACAGTACCTACCTACCTTTTTATGCAATATGAATTAATAAATAAAAGGGTCACGGATTATTTGACTCTCTTTAACTGAATAATATGTGATTTTTATGTGACATGACTATTTTTTCCAGAAAGACATATCAATGCTCAGGCTGTACAACTACTACGCAGTGCTAACCACGATGACCGCCTTGGTAGCTCTCCTTATCCTGTTATTCAGAAAGCAGTATGCGAACGTGTGGACGGCGACATTAGCTATTGGTAAATATCCTACAGTGTCCCGTGTGGCTGTGGTACCAGCCGAGAATAGTGCTACCACCTCTCATCTCACGGGGAGTCGTAAGAGTCGACGAAGAGAAAACTTACCGGTTGATGCGAGCGTAATTGCTTGAACTGCCATCACCAACCCGCCTACCCACCGTGGTGATTATGGGCAAATACCCCCAATATATTGTAATTTATTAAGAAGGCAAATGTTTAGCAGTTGACTCATTATTTATTTATTGCCTTAGGATTAAGTTTCTGTAAAAGTAATGTAATTAGGATTTAAATAAAAATAAAAAAAATAATAATAATAAAAAAAAAATAAGGCTGATGTGATTATGATGAAATTTGTTATATACATCAAGTACCTATATGAAACTCTACTATATTCTTGCATTTAAATCTTCAGTTCCTTATCAAATCTAAAATATCATATTCGTTTCCAGAGATATACTCTAAGAATATGATATGATAAAGTCAATAAAGTACCTAAAATCTATCATATAAATGTCTTGTATGACCAAATGTCATACGTTTTATTTTAGGGTCCACCCTTTAAGTACTCAAACAAAATTACATACATACATTCACCCCTGTTTCTACGAACAAGTAGGCTCAGGCATATTATACGCCCACAGTTCGCCAATTATATAGATGATCCCGCGTAATAAGTGGCGAGCCTATTGCCACTTATCGAACACTGTTATGTTCGCCAGAGCCTCGTCCGTTGATCGGCAGGTGAGGTCGGCTAGGGCTCCATAGGTCTTGGTAGGATCTCTATACACCCTCAAACAAACATGATTTTTCGTCATAAAAACCATAAAAGTAATTATATGTTGATTGGATCTCTTTTTTTATGTAGTTATGCAGATGTACGTCATAGTGCTGGTTAGAAGTGAGACTTTAAAGCTGGAGAAGAAAATTCTTGAAGTTGAAGATGGCAACAGGAATGTGGATGACCATGATAATGTAACTGATACAGTTAATTTAATATAACTTTAATTTGCTATTGACTGTGTCGTGTTTTATTGCTGAATAATCCTGAATAAGTTAAAGAGCTCATTCGTTTTTAAGTTGACGTACATAAGAGCTCTATTGAGCAAAACTTGAATAAATGATTTTGAGTTTGGAATTGTTTGTAGACGCGGTAGAGGTAGAGGTAACCGATGTCAGTCATTGAATGGGTGACAGTTTGTGTGGCATTTAATATCTATGTCACAGAAGTCACGTTAAGATGTTACAGGACTTATTGGGCTTTAAAAAATATGTGTTATCAGGACGACAAATTGTAGACTTGTCAAATTGTTTTACTACTAAGTACATTTTATTGTAACTGGCGGGAGAAAAAAGTAACCTTGACGATTTTCTTGCCCGTTCTTTTACGATCAAGCTCCCGCCCGCAGTGCGCTAGTTTTTAAGTTTTGACCTGCATAAGAGCTGTTTTGAGCCAAACTTGAATTAATGATTTTGAATTTGAATTTGAATTTGACACAGGTTTGGATCCGCGAATACGCTCAGGCCGCGTAGGCCGCTTTTTATCCATAAGGTTGAAATATATTTTATTTAAATCATGCTCAATTTAAAAATGTGAAAGATTAAGGATGACTTGCACGAAAGCTCAACCCGTTTTTTTAGCACTACATAAAATTAATTTGACAGATTTATATGCAGCCATAGACAAATTAGAGATTTTAATTCAATTTTTCCCTAAACATCAGTTTTTGCAAGCCCGCCTAAGAGAGCGTAACATTTCTAGATGGGTTTTGATAAGACCTTGCACATGCCCTAAATTATTACTCATGATAATTTAGTACTCATTGATATTAAGTTCTCGAAAAATAGTAATTTGTTTTTAATTTCAAGACTATTTAAGCTAACAAAGCCGCGAGAAGAGCTAGTATGTATATTATAGAATAACAAGTTCAACTCAATCAATCATACATTCGGTTTCTGCCACATCTTAAGTCGATGTAAATAACTTTGTTGATTGCATGCAACGCGCACTGTTCATTAGTACCTCGTTATTCAGCTCAAAACTACGCATTGAGCGCGGTGCTTTTGAAGGCTTACGATTATAATGATAATGAAGTCAAATTATTAAAAGAAACATATATGTTTCCATATTTCCACTTTCGGAACACAGGTGGATGCCCGGGGGAGCGGCAGTCGTGACTTCTTGTCTGGACCATTGTGTCCGCGATATACATTGAAACACAATAATTTGGCTATAATTGCGAGATTTATGTAATTGCCAATTACGGGATGAAATTCCCCTGCCACCGCGTGAGTGTCACGAATTTTGCGTTCTGCTTATCCGAATATACATACTTACCTTGACATTTATTTTAAAAATTATTAATAGGTAGGATTTTTTAGTGCCTTCCCCCTTGCTATCAAACCTTTTTAAACTTATAAATAAATTTATTTGATAAGTAGATGCTGTTTTGTTTTTATGTCAATTGCTTAGGGTGGCACTGTAAAATTAAGTTCACCACTTCAAAAAGCTTGTCTCAACTTATTTCGCAACTCATAATCGCGTTTGTAATTTGGTTGATCTTCCCACTGAATTATTGGGCCGGATGATGCTAAAATTAGACCCAAAAACAGTTATTCAACACATTCGAATTTATAACAAATGAACTGGGCCTACTAGATGTTTATTAGTTCATACTGATTGGAACCTAATACTAGTATTGACTCTAAGTTGCATGAAACATAGTTTGACGTAATGGTTTCAATCCTTTCGCAATAAGCTCACATTTGATTTCCTTTGTACCCTGATCGGGTCAATTACAACGATAGGCTGTATTTTCATAAGGCATTGATGCCATGGTTAGTTTTATTTATTAACTCATAGAAAAAGGAACAACAAAGAATTAAAGCAGTAAAATATCAAAAGGGTAACAACAAAATCATGCATATTTAAAATAAACATATTAGGTTAATAATGCATATCTTACGATTTAGTGAATGTAATAATTGGGCTTACGATCACACATAAGCCTGCGTTTTAATTGCAAAAACACATCAAAATTATACTTCCGTATGTGAGTTCTCTGTAAGTGTTGTAATATCAGGGAACTCCTTCTATGGTAGAACATTAAGCGTACTTTCCAAAGAAAAGATGGTAGGATGCTTACTGTCGTCGTTTTTATATACATTTTCTTGTTTCCATGTTTTTTTTCCTTTTTTTCAATTTTTTTTTACATGGATGTAAAAAAAAAATTGAACACCGTTCACTATGCCAATAATAGAAATAGTAGCTACAAGAGATCTCTTCCGGATATAGTCCACCATTGTAATCTAGTTTTATTAACATATACGTAGAAATGTTGCGTACGTACTCATACATGATCTCACGTCCATTATATGCCATTAGCGATGGGCAAAAACATGATTTATTTAGATGTAGTCTAGTGCGTCTAGTTGTATATGCTGGACAGCACAAGCTGAGCCATCACCTTCTGCTCTCTGAACCTTCGTAATTAAATTAAATTCTGGTTGTAATTTGAATATGTAGAATCTTTTTTTTAGCCGTATAATGTAAATTATGTAAAGGGAAGCAATAAATGTTTTTTTTTTAATTTATTTTATGTAGTAAAGTTTACTTTTAGCAAAGAGATCTCTAGCTGAAATGTGTGAAACGATGAGAAGGGGCCAACTCTTCTCATTAGACGAAATCCCAATCCCTTAACATTTTGTAACCTTGTTTTTTGTCACATAAAGGTTTATTCTTATCTCTTCCAACGCGAAAAACGTTAAATAAAATTGTACTACTAATATGTAAACTATAATTTACATGGTCGATACATTTCCGAGCAACGAAATGGTTATTATTGTAATTTGCTATGTCTTAAGGTAAATATTGAGTACTGCCGTTATACTGACATCTGGTATACGAATGGGAGAGCCATGGAAACCGCAACCAGTGGGCGGTGCAACGACGTGGCCCTGAGTACCTACTCTTTGTTTAAATCATAGTATGTAATGATACGTAATTATTGGGATTAAAGTAGTTTATTTTAAACTAATTGATTGATAAACTAGTGTGTCCTTTGGTCAGGTAAGTCTGTCAGGGGACACTGTCTTTAAAATAGTTTTCTTCTACACTTATTTGGATATTCTGAAGCACTACTGTTGTATTATTGAAGACTGAGAAGGATCTACTAGTTTGTAATTCACAAGTCCCAGCCGCAAAAATTGACTGCTGACAAGTGCAGCCCGTAACCTTGCCGTTTGATAACCCTTGAAATATTTTATAGGTTTAGATACAAACTAGTAGTACCCACTACACTACAACCATAGCAGATGGCAGTTCCAGACTGTATCGTGCTTCGGGATAGCAATTGAATATGTGAAATAGTCGGTTGTCAGGAATAAGGAAAATAAAATTTCCATACTCTGTCTCGATATTCATGTCCCATTGGGCTGATTTTGATCAAATTTAGTGCTTTCTTCGCACTTTAAAATTTTGAAAGATATGAAATATACTGTTTACCCCAGTTCAATGCGTCGTCATCTTAGTCTTTTGACATCACAGGCCACAGGCCAGAGACCGGCAACTCCTGGTGCCCTTAGTACTGCCTACCGGGGGAAAACTAAGGGGGACCTTTGGAGGTCAGGAGGGCCCGTCCAGCAACGCCGGGAGGGTCTTAGGCAGCAAGGGCAGGGGGCCCTCTCTGAGGAGGTCTTCCCGGTTTTGGTCAGGTGGACGTTGACCGCGGGCGGGTTATCAGCACTGCAACCCAGGTACTGGCCCCCGCCTCTTTCTCAACAAGCGGCGGGCGTGTCGGCCGGTAGTGAGTTCAACACACCCCTCTCTTCTTCCGGGCCCTTTGGCCGGGAGGCAGCGCGTAAATGCATTTTGTTACCGAGGTAAAAAAATAGAAGTAAAAGGCCTTCTTTTGCAACTAGTGTGAGAGATGAGCGAAAAGCCGTGATTCATGTTTATATATAGAATTGCAGCGAGTGGAATTCAGAAGTCATCTTAGCAGGACACTACGCTACCATATGAAGTCGCGTGTGTGATGTTAGGTACGCTAAGTTAAGCTTGGTTAAGCTTGTTTCGAAAACGCTGAAGAAGTTTTGATATGATTTAGTTAAGCAGACCAGTGAACGAAACAAACATAAAGAGACAAAATTGTGCCGAGTACACACCTAATGAAATGTTCTGCTGTATATATATGTATGTATGTAATCAAATTAAATAAATTTGTAGTATTCTATTACAACAGCTCTTTTATTTCAAACAGTAAGAAGGTGTGTTAAGAACTCCCCAGTAAAAGTAGACGCAATTAAGTCGGCGTTGCTCGTTTTCCATTCATTAATTAACATAATAGCTTAATCACTACAATTAGCGGAAACCTTTCCACCAGTCACGTCCATTTGGAAAAACTAGCTAGCGAAACGGCTCTAAGGAGTCCTGAAAAGTGGAATGCACTTATTAGCTAAGAAGGGCGCGTTGAGCGCGCAGCCTAATGGTCCCTATTCAAGAATGAATGGGAACGCGGAATTGCCAACAATTATATACTCGCGTAATGATAACCGGTGATGCTCCTTGGGCAAACTCCAGCTTCGATGCTGTTCCCTACCGTGAAGTGGTACATTACGTCTACCGAGATTTTAAAAGCACAGGTGCTTGAACAGTGCCTGCTGAGTGTATGCTGAGCTTCGAGTTAGCATTTCAAGTGTATCGAGTGCAAATCCCTGTGGTTAGTAGACTTGAATACATAAACATATTCATATATATATAAAATTGAAAGGCCCGCTTGCACAACAGTTCTTAATTTGATTTAAGCAATGTCTTATAAAAAAATGTCATTGCATCTCTGTTATTTGTTTAAAGTTGAGAGGGACAGAATATACTTTCTTAAATATATAATAATATATTTTAATGTCACCCCAATTGCTCTTTCCTTCGATTGGTCTAGATGCTAGATGCGCCTACATTATTAAGTATTGAGCGTTTAAAAATAGTGAATGTTCGCATTGTAGAACATCTAGCAAGTGACCTAATTGTATTATTCTTATTGAACGTATTTAGTATCACATTTTTTCCATCCGCTTACTTTATTAATTAATATGTTCTATTTTATACATAAATACAATCACGCTAGTTTCTTCGAAGGGGTAGGTCGAGGCATAAAATATACGCTACATTTCGCCAATAAATATGATTTTAGGGTTACTTAACCTACCTTCTACCAAGAAGGCCTAAATACTAAGTCTCAGATGTTTGACGACCTAGCTAAATAACAAAAGTCAGCCAGTTTAAAATCTTACTAAACAGTAGCTGCAATTTTTCAAGAGTCTATTCGGAAGCGAATGCTGGTTGAGGCAGAAGAAACATGAAAGTAAGATTAATGCAGTAGAGATAAGAGCATTTAGAAGTATTCTAGGTGTGAAATTGAGTTATAGGATTAGGAACGAAGTGATGAGGGCCGAAGTTGGTGTAAAAGAAAATATAGTGATAAGAATTGAGAAATGTATGCTGTTATGTTGTTATAGATCGTAGTGATTTATGATGGACAAGTGAATGGAATTGTTGGGAGAAGAAGACCACGTAAGACCTCCCATGACCAAATCCAAACAAAATTTCGAGATAGGGCAGGTCAAAAGTACCCGAAACTGACGGGCGTGTATGAGAAGGTTAATGAGTGTAAACGATGTAGTATAGAATTAGAAGCCAAGATCTTAGCAAGTGGAAGGATGTGATCTCTGCCTACCCCTACGGGAAAGAGGCGTGACATTATGTATGTTTGTATGTATATTTGGCAACTAAAAAAGGAACAATAGAAACTGTACCACTGTGAGTCGAAATTGCGAGGATATAAGATTTCCTGTCATAATAATACTTTTTTGGTAAAATAAAGTAAGTTTTAGCTATAGTTACATATTTAACTATAATACGGAACCCTTTATGTGTTTAAATCATGCTTGACCGGTATTTTTTTTATTTATATCATAGTAAATTTGAATTGATTTCCTGCTCACAAAAAAAACAAATAGCACTTTGTGCGAGAGAAGAGTATGAGATAAATCAATAAATATTCATAACTTCTTCTAAAGTATTTAACTACTATTGTTTTTATAACTGGCTGTCATAATAAACTTACGATTTAAGTGAAGATAAAGGTTTGAAATTTAACAGAAACCTCAATTTTAATTCAGAATTTGTAAGTTACAAAAATATATTGGTTAGAAATATAACATATATATATTAAATCCATAAATAAGAAACTCCAACATAATATTAGAAAGCAGAACGACCACAATTCCAAAATCTATTAACAATCTGAAGCGGGCGAGGCGCGAGTCGGCGCGGCAGGGCGCGGGCGGCGTGACGTCACAACATGGCCGCAGGTAGGAGCGGAGATAGGATCCGGTCATCCTGCCCATTTCCGGTCTTCACGCGGCCGTGACGCTTCCGGGCACGCGTCGCCGACGAACGTCCCGTCGACGATGTAATGCTCCTGGAACGGACAGAGAGGAGATTGTTTAGAACGTTAGGTCGAAAAATACCTACAGTCTTGAGAAATCACATAATCATGAACTGGTAAACTATAGTAACTGATTGAAGTTTGAAATTCTCATATTATAGATATACAACATGGCTCTCACGTACAAATTTGAGACAACAAACAGTATTTGTAATAATTTCGTTTGATAACACATATCAACATATTGTGGATTATTATTTATTAACCTATATGCTTATTGAAAAACGCAATTTTATACTACAGGTATGTAATCATCATCATCATCATTCACTGAAGGATGTTCAATGCTGAACATCTCTTCCTCAATATTTGTTTTGTCAAATGCAAATGGCCTGCATCTAAAAATGTTGTCGTGCAACCTATATCAGGTCGTCCTTTCCGTAAAATTTTATATTTTTTCATGTGAAGTACACTGGAATAAACATAAAATAAATAAAAAATAAAATAAAAGTGGCAGCACTAGTTTTAAACCTGGTTTATATTGTTTTGTAATAAGCCCCATAGATGTTGAATACAGCGAAGAATTAAAGAAACAGTTTTCTTTTTATATTTCGCTGAAAAAATGTTAAGATTAAATAAAAATATATGTATAAAAGTAAGTAAGTATAAAAAGAAAAATATAAAGAAAGAAAAATGGGAAAAAAAGCTTCTTCCATTGGTTGTTGAATCCGTGTGGACGTCGTCACCGGTCGTCCGCAAGATGAGTTTTGTGGAATGAATTCGCACGCGACAATTGAATCACAATTCACATCGCTCCGGTCCGTTGTCGGCCGCGATATCTTACGTCCGAGCGCCCGCCGGCTCCAAAAGTATATTTAACCAAACTTTGATTAGAGGCTAATACTTATTAGGCTATAGGCAACCAGTAACCTTAAAAGAAAGATAATAGAGACAGCAAGAAAGATAATTTGCTATAAAGCTTTCATTAAAATTTGTTTAAAGGCTATTATGTATTAGGATCTACCAGTAGCCATAAAAAAAGATTATAGAAAATAAACATAAGAGAGACAGAAAAGATAAAATTTGCTTTGGGTCTAACATTTATTAAGCCAGCCATTTTTTTTTTAAACTTCGCTATGAAGATATTTTTGTTACAAAAAAGTTGATACCTACCACCCAAAACATATCCATGTATAATGTTGTCAAAACAAGACCATATAAAGATAAAAAATAACTCATTAAAATTTAGTATAAAAATCATTTTATTACGAAAAAGAAAACCCTGCCAAAAATATTTTCGTGTACAAGGCTTGACCATATTACTCGCACTGTCAAAATGTTCAAAACTCATATAGAACCAAGCTACAAATTCCCAAATTCCAAACTTAGTAAAAATATATGGATTAGTAAATTTTATCGCGGTTTGTGTGAGACGCGAGAATTTTTTGGTCAACCAGCCTCGATTATTATTATATACATATTTAAGAACAATAAGACCTGTCAAAAAAAAATTACTTTTATTAGATTTCATTGAGATTTACGTAGATAACTTTTTATATCAGTATCTACTTTCAATTTAGTAATCTTTTAGTATGTACATAATATTCCACTGCCATTTTGATTAAGCTACACCATAGAGCCGTTTTATATATGGCAGGTGTCCAATGTCCCAACTGCTACCTGACAGCAGTAGGCAGTGCTGCCATATGTCTTCATCGCACGCGATCTGGGCCCTTATTCTACTAACATTAACAAGAATGACGTCCAAACTAGGACCATTTTTGTAGGATTTGAGCATGGCTTTCATTTTTTTTTAAGTTGGGAGTAATTACAGACTTAAAACTTAACAGGATTAGTGACTAGACACTCTAAGTTTAATGTAAAATAATTTATGGAAGCAACAGTAAATTGGTAAAATCACCGACTTGAATAGCAAATACGCAGTTCTCAACTGAAAGTTACAGCTCAACATTTTATGTTGCAAATTATCATACGTCTCAGTCGTGGTAAAATTTTATCTTAGTGGAATTGACTCTTGGCACTGGCCAACCTGTCACAGGTTAGAAAAATTGCATCAAACTAACCAAAGAGATAGGTTGTTAGGCGATAATGATTAAAGGGAGATTAATAATTAGATATCCTAGATGATTTATTTAATGTGATATAGTTTATACCACAAGGCAAGCACAGCAAACAGTCTACCTGACGAAAAGTGGCCACAGCTCATGTACGCTAGAAATATCAAAATCAGGAAATTGCCAACCTTTTAACATTAGAATCGCGCCTTTTTTGAAGAGTCTCATATTTTTAAGTCTTAAACCAAGCATAACTTGTGTTATAGAAGTTAAAGACTATGAATGAACTCAGATATTGCCCTATGGTGGAAACGAATTTTAAACTTCAGACGCGAGAGCCGACCTCTTAGCGTCGTTAGTACTATTTTGTTATCAAAACATATTAAAAAAAAGAAAAAAAAGTGTTAATTCAGTTTTCTAAAAAATGATTAGGTACATTATATTCTACGTCTACCAAACAGTTTGTTGGCAGATGTAACTCCCTTAATAAAAATGTTACATAACCTAAGATGAATTTACTTTTCAATTTTACAACTTATAGACCTAATTAAATAAAAATAAAAAAGGGAAACTATACACAGTGACCTAAATGGTTTTCGTTTTAGATATTACATATTATTAAATAGGTTTATACAAAATACGGTCGTATTAAAGTATGGTAGTTTTTTCATTAGTGGGCAACATTTCCGCCATCTTCAGGTCTCGTTTCTGATTTTATCAAACAGGTTAATAATAATAATATATTTATAATTTAATATGAATATTTATTTGATTTTGTACGGCCAAAGTGTTGCATGAAATTAGTTCGTATCGTCATAATCGTTTGGTTATGTCTTGTTACTGAATCATACTACATAGTACTCGTATAAAACAAAGTCGCTTTTCGCTATCTACTTTCCCTATGAATGCTTAGATCTTTAAAATTACGCAACGGAATTTGATGAGGTTTTCTCATTAGATTGAGTGGTTCAAAAGGAAGGTTTATATGTAGTTCAGGCGCACAAAGTCACAGACGGCCGCTAGTACCATTTAAAATCTTTGATTATAAAATTGTTTACCTAGAAACTCAAACTTACTAGTACCTAATATAAATACATGCAACATGAAGAATGTGTGTTCCTCAAAAGTTGTGATATTCTCGCATGAATGAAGCAAAAATTGTGTGCCAGGATCGTAGCCAGATGAAGGATGTGATGTCTACCTACTTCAATGGAAATGAGGCGTAACCATATGTAAGTATATATGTAAAACGCGGTTTAATACAAGATTTTAATGGATCTAATACTTTACCGTAAAGTTTACTTACGCGCGATTATTTGAAAGTGTTGTGTTGGATTTTTTTACATAGGCGTAAAGAAAAAAGAATTTAAGTAAATAGTTTTCATAAAATTGGAACGTCTCTAGCCTTAAGTCAACATTTAGTTTTCAAACTAGTGGATCTTCGACCGCTTATAGACGGATTGGTTAGTAGGTCTGTTGGTTGTTCACGTCGAAGGGCGGCTTGTATAGAAGTTCTAATCTCGATTTAAGCTAAATTTAATTCAAAATGTCACTGCATTTCAGTAATTTGTTTTAAGTTTGGAGAGACAGAACGATGAAGACAGTTTTAAATAGCTCTAACCACGTTTAGTAACCGTTGTGCATGACACCCTAAATCTGAAACAATCTTA
This sequence comes from Musotima nitidalis, assembly GCA_949126915.1. Classification (NCBI taxonomy): domain Eukaryota; kingdom Metazoa; phylum Arthropoda; class Insecta; order Lepidoptera; family Crambidae; genus Musotima; species Musotima nitidalis. The sequence continues at coordinate 6,487,611 of OX421415.1, read as the reverse complement.
TTGAATGTTGGTATAGTTGTGCTAATTTATTATCCATATATTCACCACAATATAGGCTTTTGAAATAAAATTTATTTGAATGAATGTATCCAAATACTTGATGTCAAGGTCCCTTTTTTCTGTAGCACTTCCTCTCTTAAGAAAAGGTGGCGTCATGTGTGAATTCAGGCGTAGCAACACTTCATTATTTTCAAGGACAACTGAGGACTATAATTAACAATCTGCGGTAAAAATTAATTTGGCTCATTAAAGACTCTTGAGGTAAAGACGGCGAAAAAGTGTTTTTTTTAAATTATTACATTTTATGTCCCCATTATTTCGTTTTTTCTACAAGATGTGACGTTGGAGTTTTAATAACATGTTTTTCATGTGAGGTTGTGATAATAGGCCTCTCTGCCTTGCCCGAGAATGTCGTAGAAGGCGACTAAGGGATATAATATTGTCGAGTGTCCATATAGGCGCTAGCCACCTTTCACTATATAATGTTTTAACTAGACGACCGATATGGCGTGGTGGCAAGTATACCCGCTCTCCGCTTCTTAGGTCGTGGGTTCGATTCTCACGCAGGACAAATCTTTGTGTGCATGAAGATGAATATTTGTTCTGGTCTGGGTGTTTTTCTATGTATATTTAGTATTTAATTACAAAAAAAAAGTATTTCTTTTCAAGCATAATATGTAATAAATGGGTTGCAGTGACTCAGTTACGATCCCTAAATCTTTACCCGTTTTTGTTTCTATGGGAGGAATTTAGTTCCAAAAAGTCGTAGGTAATCACAAACTATTTATTGATATTTGTATTAATATCAAAACTTAAGCCTTTAAAAAAACCTTATTTCCTATTTTTGACATTGAACTTTGTAATAAATCTGTAGGAGGCAGAGTCAGAGAGGCGGTTTAGGGTCTATTAATCATTAAAAGAAAAAGGTGTTACGAAAACATCCAACTTTAAAAAAAAATTATATAAAAATAAAAATGTCTACGCTAGTTCTTATTAATAATCCTGTGAAGCTAATTTATTACAAGTTTAAAATAAATAGCTAGTGTGGTGTGGACAGCCGTGACTAAATAAAAAACATTTTGTTTCAAGTAATTTCTCAGTGGGACGTGAGCGTTTTCAAAAGGATGACGGTGCGATTTGGCTCCGTGAGACAATGGGATCGACACCGTGTCAAATTCGGCATCTACCCTCAAGAACATATGGAACGTGTCTGCTTGTTTGTCTTCAAAATTATGTGTTTACTTGTTTATGCTGTAAAATTTTATTATGATACCGTTATAAGATTTTATGATAACCTTATAAGAAAGTTATAAAGTATCATTCATTCATTCATTCATCATAATGAATTTTCTTAAGGTTTTTCTGAAGCTTGTCTGATAAATATGACTTTTGTGTGGTGGTCTATTGTGACGTTCATTATCATCATCGTCCTAGAATTATTCCGGCTGCGCCCTAAAGTTAAGCTTAGGGCCTTGGGTCTGCTTACTGGTCTTACCAGAATTAGATAAATTTCCGTTATTACACTGAGCAACTGCCGTCTGATCTCCGCTACCCAGAATGGAACATCATTCTATGGTTGGACGTTTTCAATCTAAGTAACTTATATTATTTGTTTACCTTTCAAAGCTGTTTGTAGTAATACCATCTCCACTGATGGTTGTTTATAGGAAATCGGCGTCGTGACGTGGAGTGCTCGACAGTGTGACATCTATGCAGTACACATAACTTTATGTATAAGGTTTTGACGACCGATATGGCGTGCAAGTAAGTATACACGCACTCCACTCCTAAGATTGTGAAGTGGATTCCCACACAGGACAAATCTTTGTGTGCATAAACAAGAATATTTGTTCTGGTCTGGGTGTATTACTATGTATATTCAATTTAATTCAAATATATTTATTTCTTAACTATTACATAGTACTTAAAAGCGTCAAAAATAAATATAAGAAACAATTGAAATATGATTACACTAGAATCACGAAGCTTAAATTCACTTACATGCAACAAAACAATTTAGAAAAAAAAATTAAGTGTAAGTGAAAATAAGTGCCAATTCCGAGCCACCGCTCTGTAAGAACTGGCAAGAAACTTAGGTTAGGTACTCTAATTACAATTTTCATTTGTCTATGATGCTATACAATGCAATAGAATATAACATTAACAATACTCATGTTTTATGTCATTCATATTAGAATAGCCTGCAAGAAGATTAATCCCAAGCATTTTTATCTGCCATATAATCTTTGATAGAATAGTATTCATTTGAAGACAGCTTCCGTTTTATAGTTTCTTTAAATTTATTTAGGCTTAATTGCTCGATATTGCTTGGGATTCTGTTCTAGAATCGTGCGAGTGCGACATTGATCTCTAAATGATTTGTTTATCTTTTGGAGCCTAGTAGCAGGTACAACTAGTTTATGCTTATTCCTTGTGTTTAGGTTATTTACTTCGCTATTCTTACTAAATTGGTCGATATTCTTATGTAAATATACCGGGTTTTCATAAACAAATGGACCCGCTACTGTCATAATACCAATTTCTTTAAATTTTCATTTAGTGAATGTCTACATGGCAGATTATAAATTTCTCGAATAGCCCTCTTCTGCAGTACGAAAATAGTTTGAATATCTGCGGCACAACCCCACAGAAAAATACCATATGATATAACACTATGGAAATAGCTGTGATAAATTAGCCTAGCTGTTACAACGTCTGTTAATTGGCGAATTTTCTTTAACACGAATGCTGCAGAGCTGAGTCTATTCGACAATTCACCAATATGTGGGCCCCACTGCAGCTTAGAGTTCAATACCACCAACAATTTGGGGGTATCCACAAGAGTCAACTCATCTTCTTTTATTTGAATAGTGGTGTTTACTTGTCTGACGTTAGGCGCCACGAATTTGATATATTTTGTTTTAGCCCCATTCAATAACAGATTGTTGACGTCAAACCAGTGCACCACCTTTGAGGTAGCATTGTTTACGTCGTCTAAAATTTTTGATATCGTTTTAACTTAAACAATAATGATGTATCTATCATCAGCAAACAATACTATTATGTGGTTTTTTTTATTAATTACCTATGTTAAAATAAAAAGTATTTATTTATACTAGTTGTAGTAGTAGTTCTTAATGATTCTTATCTTGGAACAAACATATTTGGTGTAATTGTCAAAAAAAAAAATGTTATGTGACAATTACTTGTGGATTTAATCAACGTCCTCAGAAGCATGTATACATAGCATAGCAATCTTATCGTCATTAAAATATTTAACATACATTCATACATACATTCACGCCTGTGTCCTCTAAGGGGTAGGCAGGGGCATATTAATGCCTACACTTCGCCAATTATATTATTGGTCCCACGTGATAGGTGACGAGCCTATTGCCGCTTGCCGGGCACTTGTTCGCCAAAGCCCCGTCCGTTGATCGGCAGGTGCACCACTTGCACCTATATTGCAATATTTTACAGTTACTAGATACAAACCAAAATAATTAAATTAACATTATGACACTATTAAATACAATTGTGTAATACGAGTATCAACAATTTTTGTAAATAACCCTTGACGTCATTTATGAACTTAGCTGTAGTAGAATTTGGTGTTACGCAATTTTTAATTTTATTTGTGTAGAACCACAAACAGCTGTACATAAGGTTACTTGTAAATGAGAAAAGTTATTGTACAACCAGCACCGTTATTCACTTGTAGTTAAATTACATATACGTATTAATTTAAAAATACAACATTTATCGGTCTTCGTATTATCCTTAAACGTAATAACATATAATATAAACGTAGGTATGGAACATGTATAAATAAATAAATCGCACCTTTAGAATTGAGAAAGAAAAATACTAGTTATGGAAAATCGGTGAATACAGATTCATACATATAAATAAAATATTTTCTGACAAGTAGGTACACCAATTATTTAGTTTAAGATTATAAATAAAAAAAGTGTTAAGTATACTAAATAACGCATAAACATACATACATAAATCCTTTTTTTGTAAATGAAGGGTGTCTCAGTAAGAGTGCACTTTTTAATTTTAAAATAAAAACAAGTATTTTGTGACAGAGTTGTGATATATTTATTGTATTGTAAAGAAGACACATTCCGATTAAGTATGGAATAACAAATCCGCCAAATGACCCCTACGGCTTCGATGACAGAGCATTGCTCTTTTCATGAAATTTTCCAATGACTTTTGTAAATAGATGTGGCTGTATCTCACCGATGACGCGTTGGATTTCCGATTGGAGCTCAGGAATTGTTTCGGGTTTATTCGCATAAACCCGTGATTTTACTAAACCCCAAAGAAAAAAATCGCACGATCTTGGTGGCCAGTTGACATCAGAATTTCGAGAGATAATGTTCTGGAAATCGTTGCTGCAATAAGCTACACACCTGCTTCCATTAATCCGCATTTGGTCCGGGTGGTAGAGTTTCAGCTGAATCCCTGTCATATTGGCCCGTGTAAGGAGGCCTGTGCTCATTAGTGGGCTGAGGCAAGGAATACCTTTATGCCTGTCACGGCCAAGGTTAGTTTACGAAGTGGAAGCTTATAGGACAACTTTTTACCCCGAAAATTTAATTGGGGTACTATGGGCAGTGATCAATTATTATTGTTCGTCGTGGTCACGTTTCGCTAGTAAGCCTATCTATCTATTCTATTGCAGCACTTAAAGCGTCTGTCTTCGAACATACGCCTCCTCTCTGCTTCTCTAATCTTGACGGTCTGCCGCCACATGCATGCAATTGATGCTAGCATGCTTTTTTGTCACGAAATAAAACAAGTCTCACACAGAGCCGCGGAACAAAACGTTATTTTTATATGTATTAGAGTTTATAAAACTTACTGACTTTAAAAACTCGACACATATTGAAATAACTTCTCTCGAAAAAATAATATAGAATTATTAATTATTACTGGTAAGTAAGTAAACAGAGCTTGTACTATGGGTACTAAAGAACGGTTACTTAAATTTTTTTCTAAATCACATACCTATAACACAGAATAAACTTCCAGGCCAGATGTTCATGCACAAAGATTTGTCCTATATGGGATTCAAACCCACGACGGTGCCGGATACGGAAATCAAGAACGCTATCATTTATTTAATTTAATGGTTGTGGACGACCGACATAGCGTAGAAGCAGCAACCTCTCCCGCTACACGCTCAAAGCATCGTGGGTTCAATTCCCTAGTAGGACAAATATTTTTATTCATAAACATTCATTTAGTTTAGTTGCTCTGGATTTTTCTACTTTTACATAATTTTCCTACCAAAAATAAAGCTGACCTGGATTCAGGTCATACTTCCCTAGACAGACCCAGTGCGGATTGGAAGTGGCCAGCAGCAGCTTCTGCGGCTTGACAAAAAATTATTTGCTGGACACGTATATACTTGTTTCTTAGTACGAGCATAATTATAATACAGAGAGGACCAGCAGAAGAAGGTGGCTAAAGAAATGAAATTAATGCTTTACACGTCAATACTTGTTTCTCAGTACGAGAATAATTATAATACAAAGGGGACCAGCAGAAGAAGACAAATAATTCTATTCAAGAACACGATGTTTTTCCTGTGAGGGAATCGAGCTAACGACCTCAGGAGCGAAGTGCAAGAGTACTAACCTCCACGCCATATTGGTCTTAATTTTTTTTAAATTAATGAATTTATTTAGTAAGTTTGTAATTCAAATAATTGCAACCATGCACAAGAATCTTTCTTTACGTGCGTGCACTTAACCGTAGGTGAACGACGACCAGTAAAGGCATTTAAATATTCAAATTACTCTCACAGTTAGGTATTTAAATAGTTAAAAAGCGTTGCACTGTCAAAGTTTCATGTGAGATGTTGTCCGATTACTTAATTGTCAAAATCATGCCAATATGCCTTAGAGGTCGCACGACTTAGCACTTACGCATGCACAAGCGGCATGCTTTCACATTCCCTAAATATTTGGGGACGTTTAAACATTTAAAGTGTCGATCCGGTGAAATAATTTGCGGCGTGTGTCAAGAGACATTAGTGCCGGTAATGACCAATAATGATGAGTAAAAACGGCACTAAGCGACGCGTTTGCAAGTGTGCCTCGGGTAATACTTGCGCATGCCCACTTTTCTTTACACTTTTTTTACCGACGATGCGACGTTGAAGAGGTATTACTAAAAATGCTAAAAATGCAGTATGTGTTGTGATTTGTGCATTGTTGTAGCTTAAACACGTTTTGCCTTAAAAATATATTTTATTAAGCCGGCCATTTTAATAATGACAAATTTTCTGTGCCTGGTTTGCTAGCGTATACCTTAGTGAAATGTCTCTATTCCCAAAAACAAATAAATAATTATATATAGAATAGTACAACACATAAAATGTCAAGAATCGAAAGTTAGTGGAATGGATAGCATAGGATAGATAGAACCTTGGCATATTTGTTGGCGTAGAAATTTCAAATGTGACTTGATTAATCTTTATACAATGTTGGCAGCAAATTATTTTTAGTACACCTACAGGTGATCAAGAGATGCCAAGCTTAAGAACAAGAAACTTGCTAAATCACACATCGCAATAGATGTGAGATACGCACGAATTCCGAGTAAGTTCTGAAATAAATAGTGTCGTAGAGTGCGTGTATAATAAGGCTCTCGGTTGCCGCGTCACGCGCCGTAACAAGCGCCCGTGTGTCTGACTAGCCCTGGAATTAACTATTGTGGCAGGTACAGTCGTCCTCTAAACAGGCATAACACGTCAGTTCAACTCACTCTTATTAGGTAGAGTTAAGGTAACAAACTACCTATAACCGCCTGCACAGTAAGCTGCAAAATGTATAAACGTTTTTAATTTAATATAGTTACAATTTAAACTCGAATGCACATATATATAAAGAAGGATTTCAAATTTATACAAACGACCTATGTCCAGGTGTACAGGAATTAAGGTGCGTCAAACCTCGGCTGTACTTTTCGAATATCATTTAATAAGAACTAATTTAATAAAAAACTATCAAGGGTCAGTGCCTGAGTCGTAAAAAGTACCTTGCATTTAACATTGCACTTTGTTAGGACTGACAAACAGGGACTACCCCTATACCACTGTGCACTGTTTATATTTTTTCATAGTAATAATCTTAGCATGTAAGTATAATCAGAGAGCTGTAGACGATTGGGATAAATTAAACATTATCATTTTCCTCGCCGCCTCGTTATTTTTCTTATTTTTTACGTCGGTAACACAATGCATTTACGCACTGACCGGGGACCGTTAGGGAGTGTGGGACTCAGCACCGGCAGACGCGACTGCCAGCAGAAATACCCACTAAAAATCATCCGACGACGCCCGCCACTTTTTGAGAACGAGGCGGGAGGCCCCGCGGGCCGAAACCCGGAGGATCTCCTAAAAGAAGCGCAGTGGCCCCCTGCCCTCGCCACTTAAGACCCTCCTGGCGCTGCTGGACGGGCTCTCCTAGCGCTGCTGAACGGGCGGTCCAAAGGTCTTTCTTGGTTTCCCTCCCGATAGTTAGTACTAAGGGCACCCAGAATCGCCAATTTCTGGGTGTTACCTTTTCCCAGCCTCTGCCTTACCGGGAGGTACTCAGCCTCCCACCACGCCAAGGTGGAGACCAGTCGGTGGGGTTTTTCCTCTTTGTGTCTTCTATACCAGTGATTTGTGCTCACGGAAAGATTGAGTCAAATACACTATTAAAGATTAAACTAATACTTTTAAAAAACAAACATTAAATGACTGTGATAGAAAATAATAGGTGACACATTAAAAAAAAAGAAGTACTGCGTACAAAATTAACATACAAAATAGAGTGTATAAACATAGTAGCCAATCAAAGACTTTCCTATCGATAGTACGAGTATGTATATCAATTAAATCAATCTTTATTTCAATATGAAAAACGAGTTGGCGGGATTATCAGCGGAATCCGCCTCGTCACACTCTCATACTTATCTCAAATTGTTTCTGCTCGCCACACCAACGAGACGCGTGATTAAAAAATAATTACATGAAGGAGAAAAAAATATTCGACTTCGGTGCACAGATCTCGAAGAAGTTGTACGCGATGACGGGGCGATAGTCGAATGACTTAAATCTATAAGGTCACCTAGATAGACTGTCTGTAAACAATGTTTCTTTCTTTCTTTAGTTTTTGTGTGGTTCTGGCTGTATTCTAGGTATTATTTTTAAATAACATTTCAAAGAATTTTAAAGTTAAGCCAGGTTTAAAACGAGTGCTGTCACTTTCTTCATTTTATCATTAAAAAAAAGTAGCAGCACTATTTTAAAACCTGGTTTAGACTTCTTGGTAGGAAAGTGAAGCGTCATGTCTGCAAACAATTTAACAATACAGTTATTGTTTAGTTATCCGATAAACTTCTCGCAGGGCAGTGTCTTGCTATCGAATTTTAGCGGATTACAGAGCCTGCGACCCCTTATCGTTAGAATATTTTGAATAACAGTACCCTGTAATCCGACAAATCACAGAACTAAATGATAAGATTTTATCTAGAGTGGCGCGTACAGGTTGCAGCTTTATCGATAACCTCAGTCATGAAGATTTGCCATACACAATGTTAGTGTTATATATTCAACAGTGTATACATTCAACAGTGTATATATTCAACAGTGATAGGCCTGTCGGATTACAGAAGGCGCCGAATTACACAAGGGCCGAATCACCAAGAATTCACTGATGAAATCTGTCGTGGCGAAGTTTGAAGACAGAAAACGATAGAATTTCGTTGGATTTTGGATCAAACATAAAATTGGTGAAATGTGGGCGTATAATGTGCCTTCGGGGAACCAGGCGTGATTGTATGTGTGTATGTCATAGAAAAAACTTTAAAGTAAGCTAAAACATAATCTATGCGTTATATCTTCTGATTTACAAAAACACAGTTCAGTAGCCGCTACGAGACATCTGCTGGCATGACTAAACGAACAACAATAACACCTAAAACAATATTAATAACATCGGGAAACAATAAAAAAGGTGTGTCGTGGCACTCCTGAGTAATAACCGGCCGCGAAGCCCGGTATCAACCGGAGACATCGGTATGGCAACCTGCGGGTATCGCGTTACGGCGTAAAATATTTATTATTTATAGCTCGTAATTAATAAAAACACACGGGAGCCACAAAAACAAGTAGCCTAACAGGAAGATATAATAACTCAATTGCGCCCGCGCAGCCTCGCTCGATTTGTACCCGTCTAGATTGGATCTCCGGTCCCGCGCACAATAACGCTAGCTTATTCGCTTACAGTAGCTTAATGTCTTAACATGATACGTTATCCACCATCCGCCAGTCGCTTTTCGCTCGTGTATTTCGCTTTCGTATTTAGATTATTAATTACGCCACTTTGGCGAGGGATTGCGTGTAGTGTAAACAATTTGTTTTTACTTTTAGTTGCTGGTAGTATAACGTAACTACTGTCTCATATGTAAGAAAAACCAAGTAGTAGGTACTTCTGGTTTGTATTTAGCTTTAAGATGTTTGATGCATTCAACTGTGCAAGTGTGCATTTGTATATTTAGCCAACTTAAAAGTCATATAAGTATTTTTTTGCTTCTGTAATGCGCATTTTGATAAGCAAACAATCTATCTTTTTTCACGCAAGCTAATAATATTGTTTAAATTATAATTAGCCAAACACAATCCACTGCTGGACTTCTGCCTCTCCCAATGAGCACCATCCAACCCGATCCTCTGCAAACGGCATCCTTCCTTACCAGTTAGTCTTCTCAAGTTGTCGTTCCATCTTGCTATAGGTTGGCCTGCACTACGTTTGCCTAAACGTGGTTTCCGTATTCTCATACCTGTACGACTCGTTTTCTTCCTTTCAGCCAGCTTTTTCGAGTTGTGGGTTCATTTTGTCGCAGTTCGTCCTACACTACTTTTGCCTATTCTGTATGTGAGTATGTCATCATCCTCGTCTAGTCCGTCTGGAGACATGACCGGCTTAACATTAGAGCTATTTATTAACCGCAGAAACAAACAGATGAACAGAGAAATGAAAGGATGTAAATCCTCTATTATATCTATAGTATGACAACCTTTGATATAGTTTCCATATATACCCAGAAATTTACATTTTGTCCTATAGTATAGTAGTAGTGGGTGTATAGGGATCATACCAAGATCTAAGGAGCTCAAGCCATCCTCATCTGACAGTGGTAGCTGTTGCCGAAAAACGGACGAGGCCAACAATATAGTTGGCGGAATGTGGGCATACAATATGCCTCTGCCTGCCCCTTCGGGAAAACAGGCATGATATTATGTATGTACTTATATAATTTTGTATGACATAAAAGTTATTGTTGTTTTACAGGTAATTGAACAACTAACCGTTAAAGATATACAATATACTCGTAAAATACGGCTTAATGTAGTTTTCCTCGGACCTTGCTTTGTGAGAAAAGACTCTCAGGTGAGGTGAGGTGGTCACGAGAGGGACGTTAATGCGCCGAGACGCTGATGATGAATTCTGTTACAAAAAGAAATCAATGCAACACAAAACCATAACACCATATTTATTATATAGTGATCAGCAAAGAACAGAAGTTGCATCCAGCACCGGGAGCGTCCAATAATATGCCCACAATTTATAAAGGAAGCCATAAATACTACTTATTTCACATATATCAAAACTCTTTTTCGAAATAACAGCACTTTGCGGTTTAAATATAACATTTCGCAACCGTAAGCATCGCAGTTTATTCGTATGACGGGAGGCCGAGGTGCGCGTGGGTTGAAATACGAGCATTATATGTGTGGACGGTATTTAATAAAGTTCTCATGAAAACCAAACAATGACGCGGTGCCCGCACTAACTTAATCTAAGAGAATGAATCCGCAAATGAAATCTACGAACGCAGCTTAGGTTGGCCTGTTTTGTTGTATTTATATGTGGCTAGCTTCTCGATAAAGCTTTTAAACGAGCATATACAATGTAGCGTTTTTTAACCATATACGAGTAAGTCTTAAATTCCATTGCGAAATGTTAGAAAATTATGCACGAATGTCCGTGTCATCGGATTGCATTGATGAAGAAACTTGATTTAATTGATCGCAGATAGATTTTGAACTTCAACTCAATACCTCCACACATTCCTGATAATAAACGTCTTGTCTCTTGACAGACAGAAGACTAATAACTGTGAGCAGGAAGACTAGCTGTCTCATGATCCGTCAGTTTAATGCAGTTTTAAATTTGGATTTCGTCTTTCTTTTTCTATAATATTGATACATAAGAACATAAGTCTGATGCAGTTTCTTATTGTAGACACGTATCTCAGATTTCACTGTCAAATACATTTATGAGCGAAAAATTTAACAGTTTTTTTCATTCAATCCTAGGCATACCCTTGTATTTATAATAAGAACTCTGTTAGATATGAGTGTGCGTTGGATAGTCGGTTGAAGGGCGGTTAGATTTTCAATTCAAATTCTCTGGTAAATTCCAACACTAGTATCTCTTTATGTTACTACTTTTGGACATTAGTGTGTGCTAATTCGAACATACTAACTATAGGATTTCAAATTAGCACACAACAATGTTCGAAAATAATATAAAAGAGATACGAGAGGTGGAATTATACCACATTTTCTGATAGCCCTTCACAATGGTACCTATTAAACAGATAAGTTATTGATAATTGCCTAATTTGTAGTGAAATCGTTTCACGTTCTTCACCCGAACGTAAATGCAAATTAGCTTCAATGATAGTCCACTTTTGTACTACATTCGGTTATTAATGTAACGAGATTTCAATACGCTCGTGTCGATCGCTGTCGAACGTATCCTCATTAGAAGCAGTGCAATTTGTTTCGTTTCATCTCATTTAATGCCGATGATGACGTCAAATTTTCTTATAGTTAAAAGTGGGTTAATCAGATGCAATTATATGGATATTTTATTTAGAAGGGTATTAGTAGAATGCAGGTCAATGTAGGAATGGTCTTAGGAAGTGTAATGACAAAATTTTATTTCTTGAGTAACTTTCTTGGCGATTGGCATTAACATAGAGTTTTTGTTTTAAAAAAAATTCTTCCTTTCTAGTAATACCATTTGCACACTTTAACATTAGTAAAAAAGCAACACGAAAATTATACATATTTTTCAGAAGCCCATTGAAGTTCATTCAGAACAAGTTTGGTAATTTTTTAAAACAGATGATCACAACTGTAAATAAATCATGGGACCTGTGCGATACTATAGAACGGGTTGGAAGACGTAGTCTAAAGCTTCTCTTCACCATATCAGCCTTATGGTCCACTGCTGAAAATTGGCCTCCCCAATAGATTACACCGTTGGAGGTATTTGCCCATAATCACCACGCTGGGCAGGCGCCAGTACGCAAGGATGGCGCTGCCATCATACGGTAGGATACCTCTTTGTCGACTTCCCCGTGAGATGAGAGGAGAAGCACTCTTCTAGGCCGGTACCATACGGCACAAGTTACTCTTACATATAAATAAATATATAGACCATAATAAATACATACGACCTACGAACATTACTGCTTTTTATTCCAAAAATTACGGTTACTCATCCGCTTGGTCTTCATAAACCATCTTGACTCTAGCAAAGCGGTTTAAGCAAAAACTCCAGGTACAGGATACTAGTCTTCATTTTAAATATCAAAGTATTTTTATTGTTGGTAAGTAAACGCCTACGGACTAAAACGACGGGCCACCGCAATTATTTTTGCTCACGACGTAAATTTCGCGAGACTCGGTAGGTAATACAGTAGCTGGCTATAAATCGCGCATAGTTTGTGCCCCCGCATTTGATGCTGTAAAAGGATAAGTTCTGGGGCTGATTGTACTTGATGTTGCTAGTGATGTTGTCACAATGCTTTCATATACATACTTTTATGAATCGTTATAAAAACAGCTGAATATCAAATAATGTGGAACTGAAGTTCAAATTTCACGGCTTATAATTTTTTTCCGTAAGAATTATTTGGCGTTATAAAAACAATTGACTAACAAAAAAATAAAACTTTTGTTTGCGGTGTGATTTTAAATTTTAGATACATTTTCGCATTAGGAACTTACCTGTAATGGTTGTTGTATAAATCTATATAATAATTAATAAATTAAAAAATATACATAAATTAGAGGATTGTTGAATTATGTGCTTGCTTTTTGCGAGTAGGTACGCCACGAAAAAATGTAGCAGTTCAATATCATTTTGCATTGTGGAGAGATGGTAATAGTAATAACATTGGGCAGCAAAAGCGGTATTTAAAAATATTTTACATAATTTTTGACTTAAACAATATTTTAGAACACCTTGAACTAAAGTGCGATGGGGAGGAAAAAATAAAAAGAGGGACCTTTGTCTGGTAACTTGTTCCTTAGTTTCCTAGAGTTCTGAACGTATTCAGCCTTCTGGTGTCTCCATATTATTATTATTTAATATTGCATAGACAATTCAAGATTTTTTCTATTCCGACCTTCGCTACGATAATATACCTTCTTTTATTATTATACTCTCTCACATTGCTTTGTCACAGAAAGCATGAGCCTAGAAGTGGCACGTTACTTGGCCAAAATGATAATAGTGTAAGTAAAATGTTCTTTGTTTCATAAACTATTACACAGCACTTAATAACGTCAAAATAAAATTTAAAAAACGAAATATAGCGTATTCAGTCTAATACGGAGATCAGAATCTCCGTATTATTATTATTTGTATTAAATAGACACTTCAAGAATGTTTTCTATTCCAACCTTCTTATAAACTAAAACTAATGATGTTGTTATATATATAAAAGGCCACCTATTACGTGGAATCAACTATATAATTGGCGAAGTGTGGGCGAATATGCCTCTGCCTACTCCTTCGGGGAAACAGGCGTGATTGAATGTTATACATATATGAGGAAGATTCTATTTAATTATACATTAATACTATAAATAATGCGTACCCCCTTAGATAACATTATGCTGTCTGAATTCCCTTCGCAACAGTATAAATCTTGAGCTGGCGCACTAGGCCGTCGATAAATAACCAAACGCGCTGTTACTGCCCGCAACGCCTCACATTTACATTCATTCAAATATTCTGCCTTAGGGTATTAAATTATTTTAATGTCACCCTAAAGGGTTGCTCTATATGACTTATTAAGGCTGGTATACACACAGTTTTGTTCACTATGTCTTTTTATGGAAAAAACATTTGTGTAGATTTGTAAAATTACATGTGATTCTCAGACGTCTTCTCAAAAATCAAGATAAAAGAGTACCTAGTAACAAAAAGAAGCATATTGTTGTAGCGGAAGTCGACATAGTAAAAAACCTAAAGTGAGAGGACTGAAAGGACCTTCAGTGTTAAAACTCCATCACGAAGATATAGCGGATGGTCGGAGTAGATGTGTGGCGTCTCTCTTATCATTTTACAACATGATTTATGATATGATGATACAACAACACATACATAAGCAGAACTAAAGGTTTAATTTATGTAACTAAGCACGGAAGCGGTCGGTATCAAATCCTACACAATCGTTCATTCTTGGGCTGCGATGTAATCCTTTTTTTTTTTTTTATTATCGTCAGTAAAAAAATGCTGCTTACGCACTGTCTCCCGGCCAAAAGGGGGAGACCGGGAGGGGGTGTGGGGCTCACTGCGGCAGACGCGACCACCGCAGTCCTACCCACTAAAAAACTTCAGACGACGACGCCCACCGCTGTTGAAAAGGGGCGAGGTACCAGTGCCTTTTTTTTTTTTTTTTTTTTTTTATTATCGTCTGTTAAAAAATGCTGCTTACGCACTGTCTCCCGGCCAAAAGGGGAAGACCGGGAGGGGGTGTGGGGCTCACTGCAGCAGACGCGACCACCGCAGTCCTACCCACTAAAAAACTTCAGACGACGCCCACCGCTGTTGAAAAGGGGCGAGGCACCAGTGCCCGGGTTTGTAGCTTCTGGTATCCCGCCCGCGGCCAACGTCCCCCGGATCAGAACCGGGGAGACCTCCTCAGGGAGGCGCAATGTGCAGCGCCCCCCCTACCTCTATGTGCGGCCATGGCGTAACTGGCCGACTTCGGGGGGGGTCTATGGCGAGACGGAAGGGGCCCCCTGCCCCCGCCGCCTAAGACCCCCCGGGCGCTGCCGGACGGGCCCTCCTGGCCCGCCCGCTGCGCCAACGGCGTAGCCGGAGAGAGAGCGGGTCCCGCTCCCTCTCCCGCTCCGCGGCCTCCTTCTGCGACATCACCACTTCGCAGAAGGAGGCCATCGCCTCCCACGCCGTCTCGCTGTCGACCATCTTTTGCATGATGGTCGGCAGCGAGAGAGCCACTCCACCCAGGGCCGCGGCTAACGTCGACCGCGGCCCCGCCCACGCAGGGCACGCCACCAAAGTGTGCTGCGCGGTGTCTTCCGCGCAGTCACAGTGGTGGCAACACCGGGTCGACTCCCCCCCGGCGACGTCACACAGATACTTCCCAAAGCACCCGTGCCCGGAAAGCATCTGCGTGAGCCGGAAGGACATCGACCCCCACCGACGGCCGACCCATCCCTCCAAGATGGGCCCAACCGCCTCGAGGATACGGCGCCTCGAACCTTCAGCACCCTCGGCACTCCTCAAGAGCTGCCGCCGCCATGTGCCCAGAGCCTGCGTCTGAGCGTCTCTACGCCACCGCACCACAGTGTCCGGTGCAGGGCGGAGACCCTGGCTCCGGGATTGCGCGCCACGCCAGAACACCGCCGAGAGAATCTCAGCGTCGAGGTCCCAGGGAAGAGAACTGGCGAGCGCGCATGCCACCTCATGGGAGATGGTGCGATACCCTCTAGCGACACGGGTCGCCATGACCCTCTGCGGCCGCCGCAGGATCCGTCGATGGCGACCCGATACGGAGCTCGCCCAAATTGGGGCCCCGTACAAGGCTTTGGACCGCACCACTCCCATGTAAAGGCGACGGCAAGTGCCGCCACCCCCCCCGAGATTGGGGAGCAGGCGAGATAGAGCTCCCGCCGTGCTTACCAACCTTGGTCCTAGGTGCCGAAGGTGAGCTTCGAAGTCCCATCTGCTGTCGAGAAGGACGCCGAGATACTTCAGCGTGTTCCCGACAGGGATGGGAGTTCCTCCAATCACAATGCTGGAGCCTGAAGGCGGCCGCCTCCGGGGACCATGAAAAACGATAGCCCCGGATTTGTGCAGTGCCACCTCGAGCCCCAGCCGCCGTATCCTCTGGACCACCGTCGCGACGCCGGCGGTGGCCAAAACTCTCGCATCCCGGAGGTCAGAACCCCGGGATGTTACGAGAGTGTCGTCGGCGTAACAGACCACGTCCACGCCGTGCAGGTTCACACAGCGCAGAACGTAATCATATCCGATGTTCCACAAGAGTGGTCCCAGGACAGACCCCTGTGGAACACCGCACACCATACGCCGACGACAGCCTCCTCCGCCCATCGTTGGGAAGACTACCGCCCTCTCCGACAGGTAGCTCCCCAACAATCTCCGCAGATATGGAGGCACCCCGTGGAATCGGAGCGCCTCCATTATCGTTGGCCAGGGCAGGGTGTTGAAGGCGTTTGCGATATCGAGCGACACCGCAATCAACACCCCACCCCGGGAAACCGCCCTCTCAGACAGGTCCCGCAAACGGCTGATCGCGTCAATCGTCGATCGGCCGCGGCGGAACCCGAACTGGAGGTCGGACAAATCCGGTCCGACCTCCTCTAGGTGCTCGACGAGGCGGTTGGCGATGACACGCTCCAGGAGCTTACCTGCCTCGTCGAGCAGCACGATGGGCCGATAACCAGAAGGGTCATCGGCCGGACGTCCCTCTTTGGGAAGGAGTACCAAGCGGCCCTCCTTCCAGCGCCGCGGAAAAACCCCATCCCGCAGACACCTAGCAAAGAGGGAGGTCACGCGGGGCAGAAATGGCGCTTCCTCCCCGCTCAACACCAGGTCCCACGCCCTCGTCGGAATGCCGTCGGGACCTGGGGCCGTGCTCTTGCCCCTCAGGCGTAGCACGGCCCTTTCTACCACCTCCTGGGTGAGCTCGGGCACATCCTCAGTGCCCGAGTCACCATGGGTGACGTGTGGCGCCGCCATGGCGGGAGGCACAAAGTCGGTTCCCTTGTCTGGGAACAGTGCCTCAACCACCCTACCGAGTACCGCCGGTTCGAGGCTGCTGGAGACGGGAGGGGTCCACGCTCGGAGCTTTTGCCGTACTATCTTGTACGGCCTGCCCCATGGATCCGCCTCAACGGCCTCCAGCAGCTCGTCCCACGCTGCGGCTTTGGACCGGCTGATGGCCCCGCGAAGGGCCCTCACCGCCTCTCTATAGGCGGCGTAGAGCCGGTCCACCTCGGCTTCGTCGCGGATTCTCCTTCCGCGACACCTCTGGTAGCGACGCCGCTCCACCGCACAGGTTCGGCGGAGCTGGGCGATCTCCGGCGACCACCAATAGACCTGAGTTCTGCGAGGGGGGGCGCGAACACGGGGCATGGCCACGTTGCAAATTCGCGTCATGGCCTCGCACACCCTCACAGCCTCCCCCTCCACGTCCACCAGCGGTGGCTCCCTTGGCCACGCCTCGACCAGGGCTGCCTCCCGCAGCAAAGACCTGTCGAGGCGCTTGATCGCCCATCGTGGGCCGTCCAATCGCGGCTCCCCCCCATCTCCGTAGGGCGCTGGCACCGATGCGGAGACACTGAATCTGATGTAACGGTGATCAGACAATGTCTCCACATCCTCCAGCACCCTCCAATCGTGAACACGATGCGCGAGAGAGGGCGTCGCAAACGAGACGTCGATGACAGACCCCCCGTTGTGACGCACGCACGTGTTCACCGAACCGCGATTGAGGATAGACAGCCCACACTCTGTCACCCATTCCTCCAGGGCTGTCCCCCTACCGTCAGTCGTCCGGGAGCCCCACGCCGAGGATTTGGCGTTCGGATCCCCCACGACAATGACGGGATGAGAAGGGCCCTGGACTATTGCGCCCAGCCTAACTAAAAACTGCTCAAAGTCGACGAGGGGGCGATTGGGGGAGAAATACACTCCCACAACCACCACCGCGCCGACCCGAGCAGCTACAAACCCACTCCCTCTCCCGACGAGGACGAGAGGGGGGGTGCCCGCCGCTGCACGCTGGATTATGGCCACTGAGCCGTCCGCGTCGCAGACCCAATCTGAACGGATCGGGACGCGGTAGGGTTCAGCGGCCACCGCGAGATCGACTTGCCACTCCGCCATGGCCTGAAGAACGAGGTCTTGGGCCGCGGCGCAGTGGTTAAGGTTCGCCTGTAGGAAGCTGAGCTGGAGAGCCATTAATTAATG
Organism: Musotima nitidalis; assembly: GCA_949126915.1. Taxonomy (NCBI): domain Eukaryota; kingdom Metazoa; phylum Arthropoda; class Insecta; order Lepidoptera; family Crambidae; genus Musotima; species Musotima nitidalis. Next base: position 6,469,279 of record OX421415.1, on the reverse strand, counting down.
AGTCTCCATATCAACCTCCTCCGGCCGATCGGCAGCGACGGTAGGGCCCTGTGCAGTAACGCCTCTGCTAGGGCCCTTCTTTTTTGCCTTGGGGGACCGGGCGCAAGCCTTACCCCCAGGGCGATGGTCGGCCACCCTCCCAACAGCCTCACAGAGGGGGCAGTGGGGGGGGGCCGAGCAGTCACGGGCTCGGTGCCCTGGTCGAGCGCAGCGGAAACAATTTTCACTGCGATCGACAGACGACTTGCACTGGGCCCCCAGGTGGCCCAGTGCAAAACACCGATAGCACCGACTGGGGCGAGGCTCTAAAAGGCTCGTCCCGGCCGACACCCAGCCCACTAACAGCCGCCCGCTGGCGACTTTCTTCGCCACCGCCACGGGGCAGGAGACCACAATGGCCCCCAGCCCCGCAGAGGTAGCCCTCCCGATTTCACCCGGCTTGATGAGGTCGGGGGCGCAGCCGCCCACCGCTGCCACTGCCGACACTACTTCCTCTCTAGAGACAGAGTCATCCAGACCCGAGACGCGGACATCTGCCCGCATCACCGGTCTGGAGACCCTGACCTCCTCCGGCTCGTAAATAGCGCGGAGGCGCTCTGCGAGCCTATCGGCCTTGTCTTCCCGGGCCTCCCCTGCCAACTCCAGAACCCGGGCCCCCGTAGCCGCCTTGCGGAACCGCACTGAGGCAATGCCGAGATCGGCAAGGCGTATTTTCGCCTTGGCCTCAGCGATCACCGTCTCGTAGGTACGGCCCCGCTCCACTGCGCCTGGCAGCAGCGTCATTACGACCGCTGCTGATGATGGCGGGCGCAGTGCCTTCTTCTTGGCGGGGGCTGCCGATCGGCCGGATTGTGGTGCTGGCCTGGCAGGAGCAGCGCTCCGCGACACTTTTGCCTGCGCCGCCACTCTCCCTTTGGGGCGGCGCGAGACGACCGTAGTCCACGATTCCCGCCCCTGGCCACCCGACTGGGACGAGGTGGCAATGGGAGCCGGGACGACAGGGCGAACTTCAGGGGAGGAAGGGGCAACAGGTGCAGACGCCGAAAATGGCACCGGCTGCTTCCCCCCCTTTCCCTTCCCCTTTCCCTTCCCCTTCCCCTTATTGGTAGGAGGAGGAGGAAGCTGCGTTGCGGCCATAGCAGGAGCCGACGAAGGGCCCGGCTGAGGCGAAAGGGCCGCCCGGTCGGCTCGCAACGGGGGACGGAACGATTTCCCGGGCAGAAGGCGGCCAGACACCTCGAGGCCCTCTATGCGCGCGTCCAGGACTCTCATGACCTGCGCCAGGTCGACAGGCGCAGGCCTCTCCACTCTCCGCACCTCCTCGTGGAGAGAAGAGACCTCCCTCAACAATTCTGCATGCTGCGAGAGAAGGCGGGCGTTCTCCTGCCTCAGAGCCTTGTCGCTTGCTCTGAGGTGCTCCAACTCCTGCCGCAGCATGTCATCCTCCGAAAAGAGGAGAGGCCGAGTGCAGGCCAGCGCCCGGCCAGCACTCAGCGCCCTTCTGGCCTCGCCGAGACCGGCCGATAGGCCTTGGGAACAACCGCGGCCACGGGCGCGGCCGCGCTTCGTTGTCGCCCTGGTTGCTGGAGGCTCCTCCGTAGCCAGCTCGGCCTCACTGGATGAGCTCGCTCCGGAGGGCCTCTTTCTCTTCTGGCGAAGGCAGCGGGGCTGAAGTGCAGAAGAGCTGCTCTCTTCCACCTCCGATATCTCCAACGATTCTGCGGGGCCTACGGTGTCCATATTTCCCGCAGAGCTGTCGGAAAGAACCTCCTCCGGCGCCGGTGACGAGACAAACTTGCTACGTTCACCTCTCGTCCTCGGTCCTCCACCGCCCCTCAGGCGCAAAACCTCTAATCGCTCGGCAAAATCGGCATCCATGTTTACAAAAGCAGTGGTCGTTGTGGCGGGAGCCAGCAGCTTGCTGACCCCCGAAGCAGCTTGTGCCCCCTCCGTATACACGGGGCAGACACCCGCCGAGGCGGGTGTGCAGGATTCCCCCTTTCGGGGACCTGCCCGGAGAATCTTTATCAAACTACTTTGTATCATAATGATTCCTCTCCATCTCTTTTTTCAGGGGTGAGCTCCCCTGCACGCTAGCGACTGGACTCCCTCCAGCCATTCATCCCTTCGGCACGATCCGCTCACCTTGGGATTGGGGTAATTTATTATAGTGGTGTTCTTCCACGCGGCACCACTCTCAATGAGCAGCACCTCCGTTCCGCAGACTGCGGGTTACGGATCGCCCGACGGGGAGTCAAGAGACCCACCCAACAGTCACAGCAATGTGACTGCCGGACCCGCCGCGCCGCAGACCTTGCAGGTCTGCCACCCACCGCCGCCTGAAAGCGGCCACTGCCCTCGAAAGGGCGAAACAAGAGGCGCTAGAAAAGCCTCGCCACCACTGGGAAAAGGCTGCATCCCCTGCCACCTCAGATGAGCTGAGGCGTGCTGGGAGCAGCCGAAACCCTTCGACCGTAAGGTACAGCCCTCACCCTTTGTAGGCCGCTTTCCGATTGCGAAACGAACAAAGCGAAATGCAACCGGGGCCCGGGGGTGCGCCCTGGACCCACCAGTTTTGGTCCGCGCCGAACAAGCCGGTACCACTCATATCTGAGTGGCGTTCCCCTATCCGCCACCTTGGGGACGCGCCCGATGGAAGTCTGGCAACTCCACACGGGGAGGTACCAGTGCCTGGGTTTGTAGCTTCTGGTACCCCGCCCGCGGCCAACGTCCCCCGGATCAGAACCGGGGAGACCAATGGCGCAATGTGCAGCGCCCCCCCTACTTCTATGTGCGGCCATGGCGTAACTGGCCGACTTCGGGGGGGTGCGATGTACTCCTATGCAATGAAGAGCCAATCTACTTTAGAAGGGCTACATCACATCGTTGCCATATTTACTTGTTCATTAAGAATATATTATGTTCAAAAAAGGTTTTTATCAAATCGCAATGGACTGCGATGACTATTTTACATCAGGTAGGCTGCATGCATGAGAGCCACCTTGTGATTTACATAAAGTTGAATTAGTAATTCGCTAAACATACAAACAAAGACCAAGCATTATTTCAATATTAAAAAGAACGTTTGTAGTCTTAGAAGCCAATTAAAATGTGTTCATGTTATAACTCCTATTCATAGTAACAGAGCTAATATTTGATTTGGTTCTCCAATACCACTCGCATAATGGAAAGTGTAGGCCCAGTGTGCATTTTATAGTCTGTGATTTCGTAAAACCGAAACCGGACCAGAAAGCACCGAGCATTTGGTATAAATAATCTTGGGACATTTTACTTTGAATATATTAAACGTTAGTATTTCCTTCCTGTCCCATAAAAATGACTGCTGCGGTATAGCATCGCAGGAAACGCGGCAGGTCGTAATAAGTCCAACAAATAAAATAATTCTCCAGTAAAATACACACACTAATGTGACTAATATTATAGTATCTTGCGTCCTGGATATCTACTAGTAACGCCGGAAGATTTAGGTGACATTTGGCCGACGTTATGCTGGAGGTAGCCAATAAATTTTGCTTCCGCGTGATTATTTTTTTTGGTATTGTCCAATTTAGTTTGCACCGTAAAGAAAACTCTACAGTTAAATGTTGATTTATGAAATCTTAGTTTCTCAATTCGATGTTTTTATTTAAAAGTCAATAAGTATATATTTCTGTAATGTCGCCAGATCACATTGAACACAGGCCGCCCACAATCGTTCTTAATGGAAGTTGGTGGGGAGGCCTCTTTACAGCGGTGGACTTTCTTTGGCTTGATGAAGTGAATGATTCATTTGTTGGAAATTCTAAGATTTGGGTAATTTTATTTGATCGTATATTCTTGATTTCATAGCACAATGCTGTCTCCTCTAAAAATTTACTTTACTTACTCGAATACGTCTTGCTCTTCAACGCCAAGGCCTTATGTTTTTCGCGGGATGAGAAAAAAAGTTAACCTTATTTATTAAAAAAAAGATAGTGTTGCACTAATACGCGCCCAACAAATAAATATTCTATTCTAAACGATAAATGATATTATATCATCTAACCTTTATCAAAATCTACCGTCATTAAAAATCTTGGTTAGATGTGAGACGAAGCGATCTAGCAATGCGCGCGCGCAGCAGCTCGGTCGTAAGCGCGGACCACACGCGGGCGGAGGTGTGAAGGCAGCGCTGCGGGGGCCCCGCATAACTCACGGCCAGCGGGGCGCCGGCCATTCATGCCTACCTCGACGTTTCGGGTGCACCAACACGCACTAGACACACTGTCTGCATCACTTTTGTTTTAGTACGTAAATTGATATCAGACAATGCTTGCCGTATCAATTTTATCACCAAATTTATATGAATCTATGTAAATCGAGCTTCATGTTTTGAGTTTTCTATTTGGCAATTGTGTGTGTCTGTGCAACTGCTTGTTTCCCCACAAAGCACCACTTCTTATCGTTATTCGTATTTTGAATATTTTACTAACAAACTGCTCAATCCCTGACCATTGTACTTTTGTAAATTTGTTTTTCCTGACCTATGTTTCAGTTGCGTCACTTTTATTTTAGTACGTAAATTGATATCAGATAATGCTTGCTGTAATGCTTGATGGATCATATAATTATTGCCGTAATGAATAAACATCCGTGTCTTAACACAATAGTTATATACCAGTGTGTGTTGCAGAGATGACGTAGGACTTAGCTACCGAGCCTTTTTTATTTTTTTTGATTTACGTCCACAGGTCCCTCTTAGTTTCCCCCCCGGTAGTCAGTACTAAGGGCACTCAGAGTCGCCAATCTCTGGGTGTTACCTTTTCTCTAGCGCCTCCTTTTTTTTTTTTTTTTACGTCGGTAACAAAATGCATTTACGCACTGCCTTCCGGCCAAAGGGGGACCGAAAGGGTGTGGGACTCACCACCGGCAGACACGACCGCCGGCAGCAATACCCACTAAAAATCTTCCGACGACGCCCGCCGCTTGTTGAGAAAGAGGCGGGGGCCAGTACCTGGGTTGCAGCTTCTGACAACCCCGCCTGCGGCCAACGTCCCCCGGACCAAAACCGGGAGGACCTCCTCAGAGAGGCGCAGTGGACGCGCCCCTCCTACCTCCCCCTGCGACCATAGCGTGTGTGGCCGACTTCCCGGAGGGTCCATGGTTAGACAGCAGGGGCCCCCTGCCCCCGCTGCCTAGACCCTCCTGGCGCTGCACCCAGAGTCGTCGGTCTCTGGGTGTTACCTTTTCCCTAGCGCCTCCTGCGCCCTACCGGGAGGTACTCAGCCCCCCCACCACGACAAGGTGGAGACCAGTCGGGGGGGTTCTCTAGCGCCTCCTGCGCCCTACCGGGAGGTATTCAGCCCCCCTACCACGACAAGGTAGAGACCGGTCGGGGGGGTAGCTATCGAGCCTGACCATAAACCTCATGAGAAAGCTCAAAGCCGCCCAGCGTGCAATGCGGAGAGCTATTCTCAGATTTTCCCTATAATCAAGTCCCTTTTACAATTAGAGATAACACATCAATTAGCCGCCTATGTTCAGTAGTGGACTTCATGTTAATGACATAATAAAGATGCTAATATTGGTGTTTCGAGTTCAATTCTATACATCAAAACACAAGGGTAACTCCTCTTTTTTTTAAATATAGGAACGCAAAGTTGTAAGTATTAAGTAACAAAATTAAATCGACAACATATTTTTATTTCGTTCCCTTAACTCAAATTTATTAATATGCAACCACATTGCATAGCGTGGTCTAACGAACATTAATAAAAAGTCTATAATGTCAAATTAAGAGTGAACTTCCTCCACAATATCAATACCTATAATTACGTCGGATGAACGACTCAAATGATACCAAAGTCCAGATCTAATGACATGTAGCTAACCCGACCACGTCCCTTCAATTTACCTGTTATAAGTTAGACACAACCCGTTATTTTGCCATCGGTAGCAGGTTAGCGTGTATCGTTATTGTAGTAATGTATTGTAATTTGATTTCTCTCGAACCCACCGAGCGCCATTTGGCGTCTAATAGCCGTGTGGCTCATCGTTAAACACTCACCAATTTGACTTAAGAAGTGATCTTGAACCATACATTTACACGAGTTAAGAGGATTTGACGCGAGCTTCGTGCAATAACCAATTGCTCATTATGATAATTCGTCAGTTTAAGTGTGCTTATTGAGAAATATTACGTGAGAGTCGGTTTTAACAGGCGTAAGGTTTTTTGCGAATAACATTCATATTTAACAAATGCGAAATTACTTTATAACAATGTTTCAAAAATTGCGAGGCTTATGAAGAAGATTACTTTGGCGGCTTGTTCATTTCGGTTTTTTTTTTCATCTTACATCTGGCCAGTAAGTACACTATGGGAATTTTGCTTATTGCTCACTTAATGCAGGGGAAAAGGAAAACGATTAGCAAAACCAAAAACGCCATTGTTAAAACTTCATATGGCGGCAATAAATATAAATATTATTTTACCTTTTTTTTTTATTTTACATAATAGCTTAGTGCGTTTAGCACATTTAGCCAGTGTCAAGTACTCTTACTAATATATTAATAATATATAAATCATAGTAAATGAAAACGAGCGCTGATAAAGATGATAAATGGTAAAAGAGATTTCCTCCCCGTAAACCCGTTGGGTCCTCAGTAAAGACGTGGGACTATACTAAGATTTCATATGGACTGCCTGAGAGAATTTGAAAAGTGAGGTTGCACTGTTTTGTTTCAATCGCCAACACTCATGTACGTTCATATACACTTAACGGTAAATAATCCCCGTTATTACACATTCTTGTTAGATTATTATTACACATTATGGTGTTCAAGGCTGTGTGTATTCGGTGGACGCAGGCGGCTTAAACTCAATCAACGTGGAAAGCAGTGGCTTATGTTAAGCAGTGTAATTCTTGTGACTGAGAGGATAACAATGAATGATCTGGTCAAGGATGTAAATATGTTAAGCAGTCGAATTCTTGTGTGAATTGATAGTCTTACTTTTTACCTAGATTACGCCCATTTGTTTCTATAACATGGAATGAACAGTTAAAGCCACAAACTGATCTTGATAAATGATTGAAATCATTGTGATACATTCTCGAGGTAATGACCAACCATTATTGGCATTCCGTGGCACTACGAAAGGGACCACGCGTGATGCGTGTGCGCCGCTCCACCGCGCCGGGGAGCAGCTTCCGCTTCCGATCGGTCGCCATTTTGTCGCTCCGTCTACCGGAACATTTACTCCAATTATGACTTTTAGTTTAAGTGACTAGGCTGATAAAAATATTTCGTGTGAAAGTATAATTTTTTTTATGATTCGTAAGTGTAAGAGTTCCGTTCTTATTATGGTATGGAACACTAAAAATTGATTTTAAATCTAAAATGATTTTAAATCCTTAACACGCCACTTGACATTATAATATTTGCTTAGATATCTAAATAAAAAACACAATTTCTATTCGATCTTCTATAAGCATGTTATGTGCTATTTAAATCTGGAATCTATAACCGCGTAAAGAAATAACAATAATGTATTTCATTATTACACAAAACTCTAGATCCATCAATTCGCGACCAATGTTATTCGTTGTGAATAAACATCGCAGACGCAAAGGTAGCACAAGCTGAAATCTCAGTTGGTTTTTTTGCTACAATATAATCTATTGTTAAGTCGGTAAATATAGAACAAAAAAAGAAGATATTTGGTAACGTACACAGTGTGATTAATTGAGAACTCTATGGTATTTGGATTGCGTTAATGGACTTTGAAACACAATTTAGTGCTCACTTTCGCCATCCTAATAAAATATTGGCATATGGTATATGGACATGTTCTTAGTAATAGTGGTGCGATGTTTCAACATAAGTACCTACATCTTATGCTTAAATATATATTTTTAGGTAACTTCAAATTCTATATTTTGATTGAAGTGCCAACTACGAATAATAGCAATTCGCAATGATTTTGTCGCGTCTATTCTAATTCCTGATTGGTTTAATGGTGATCATAAAACATATTCGCCGTTATTAATAGATTCGATTTGAGGTTGATAATACTTTTTTAAAGTCGCTTATTTAGGTAAGATTTTGTTTTGTTTTTTTACCGTTGGACCATAAGCGATCGTTTGCAATATTGTGCTGAATCTCCCTGTTCATGAGATAAAACGTTGGAAGTACTATGGATGAACATTTGCCATCCTGTAATAAAAATGTTGCATGAATATTGTGTGATGTAGATATGACGGTGCGATGTTTTGGCGTCACGCTCGGTCGGTGATGACGGGCGTTGACCCTGGCTAATTGTGCCGGATGTGGGACAGGTATGGTGACCGTGCAGGCGACAGGTGGGCCGAGAGCGATCATCTAGGACTGATAGTGGATGTAGAATCAGTTTTTCAAGTATCCATATCAATAGAGGAAAAAACGGAAAATATATAGGGGATCTCCTAGAATCAGGCGATTGGAGATTTAAGGATATGTAGTCAGTTTTTTGGTTTCCGCACCAAAAAAGGAACGAAAACCTTATAGGATCAGTTCAGAAACAAAAACATTTGCGAAGAACAGCCCAAATAAAGGAAAAAAAACAAAATCGTTAATTTGTGGATAAATCATCAAGCGTTTTTATTTTTAAAAAAATAATTTCAAAATTGTAAACTAGTCGCAAACTATGTATGTATGTATGTATGAAGACAATCATTTTTCAACTGCGAAAAAAATTTATACGGAGCCCTCGGTGCGCGAGTCCAACTCGTACTTGACCGTTTCGTAATAGAAGAGAGGCATCAGGGAATCGAACATGCTGTACCTATCTTGCGAAATAATTGCAACATCGCCTGAAATATATGACTTCTTTCAATGCAAAATTTTAAAAAACGCATAAACTTAGGTGTTTTAGTACGTGAACTTTTATATACTTACTAAATTTATCTAACTAGATATGTCACCAATGTTTTTATGAAAACCAATGATCTGGCCCACAAATATACAGATGTGCAGGTATCCTAACATCATCTTTGGTGCCCAAACTAACCTCACCCGCACCTGCCGATCAACGGCTCTGGAAAACATATAAGTTACCGCTAAGCGGCAATAGGCTTGCCACCTATTACGTCCCACCCACCCACAACACAACTGGCGAAGTGCGGGCGTATATTATCTTTGCCTACCCCTTCGGGGAAACAGGCGTGATTGTATGTATGTATGTAGAACGGGATAACAGCATACACCGAACCGCGTGTCATATCGGCAATAATTAACAACAAAGTAATATGAAACGTCAAACTTAGAAATCGCAATCGATGCGCAGATGTTATTATTTTTTCCTCCAATAAAACATCTCTCGAGCTGGCTTAAGCCAATGTGACCACAAACGAATCTGTTAAGGTGGTTTATTCCGAAAGCTCGCCATAAAAAGTCGTAAAACGATTTTAACATCCATCCGATAATCAATCTAACACGTCATAACTTTGACATCCAGGCAGGCTGGACCTATCTTGTATTAAGAACTCGGTACGAACAAAAACAAACTTAGGACGCGTAATAATAAGTTTCAGTATCTTTTGTTGTGACGGGAATGCAAAGAAAAAAGTGTAGGACAGACGAGTGTCCAAATGAGTCTTAATATAAACATGTTAATTCACGATAAAGCCATTGCCTTTCGTCTCACAAAAGCTGTGTTTACGTACAAAATAGTAAGTTAGACCATATTAACGTCTATTTTCGGTTCGTTTGTATAGATAAGTCTGTGGTGAACGGCCTGATTTTTCACGTTTGGTCAAACATGTAAACTGCGACATAGCATAACCTATATATAGTACAGCAGAAAATTAGCTGTACGTTTACTTACACATTTTTGGACGTATTTCTAAGTAAACTGTTTTAAACTTAACTTTATTAACTGCTATAAATTGCAGTTTCTAAGAATAAGTAATATTTACTGCATATACATTGTATTATACACTAAATTATCGGTACATACTTACAAATACGTTGTCTGTTTACATATAAAACTATAGAAAAGAGTAAGGTCTCCAGAGATAGACTATTTTTCATTTGATTGCCGCTAAGCTTTGCTGTATTTGAGTCCAATAACTACTTGGTTTGAGTGCTAGGATGATAAATATAAATTTCATACATTATTTCTAAATCGTCATCGCCATTCCTGTCGGCTGTGGGCTGACCACCACGTGGCATAAAAAACTAAATAACTTTATATAGTCAAACGTAATCGGAAAAAGAGTGTGTTAGGGTTTGCTTCATAAAATATGTCAATTAGTGTTTTTTGTTTAAAAGGCTTGTTTTAAAGGCTTTTAAGCCATTTTAATAATACTTGCTAAGTTATACGCTTGTATACATAAATTGATAAACCATTAAATTTTGTTCGAAATTTGGGGATCATGAGTTACCAAAAACAAACGTGTTAAAATTTAAAAGTGATTACGATCAAACGCATCCGTGGTATGTGAGAATAAAAATGTAACGATTACAAAAAAATATAATATTGAGCGTCACGAAAAATCGCCGCATCATGACGGGCGTGCGGTGACCGGCGACCACGAAAGTGAATACAACTTGTGGGAATATAAAAACCTCCTTTGATAGGTATAAAATGTTGCCGTTTTGTAATGTTAAATGAAGGTGAGGTCGTACCTACTGGCAATTATGAGCGTCATTAAGAAAAATAACCCTAAAAGGTGTTTTGTTTTTTGTTTATGTTATAATGATTTATGTTTAATTATCATCATATCGGCCGTATAAAGTACACTGCTGAATATTAGCATCCTCAATAGTTACCACGCTTATATTTTAAACCTAGTAGGTACTGTACAAATATTTATAATCAAACTTTTTGTTTTCAAGTACTTTAAATCTATTTTATAAAGCTACAAGTTATATAATTGATATAGAAATGCCATAAAACTCGGTGTATTAAAACGTTTGTTGTGTTTTAATTCTATTTCTAAGGCTTTAAGTAATATACTCGTAACTGGAATCGGAAAGTCATAGAACTAGGTGTGTAGAAGTGTTTGATAAGTTGTAATTCTATTTCTAAAGCTATAAGTTTTATAATTGGTATCGAAATGTCAAAGTTGACCCGTGGTTGGTTGTGTTTGCACGCGGCCAGTTGCCAGCGGTCTCGGGTTCGATTAATCACGAGCTCGAATGTTTTGATTTATGACCGAGGCTGACGGCTCCGGCGTGTCTCATACCTGGACTTTTTACGGCACCGACTCACAGAGGCAGAATACACTGCCCTTTTTCACAAATTAATATTACATCTGATGTAAGTTATCCAGCTATAACAATCTGTTAGGCTTTTGGAGCTGGTACAATAATGTGTAAGCTTGTTCTCAAAAGGTATTGATTTAGGTTACTATTAGGATTTAAATCAAAATGCGACGAACATAACTCTCTTGCTCGTGTCAAACCCCGCGTCTAATGGTAGTATAACCTAAGTTTTAAAATATACTGACACATAAAATACCCATACAAATTTACGTACTCGTGCAAATATGCATATGTTAAACTCACGACCTTATACACTCTTTACGCCTAATCGGTCGCCAAATTACACATGAACATAGAAATAACTTGTAGCAAAGAAAGCTTGTGCAGTAGATAAAGTTACGTTTTGCATGATACAGTCATAAATTACCTTTTACAATGCTTAAAGGAACTTCGACTCATTAATAGATAGGTCAGATTTGAGTTACGTACTTATACAGTCTTTCTATTTCTTACTGAGATCGAATCAATGTTAATCAAACGTTGAAAACAAAAGCAGAATTACTAATTAATAAATCAGTATCAATTTAATGCGCTTACAAGTAGGACAAGTATTCTTTAGAAGATCTTCTTTTGTGATGTCCCTAATATCGTATTTTTTGAGTTAAGTCACTGTTCTATTAAGCATGCGATATTTCACTAGCATCTTTATAGAAATTATAGAGCTATTAGCAAATATCCATGTAATTGAAACCGTAAATCTATGCACAAACATCACTGCGTACAGAATCAAAACGTAGTGTGATACATATGTTATGTATTATAGAGCTGCCTAATCCCGCCATAATTCCTGGTGAGGCTTTAACGTCTGCTTCTCGGAACCAGATGCTAGTAATACAGAATACTGTGCAATAACATCGGTAGCTATCACTTCAGTTGTAAATCTTGCGGGCGGCTGCGCTCAAAAGGTCCGGGCGAACCCAATCAATGTTCAGAGCGCGAGTGACATACGTCTTGGTATTGAGTCAAAATATCGGATTGTTCCCAACTACCCTCCCTATAACTGACACAAATGCTGAGAGAACGAGTATCAGACGTTTGGTTCTAATTCTAATAATTTAATGCTCAAAGAAGCTTTAGAAATTAGCTTCGTAATATAATTAATTAATTATAAATTTAGTGCCTGTAATTCTTGTGTAACACAGATACTAGATTAATGTTGTTGTTACTAACTTATTATTTGGATTATATTACAGCATCTATATACCTAAGTAACTATGTTGTATGCTTTACAATTAATAAAAAATAAGGCACTACACACTGAGTCGTAAGACTAGATACCTTCTTACGTTAGTTTGTGAGAGGAGGCCACAGCCCTGTAGTGGGATGCTAACGCAAAGGACTGCAAAAGCAATACTTTTGCCATGGTAAGTAGCAGATGAGGGTTGAGAAATTGAAACTATAAATCCATGTCTGTAAGACAGAAAGTAGTTTGATGACGACATGAGTCTTATCTTGAATCAAACGATAAATAGCAGCTACGAAACGCCACTTGTTTATAAGTTAAAAGTCAGAATAACTTTATTAAAATATATTTAATTTTGTATAAAGTATTTTGACTTCTAAATTGGTCTTAACAGAGCATAAGGTGCCAAGAAAAATTGTCGAGTAGTGCCTTAGTAGAATTGAGCTTCTGGCACTGAATCGAGATATCGAACCATTCCTAACGAACTTGACTATAATTGATGTAACATTTTATTTTTTAATCATTTGTGTTAATAACTATGTATTTGATTTTCAAATTAAATCAATTGTATACAGCCATCTGCGTTCATAAGTGGTAACTTGTCATCTATTTGGTAATCTATACTTAATATCAGAGTTTACATGTTTAAAACTAAAAAAATCAACAACGGGTATAGTGATATTTTCAGGGCAGAAAGTAACTTAAGTTGCCAGTGAAAGCCCCGTCAAAAATATTTGTATGTTTTTGACAGGCAAATTTTTACTGTTTCTTATTAATAACGCTTTACGTCTGGGCTAACTTACTAGGAAGCACCTAAAACGTTACTATAGAGATCAAGAACTAAGATATACATTATACAAAATTTTTAGCTTTTACATTTTAGACCAATTTTTCAGTGTCTTTATTTTATTTAAGGAACAGACTTTCTTTCTTTTACATTATTATACTATAATTGCTGTGTAAAGTAATATATTGAAATAATATCGCATATTCGTATTAATTTAAATGTAGTTTTAATATTTTATTTTGTTGTCGGTGTCCGTAAAATGTAGGATACATATAGTATTGATAGTTAGGAATAACCCATAAAAGTCAAAAGTTATTTATTTCATAAACTGTATAATGTATAGTATTAATAAATAATACTATAATATATAATAATACATAGTATTTGAAAACGTCACAAGAAACGACATAATTTATTTATTGACAGCAATAGTCCTACTTGCCAGCTGTATCAGAACTGTCAGGTTTAGTAAGAGTCGTTGGGAATAGACTAAAACATCGACGGGCGTGATTTAAGAATATGAAAAAGATCCCGACACTAGATCGCGGCCGACTTTAACCCTTGACTCTGGATATGTACGCTGAGTCATTTATCAACAATCAGGGTGACCACGAGACGGACGTGTGAGGGTTTATGATATGACACTGCAGGAATACTTACTCATTTATAAAATCATTTTGTAGTTATTTATGTCTCATTTGGGGCATTTATCGTTTTTTTTACAACATTTACAAATCAAACCAAATCAAATCAAATAATTTATTTGTCATTACAGGTAATAATGGTTTTACAATACAATAAATAGATAGCTTCTGTAATGTACCGTTTTAGGCATACAAATATCGAGTTGAATAATAGTTAAAATTGTTCACATAATCAGTCAATTATGAGTGACAATAACAAAATAACTAATAATTTAAGAAGTAACAATGAACACATGTCAAAATAAAATAAGAATAGTTATTTTCAAAGCAAAAGATTACTACTTACAATTATTATAACAGTAATGAAAGTCAAAGATGATTATTATAAAAGCGATAAATTAAATAAATAATATTAATAACATTAAATTAAAATCAAACAACCTACAATCCACAATAAATAGCAAAACAATGTCACAGAAATTTGTCATCAAAATATTCTTGAATTGAATAGTAGCACTTTTCGATTAATTGTCTAGATAGATTCGCTTAAACATAGAAATATTTGATTGTTTGATTGTAGTTGGCAACACTTATATATTCCGAACAGATTTTTAAACTTGTTGAATTTCTATTGTTTCCTGCCTCCTGAAAGGTTGCCGATCCTTTCGACACCTCACAGATTTTGTTTGTACACTATATCTATTAAATTGATACTGTAAATTAAGACAAGCCCTAATTTCGTTACTACATTTACGAGTTACATTTTTGGAAAATATTTGTTTCAAAATATATATCAATGCTTTCCTGGCATTACAGACAGATTCCATTGCGTCTGACTGAATGTACGTGCGCGATAAACTTAAAAACTAAAAAACGGAAATTCATAGTGTTTTTACAAATAGAAAGACGGATTATCTAGAAAGGTTTTAAGCTATAATTCAATCTATGCAACGCCCAATAGCTCCTGTGGGATAAGATAAACTGCGAGTATTATTTTGTTTCCCAATCAATAATCTCTTTTAATAATAAATCAATTTATTTACTCCACATACAATCGCTCCTAGCATTTACGCAGTTATGTGTTTGATTGAGTATATGGGAGGCTGGTGACTAAATAAGCCAAAAGTATACACAGGTATACAGGTCAGACACAGGTCTTAAATCATTACTTTGTTCTCTCTTAGCGGATCACCGCATCGTCTAGATAGTAAGGACTAGTGACTGCAGACCACAAGTTATTACAGACTTATTAAATCCTCATTTTGTTCTATACTTAGTATTTTTGGTACTGGCTGGAGAACAATACTTGTCTTGCTTTATTTTTCTCTACTTGTGTAGAGAGCTGAGAATAAGCGCGTTAGTTTTTAAGTTTACGTTCATAATAGCTGTTAAGAGTTAATTTTTTTATAAATTTTAACTTTAGTTCTGGAAGGGTATGGTGTACCTAACATTAATAAATACAAATCTCTTCATCTCGCTGTGAGTGAAGGAGGCGGCACGTTTGTGGGGAATCAGGTGCGTGCGCGGGCGGCCGACGGGCATTTGTCACTGTACGCGGCAATTATTCATCTCATTGAAACATTAACGTGCCGGAGAACTAATCACGGTGACTAATGGAGCCCCCCGTCGACACCTCCAAAGTTTCACAGTCGTGTGAAGCTCGCTAACGACCAGCCGTCACTCCTCGTCCCGGTGACGAGGACGAATGATCGCCGATGCTCACGCGCATACCAATCGTAGCACAATCGCAGCCGATCCTTACCTTATTGCCAGCTCGAATCATCGTCTCTATAGATTAGTTTTGATTTGATTGATGCAACGCGAACTTGGTAGATGCAGATGTTTATTGATCTAGCGAAACGCAAATGGGAGGTTATTTAAATTCTTTGTTTGTTAATTCTTCTTTTTCATCCAGTTATTTTTTTATTTAAAAAGAGGTTATATTACAGTACCTACCTACGTATTAATAGTGGTAGTTGAAACATTTTCAAAATTTTCGTCATAATTAAATAATTTATTAATAAATTTAAAAAAAAGGTAATGGCACGGTCACGACTTGTAACAACTATTTATTTATGGGTGTACAAATAAAGTATGAAGATTCCTACTTTTAATTACTAAAGTGAGTCCGTATGTTCATTGAACCATTGATCGAATGTCAAAAAACGTGTCAATGACAAAAATCAAGTTTTGTTCCTAATTTAATTAATTATTTTGTTAAAATAGTTCATTGACTATGTAGGTTATTTGTGAAATTAATAAAAAAAATAGGCAATGCATATACCTGAAAAAAAAGATTCGCGCAATATGTAAGTAAAATCATATATTAGTTTTAATGGAAATAAAGATAAATAAAATCAAGAGTAAATCAGAAAATCATTACTGCAATCTTTTAGCAGATTCTTCGTAACACCTGGCTAAGCGCATAAAAACTGTCGTACGTACAACCGAGTGAAAGGCAGGCTAGTTTCCAATCACGGTAATGATAAAGCGAAGGTTTATGTGCGCGCGCGTACCCGGCGTAGGGCCAGCAAAAAAACCACCATAAACAGTCCGTTTATGACGGCAAATAAAGCCCGCCATCTTCCCCGTAGTCCCGTACTGAATTATTGCTTTATTGCCTCAGAAAATATTTCACAAACAGAAAATATTTTATGATTCTCCAGTTAAGAGCGGCCATATATCATTTTAAGACATAGATAATAAAAATCGTAAGTCACCAATGCTGAGACAATAGAGGGTAATGGCCGTAGTGCAATGATTTTTCAATTTGATGTAGGTAGGTCTTATTTATATTACTTTTTATATGAAGTACTTCGTCGAAGGCAACAGAAAGAACTGTTACAATTGGGGAGAGAGGATTAATTTACTATTTGTACTTATTCTTTTTGTAACGAGATCGCCGAGGTTATTATTACCTTTCATTAAAGATAGATAGATTTGAAGATGGCTATGGCGTGATGGTCGGTAAACCTATATTCTACCTGTATGGAGCCCGCTCCCAAGGTCGTTAGTTCGATTCCCACACAGGATAAATATTTGTATTAATGAATACGAATATTTGTCTTAGTTTTGGTGTTTCACGTATGTAAAAAAGGTATTTTGTGTATTTTTACCCTTCATACATGTTTGAGGTGATTATCTCTATGTGAGATGCTGAAGAATATCCTACCCTACTATTTATATGTATGTATATATATATTCAGGCGTCGAAAAAAGTACAGAACTGTACATTTTAGGATTTTTTAAAATGGTATCGTATTGATTAAAATTATAACTTTGCTCCTGTTTTTTTAGGGCCTGTTATAAATTGTGAAATGTATGATTAGGCGGCTGCTCGGCAGTTTAAATTACAGTTTTATATGGACTCACCTGTCAAGGGACTTATTTAGATAATGTTAAACAGGCCCAAGTGTATGACAAGCTGATCTATAGTAAATAGTATAGTAGTGCCATAATTTTTAGTAAGGAGTTTCCCATAAAGGTAGAAGACACATTGCAGCTGTAAGTAAATAATTAGTTTTGGAAAACTCGGGATTTTTGTGCAAAATTTAGAGGACTTTTAGACATATCTGCGGCAACGTACACATGAGTATATCGCATGCTGAAAGGAACATCGACCCATTAATAGTTAGGTCAGGTTCGAGTTACGTACGTAGTCTTTCTATTTCTTACTGAGATCGAATCAATGTTAATCAAACGTTCAAAACACAAGCAAAATTACTAATTAATATATCAGTATCAATTTAATGCGCTTACAAGTAGGACAAGTATTCTTTAGAAGATCTTCTTTTGTGATGTCTTTTTTGAGTTATGTCTATATTCCATTGAGCATGGGATATGTAGTACAGTGTATTGTGATTTTTCAAAGTTCATAGACGCCTCTAGTAAAGTCTCCACTACATTACTGGGGTGTGACTTTGACTTGACTGGACTATGACGGACTATCCTCGACTTTAACTTTGACTAAATGACGAAATCGCTGTGTCTATGCAAATAACTTGATTTATAGAGTTATTTGACACTGGCCAATACTGCAAACAAAGAGTCTACATTTGAGCAAAAAAAAGTTAAAGCATTGGAAAGATTGCCACTTCAGCAACATACTGGAGATACTACGAGAAGAGCGATGTGCGAAATATAATTTATTGAAGATAACACTCACATTAATGTTATTTCCGAAGGTCTTACATATAATTTAGTGCTTTGAACGTGGCTGTGAGGTCCTCAAGATATTCGCATAAGTCCGAACATAAAATTGGAATAGTTAATGCTCAAGCCAATCGTTAACTGACTGAAGGCTGTAATTGGAAGACATTAAAAGTGACCGGTGTTATAGCTGACTGTTAATGTTTTACCGTGGGCATTAGTCGTGTTTACACAAATGTTACAATGTTCCAACTATCATTATTGCAAGTTACTGACAAAAAGTGACAATTGTCTTTTTAAATTACTGGTTCGAGTTTTTTTTTGTTTATGACGTCTTCGTTTGGTTGCGGTTGAAAATCAATTTTCCCCGAAGAGGTAGGCAGAGGCATACTATACGCCCGCACTTCGCCAATTATAAAGTTGGTCTCACGTAATAGGTGGCGAGCCTATTGCCGCTTACCGGGCACTGTTATGTTCGCTAGAGCCTCGTCCGTTGATCGGCAGGTGCACCACTTGCAGGTGAGGTTGGTTTGGGCTCTTTAGGTCTTGGTAGGATCCCTACACACCATCCTTACAAAACACAAGTAGGTACGCACACAACATTAATTGTGTTTACTTTGTTATTATTCTTTAAGTGCAGCCTTGATAACTTTAATAAGTATATTCTTTTATTACTTTCTAACAGATATGTCTTCACATTTTGTGATTTAATTTTATTACATTACAGACGTTTATATGTAATTATGTGTTTGTTCAAAAAACTCAGAACAACAAGATTTAATCAAACAAGCTACTAAAGTTGGTACTTCATTTGGATAATTCAAGGATAATCAATCGGACCAAATTGGTGACAGGATACAAATGCCAATGACCCCGGCTTTCAGCAGCGCAAAACTGGACTATAGATTTATGGTTTAGCTATTAAAAGTCCGGAAAATCTATTTCAAATATCACCAGTTAGTTTAAGTCCTGATCACAACCATATCCTCGTGTACATCTTTTATGATATAAATATTTAAATCACAGTCAGTACATCTAAGTCTTATTTGGTTGCATTTATTTACATAAATAATTCAACAGTTACAGTTAGTTTTGTGTAATACAAGTGTTACAAAAAACTAACATCAAAATATAAACAGGCACGAGTCTTTTAGCAAAACAAATACAGACGAGTAGATTCGCCTCGCAGTGGGAACCGAACGACAACAATGAGAGAGCGCGTTTTGTTTCCGTACGTATACGAAAATTTCGACAACAAAGTTTACGTAATTGTTTCTTTTCTCTCATAAAAAACCGAACGCGTCATTAACTTCTTGGAAGGTTGGAGGACGTTTGCGAAGGTGAGCTGTGGATTTTAGGGAAAAAAAATCTGGTGCATCCATTTGCAGTGACACAAGATTTGTGGCGGCGAAGTCATTAGGAGTTTTTGCAAAGCGATGTGCGCAATGACTAATTTATCCTTTGAGGTTATAATAAATGCTCCGTGACATCAACCTTACTAGAGTGGAAGATTGAGTGGAAATGACGCCCCTGTTAATGGTAATGGGCTACCGTAGCGTAGGGATTTGGTTTAGTCGATTAATCTGATTTACCCTGGTGTAGGGCAGGCTAAAATCCTTTTTACGTTTAGTTTGTATTACCACTATTTTTGTGTCTAATTGACTAACGATATTATACTTGAGATTGTCGTCATAATATAATTATTGCATAAAAAAGTATGAAAGCCATATTAACCTAGGTTAGGCTGGAACATTAGAAGCCCGAAGTGTGGCAAGCATATAGCATACTTCATGTAAAGCATACTTCAACGATGTCCGAGATACATAGCTGTGGTCTTCGCAAATTGTTATGTCTACAATTCTAAAGTGGATTCCTTAGTCTGAAAACTTTAAATATAATTTTGACAAATATGTAGGTATATGAAGATATACTCAATACATGTATTTATAATTATTGCAATAAACATACTGTTTTACATTAGTTCCTTTTAAGACAAACGAAAATAATATTTTAACAAGAACTGGTAAAACCGTGTCGTTGCATTTATTAGTTGCGAATAAAACTCGTGACGTGTAAAAAACCGTTTCCGTAGTGGAAAATCCGCAAATCCGAATAGTGGGCAAAAAGAAAATTGTCCTTTTGAATTGAGAGCGTTCGTAATGTATTAACGGCACTTGCAGGGGGCGGCAGGTAATTTTTCAGCGTTGGAAATGCAATCGGAAGTGCACCGGCGACATAGCCTTTTTGTTTCTGCGGTCGCCGCTTCTCTGATGGGTTTCGGAAGCGTGGACGCCACTCATCGCTATTCGGCTATCGGTCAATATTTCATTCGACGACTTATTCCCGGGGAGTTCATGTTTTTGATGTCTACATTTTAATTGAGTGCTGTAGCTGCTGAAATGAGAGAGGATATTTGTAAAAAAAAATGGTATATGTTTTGTGTGATGTTTTTTCAATTATATTAGCTGATTTATTTATTGCGATTTAATTTATCAGACCTCGAAGAAAAGTAGGCACATTTTGGCGTGTTTGAACTCCACAAAAGACAAGTTTGTATTTAGGTACATATATACTTAAGTAACCCGCAGCTTGGTGTCCCAACTTTACACGTTTCTGTGTTTTACGGGCTGGTCCCAATGTAATAATATTTATAATCGTAATGGCAGATGCTTAGATTTAAAAATTTCAAATTTAAAAGTGTGTGTGTTTTGTGTGTGTGTGTGTGTGTGTGTGTGTTTGTGTAGGTGCGTGTGTTTGTGTGGATGCGTGTGTGTGTGTGTGTGTGTGTGTGTGTATGTGTGTGTGTTACTATTTTAAGTTGTTATATGAGATGACATCCGACTTTCATAAAACATGTCACGTCTCAAATCATCTGGTTAATCATTTCCCAGAAATATTCCAATAATGGCCACATCATCACTTCAAATTTCATCTTGCATGGAAATTCTTTGACCAAAAGCACTGTTCTTGTTAGAAGTATGTTTATTAGTTGATCCTTTTTAAATCTATAAAATAAATTTTATTGGTACTTCCATCTGTCCACACAGAGAACACAAAAGTAGGTACCACCCCAGTATTCGATATTTTGCCGAACATATTGGAAAATCAAATGATATGTCTGGGTGACGAGAAAATTTCAATAAAATTAAGATTTTAGATAACATTCACGGCTGTTTCCTCGAAGGGTTAGGTTCGCCAGAGCCTCGTCCGTTGATCGGCAGGTGCACTACTTGCAGGCGAGGTTGGCTTGGGCTCTTAGGTCTTGGTAGGATCCCTATACACCCTAACTAATATAATTAATATAACGAATTATATTCGCACTTCGAATATGATGCTCGACTTTTTGTGAAAATTTCAATGGCTTTAAAATGACAATGAATCGAGTGAATTCGTGTAACATGTTGTCGAGCTATGAAGTAATGTTACAGACAAGTACCCACTGCTAGGGAGTAAAATTACGTTACATTACATGTCTACCTATGTTATTTGCAGAGCTGAGCCTGCTGACACTAGCATTTTTATGCTAAGAATCTGGTAATTTCTTACTTATATAATTTTTTTTCTTTTAAATAATGGCTTCGTGCGTCTAGCACATCTAGCCAGTGTCAAGTAAGTGATATATTAACAATATATAATTCATAGTAAATGAACATGAGTGATGATAAAGATGATAAATGGTAAATGAGATACCCTCCCCTAAGCCCCTTGAGTCCTCAGTAAAGATGTGGGACTATACTGAGATCTCACATGGACTCCTTGAGAGAATTTGAAAAGTGATATTGCACTGCTTTGTTTGATTTACCAACACTCATGTATATTCACAAACACTTAACGGTCAATAATCCACCGTTATTACACATTAATGTTAGAAATATCACAAATTTTAGAAAATAAAACAAAACCGCAGACATGACGCTTCACTTTCCCGCCAAGAAGTCCTACATAATATTTGAAAGTAACAAAAACCATTTTGTTTTTTTTCCCTGAGCTTTCGTACATTTCGTGCAAACGTTACATGTTACTTGCTTGACAAAATGCTCTAGCATATAGAGTCTAGTTTAAACTCGCGTATTTAAACGCTCTTTCACGTGTTTTTCATAAATCGTATTATTATTTGGAAGTAGCACTGTCTTGTGTGGGAAGGACTTTCACATCAACAAAGAAATGGTGTATCATTACACTACCACTACATATCCGAAATTCACGTGTATTATCCGTGAGAACGTATTGTTTAATGTGATGTGTAATCTGCTTTATTAATATGTGGCGGACATGTGAAATATAAGGTATATAAATTGAAATGACTGTTACGAATGAAGATGAAATATCTAATTATTGGAACGAATCACTTACTTACGTTCGTCCGAGACGTAATTACTGGAGTCACAAATTGTTATGTGGTTTCTTTGGTTGTTACAAAATGACGTCAGTTCGTGTAGCATAGAGATTTGTGGAATATCGGTGGCCGTCTGCAACTGCGTCAACGTGTTTAGTATCTATATCATCATAATCCAAGCATTTATCCTAGCTAAGAGCCCAGGAACTGCTCACTGGTCTAACCAGATTTGCCTATACATCGTGTACAGTACAATCTGAATAAAAATGGCATATGTGTTTATGTACGATAACATCTATTTCTGTATCCAAATTGGGTAAGCGGCTTAGACGTAAGAGAATGAAAGGGTAGCCATGATAAAGTAGTACTCGTAACGGATAAAACGGAAACAAGGATAAGGAATCCTCTTTAAAACTGGTAAAAAAAAGGAAAATTATAAATTTTACTACAAAGTCAATACTGTCCTTTTGTAGCTTGTAGTACTACAAAGTAGTATCACTGTGCATTATAATAAATATTATTTATACTCATTATAATCAGTATATTCTTCAACAAAACATATATTAGACGATTGAAAATGGATCCTTGACATATTCTTATCCGAGTTTATTAAGTGGCATACATGATGTGTGAGGTTACGCTTATAACAAGTTGGTCGGTTACGCCTAATGAGCATTTTAAATTTTAATTGGATAGGAGTGACCGTGTAATTTGGACACTCATCTTTCTTTACTAGGCGTGGCGAGACCAAAGCGCTATTTGTTTAACGTGTGCTTATTTTTCCAATGATTCGGGTTACTTGAACTCCCTTTAAATGTGTTGGACAACTATCAATCGTTTTTGTAATAAAAATTAAAATCATAAAACCTAACAAAATTTTATAAGATTTTTTTATTTCCTTGTTTTATACATTGATTTTTAACTAAATTCAATCCCGTACCTACAAATTAATTTACAACTGCTAGGGTTGGCTAGTAGAGATCTCTTCTAGAGACAAGTCCACCTTTGTACTTTTAGTTTTTAATTAGGTATCTTATGTAATCTATTTATGTTTATATACGATAAAGGATTAATATTAAAACTTCGTGGTACTTTTCAAATTTTTGTTTCAATATTTTATCAAAACATATCATTTTTGAAATATAGTTTTTAATTGTAAGTTGTGTTCTAAATTTTGTTAATCAGCATTGTAAATATTCGTAGTTTTACTTATCAGTATAAAAATGCGTGTTATTGTCGCATTACGAATATTTCGATGTGTTATTATTAGGTGACTAATGTAAAATTACAATGCGAGACACTTCTGATGTAAAACCAACGTAAGGACACCGTAGGATAGAAAAATAACAACGTGAGATAGAACAAGTGAAGGCTCAAGCTATGTTTGGCATTTCCGTAATGCGTCGCCTTGCGTAGCGTAACTGTGTTAGTAGCTCTTATATACAAGGGAAGTAAGTATTGACTATCGTGTTGTGTGTTATTACTTTAGTTTTAAAGTCAATATTATACGCTCTGTTTCTGTTCATTGGTTGTTCGGCATTGTAAATACAGAACCCAGAATGTCAATTTATGCAATTGGTGCAACAACAACAGACTGCACTGGTCTTCTACATTTTTTAAATATACAATGATAATTTATTTGATTGATAAAAAAGCAGGGTGTATAAGGATCCTTTTTTTCTTTTGTTTTACGTCGGTAAAAAAATGCATTTACGCACTGCCTTCCGTCCAAAGGGGGACCGAAAGGGGGTGTGGGACCCACCACCGGCAGACGCGACTGCCAGCAGTAATACCCACAAAAATCTTCCGACGACGCCTGCCGCTTGTGGAGAAAAAGGCGGGGGCCAGTATCTGGGCTGCAGCGTCTGACACCCAGCCTGCGGCCAACGTCCTCCTACCTCCTTGTGCAACCATAGCGCGTGTGCAAGTCAACCTCACCTGCAAGTAGTGCAACTGCCGTTCAACGGACGAGACTCTGGCGAACATAACAGTGCCCGGTAAGCGGCAATAGGCTTGCCACCTATTACGTAGGACCAACTTTATAATTGGAGAAGTGTGGGCGTATAATATGCCACTGCATATTATAATATGCCTTCGGGGAAACAGGCGTGAATGTATGTATGTATAAAAAATAGTTTTTCCAGTTCTATATAAATGAAGATTACGTAAGAATGTAAATCAACATCCTTATTCATCACGCACTAATTTAACTACATTTAAATAACTTTTACACGGGCTACATTATGATTGGTTACCGTGAATCGCCCGTGCCCACTTTAATAGCCGTAACACAGCCCATAACTCAATTAAAACAGAGACCGTTTTAAATTACCAACTTAATAACACGCACCGTCCGGCGCTACCTGATATTTGTAAACACAGGATTAGATTATCTGGATATTCTGTTGTTACATGATTAAAAGTGGATAAAGACAGAAATTAGTTTCATCTGTCTAAATTATTTTTAATTCAAAAATACATTTGTTAATGATATTGTCTAAGTTATATAAGGTGTGAAATAAAAGGGGCGGGAAAAGGAAGGACAGAAGGAGTTTGATGAGTGAAAGAACGAAACACGAAAGTAAGAAAATAAATTTATTCACTACAAAGAAACATAGTAAGTACACAGAAAAAAAAAACGATTAAATTTACACGAACAAAATACAACATTAAAACATATACTGAAACGGTGTTCACTAAGCACACTGTCGGACACCATAGGATGTCACGACGCTGATCTTCCGTGGACACCTAGGCATGAAGTGTTACTACGGGCAGTAATTATTAATAAGTATATACAGTAGTTTGTGTAAAGAATGGAATACTATAATAAAAAAAAATTAAATAAAAATATTGAGTTTATATATGACTATAATAATGAGAAAGAAGAAGAACGAATAGTAGTGAAATGCAGATAACTTAACCAAATCGAAGTAAGACTGTGATAAGCTATGAATGACACATGCAGTGTGGAGCATAAGTAGTTATTGGTTAGTTATTTCTTTGAGAGTAGCTAGTCCAAAAAAAGTAGGTAACAGTTTTTTTTTTGGTAGGCTTAGAGTAAGCAGTGCTTTTGTAAATGTATGGTGTGCACGCGAGAACTTACCTATGCGCTCTGGAAGCTTGTAAAGATTTGAGAGAATGTTCATGCGATTAATGAAATACCCTCGTGGCTGCCCCTAAGAAGTAAAATGAGTATATATTATGTTTTATTGTAAACCGATTAGGTAATAGATACTTCAGTTCAGTAGTTCAACGCATTCTCGCAACCTATTAGAAGCACGGGGCGATTTGAAGCTGTCTTTTGTGTAAGTGTCAAAGATTTGACCAACAAAGATGACGAAGCTAATTTGACCAAGTGCAAAAGCTTTCAGTTTAGTAACTGCAACAATAAAAAAGTCTCGCCGAGTTTTCATCTACATCGTTTGGTCATTTTAATAAAGGGTTTGATAGTCTTATTATGTCTCTTCCAGTTCTTAATACATATCGTTTACAAAAAACTAATAGTTAAGACTATGAAAACTGTAGTAGCCTCGATAAAAAATGATAAAAATTTAAATAGTTCCTTCCTTCGGTGTGACAAAGAAGGTAATCTGCCTGACCTGAAAAAACCCTGCTGTTATCCATCAAAATGTCATTGCTTATTGAAGTTGGATGTCATAACTTCTCAGTTTAAAGACATGACAACCGACATAAAGAAGTAGCTAAGAGAAAAAGTGAGCAAATTATTTATCTGCGAAAAAGTCAGGAATGTGTATATAAATCTATATGTTGGTAAATAATAGGTCTTATAACCTGTTACCAGAAACAACACTGAAATTTGACTTTGTTATCTAAGGCTTTAATACTACTCTTACATATAAATAAGTATAAATAGACAGAGTTTTAGTATAGTGTGTATTTGTTGTATTAATAAGCACTTTTTATTAAATGCATATACAAATAAAGCGACACTTACAAAAAAAAATTTGCCTATCTGTAAAAATCTAGACCGGGTTCACAGTGATTTTTCACTACCAGATGACATCACATATCTTAGTCTACTTTTTATCCCAAAAAAAGCAAATTACCTATAGATCACGCGGATGAAATTAAGGGCGTTCTCTAGACGGTTTACTGACGTTTGGCAAAAAACGTTTCCCAAAGTGACATTTGCCAAAGTATTTTTCTCAAATTTTCATTTGGCAAAAAAACATTTGGCAAAACCATCTTTTCGCAATTTTACAGTTACTAAAAATAGTTAGCAAGACTATTTTTAGCAATTTATTGCTTACCAAATAATTACATGGCAACTTTTCCATTATGTTTTTTTTAAACACAAATAAGGATAAACGTACTTATGATGTCATGTTTGAGTTATTAGTAGAATACGGACAGGAGCATAACATAAACATGACACCAAAATGTTGCATTTTGGATTTCGAAAAAGCTAGTATTTCAAGTTTAAGATCCAATTTTGAAATCACACAGCTGCATGGATGTTTGTTTCACCTTGGAGAATTAATTTGCTGGTAAGAACTTCTATAATAATTGTATTGTTTAAGATATACAAATCAATTCTCGCGCTCTGTTGGGATCTCAGTTCTAACATAACCTACATTTGCTTAATGTATATTTGTGACTAAATAAAATTTGAGCAAGTAAATATAAGCATTCTTTTGGGAAATGAAATTTGACGAACATATTTTGCAAACGGCAGGATTCCTCTCTAGACATATTTAAAAACTCCCAGACCAAAACAATTGATTATGTTTAAAGCGGCAATAGGCTCGCCACTTATTACGTGGAATTATATAATTATGTATGAATGTATGTATGAATGTATGTATGAATGTATGTATGAATGTATGTATGAATGTATGTATGAATGTATGTATAAACGCATGTATGAATGTATGTATGAATGTATGTATGAGTCTCATATCAAGTTCCAAGCAATATCGTTCAAATAATACTTGCAAACTTTGAACATTCTTTCTATTGACAAACAAATTTAAAACCACTTAGGTGACTTTTAAACTGACAATAATATTTTTGACTGTGGCTTCTAAAATAGCCACAACGTTGCATGATTGAGTTCTGAGTTAACATTTACGAGTTAGGGTCATTAACTCATATCTAAGGTCAGATTTGTGCCCACTATTGGATCTGTGTAATTATCTGTTACTGTACATTAAGTTACAATAAAATTGTTTACACCATACGATCGAGTTTAGTTTTTTATGATTACAATATTTCGCAACCATATACATAACCATATAAATACATATATGTCGGTTCAAAGAATTTTATTGTCTGAAGAAATTTTACATTTCACTGAAAAGAAATTGTCTAATAAGAGGCTTGACTAATGAGCTATATATTAGGTCGGGGAAAAAGTCTTTTCGCATAACGTAGGTATAAACTTATTATAAAATTTTTTTGACTGTACTATTTGTGTCTGGCTGGTTTTGGTAACATTAAAAAGGTTCCATTATAAAGAAAAGAAAAAAATAAAAAAAGTTGTTTCCCGCTATTTTTCATTTGTTTTTCTCTCTGTAAAAATGAGTGAATCTAATGAAGAAATTCGATACATTTTAAAATTTTATTATAAAAAAGGCAAAAATGCAACTCAAGCAGTGAAAAAAATTTGTGATGTTAATGGACCTGATGCAGTGTCAGTAAGAGTAGCACAAATTTGGTTCAAACGTTTTCAGTCCGGAAATTTTGATGTTAAAGATGCACCTCGCTCTGGTCGCCCTGTTACGAATAAAATGGACGCCATTTTTGAAAGAGTGGAGCAAGATCGGCATATTAGTAGTTACGATGTAGCTGAAGAACTGGGAATTGACCACAAAACAGTTTTGACCCATTTGAAGAAAGCTGGTTATACAAAAAAGCTCGATATTTGGGTGCCACACGAGCTCACTCAAAGAAACTTAATGAACCGTGTACTCATTTGCGATTCATTATTGAGACGTAATGAAACCGAGCCGTTTTTGAAGAGATTGATAACTGGCGATGAAAAGTGGATCACGTACGACAAGAACGTGCGAAAAAGGTCGTGGTCGAAAGTTGGCCAGGCTTCACAGACTGTGGCCAAACCTGGCCTAACACGAAATAAGGTGATGCTGTGTGTATGGTGGGATTGGAAGGGCATTGTTTATTATGAGCTTTTACCGCCCGGCAAAACCATCGATTCTGATCTTTACTGCCAGCAACTGATGAGATTAAAGGAAGCAGTCGAGAGAAAACGGCCGGAATTGATCAACAGGAAGGGTGTGGTCTTTCATCACGATAACGCTAGACCACACACATCTTTAGCCACTCAGCAAAAATTAAGAGAGTTCGACTGGGAGGTCCTAGTGCATCCACCATATAGCCCTGACCTTGCGCCTTCAGATTTTCACCTGTTTCGGTCTCTGCAGAATTCTTTAGGTTCTGTAAGGTTGACCTCAAGAGAGGACTGCCAAAACTATTTGTCCCGTTTTTTTGATCAGAAGTCCCAAAGTTTCTACAGTAACGGGATAATGTCTCTGCCCACAAAATGGCAGAAAGTTATTCAACAAAACGGTACATATATATTGTAAATAAATGTAAATAAACTTTGAAAAAAATGTCTTGACTTTTCATATAAAAATACGAAAAGACTTTTTCCCCAACCTATTATGTTGATACGAATTTGTTTTGGTAGACAGTTAACGATATTGCGAAGAGCTCCAGTTAGGGCTGTAATTTTAGGTTTAATACTATCGATATGAGCCTTCCATGTGAGCTTTTCATCAAGAATCAATCCTAGGTACCTCCCATGATTTTTTCTTTGCAAAATTTCTCCATTAACTGTAAGCTGTGAATGTACTTCTATATTCTTGTTTTTTGCCGCGAATATTACATAGCTTGTTTTGGTAGTATTAATAGTAAGTAAATTTTTATTGAACCAATTAAAGATTAAGTCTAGATCTTTTTGAGCTTGTTGAATTAAATCTTGGGTTGAACTTCCAAAGTAGAATAGACATGTATCGTCTGCGTATAAGGTCAAGTGACCATGCAATTCTAACTCATGCATGTTATTGACGTATATCAAAAATAACAAAGGTCCCAGAATCGATCCCTGAGGAACTCCACAGGCTACGGGTAAAGGCTTGCTTTGGAAGTTATCAATTTTTCATAGGTATATACATATACCTATGAAAATCTGTAAAATGTGTTTTATAGAACTGAAGAGAAGAAAATAAATGACGTTAATTGAAAGAGTTTGGTAAATAAATGACATTTAGTTGGATAAATTTGCCCTAGGATAAAATTAAGACAACTTCACAAGAACATTGACAAAAACACATACCTACGTTTGTCTAACTAATAATGGTAATAAAATTCATTTCATTTGACAATATAAGTTCACATTGTTATGAATGAACATTAATGTTCGTAATAATGAACACAAATAAAAACTCTCTTGTATTAGTCATAATTTTCTGATAATTTTCACAATTATTACTAAACTAAATCATTTTTGCGTTTACTATTGTACTAGCTTACGTCTGTGGCTTCGCCTGTACTATTTAAAGAAGATTTTAATGCGAAGACTAGTGAAACCACCCACTGTATTCTTCATTGCTTTCCTCTTATCAAAATTCATAATTCATTAATTTATGATACATATAAATTAAGTATAGTAGTTAGGTGTTTAGGGTTCGTACCAAGATCTAAGGAGCCCAAGCCAACCTCACCTGCAAGTGGTGCACCTGACGATCAACGGACCAGGCTCTGGCGAACATGAAAGTGCCCGGAAAGCGGCAATAGGCTCGCCACTTATTACGTGGGACCAACAATATAAATGGCGAAGTGAGGGCGTATAGTATGCCTCTGCCTACCTCTTCGGGGAAACAGGCGTGATATTGTGTATGTATGTATAAATTAAGTATTATAAAAGAAAACGAATTTTATATATAATACAAGTTTGGCTTCATTACACTTTATTACACATTGCACTTGTGAACGTGTCTGAAATCTAGGAGCGCCTTTTTACTTGATTAGGAGCTTACTTTGAGAAGAAGTTGGCAAGAAACTCGGGAAGGGGTTGTCTCTCACTATGAAAACATGAAAACGTAACAAATGAACTTTTGCATTCATACGGCTAGTATCGATAATGATATAACGCAGAATTTTATGCTAGTATTATTGTATACTTAATAATAAAAATGTATTTGTGGACTGTTAGCGATAACTTCAAGAATGCATATCTAAAATTCCAATAGTGGAAACCAGACCGAATATTCTCTCTGAAAGATAGAAAGCGAATATAATTTAATGCTGTGTATTGTTTCGTTTGACACATTTTCAAATAGAAATGAAGTTTAGTGCGACAATATGCGAATAAGTAGCAGATATATTAAATTTTTATTTAAAACGCCATCTTTTAGATTTTTCCAATTAATTCCTTTTGTTTAAACGTAACAAAAAATTACTATTAATACAACATAAATATTTCTCAAGTTCTACATTTGACAGATCAACAAACCGGAGGCCACCCGATACAGATACAGATATTTTATTATTTTGTTGTAAAAAGTATTATGGGAATAAGTTTCTTCATTATACTAAAAACTTTAACAAGTTGAACTGCTGCGGGCAGGTTTCCGAAATTAGTCCCAAACAGACAGACAAAGCGCTCGTAGCTCTGCGGTGTTCGGTGGTTGGAAACGATCACCAAAGTACAGCAGCGTTTACAGAGGTCAGTCCTTGGATGGGTGACCGTTTGTGTGGCATTTGATATCGAGCGCTTCCGTGCTTCGGAAGGCACGTTAAGCCGTTGGTCCCGGTTATCACTAAATGTGCAATGCATTATGCATAACAATGCATTGCATGTATATTGGCGGGGTCAAGAATGTGGCGTACTGCTGTCAGCAATTTTTTAAGCAGCTCAAAAGGGAAAGCCCTTTTTTGCCATAACCACTATCACATAATCATCATCTCAGCCCATTAACGTCCCACTATTAAACACGAGCCTCCTCTCACATACCAAAGTGCGAGGGTATTGGGTCATACTCCACCACGCGGACCCAGTGCGGATTGGTGGAGGCAGGTGTATGGCGTCCGACTGTTAAAATTTTTCAAGCCGCCTAATTAGGCCTCTAACATGGCTTAACGACTACCACATTTAGTGATAACCGGGACCAACGGCTTAACGTGCCTTCCGAAGCACGGAAGCGCTCGATATCAAATGCCACACGAACGGTCACCCATCCAAGGACTGACCTCTGTAAACTCTGCTTTACTACGGTGATCGTTTCCGACCACCGATCACTGCAGAGCTACGAGCGCTTCACACACATAATAATATAGTGTATCAATTGAGTTTTATAGCAAATATATTGTTACATTATATAAAGAAGCTAAACAAAATGCAATCAAAAATAGCTATAATATATATAACCTACGAGAATGCCAGATTAATAGTTAAAGTAGTATACATCATTAATTCTCCAGAACCAACAAATAACAAAACAACATCTCGAGATTTGAAATAAGGCAATCTAAAAAAGCAATTGCAATTTTCAGTGATTTCGAATCGACGCGTGCTCGTTGTGTGCTCGTAACAATTCGTCAACTTCTCCCGATATCATCAAGATTATCGAAAATGTCAAATTACATAAAAAATATATAATCCATCAGTAATAAGACATCATTAATATCCCTGTCTGAACAAATAAACAACACAGAACCTTAAAACTCTAACAAGGTAAATATTGTAAAAAATCTAGAAAGAACGTAATCTAATAAAGCAATTGTGATTTTCAATAACTTTGAATCGACGCAGCTAGAAGAATGCCAGATGAAGAATAATGAATAAAGACAATAATGTCCCTAAAAGAACAAAAAAAAAACAACATCTAGATTTGAAACAACGCAATCTAATAAAGCAATTGCGATTTTCAGTAATTTCGAATCAACGCGTGCTCGTTGCGTGCACGTAACAAGTCGTCAACACCTACCGATAGCATCGCTATGACTGGCTGGAAATTATTCCGATTCGTAATTACTGCGATTATTCACGGCCGGCCGGGGGCGGCGGCCATTTTTCAAAAGTCACCGTTCTTAATTATGAGCCGCGCCGGACGGCTGTCGATGCTTTGAGCCGAGCCGTCACCTCGGGCTTTGCCTCTATCCATAGACTTGGAGGTGACGGCTATGTTTGGTACCGCTCGACATGCGCGTCTTAAGGGAATCGGCACTTGAAACAGAAAATGCAATGTTTGTAAGCGAGTGAAGTCTTGTGTCCCAAAATATTGAAATAAATAGTAAAGAAAAAGAGTTTGCTGTAATTTTTCAGATTTTAAATGTCTACTGGTCCCGTATTATATAATACCAGTAAATATTATAGCATATGTTTATCTATTCTTCTGGTCAGTGTGACGCCGTTTTTAGAAAACATCTGATCGAATCTGTATACTAAATTCTTGGGATTGCTCATATTGATCGATTGGCAACTTTAAATATTAATTGAACCACAGAGCTTCGGACACTTCTTTCTAAAAAGATATATGTACCAAATAGTAAATTATGTTAATTCCATTTGCTAAAAATAAACATAATAATTTTCTATAACTTACTCACAACTCACTCAAATTACAAAGCCTTGAAAATATTAACGATATTTCAAATGAAATTAATCCCTATCATTAAAAGTAACAGCTCAGTCGAATTCCTAAGCCTTGAACGTTTTTGAATGATTTGAATCCCTATCAGTAGAAATACTTTGCCTTGAAAATATTACCGATATTTCGAGCGATTTGAAAATACTCCCCTTCGAGAGTTCCTCCACACGAGAGCTCGACTAGTGTTTATTTATCGTTTTGGAAGGCTTAGAGAAGACAGATGGAATGTTGTGTTTTTTAACCGCGGATGAGGTGTAAAGTAGGAATGATCTCTTTTATTTTTGATGCAGTGAGTAAACAAAGTACGTGAGACCGTAGTATTGTGGCATATGGGTAAACTGATGGACAGGTGAACTGAGTATTTTGGGTTTTTGTTAATTATATGAAAAAGTGTTGGCTTACATTAGATGACTGTAGAGTGATTAGTTGGGAATCATTTTACGCAAACACCGTCTTAATAGATGGAGCAGAATATAAAGATTTTTTTTTTTTTTCTAATTTTCTTCTTTTAGATTGCCAGTGTGTTATTTTGGAAGTCACTAGATTTTCTTTCGTTTATCTCCGTTAAAAATAGATTTTTGAACTTTTTTTATTTATAGTATTGTAGTTTTTATGCGCCATGGGATATTTTTTAGTCGATCAGTTTATTATTGCACTTGTAATGTTATCATTCCAGAGGTTAGACTATTCTTTCGTTTGTATAAACACAGTTACACCCTTTTGACTATTAGGGACACTGTCTTTATTTTTGCAAATAAAAGTGACAGCACTAGTTTTAAAACTGGTTTAATTTTAGATCTCGTGTTAAACCCCCTTTTTGTTTATCGACATAGCAAATAACTTTTGATAGACAGATCACAACAGAATTTAAAATATATGAAGTCTGTTTACAAATTTGTTAATATATTGTTTCCAAAAATTTACGCAAGGAAATCAAACATATTTTCCACTAGTGAAAATAAATATCTTTTCAGTCACTTCTGTCTGAGAAATTGTTTGTGTGAAATGTACATTATATTCTAGTAATTTACAACATTGCCGGAGATCCTACAGAACAATAACGACTTGGTTTTAGTTTTCTCTAAAGGCAACAGACACGTTGATGCTTCAGAAACTAACGGTAAATCAAGTAAAGTAATTATAATTATAAGAAGTACTGCAGTGTTCAAGTGTAATAGTTGTGAGAGTAATTGAAATCAGCGCCCGGTCACGACCGTGCCTAGTACACTTGAAGGCGAATTACTTTTAAACCGATTTATAATTTTTTGATAGTTTCATTGTATTATTTTAAAGTTACAAATTTTATTTGTTAGATGTTAGTCATTTGTCATAGCACTGGTATGTAATGACAAGAGGCGAAGATCTTGTGATCAATAGATGAATTCTACCGGGTGGAGAGGAAGCGGACGACCGAAAATGGAATGGAATGATATGGAAATGGACGAAGTACGTAACGCATTATATGATCGAGAGTAGGGTGAATGAGTCGGAGACAAACAGCCGAGGTGAGCGGAAGGAAAACAAATGCTGCACCGACCCTAATTAAACTGGGAGCAGGGCAGAAGAATACCATTTGGTACCGGTGCCGTGTAGTAATGGCCTAGAATAGTGCCAACCCCTTTCATCCAACGGGGAGTCGGAAGAGTCGACGATGAGTAATCCTTCCGGATGGTGTTATCCTGCGTACTGGCTTGAACTGCGATCACCAACCCACCTGCCCAGCGTGGTAATTATGGGCAGATACCCCCAATATAATGTAATCTATTGGGGAGGCTAATGTTCAACAGTGGACTTTATAAGGCTGATATAATGAGGGCAGAAGAATGATGATGATGTTTTAGTTATACCAGCAGTCTCAAATTCATAGTCTATTTGTATTAAAGTCAGTCTAAAAAAACTTAGTTGCTCAACTCACCGAGATATTGATAATTTTCAATGTTTTATGTGGTTATTGTCTATACCGCTATAGCGACAGATATTCTACCTCCCCCGTTTTATATGAGCTCTAGCTCATCACAAATAAGGTGCTACCTGTTTTATCTTAGCAGAAAAGAGGGCAGACCAGAAGAATGCGAAATGTTCTAATTGGAATTTAAAACCTTATCTTAAGTTCGTATTTAAACGGAAACAAAAGTAAGACGCAGATGTATCGACTACTTCTTTCCAAATGCTTTTTGGACTAAGCTTCTTTATCCTCTAATAATGGTTCTATGTAAAATGCAAAAGGTGATACAGACAGAGAAATAAATTGGGAGCAAGAAAAGGTACTAGGAGCTTATCAATTCACAGTAAGCAATAATCTAAATACCTAGATTAAAAATCTAATTGGAATAAAAACATTCTGAGGAGCTATTCTAATAAAGTAAGCAAGAAATGTTCCAATTACCTTAGCCCATCCAATAGACTCTGATTTTTTCTGTGTAAGCAGGGTATCATTGCCTATTGTTGATTAACTGCTATCAATGGAAGAATAATCGTTCACTGATATTAATAACAGTATACACATAAAAAAACAATCTAATAAAAATAAGCTTCGACTTTGTTGAAGAGAGTTAAAAATTCATTATAATTATACTTACAGTTAGTGCAGCCGTTTTGTACGCGATTGTACGCGGCGTATACAGGGCGCTGACGCCGGCGCGTCTAATCGCCGTTTATTGGAGAAATCGATTCGAATCCGTTTCGACATGTCGCCTTTTTCAAACCGCACCATCTGAGATATTGTATTTATGCGATCATCATCATATCAGCCTTATAAAGCCCACTGTTAAACATTGGCCTCCCCAATGGATTCAAGGGGGGAGGGTATCTGCCCATAATCACCACTCTGGGCCGGCGGGTTAGTTCCATAGTTATCGCCAGTCAGTACGCAGGATGAGGCTGCTGACCATCCGGTAGGATTTCTCTTCGTCGATTCATACGACTCTCTGTGAGATGAGAGGATCGTGTGATAGAGAATCTGGTGTCGTGTGGCTATTACTACACATCATCAGGCAGCATTCATGTCAACCATTTAGTGACTAACCGAATTCTTTTATCAAGGCATGATTACAAGGCACTGAAAAAAATATGGAACGGCTATTACTTTCTTCACTCCTCCCAGTTGTGCATTGTGAGGGAAGGTCGATGTTTAGTAGAGTTGGTAAAATTGTGGTTCATTATGAAAATATAAAACATCATTTTTAAATATTAATAAAAGCAGTACATATCAACTAATTTTACACCTACTGTTTTAAACATCTGTCCACTTCAAAGTAATATATTTATTTTTTCACGCGTTTTTTTTATTTTAGCCTTAAATAAATTAAGAACTTATTGTAACACATTCAGCAGTCTTGAACTAGTCCTATTTTATGCTTGTATGTGCTTTCGATAGGAGACGGTCTTTTCCTCCATAAGTGTAATGTAACCTATAACTTTTTATTTTTAATTATATTATTAGAATAAGGTATAATATAAACTGTAGTTATGACATACATACATACATTCACGCCTGTTTCCCAGAAGGCAGAGACATATTATACGCCCACACTTCGCCAATTACAAAGTCCCATACAGCGAGCCTATTTCCGCTTATCGGGCACTGTTATTTTCGCCAGAGCCTCGTCCGTTGGTTGGCAAGTGAGGTTGGCTTGGGCTCCTTAGGTCTTGGTAGGATCCCTATACACCCAATATAATACAATACCCATACAATATATGTATAGTCGGTGCCAGGCGACCGCGCTGAACCTGCGAGTCACGGAGGGCGCTTTCTGTAAAAAACTACAAAAACTAAATTATATTGATGGAATCGAGTCCGTTTGATTGATGATGAGTGAGCATTTTTTAATTTATACCGGGGATTCGTCCGTTTTGCCGCCTTGAGGTCACAGAAACTGTACCTTTAAATACTATCCGTCTTCGAGGATATTATTATAATTATTGATTGTGGGGTTCCGAATATTTTTAATTAAAAACGTATTAGGCAAAGCATAGCTGTCTGTGAGTTCTTATGTTTTTTGCGTGTAGATATTTTTTAGCCTTACTTGTTTTTATCTTTGTTAAACCTTTGTAATGTTGTGATCTAGTAGATACGTGTAGAAATAAAAAGCTTACAGTTCTTTTATACGAAATGGATATAACTTTGAGGAGTCATTTATCAATGACTTTACGGGTACATACATTACTTGCCATCAGCATAGGATTTGGTTTCGTGTGAAATGTGTTTGGTCGTAAGAGTCAGGCATTGATCTGCAATAAAAAGTATATGTATGTACCAAATTTCAACCTCGTCCGTTGATAGGCAGGTTCACCACTTGCAAGTGAGGTTGGCTTGGGCTCCTAAGGTCTTGGTAGGGCCCCTTTGCACCCATGGTATTATATAATGCCACATAAATGGTCAGCCATTGTGATCTGTGAACTATGTTTCATTTCGGAGATCGTTTCTTACAATGTAATATCTAGGAGTTACGAGTGCTCATGAATGTAACTTATATAATATCCTTACTTCTAGTACTTTTTTACTTTTAACTAAATTGAAAAAGCGTCAAGTTATGTCGGTGACGGAACAAAAACACCAACCGTTCTAGACACGGCAGGCTTTTGTGTATATATATGACCTAGATATTTTAATTGATTCACAATTTTTGCAACAAAACTGTACCTATCTGTCGTAATGTACCTAATATTACGCGCTAAAATAAATTTAGAAAATGGCGGCTGTATTTACCTCTATCACAATCAAACGCTAGAATTAATTAAAAGGTTACGAACGAACAAACAGGCCGATCCCTAATAAAAAATGCACCGAGCCGGGCCGCACCGGTTTTTTTCCACTGGAAATTTGGCTAAGGTGTCTATTAATATTAATTGACGTTTTTGAAATTCGGTCCGCCGTACGTAGAACAATGACGGTGCACTGTTCGCGGTGAATATATAACCAAAATGTGTTTCGAATTCTTCAACGTTTTGTGGTCTTGTATGGTGTGGATGTATTTTGGTTTCTTAAGTCGTGAGACAGGAGTGGCGATAGAGAGACCCAGAGACCCCTTGCTTTTTATTCAGAGGGTCTCGGTTTCTAACCATGGTGGCGCCTATGACTTTTCGGAGTTATGTGCGTAATTATCTCTTGCTCTGTGCCTCGGAAAGCAAGTTAAGGCATTTATCCTGACCGTCATAAACATCTATAGCAGTCGATATTAGGAAGTCAGTGATCCTGACAGCTCGTTGAACCATACTATGATGTTTCCCTCTGGTTTGCGAAGGACAGACGGCAGTCGCTTCACGTAAAATCAAAATCAAAAATTTAGTCTGGTTAAAACAGTGAGCAGACCCTGGGCCCTATGCTTAAGTCTAGGGCATCCGGGATAATGCTAGAATATGATGAGAGCGTGAGATTGGAGCTTAACATATAATATGTACAGTTCCAGTCATGTGCTTTTCTTTAAAAAAAAAAAACTTATTTAGTACAAAAACAGTATCATATGTATCCCGTGTGTGTTAAAACTATGAATTGTATACCGAGTTTCATTAAAGATATAAACTATGTCCAAATATATTTGTTTTATAGTAAGTCCTGCAAATCCGGTTCCGTCTTTGTTTAGAACACCTCGATGAAATTATTTAAGATTTGTGTAAGAAAATATTTTAGACTTAGCTCGATTTGGAACAATACGGTGGGTAAGTTATGATATTCCAAACTCTACTAACGTAATAAATATTTTTCTCTTAGGTAATTGAATTCTCAACCTTGTAGCAGAAGTAGGTTCTGACTTCTACGTATTAGATATAATATATGCTCATAGCTAATTTTATTTAATTTCCAAACACATGAACTTAACATATGAACCGACTATTCAGTGTTTCAACTGAAAGCATATTTCAGAGACCTAAAATTATTAACGTTGCCATCATTGTAAATATTTGAACCATGTATATTTTTTTAGTAAAATTGTTTGTAATAGTAAACTCTGTCCCAAAATCCCAAAAGCTTTAAAATATGTTATCCTGTTTGTAAAACTGCACTGAAGCGTAATAAAATTGGCGCCTAAAATGTTAATACTATTACATAATATAAATTTAAGACTATGCTGTACAAATTGTTAATTGACAAATGTTATGCTGCCAGTTACTACTTTAATGATATTGACATAAAATTGTAATTATTGACGACATATTGTTATTAATGTATTTGAACTTTATTTATTTAACAATCGATTTTTGATAATTTTGAAATTTTTGCATGCCATATGTAACAGGCAGTTCATGGTGAAACTATATGTATGTTAGAAACCTCTATATAACCCATATCACGCAAATAAAATGATTTGATTGTTTGATTTGATTACCACTAACTTTTTACAGAACTCTGCCAGCACTTAGTATATAAGTAGGTATATGAATATTGCCTAAAAAAGTCAACATATTGGCCTCATAAGTTGCTAGATGTTCTGTCCAAATTTCAGTAGATTGGATACAAGTTGACCTAATATTTCGGCACCATAGTACGATTCTGGGGTTAGCACTTTGTTTGCGGATGAAAGTAGAGCACACCTGCGCACACGTTGGCACGTCACCACAAGAACGCTGTCTATTGGTTTATTAATATATTTTTAAAGATTTGCACAAATTGTAAATTATTAGTAACACGTAATACAGCAGTTCATGAGAGTAGAAAGTGTCCAGGGAAAGTTATCATTAAAACAATATATGAGAGTGACTAAGCGCGTGTTCAATTAAAGTAATGGTTAATTGCTGTATAATTCATAAGTTTTTAGTCACAGTCTAGAGGAAATAAGATAACAAATTAAAGATTTCCGTTTTTGGAGAAAAGTACTGGTTACCAAGAAAATGTAATTACAGTCATTTTTGAAGATAATAGAAATATAGTTTAGAAAACTTGGCATTGTTATGTAAACTATTCTGATCTTGAAGTAGACAGGTCGTAAATTTTTAAAATAACGTGTTTGAGAACGTGTCTTTAGCTCATGTATTCATTATTAAGAGAGTGGCCTATTGTATACTATTTTGTTATTAAATCGCAATAATTGTTTAATTATCGTAAAGAAATCTCTTTGCACCCTTGACTTTTATTAAAACAGTTTGACATTGGAAGCTAAGAGAAGACAATTATGAATTAAAATTGCAATTGGTACATAATGGTAAGGTATTTGAATCTTGCCATTGAGGGCTAAACCAATTGAATTTATTCTTTAATACGTTCTAATTAATTACTTCAATAATCATTTAAAAAAAAACATCTAAATATACATTTCTGCCCGTCTATGTTAGTTACACTTGACAACTAAAATGTGATTAGGTCAAAACGAAAATGTATAGAAAAAATGAACTTCGTACAATATTAAGGCAACTAATTAAATTAATTTTCATCAGTTTTCTTTTTATTTATTTGCTAGTGGAAGTTGATTATAATACAAATTTCATACACATTCGTTTTATAAACACAATTATATTGACATAATAATAAAGTATATAATATAAAGAAATACAGCTTTTAGTTACCACATGCTTTTCTCAAAGAATAAAACGTGTTCTGTAATAGAACATTCTCGATTTAACAAATGCAATTGACCGTCTCGAAAGTCCGTTAGAATACAAGGAAATTAAAAAGATATAGTTAATCCAAAAAGAGGTCTTCATTCAGGGTCACCTTCCACATTCTTCGCCTAACTTTTGACCCTTTATCGATTCATGGGAATATTGCACCAGTTCACTTTAATGTAATAATAGATTACAAGACATTAGATTCGCAACAATGGCGATTAACAAGCCGTTTGTCACGTCAAGGAGTCGAACCGTTACTGGTTCTGATGATCTATCCTTTCAAAGGGGCTTTGAACTGGTTTAGTCCAGTTTTACGATTTTGTAAGTGTGTATAGTTTTAAATACTTAAAATTAAAAGAAATAATTGTTTTTTTGCAAGATATGGTTTAATGCTTATGTACTACCTATATCAAAATGTATAAAGTCATGTTATGTTACAATAAAAGTATGTGGTAAAATGTGTGTCCTTTTCAAATCAATAGGAAATGTTAAAATGTGTAAAAAAGTTAAGAGATTCCAATTTGCGAATTGTTTTGAATATTGAATATTTATTTATTAAATTTATTTATTATTCAATTTAATAAATTATTTGAGATTCAACTCCGCTCAATATAACGTTCAAATGCGTCAGTTACCTTGAAATTGAAAACGTGTTGCAGATTAAACAATTATAATAAGGTCACATTCTAGCCATTAGCAATAATCCTCCTTTCAATCTGCTATATGTCTTTTTAATTCCTAGAACAGCCCTAGGCAAATAGTGTAAGAGCGAAAGTGTAATTTGCATACAACAATGCAACACCTGTTAGCGGTGTGGGTGCCGTACAATGGCTCCTCGTCGAATAACAGTTGCACTGTGGTGTAAATGAACCTTTTTTATCATTATAAGCTGCCAAGGTCAACCTTTTATGCCATGTCATGCGTGCCTATTGATACCGATGCCTTTTTTCTGCAATAAAGATCTATATATTTAAAAGCGTCGCTAGTTGGTGGCTAATATTGTATCGGCATATCCTTATTTACTTCTCGGCTAATAGGATAATTACACCTGAAAGTTTATTAAACACCAATGAATTGGCTCTAGGTAAAGAGTAAGGCTAACTTATAAAAAAATCTTTTTAATAATTTTAAATCTAAAATGAAAATCGTCCTATCAAGATATAGATTTAATTTAATATCTAATAATACTATAAGGGTTTATCAAATTATCATAATTATGTAGCAGTGTTTCTATACAGTAAAATAAAATGTAAAATGCATAAAATGTGTAATAAGACCTGAGGAGCCCAAGCCAACCTCACCTGCAACGTGCACCTGCCAATTAACGGACGAGCCTCTGGCGATAATAACAGTGCCCGGTAAGCGGCAATAGGCTCACCACCTATTACGTAAGACCAATAATATAATTGGCGAAGTGTGGGCGTATAACATGCCTCTGCCCACCCCTTCGGAGAAACAGGCGAGAATGTATGCAAAAAATATAAGTCATGACATAAAAAAACTTATCAAAATGTGTATGCCAATAAGGTAGTACCACCATTCAATTTGTTACAATTTGACTAAAGTTACTTATCACCTTGCACGGCGAAGACAGGATGAGTTTAGCACATATTCGGGTCACTATCTACAGATCTACAACCTGAACACCCCTAAAGCAAGTTAAACAAGCCGCTACAAGCTATTACATGCCGTTATCTTTCAATCTACCTTGGAGCTAATAAATTAGAGAACACGTGTGTTGATAACAATCTTTCCAGCGATATTACATACCTGGTCACTCGTACCTGGATTTACGAGGCAAAATATTTCCATGGGATCTATAGGAGAATTTGCATACGCCATTGGACAATGAGCGGTGGTTGACAAGTGAGCGATTATGTCAGACATATAGTGAATGGAGCGTAATGGTTGGGGAGCAAGGTTATTAAATTACAATAATTTTGTAGGAAGCGGCCTTATACGTGCCCTGGTCTGTATGGGTTGACCAACGGTTGTCGGTGACGGTACAAAGGGTTGCAGCTACTTCGCGAAATTGGAGAACTAGTTTGGAAGCCTTTCTAAAAATGGAATAATAGTTTGACAACAGTGCCTGTTATAAACGTATGCAATCAATGACATTGCCTCTTCTTTGATATAGCTTGGGGATGAAGTCATGCACAGATAGAATTTCTTATAATATTCGTCATTGTTCCTGCTGAATAATTTGGCTCGCGTGCTTTGGTGGAAGCAGGTAGCAGATATAAAAAGGCAGCAGTACTGCTGACTCACAGACCTGTATACACCAGAAGACTAAAGGGATTATGGCCATATTCCATTATAGACATAATGAATATATAAAGAGTAATATCTAACCAAAACTAATAGTTTTTGGAAGAGCTCAACATCAATTTTAAAAGTTACCAATACAAGGACTGATATCAATAAACGTTGCTTCATAGTGCTTCTAACTTTACTAAACGACTAACAATCATAGTAGTAAGCGAAACCAACAGCTTTTGGAAGCACTCAATACCACAGCAATGGCGTGAATACCATACATGCAATTAGCCTTTGCATACTTGATCCTAAGAGCACGGAAGAAGTCGATGTCAAATGCCACACTAACAGTCACTCATGCAATGACTGATCTAAAAGAACTCTTCTTAACTTCGGTAATCGTTTGTGACCTAGTGGTACGAGCACTATACACTGCATAGCCAAAATCTCCCAGCATAACAATAACCATACATACATAAAATCACTGCCTCCCCTTAGGAATGGGCAGAGGCTTATTTTACAACCACACTTCACCAATTAATACTTTTGGTCCCAATAGATGGCGAGCCCATTGCCGCTTACCGGAAACTTTTATGATTGCCAGACCTTCGTCTGTTGATAGGCAGGTGTACCACTTGCAGGTGAGGTTGGCTTGGCGTCTTAAGATTTTGGTTGGATCCATATATACCTGACCAACAATAACCAGCGGTTACCTATCCAACGTCTATGAACGTTGCTTAACTTCTGTAATCATTTCTTACTATCTAGTCTAACGAAAGCTTCACAACCAACATACAGTTAAACAAATGCAGCAACCGATTTCGTTTCACGTGTAGCCTTAAGTAATTTATCTAACACAATTTCAGATCAGGCACTGAAGTGTGAAATCAAATCGAGAGAACTAAATTAAACAGCGCCGTTGTGCAACCTCCGCGCACAGTGGGCAACAGATATAACGC
Source organism: Musotima nitidalis (assembly GCA_949126915.1). Lineage (NCBI taxonomy): Eukaryota > Metazoa > Arthropoda > Insecta > Lepidoptera > Crambidae > Musotima > Musotima nitidalis. Next base: position 6,425,503 of record OX421415.1, on the reverse strand, counting down.
AAGATAGTGAGCCTCGACCTATTGAAATAAGGTCTAATTTGTTCTTGCAGAAACTTCTTTTGCTGTCTGTTCTGTCCGAGACCACACTAGCTGTTGATTTGTTGTATTGATTTATTGAAATTGTTCATCAAAATGTGACAACATTTCGTGGTAAACTTGGTTATTATGTACTGAATTTTTGAATTTCTATCGGTTAGTATTTTTCAAACAATAACGCGACGAACGTAACTTACAGTACTACTACGGTTTGACCATATATTACATAGCCAAACCGTATTGGTAAAATGTTGTTAAAACTCAAATTTTTAGGCAAAACGAAGGGCATCCAACTTAAGTTCTGTATATTTGATTTAAGGGAATATTCTCTAGCGAATGTACAAATCCTAGAGCCTATTGAAACTAGGTTACTTAAATGGGTTTAAAGTAATGCATGACACAAAATAACAGATCAGTTAAACAAACTATTTTTTACAAGTAAAATTTACACGACTGTAAAGTAAAAAGTTCTTTATTTCATAAACTATTACATAGCACTTGAAAACGTCAAACCAAATAAAAAATTTAAAAAATCAACTAAATATTACTACACTGCAATCACGAAGCTTAGATTCAGTTACATGCAAATAAATAAAAATTAGGTGTAAGTGAATCTAAGTGCCAGTTCCGAGGCCCCGCTCTGTGAGAAGATCTGACAAGAAACTCACAGGCTGTAACAAAGAGGATCTAGTTTAGCATGGAAAATTAAACCATATAAGTACTTTTTGATCAATGCCAGTACTTTGTTTTGATTTAAATTTTAGAATGTCATTGACCTGGCCCGCAGTAGACTTTCTATTGTTTATAGCATTTTTGCGAAGAAAAAGTTATGTTATAGAATTTAGATCCATACATTTCTTCAAATATGCTGATAGCTGAGCGGTTTCGTAGTAAAACCGTACTTAATTTACGCTTCAACGCGAGGGCAAAGTCTCAGCCGAATGCTAGTTAGATATAAATGTGAAGTTGAACTGGTTTGTTTGTAATGCTTTACGCATTTTTGGTAAAAATAAATAAATTTGAGTATTGTAACGTTTGTTTATTTATTTATTATAAAAGATGTATAACTATTTTTTGCATATAGTTAATTGTTAAGTTGTAAATCTAAATAAAATGAGAAGGAGAGAAAGAATACCTTAAGTAACATTGAGTCTAGTGTAGCAAAAAGTACAAAAAAATAATTACGTAACGTAAGTTGCAGATGCAAGTTAGTTTTTTAATGCATATTATTAAATCGGCAATACAATTCATAATCATTATAATAAGGTAGGGTGGGTGATTAACGCCCGGTGTCCTTCTACGCCCAGGGGCCTTACCATGAGCTCTTATAGCAGTATTATTGCAGTTGAGAAAGCGAGACGCGTGTAGTGGCGTATCTACACGCGTCTCTTTTCCTCAACTGCAATAATACTGCTATAAGAGCTCATGGTAAGGCCCCAGGTAGCAGAAAACATACTAAATATAGAATTATTTAGTTAATACTCAACGCAAACATAGAATGAACCAATAAGAAATCGCAAGGCGAGCGGCGACGCGCTTCGCCACCATGCGCGTCAGTGTGACTCCGAGCTCCGGCAGGATCAGAAACGTACTACGCTGTTATAAAAAGTATCTTAACTAAATCGTAAGTTTTCTATGTATTTTTATGCGTTTTGAGTTACCTTTTAAGATTTAATTGCTTCAAGATAAAGTAAGTTTACTATTGCTTAAATATTTGGTATCGATTTCTATCTTTTTTTTCCAAAAACGTGTCATTTGTATCAGCGTCAGATTATAACGCCCGGGTGGGTAATAACGCCTGTTAAAATAACGGTTGGGCGCTATTAGACTACATGGGCGCTATAACCATAGACATAGTAAGAGCATAAATTATAATTTCAGAAAGTACTAATACTTAACACTAATACTTAAAATACGTTTGTTAAACAGTTGTTAAATAAATTAAGTGGTAGGTCACATTTAATTTGTTTTTTTAAAGTATCCATTGATATAACTTTAATTTTATTGACGACGCGAGCAATATTAACCCCAATATATTTTTCATATGATTGTTTATGCTTCAAAATATATTTCAATAAGAATTATATTCATATATATTTAAAACTGAAATGATCTCATTAGGTAATATATTTATAGATATCAAGATGTCGCCTCGTAAAAAAAGAGGAGAATCCTAGTCAGAAGATGAAGATTTTTTAAATACTTACTATCCACGGGCGGTATTACCCGCTGACGATGTAATGGCGCCCAATGAACATATAAGGATTATCTTAATTCTGTCCTTAAAACGATTAGTATGCAAAGTTCTCATGATAAGTTATTCGAAAATTCTTAAAAAGTTCCTTAAATATGACCAAATACAAATATACCACGTGATATTAGGTGTATTGTTAAATTGAACAAAGTATATCTTAAATGTTGATTTTATTTGTTTATTTTTAGTTTAATCATGATATTACCAAGTGAGATTTTGATTGTGAGATTATTTATGCTTGTTTTGAGCCTAGTTGTATAATTAAGGCTTAGTTTATAAAACGGGCGTCAATTAACGCATAACTTTTAATAACGCCCAAACTAGTCTTTTTAAAAAACCTATATAACAATGAGTATTACGAGAAAAAAATATTGTAATGTGTAATTTTTTTGTAGCATAAGTAAACATCATTTGTTTAGAAAGTTGTTTGTTTTCTTATTCATTTAAATACCAGAATTATTTGAAATTAATGTTAGGTGGGCGTTAATCACCCGCTGTACCTTACATCTGAACGTTACTTTTTTGAAATTTTCTATAAGGCTGGTGACACTCTGCAATAGCATAGCTTTATTCTCAGTGGAATGTTTTATATCACTATATGGTAACCACATATTTTTACACACACCAATTGGAAACTAAAGAATGTTATAAATATTTTTTTTCAGTAATGCAGAAATTTTATAACAAACCGTTTTTTTTAATAGCTGCTTTATTAACTCATTACGTATTAACCCTATACACGAAAGTGTAAATAAGCCCAACGTCAAAATAGTATCACAAATAAGCTTAAATATAGCAGGCTGTTAAACTGGATGGCATACCTAACAAAATTACGACATTTGAACGTAACCTAAAATAAATTTGAGAGTTCTATCGTAACGGATTCGAGGAAAATATACTTTTAAATATCGAACTAGATGGATACGGAGTTACGTCATAGAACGGTCTCTGAACGTAAGTTTTTTGTGAGTTGTAATTTAAAAAGAGGTTTACAACTTTTTGTGAAGTTCTACATACAGTTTTTTAATCTATTCTTGTCCAATTTAAGAGACAATTGAATCGTGTAATATTGTGATTGGTGAAAGCGCAGTAGTAATATTTTTTTAGCTAAGCTTTTCCTTTATTGTATAACAAATATATATTTTATTTAATAAGTTAAAATTGTGCCTATAATATACGCTAGGGATAGATTTTCTTGATAATGTAGCTAAATTTCCAAAACATGGAAGGAAGAATATTATAGAAAAGGAGAATGGGTGGTGGTAAAGATGATAAATGAGATCCCCTCCCCCTAAACCCGTTGAGTCCTCAGTAAAGATGTGGGACTATACTGAGATCTCACATGGACTTTTTGAGAGAATTTGAAAAGTGATGTTGCACTGTTTTGTTTCATTTACCAACACTCATGTTTTGCACAAACACTGAACGGTTCATAATCCACCGTTATTACACATTAATGTTCGAAATATCACAAATTTTAGAAAATAAAACAAAACTGCAGACATGACGCTTCACTTTCCCGCCAAGAAGTCTGCTATGAGTATATCCACAGATTTCTAGATGGAATGTGTCGAATGCGCCGACATTGACATTAGACTAAATCCCATCTTATTTAGTCGCTTTATACTTCACCTTCGAGCAAGAGATCACACTACTCGGCATCGGCACGTATCTACGGCTTTTAAAAAGGTATTAGAATTAAAAGCCTACATTTTAACTAATTCCCTCCTAATATGATACTTAGCGGCAAAACAAAGGAGCAAGTTGTGAGTGGCAAAAATTAAACAGAGCCAAATACTATAATTGTGGAGTTGCACTTATTAGAGTCACGCAAGGGTAGGAGGGTGAGCGAGGAGCTCCCACGGTCTGAAGGAAGAGTTGCGGTTACCTGTCAATCATTATATTGACTTGTTTTAGCCATAAGTATTCGAAGTATTGTTAGATCTAACTGTATTTTTAATGTGGTACACAATATATTTTATAACTACATGTTCCTAAGCGAAGTCTTTGGCACAACCGGGATACTAATGCTGAAATGATGATCAGTTTTGAGGCAGCGATAGTCCCGGGTTCAAACCCTGGTGACTTTTCGAAGTTATGTGCGTAATTATCTCTTGCTTGTGCCTCGGAAAGCACATGAAGCTGTTAGTCCCGGCTGTCATGAACATCTATGGCAGTCGCTATAATATATGGTTAAAGATATTTATTCTCAAAAAAGAAAATTACAGTCACTTGAATGAGAACTTAGATTAATAAACAGCATAATTATTAATTACATCGTCGTCACTTAATAATACATAATATATTGTGCGAGTTTTTGTTTGATACATTAAACGAGCTTACATTTTTAATGTTCGAGGATACTTGTTGTATTAGGATGTAAGTGCCTTCTAACATCCTGACAGCTGGTTTAACCATAGAATGATATTTCCCTCTTGATTGCGGAGGCCAGACGGCAGTTACTCCATGTAATAACTGAAATCAAATATGGTTAGCCCAGTAAGCAGACCCTGGGCTCTTTAGTCTAGGGAACCCGGGATAATGCTAGGATATGTTGTTGATGGTAATCAGTTTTAGATCTTCTTACCTAAAAATTTAATATTCTTTCTAGCAAAGACTGATATTTGGATTGATTGTTTACGAACGATATGGCTTGTTGGCAGTATGCCCGCACTCCGCTTCTGAGGTCGTGGGTTCCATTCCCGCACAGGACAAATCTTTGTGTGCATGTTTATGCATAAATATTTGTTCTGATATAGGTGTTTTCCTATGTATATTATCTATACAGCCTGTATTTACAAAAATCTATGGATACTTGTTTATTCAATATCCATAACACAAGTTCTTAATGATACTTATATTGAAATTAAATAATTGGTGTAATTGTCAGAAAATATTTATTTATTTGATGTATTCGTAGTAAACCAATGCTTTGACATCCCAAAAGTATTATTGTTTCAATTTGTTGTTTTTGAAATTATTGTTGTCCAAAAGTTGGCAGGCACTTTTCAGTCCCTGCCAACTTCTTCTCTTCTAGCACAATCGTTTGACAAACTTTACAAATTAATTAAAATTTCATAAGTATTCGGACACAATTGAAATTGTTTTTTAGACGTGACTTGTAGGAGCACATCCATGATATTAAGCGGTGATGCAGTCCAGAAAAGTAAGAGGGTTTCAAACCGTGGAAAAAGCACGTTATCAAGCGCACCCACTCATATTCTTTGTAGACTTGCCTGTGTCCTGGTAGTCATCAGCCAACACTATTATTATATCGCCTACTCTCTATTATATTGGCCTTCCTTGCCTAATGCTGCTGATATTAGACTTTAGTTCACTGTTAATTAATCCACTATGTAAAAAATACTTTTAGTATTCAAAATTATGTATTTTACACCTGCATATTTATCTCAATATTTTTATGTTAAACTAAATCATATCGGTGCTTACAAACACCCAATAAACACAGTAACCCCCAGTTAAATCTCAACGTATTCAAACGGTTCCGGTTAAATAATAATAATTGTTGCAAAACAGACAGGACGTCCCGTGTCGAATCTGACATACAACGACATCACTGCGCACTACCCTTAAAGTTTACACCATAAAATTCCATAAAACTATCAAGGATAAGGTTGAAAGTAGAGTACAAAACTCCGCTGTTGTATGCCATTTTAAGGGCAAGAGTATTGTATACGCGTGACGGGTCAAAATCGCGATTTTATTTATAACATTTCGTTACCCAGCTGGGGTTTGTCAAGAAGAAAAAAAATTAAGAAAATGAATCTAAGACCCTTCCCCTTCACGGCCACCCTTCGAACGGGTTTCGCCGCCATAAATCCCACGTTCCATGTGAAAAGACATTTTAAAATGCGTAAAAAATTATCCAGGGCACATATAATTCGGTGTGCGCCGGTATTTATTTATTATTTGTATGGTGCCTTGGTTCGGACGCGTGTTTTTATATTCTGTTAGTATAATTAAATCAGTACTTTTATCGCGTCGCAATTTAAAAGCTTGTTAGTTTGGCGTTCATGTTGGTTTTACGAGCTAAATGTGCAATGTAAGACTATTGTGGTTATAAGTTTACTTGACTGTATATAAAAAATATACATGTTATAAATACGTTATTATATATTTGTATCAATTGTAAAATAAGCCTTTTTGTGGTAATGAACTACTATTTATGATCACTCAAACAATTTTTTTTACATTTGACACGGAAACCAACTGTACAATATGTACTATACATTCAATGTGTACGATATTAATATCAACATTGCTATTCATACGTAAGCGCATATATAAACAAAAAAAAAATTATCATACATTTTATAACTACATACATATTGTATGCAATACTCTTTAATATATGTAATTGTAAGACTTAACTCAAATCACACTGAGTATGTAGCACAGCAAAACATAGGTTTTAGCACAGGACAGAGATAAGTCATTCTCTGTTCTGTAGCTTAAAGATACTATATCACTAGTATTAAAAGGTACATAAATTTAAATTTCAAGGGCCCTAATTCCGCGACTTCTATATAAATAATAAATAAAATAAATAAATAAATAAATATTTCTGACACTTACACCAATTATTTAGTTCCAAGATAAGTGTCATTAAGAACTTGTGTTATGGATACTAAATAACGGATAAACATACATAAATACTTTTTTTTTTTTTTGTAAATAAATACTTAATATACATAGGAAAACACCCAGACCAGAACAAATATTCATATTTATACACACAAAGATTTGTCCTGTGTGGGAATCGAACCCACGACCTCAGGAGTGGAGTGCGGGTATACTCGCCACCACGCCATATCGGTCGTCTATATATTATTATATATAGTAATAATATATTATTGTACATAGATAAGATTACTAAGAACTAACCTTGACGATTTTCTTGCCCGTTCTTTTACGATCAAGCTCCCGCCCGCGGCGCGCTAGTTTTTAAGTTTTGACGTTCATGCGAGCTCTATTAAACCAAACTTGAATACATGATTTTGACTTTGACTCACCGAGGAAACTATTGATGACGTCATAATCTAGTTAGGTCATAGTTTTAATTCGACTTCACACAAAGGCCACAAGTGCTCCCCAACACGTAACGTATTGACAACAAAACTGAAAATCATCACCACTCACAACACAGTTATAAAGCAATCAAGAAACATACAAAAAGAACCATATGAAAACACACGATTCCGTTACATAAAGCGTCGTAATTACCATCTACACAGCACTTACCGTCCACACAAAATACAATAGGATACAATAAAAAAGGGGTACACAAACAGACACACCCACCCAATGACCTAGAGATCTAATAAAATACTCAAAAGATACTTCTTAATTAACTAACAATGAACACTGAGAAACTTACAGTCATCTTATGATAATCGCGGACCAATCATAAAAGAACCACACAATGACGTTGAATGTATGGCTAAACATTGTATTTATGTTGAATACTTTACACCAATACTACAATACGCTTTTTACAATACACAATTTGAAAAGAAGTTGGTTTTCTACGGGTGTTAGCATGCGCGGCGTCAATGGCCCGTGAATAGATCAGCTGTTGATATTTTACGCCTTATTAATTATATGATGCTACGATTGAAGGTATTGTTTTAGAATATAATGTAATTTAGTTTGACGACCGATATGGCGTGGTGGCGAGTATACCCGCTCTCCGCTCCAAGGTCGTGGGTTCGATTCCCACACAGGACAAATCTTTTTGTGCATAAATATCAATATTTTTTCGTTTTCTATGTAAATTAAGTATGTATTTACAAAAGTATTTAAGTATGTTAATCCGTTATTTAGTATCCATAACACAAGTACTTAATGATACTTATCTTAGAACTTAAATAATTGGTGTAATTGTTAGAAAATATTTATTATTATTGTATAATAATTATCTGCTTATAAGAGTACAATACCTTAAAAGCGCTCGTAGCTTCGAGGTAATAGGTAGTCGGGAACGATCATCGAAATCAAGCAATGTTCATAGAGGTTCTTGGATGGGTGACCGACTGTGTAGCATTTATCGTCGAGCGCTTTAGTACTGTCGTTGATATCACATATGACAGCAGATCGCTAAACGCCTGTCTTCAGTAATCCGATCATAATGATACCCTATAAACTTTGTCATTGCCTAAGTAGTAGCTTTTATTTTATAATAAAACGTAATGTATTGATAAAACAGAAAAATGTCACAAACTATCCGACTCTACAGTGTTTTTAGTGCTCTTCATTCCTAGGGTTTAATCCCGCACTACTCGAAAACATTATATCATTCTTGGCTTTTAAGTACTCATATATATGTTTATTCCTTGTTATATTTCACTACTCATATTATAAAGCCTTAAAATGTTAACAAACGTTATACTGTTACCCTTGAGCAGTGGCTGGATGTACTCATAATACAAGTTTGGCTTAGTTAGGAACTAGATGGCGCTGTATACGGTGTCTAGCAATATTTGAGTATTTACGTAGTTTGGCCTTATTCCTTACATAAAGTAGGTATTTTTTTAAAATACAATTGTAATTCGGACGAAAAAAGAAATGTGCCAAGATTTATTATAAATTTTATCGGTTACGTGATAGTTTTATCAATATTATATACTTGCAGGATGTTTTTAATTTATGAGAAAATGTGGAATTTTACAGCACGCTAGCATCTGGTGTTTATTGACACCAGTACACATTGATGTAATCATACATAACACAGCACATAATAATATCAGGTTATTCAGCTGTGAAACTGTAAAGAAAAAACAATGGTGACGTATTTGATTATCATTACAGAGTGGAGTTTAAAAGATAAGTCAAACCAAGGTTCGGTGACCGCAGGTTATATGTAGCAATGACTATGAATACAGTGCCGTGTGGTACCGGCCTAGAAGAGTGCCACCACCTCTCATCTCACGAGACGTCATAAGAGTCGACGAAGAGAAATCCTGCCGGATGGCCAGCAGCGTCATTTTGTTTGCGTGGTGAGTATGTGCAGACACCCCCAATAAAGCGAAAACCATTGGGGAGGCTTATGTTCAGAAGTGGACTAACTGATGACTATGAATAGCTACGATTAGCAGGTATTCAATTTTGCATATCCATTGGATTGATCATCTTAATATGCATGCCTCAACGATGTGGATAGGGCCCATTGATAAACGAAGTGTTGTACTGAAAGAAATTTACATAAAAATAAGAATGTTCCTTTTAAATGATAATCTCTTGTTAGACACGAGTCAGTTCTTTATTGATCTTTTTATCGGTTGTTGATACTCGTATTAGTGATGCATAATATTGGTATTTGTCATCGGTTTTCTCGTAAGGGGGTCTAGCCGGTAGCTTCGTCTTGTAAGTATTAACAATAAAAAGATATTATTTTATTCAAATTATCATTTGATATCGAGCGCTTCCGTGCTTCGGAAGGCACGTTAAGCCGTTGGTCCCGGTTATCACTAAAACGTGGTAGTCGTTAAGCCATGTTAGAGGCCTGAATGGGCGGCTTAAAAAATTCTATCAGCAGGACGCCATACAACTGCCTCCGCCAATCCGCACTGGGTCCGCGTGGTGGAGTATGACCCAATACCCTCACACCTTGATATGTGTGAGGAGGCTCGTGCTCAGTAGTGGGACGTTAATGGGCTGTAATGATGATGATGATGATCATCTAATTTAAATTTTGAGACCACTTAAAGCATATGTTGAATTTGAATTCATATTGTCACGCCCATTCAGTTATGTTCTTTATTTCTCAGGGTTTTGACCTTTTTGTTGATTTTGGAACAGAGAACGTATAGGTGCAAAGCAGCCACAGCACTATGTAATTGTGTTTTAAAGACCCGTATGAGTGGCGTGACGTACTATATGCCTATACTCGTATCCTAAAGTCGTGTTATGATTCCCCTATACTTCATTAGGACTAAAATATTTCTATTGTACTGGTTTTTGGGCAGTGTGTGTATAGGGATCCTCTCAAGATCTAAGGAGCCCAAGCCAACCTCACCTGCAAGTGGTGCACCTGCCGATCAACAGACGAGGCTTTGGCTAACGTTTAAGTTTCCGATAAGTGGCAAGAAGCTCGCCACCTATTACGTGGAACCAACAATATAAATGGCAAAAGGTGGGCAAATATTTTTTCTCTGCCGACCCCTTCGGGAAAACAGGCGTAATATTATATATGTATGTTTGAGACACTTACGGACCTTACCACGGTGGAAGTGCGCTGCGGAACGCTTATATCAACGGCCAGTAAATATGCATAAAAGGCTTATTACAAGGCTTGCCAATAAAAGGTCTAATGGAACTGCATGACGCTGTGTCGGAATTTATGAAACATTTATTTCTTTAAGTATTAGCTTAATACAATCTTTATTTTTGTGACAGATAGCAAAATTAGTAGCTTATGGGACAGGTCCTATCATGGACTTTGCGCACTTTCCTAAATGGCTCTATGAAAGCTCAAGGTTGGCTTTACAAAAGTAAACCTGAATTTTAATATCATAGACGTTTGATTTATTGGTTAATTAGTACAACCCTTAATAGTGTAATTACCTACATTTTAACAAGACAAATGAATAAGAAGAATATTAGTAAAAAACAATTAAACATTTAGTCCACGCATGGTAATATACTTAGTTGAAATAATTAATAGATCCGAGTGAGATTGTACGGTCAGCGCGCGATGTCCGGCACTGGTAATGTTATACTGATGCGCACACGCAGGGGCGACGCGGCCGATGTGGATCGCTGCAGCTTATATCACATAGTAATAAAAGAAGAGGATAGCTTATAATTCCAGTTTATTTATCATATAGTTAAGTGATGTGATAAATACAAAAAATTGCTGTAATAATAAATTAAATAATTAAACTTCATACTTGGTATTGACTTAAAAATAACGTAAAATAAATATATATGGAACTTACAATTTGGCAAAAGTAGTTGGAAGATCGCTTTTGCGAATCAAAACCTGATTTTCGCTTTTGCGAATTTAATCAGTGTGGTGGTTGACGTATATTTTATGTAAAATTTCTAGGGGATGGGCTAAAATAAACTATTTATCCAGTAAAAATTGCACGATTTTAAAAATATACATGAAAATGGTATAAGCCGGTAGAAAAATGTTGTTCGCACAATTTGGAAATAGTTCCTTTATGCCCCGTATCCCCGGTCGCGCTCAGCAGCGCGTGCAACCGCGTGCGCGGGCGCAGGAAGGCTCGTCTCATCTCTCGCAGGATGCGGCGCGCCGTGTCACCGCGGTTACTAGATCCTCTTACTGTAAGCGACCTTATCTAGTGTCGTGTGTCTTAGGTTTAATGAGCGTGAAAACTGCTTTGAGCTTCTTATTCAAGTAATTTACGCATACGGTAAAAATCATCATCATCATATATATTATCAGCCTTATTAAGTCCACTGTTGAACATTAGCCTTCCCAATAGCTTACAGTATATTGGGGGTATTTGCCCATAATGACCACTCTGTGCAGGCGGGTTGGTGATCGCAGTTCAAGCCAGTACGCGGGATGATGCTGCTCCCCATCATCCGGTAACATTTCTCTTCGTCGACTCTTACGACTCCCCGTGATATGAGAGAGGGTGGCACTTTTCTAGGCCGATACGACACAGCACAACTTAGACTTACATACATACATACGATCACGCCTGTTCTCTATAAGGGGTACGCAGAGGCATATAATACGTCCACACTTAGCCAATTATATAGTTGATCCCGCGTAATAGGTGCCGAACCTATTGCCGCTTTCCGGGCACTGTTATGTTCGCCAGAGCCTCGTCCGTTGACCGGCAGGTGCACCAATAGCAAGTGAATGGCTTCGGCTCCTTAGGTCTTGGTAGGATCCCTATACACCTAGACTTACCTACATTGATTAAAAATGCGGTAATAATTAATATAAGTAAAAATACATAGTCTTACACTCATATATCCTATTTGGGGTCACTAGATCCTCAGGGTTAATGAGCGCGAAAACTGTTTCGAGCTTCTTGTAGAAGTTACTTAGGCTTACGCTACCTTCGCCCATATGGACACTAGACGAAATCTCATTTCCTTAATTATCTACCTTCTAAGACCACCGTCGCACAAGACATATGGAATAGAACTCTGAGAAGACACCACTACCACTCAGATGATGCATTTCGTTGAAATGATAAGTCAGGTTAAAAGCAAGATTACAGTAGCGCTAACATCTAGGGCAGCACTCAAGTAGGTATATGTCGCACCGAAGTGTGATGTATTATTGTATCATTTAGCAGGACAAACATTTCAAAAAATACTGGAGGTAAATAATACATAATTATATTTAACTCTCATTTATTTTGGGGGCTGTTATTACAATGAAATGCTACTAGTTTTATACAAATCAGAGTGTCCAAAGATACATTATACAGTACTCATTATTTTCATACCATTGCCAGAAGACACTGTAGTCGCGCGGAAATTTAAAATTTGTAGTTGCGCGCGAACAAAACCATATTTTTTTTAATTTTAGCCTAGAACGTTCCCAATAAAAACCAGAAAGCTGTGACCGAGTATAATTATTATTTCACATATCATTGTTTTATGCGTCAGGCGGCGTCACGGTGGCGGTCGCCGACGGGCTAATGGGCGCACTTCCGATGGCTCCTGTTGACGCACTCGCTTGCAGTTTGACGCATCTCTGACGTGAGAGGCTTGCATGGCTACTCGGACACATGCAACCACCTGACAGGTGTCTTATGCGATTCTTTGATTGTAATTGCGGCTTGTAGAATTGCGCATACGGATTTGCAGTTTGTTTTATATGATCGCGATAATTAAAGTGCCGTGTGATACCGGCCTAGAATAGTGCCACTCCCTCTCATCTCATGGAGAGTCGTAAGAGTCGACGAAGAGAAATACTACCAGATGATGGGCAGCAGCCTCATCGTGCGTACTGGCTGGAACTGCGATCACCCCCTGCCCAGCGTGGTGATTATGGGCAGATCCCCCAATAGAATGTAATCTATTCGGGAGGCCAATGTTCAGCCGTGGACTTTATGAGACTGTTATAATTATTATGATATTAAAGAAATAGTCCTCATTCGTATCTGTCTGAAAGTCTGAACGAAGTTGAGAATGTCCTTAGATCCATTTCACCTATTTCTTTTATTAAATCCATTCAACCCATCTATTCTGTCAAACACAAAGGAATTTAAAACAATTTTCATTTGTTCTGTGTAAATAGTCGGCCATTTTAATATAAAAAAAATTTTTTGATACTACAAGCGCTGAAAATTTTTATTTTTGATTCTGTAAGATCTCTGATAATCTATAGGACATACAGACGAAGACATAAAAATGGGATGTAAGATATCTGCGTTATAAGTTTACAAATAACGCAGATATCATATATCTTACGTACACTAGTCTACTAGTTCAATTAAATGGACTGTCGCTATTTTCATGACAATATTACACAATAAGTCACATCAATATTAAGTATTGAAAGATAAGTTGTAAAAAAAATTCACTGAACGTTATGTTGGTGATAAATATTTTAGCTGTTACGATGCTGATTGCTCATGATGATACATAAGCCGCAACAAAAATTAAATAAATATAAACCTGATTAATTAAATAAAACGATAATATAATATTGTACTCACATATTGCCATGGTGATGTCGTACCGGTCCGTTGCACGCGGATGCTGCGCAGGCGCGCCGCCGGAAACGGAAGTCACGGGCGCGCTCACACTCATCTGTAGCAAAATGGCCGCCGTCAGAATTGCCGCCTTGTGCCGCTATGTTGCGAGACGAATTAAATCGCTCTGCCTGATTTATGTTTTAGTATGCCACAGGTAATATGAACATGTTGTCGTTTTGCCAATAACATTACTGGCGACAAATATAAAAATCGGAAGTATAAAATGACTTTCATTGTCAGATGCAAGTGCATGACATAAAGTATAATGTATGACAATAGTAAAAATATCGACACAAAATTAGTCTGAATAAATAAATAAATCAGTATAGTTATAGTTGTTTATCTTGTTCTGGTAATGAGCAAACTTTTACTTAAGTCTGTTATAATTTTGGAAACTAAGTCAAAAAAATGGCAGCAAACTGAGTGCGTTTTACAATTACCGTTACAGTTTTGTGTCGTTCACCTGATAATTACATAGGCCTTAGTAAAGTAATAACCTTTGGATGAAATCCTAAATGCCATTGTCATTTCCTCCGACACATTTAATCTTTTACTTAATTATGCCAAATCAATTTGCTAGTGGTTTATCTATGATTTATTTAGAAAATAAACAACAGAATACAATTGACATCATATAATACTCGTTTCACAAACGCAACAAGGTACGAGTACTATCTGACAAGAAACATTACCGGAAATGGCAAAAACCTCTAATCTCTTTCGAATATATTTTTCATATAATTTTTTTGGTGTCATGTGCGTAATAATAGGTTGGGGAAAAAGTCTTTTCGTATTTTTGTATGAAAAGTCAAGACATTTTTTTCAAAGTTTATTTACATTTATTTACAATATATATGTACCGTTTTGTTGAATAACTTTCTGCCATTTTGTGGGCAGAGACATTATCCCGTTACTGTAGAAACTTTGGGACTTCTGATCAAAAAAACGGGACAAATAGTTTTGGCAGTCCTCTCTTGAGGTCAACCTTACAGAACCTAAAGAATTCTGCAGAGACCGAAACAGGTGAAAATCTGAAGGCGCAAGGTCAGGGCTATATGGTGGATGCACTAGGACCTCCCAGTCGAACTCTCTTAATTTTTGCTGAGTGGCTAAAGATGTGTGTGGTCTAGCGTTATCGTGATGAAAGACCACACCCTTCCTGTTGATCAATTCCGGCCGTTTTCTCTCGACTGCTTCCTTTAATCTCATCAGTTGCTGGCAGTAAAGATCAGAATCGATGGTTTTGCCGGGCGGTAAAAGCTCATAACAAACAATGCCCTTCCAATCCCACCATACACACAGCATCACCTTATTTCGTGTTAGGCCAGGTTTGGCCACAGTCTGTGAAGCCTGGCCAACTTTCGACCACGACCTTTTTCGCACGTTCTTGTCGTACGTGATCCACTTTTCATCGCCAGTTATCAATCTCTTCAAAAACGGCTCGGTTTCATTACGTCTCAATAATGAATCGCAAATGAGTACACGGTTCATTAAGTTTCTTTGAGTGAGCTCGTGTGGCACCCAAATATCGAGCTTTTTTGTATAACCAGCTTTCTTCAAATGGGTCAAAACTGTTTTGTGGTCAATTCCCAGTTCTTCAGCTACATCGTAACTACTAATATGCCGATCTTGCTCCACTCTTTCAAAAATGGCGTCCATTTTATTCGTAACAGGGCGACCAGAGCGAGGTGCATCTTTAACATCAAAATTTCCGGACTGAAAACGTTTGAACCAAATTTGTGCTACTCTTACTGACACTGCATCAGGTCCATAAAAATCACAAATTTTTTTCACTGCTTGAGTTGCATTTTAGCCTTTTTTATAATAAAATTTTAAAATGTATCGAATTTCTTCATTAGATTCACTCATTTTTACGGAGAGAAAAACAAATGAAAAATAGCGGGAAACAACTTTTTTTTATTTTTTTGTTTTTAATGTTACCAAAACCAGCCAGACACAAATAGTACAGTCAAAAAAATTTTATAATAAGTTTATACCTACGTTATGCGAAAAAACTTTTTCCCCGACCTAATATGTCGAGTTCGCGTCGATGTCCTGTACCCTCTGCTTGTACAGAAACATAATGGGCCTTAATACAAAACAAAATCTAAAGTCAAACCAGGTTTAAAACTAGAGCTGTCACTTAAATTTAATAAAATGAAAACAGTGGCAGCACTGGTTTTAAACCTGGCTTAACATAGATCTTTTTAGGTAATAAGCCCCAATATATTTAAATAGGTAATTATTATTATTCCTATTTATATTAGTTACATATTTATTGATCATAATATCAGTCTATTAACCACTACTGGGCCAGGTCTACTCTTACAAACCAAGATAAAAGGGATTTAGATCATACTCCAATACGCGGACCCAGTACGAATTGTTGGAAGCAGGCGTCTAATCAGGCCAAATAAAACCACTTGGCTTAACTACTACCAAATATTGCGATTATCATCGGGACCATCGCCTTATTGTGCCTTCCAAAGCACGTAAGTCCATCTCGATATAATGTCACAAACACAGATACCCATCGAGGACTCTTCAAGGAGATCTTGGCGAACTCAGCTAAACTTCAATGATAGTTTCCGATCACCTAGTCTATTGAGTAACTTCATCCTTCAACTTACTATTGAGTTCGACTTACAATTATTTGAAGACTAAGTTTATGCATGCATGGATTTCGGTTCAATATAATCGTATTTTCTCTGTTGCAATTACGGTTTTATAACGGTAACATCCTTTTTGTGAATATAAGTGAATTTAGCAGTTGACGCGATTAGTAAATTTTAAACGACTATTATTTTAGTATAGAAAACTTGAATAATTAGAAGCTTGAAACACTTAAACAGCATTGTTTGTCAAGTTATTTTGTCTACAGGCCAAGAGCAAGAACTTAACGACCAATATGGCCGTGAGGCGAGTACCTATACCCGCACCTCGCTCCTAAGGTCTTGGGTTCGATTAACACTTAGGACAAATCTTTCATTAATAAAAATTTTTTATCTTTAGTATCCAGCTCACTAGTTCTTAATTATACTTATCTTGGAACTAAATAATTGTCAGAAAATATTTATGGAGCGGAAAACGGGGGTATCATTTCTTGCCAGCGCCATTTCTTGCGACGACGGCGTTATGTGACTTAAAAACAGGATAAAAGTGGCATACTCGTGTCCGAATGACACTTTCCGATGGAAAGCGGCGACGTGACATTAGCAGGACGTGACCCCGCGCCGTGACCCGCGCGGCCGCCGTGAAATGCGGCAAATCGCCGTGCGCCCGCGCAGCCCACAGCGGCGGCCGACAGGCTTCGAGCCGTGCTTTACGATTAAAGCCTTTTACATCGTACGACTTTCTATTTGTTAATTTAAGAATATGTTTTAGTTAAAAGCTTAGAGTTAACACTACTATAAGTAAGTACTTTTTTATAAGTGATTTTCGTCGCTAACCCTTACTGGTTTTTGCTAATAAGGAAGAATTGCTTGAAATGTAGGATATGCAACTCAACTTAAACAGTCACTGTTAATTAAGAACTAGTAGTCATGTAGACTTCAACGGCTGTTTTTTTCTACAAAGTGTTATTTTTTAACTTTAAGTGGAATTAATACTATGGACTAATACTGGAATTAGTACTGTCTGTTATGTATGATTGGCATAAAGAGTATTTTTAAATAATTTATTTATTAGGTTTATCAACTGTTGTTACAATAATTATTGCTTAAATGTAACAGTGTTATGGTTATAATATAATTGTTCAACAGATTTACAGGCAAACACAACTTGCTTAATCATATATCAAAATTTAATATTGAATTTAAAATGAGTGAAATTTAATATTGAATTTAATGTTGAGGTTTTCATAGGTTTGCTAGACTTAGTACTTTGAAACGGTTACCAAAATTGAGCAACGACAAGGTCCAATGGAGAAAATGTAGTCTATATGTGACAACTCATCATATTGTGTAGATTATTAGAAATTCGAAAGTTAAAAAATTATCTATTTTTCATAGGGATCCTACTAAGATCTAAGGATCCCAAGCCAACCTCACGAGGCTCCGGAGAACACAAATGTTCCCGGTAAGCGGCAATAGGCTCGCCACCTATTACGTGGGACCAACAATATAATTGGCGAAATGTGTGCTTATCATATGCCTTTGTCATATCACATATATTATGTGTGTGTGTAAGTAATTCTTTTAAAGACTTTTATTCTTGAATCGATCATTTTAAACATTTATGAGGAAATATCAGTAGGTGGCTGATGATGATTATGATCTTTAACATCGTAATTACTATTTAAGAGCTGGTTATCACTTATCAGCACATACCAAATAGCAAAATGCTCCAATCTCGCATAAATAAGTGAGATTTAAGCTTTTTGCTAACTGATTCTTTTGAACGAAAGCTCAACCTAGAAAAGCCACTACCAGCTTATACAAATGTAGATATAATACGTTTATGTGCATCAAAAATTATACAATACAGAGTTCGAAGTAAGACCATATGTTATTATCATAATCAGCTAAATGAAATTAGCGTGCATTTTTTCTCAAATTATAAAATATACATGCTAAGAATTAGTTTATTAAATAGGATCAGGAATGAGATGACACAAAAGTAATTCGTGATAGTATAGTAAGCTGAAGTGGCAGTTGGCCTATCATACCTGCCGTAGGACCGATAACCGCTGGGTTGGACGTGTCACCACGGCTCGGTAAGCGGTAAGCTCCAGCTAGGTGGACATACACAAAGAGGCTGGCAGCCTGGACGAAGATAGGCTGACGAATGAAGGATAAACTCCTTAAAGAAACCAATAGATAAGTTTATTAGCGTCGTCGTGTCGTACGATCATAAGTGGCACATTTCTCGGTGACGATGTGTGATGTGTGACCGTGAGGCGGCCTCTCGCACGCTCCTAATCGCCGCGCATATTAGTCGTGGCGACTTTTGCAATTATTACAAAAATAATGTGTCTATAATGACCCAGACTTTGGGTGGGTTAAGAAAGTGCCTATTGTCAGCGATAAGATAATGTGTTTTGTCGTTTACTCTCTATTTTAGGTGGTGGTTTTCTGTGATACACTTTTTTACAAACTACTAGAAAATTACTTTATTCGCAAATTATCGTCACTTTAGCCATTCAACTTGTCCGACTTCTCCGCTTTTTGCACGAATGCAAAAGTGGAGGAGCGATCGGACTCGAAATAAGCTTAAAGGGATAAGAATCTCGAATATATGTTTTAATTTCAATAAAATTTTAATAAACCATTTTCGGGTTAGATATCTTTATTTATTGATTAAAGTTTTCACTCAAAGTTGTAGCTGTACCGATATACGTTTGTTATGACTATCTTTATCCTACAGAAAAAAGTTACTCCTTCTAAATAAGATTGATTTGCGATGATTACTTTTACTTTTTAAAATATTTTAAAAGTTTATGTCAATCCTTATCATAATATACAATCAAAATAATTACTAAAAATTATAATTTCAAAATGAACGCGTTTCTTATTTAATTTATGTTTTTAGTAATCTTTTTGTTGACGGTATTTGTATCTTTAATACAATTTATGTACAATATTTATATTCACTGTGAAGGTAATTTTGTAACGTTTTTTTGTTTTGTAATAGTTGCTTGAGCTGATAGCTATATTATATCAAATTTTATTAGTTTTATTTGCGATGTAGCTGCTTATATAGAATTTACTTAACAAGCTTTACTTGCGATAAATCCTATTATATCACAAGGAGTTGTAGCCAATGATAACTGGATGATGGGTAGCAGCGTCATCCTGCTGGCTTGAACTACGATCACCGACCAGCCTGCCCAGCGCGGTGATCATGGGCCAATACCCTTAGCATATTGATCCATCAACGTGTATAACGGAAGCCTTTGCAGCAGTGGACTTTTAATGGATGCGATGATGGCAGGCTCCAACAAGTTAATTATTTTAAAATATCTATATAGATACATAAGTATTACTATATTGACGCTTAAGATTGTTTTGGCTCGTTTTAATATTAATCGGTGAAAGGGATATCAATGTGCGGATCGCACGATATCTTTTGTTTAAAGATTTCTCCGTAATGTTGCCGAAACTTTATGGGTTAGCAGAAAATCTCTTGAGAAAATATTCTGAACCAAAAACATGAACATGTTATAAAAAAATATCTAGTTTCACTTTGTTTTGCTTTTTGCACTTAATGATTCGAACGTTATATCTACGAGCAAGAAAACACTATATTTAATCAAAATATCACTGCAAAATGATGTAATAATTATTCAAAATTAATCCACATTTATCTTTTTAGTAAAATTGTATGGAACTAAGTAGTTCTTTTTGTTGTCCGTTTTTGAATCATTAATAAAATTTATATGTAATATCTGTACTCACTGTAATCACACTAATCAGTGAATATTATCAAATCATCACAAATATTTTTGCATTAATATTTTACATTACTTAGAATATTACAAAGCTAAATTTACTAAAACTCGACATTAATTACCCGAATCTATGCGCATTACATCGCAGTGAAGAGTGGTCCGAAACCGTGAATAATAATGTACCAAAAATCAGATATAAAAACATGTCGGATAATTACTTGCGGGGAGCAGTCCCCATAAGGGCCGCCCATGAAGTACCGAGTGTCGCATCGAGGGTACTGACTCTAATAAATACGGTAACTGATGAGCTGCTCATGTCATGGAAGCGGGTTTGTGCAAGCATTCACAGATTTCGATGGGGTAGTACCGTACAGTGGTGACGAAAATGTTTTAGAGACATCTATTTTATTACAGGAGTATTTGTTTCTAAGAACTTTGCTGTTGATAGGTTTTGCATACTTTATGAAATCAAGTTGACTAAAAATATGCGCAGGACTGATATTTGCCTCTCTATAGCTTGCCAGTCACGGTCCGAAAACAGAGACTTAAAATTTTACAAAAATGGTATAGGATTTTTATTTTATACAATCCTGCCTGTTTATTTGAAAGAGTAGGCAGAAGCATATCATAAGTCCACATTTCACAAGTTTTATTCTGCGTACCACTCGTAATATGTTGTTAGGGTTAGGGTATATAATGTTTATTGGTGTGTATGGTGTGCACGCCACTACGCCAAGCTGAAGACACTTTCACAATATATGTGCCCTTACGTATTCCTCACCTGCAAAGAAATAACATTATTTTAGTATATTAAATTACTTTTATTAATCCACGACTTAAGTTATTGGACATATTTATTAGAAAATCATCAATAGTTTATGTAAAGTAATTGCCGGTTAGTTATTTAGGTGAAGCATTTATCTCTTTTTCATCAACAACCTATAGGTATAACACAAAATCATAGTTGCTTTAATGCTCTTGATTTGATCACTGACAAGACCCGTCGATATATTCGTTGCCGAGTTTCATGTCTACTTATTCTCTTAGCAGACGTCCGCAAAATAAGTTGGCTTTAGTGCCACTTCACAGCTTCCATGTTTAAGTGAAGTTTAATAAAGCTTCGAAATTAAAACAGGCTGAATGAAATTAGATTTTTTCTTAAATATTAACGAATTCTTAAACGAGAGCCGTTTGAAGTATGCTATTGTCAAGTACTTTGTCAAATCTAGTTATATATTTGCAAGTTATAGAAAATAAAAGTATTTTCAGCGTTGGCGCCATAACTCCGAATAAAGAATTTGTACCTATGATTTATTTATATTTACACAATAAATCAAATCAGTGCCAATTCTCCTAGACAAGTAATTAAATCAGTGTTTCGCGTGTGTCGCCGCCTGTACCGCGGAGCGGGAGGGGAGCGCGGGGCCGCGGCAGGGCGCGCACACCTGGCCGCGCAGCTGCGCGCGGGCAAATCTCACGCAGCTTCCTCGCGCATGCGTGTACGCAGCGTCGTCGTATGTACCCGCTCTATGTACCACACCACTACTACTCTGTCTTCATGAACTGAATGTATGTCACTCTTACATCGCATATACCCACAATTATATGGCTATATGTTACTGATTTAACTTATTGTATTTAATTCTATACATTAATGGTTTTATACCAGTGAGCAGATCCTATAGGGCAACCGGGATAATGCTAAAATATGATGATGACATAAATAGTAGATATATATCGAACTACTTCATAGTCTTAGTCGAACCGGAGGTCTTATAACAAAAACAACAACAAACATTATGTACCTTAAATTGTTATTCTCTTTTTGACTGCTGCAACACAGGTCTGCGAGCCTAGTGCAGAAGCCATAGTTTACAAATATCCTTGTCACATTTATTTTTCTGCTAATAAAGATTATTATTATATTATTATTATATCTTAGCATTTATAAGTATTCCTATATGTTTCTGTCTTTCGTTAGACAGTTATGTAAAAACTGTGTAGCATCATGTTTAATGTTATGTAATATTTAGTGTTTCTACTATATTTGTAACTAATAAAACATCTACCTCTTTAAAAATGCCATCTTACGCTACTTTGTATTTTTTTTTAATCTACAGACATTTGGCCGTTTAATAAAGTACATTAGGTTTGTAATGATACCGTTTTAGTTGCGATATTATAAAAATAGAGCCCAACAGAAAATATTGAAAATAATAGGTGGTTAGAAGATTTTATCATGTAAGACTGGTGATCGAAAATATCGGTCTTTTTGTAGAAAGAGTTCGTGTGATTTATTTACTAAATTAACTGTGCCTGAACGGGTGTAGCCGTTTGTAGCTAATGTAACGTAACGTAGTATATGTTCTGTTTTTATGGGGACAGAGCAAGTAAAGACAAGCTTAAAACAATAAAAATAAAGCGAAAATGTGTGAAAGTCTTGTCATAATAATGTTGCTCCTAAAAATTCTGAAAACTGCTTTACGTACTTTTTTAATGGAATAAAAGAAATTTTAGATTGTATTTTTTATATGTAAGTAATTTGTAAATCTTAATGTGTTATTATAAAGATTTCTAATATCTCAATGAAACCTCATTAAAATATGTTTATTTTACAAAGTAATGTACATTTGTAAAAGTGATAATAATGTTATATTTAGACGATTGCTTTAAATAAAATTATGAACACATTTATACTATCGAAATGGAGATGATTGATAGCATCAGTTGAATGGCTTCTTAATATAAACCAATAAAGCTATCGAATAAGAAAGAGATTTGCATGATCTTTTGATATACACCTTAATAAAACCGAGAGCGAACTTTAGATTCAACCAGTGGACTAGGGTTCAATTGACCGTCAGAATCAATTGATTTTTCATTACCCACAGCACGCAACAGGTTACATTGTCATAGAATTCATCACAAAACGTCGCATCTAATAGTTTCATGAATGGAGGAATTCTAAAAAACATTTCTTACAAGTTGTATTGTCTGTACACAATGTCAGGCGCCAGTTAACAAAGCAACTTTACAAGTGTACAATTCACGCGATAGCTCTTTATGATTCAGCCATTTTATCAGTAACTTTTATACTTGCAGCGATCGCCCAATTATTCACCACATTTGTTCCGCGTAAGAGGAACTAGGGAGCTCAACTTACGTTGGATAGGTTCCAAAAGCGTGATATTGTTGTAATATCAATAGTCGCGAACTTTTTGTCATCCTTGTGTACTTTGGACGATTAATTTGATTATGTATGGCTGCTTGTTGCCATAATAACGAATAATTAAGTAGTTATGACAATAGAACTTCGAGTTTATTGAGTTATTAAATTTATTATGCATTCTTTTAGCTGTAAGCGGTGGCACATAATGACAGCTTTTGAAGAAAATGTGATAGTTGCAATATTATTTCTTAAAATTTGACGGTTTTTTTTTGAGTTGATAAATTAACCACCTGTGCAAGATTCAATAGATTGTCAAATGTATTGCATAATTTCAATTATAAGTTTTACATTAATTGCTCTATAAAGTAAAGGATTGTTCACCGTGCATATTCCTTAAGCTCTCAAAGTTTTATGTAGAATAATCTATGAGTATTGAAATGTCTTCATAAGTTTTATTTTTAGTTTACAGTCATTGCTTCATAAAGTTAACGTTTATTCATCGTACATATTCCTCATTCGACGAGTCCAATGGTCTACAGCTTGTACTGTACATAACAGCTTCCCCCATTCAGTGTAAGGTTACTGGTGTTTTTTGCCGTGGGAGCGGGAGGCGGGGTTTGGTTACCGGCTGAAAGTCTACACCGTACGTTTGCACGTGCACATTTTGCGCGCCAGACAAAATGGCTGTCATGAGTTTCGAAATATCTACGCGTTCTTTTTTCTAAACTTTTTGGGTACTTACAATGTTCTCAAGGTATTCATCAAAATTATTCAGTTTATATATTAGGAAGCTTTTGGAAGTACGGCCTGTACCTACAACATAGTTAAATTTCTTAAAAATTATATTTTTATCTAAAGTAAATGAAGCACAAGAGGTAAGCTTTAATTATCTATATCACTCATTGGATTTAGGAGGACATTTAGGAAGTATGTAGGACCATTTGATAGGTATAATGTTCTGATTAGCAGATTAAGAAATAAAGTGGAAGAAATCTAAGAATTAAGAAAACTTTTTATTATTAAATTCTAATATTCGTAAAATCTATTATTATGCAATAAAGCAGTATAAGATAACAAATACGGAATTAAGCAACATTCTTCAAAGTACGAACTAATTTTTAAGTGCCTATTCCTTCCTAAGTCCTTGAACTATATCCCTTTAAAAACTTACAAAAGAACGGAAGCCAACGCTCAAGATTCAAGATCAACCCGATCCCGGATTTCGTTCTGATGATTAGAAGTAATGAAAGGTTGCGCGTGTTTTTTTTCAAATTCTAATGGAGGTATAATATGTAACGGTAGGAAGTACCCGATTATTTTGTAAGCATATCCGATTGAATGTTTCTAAGCAGGTGGGTGAGACTGTTATTGATTGTGAGTTATTTCAGTGTGGAAAGAGCTAATACATAATGGAATTCCCAGGAGCATCACAAGCGCATTGCCACAATTTATCGCCTGTTTTGATACCATGCTGTAATCTCTTGAGAAAACCTCGTCAAACCTAATATCATACTTCTAGGTTACGCGGCAGAAGATTTCCTTTGAAATGTACCGTATGTACCTATCCTCTCTAAGGTGTGAGGATAAAGTCTCTTCTGATAGCATATGCAATAGAGAAAAGGCGGATGGCATCATATTAAACAGTCTCTCTGCCCACGCTCCATTATTCAAACGTCAAAACACGTCTAAAGAGGAAAATCCACCCAGTTCTAATTATATGCCCGTATCTATACTTACTAAGAGTTATATTTTTTCCGGGATAATAATAATAATACTATTAATAACTATCATCAAGCTGTTCAAGTAAAGAGCAGAGAGAGAGAGAGCGCTTACGTGCTTTGGAAGGCATTATAATTATTTAAAAAGTCCACTATTGCTAATACCTACCTATAGCACACCGCCCGCCCCTGATCAATCCGCGATGTATTCGCGTCGTGAAATGTGTCCTGGTTCCCTCTCATTATGGTTTTTAAAACCAGGCCTGATCTTAGTAGAGGTACGTTGATGTGCAGAGACGATGACTGTAAAATGTAATCAAATTATAAAAGAGTTTCAAACAGCCTCTTGTGAATGCAGTGAAAATATTTGACATTTATACAAATATAATGTACGCTGAGACAGTGGATAAACAAATTTTTATCAGCGTTTACCTCTATCAGTGAAGGATATAGGGAAATCCACGTTCGGTGCGTGAAGTGCCGAGTCACCGGCGCGGGCGCACCGGCCGCTTTGATGCGCCGCCATCGACATCGCCCGATCGAACAAAACGAACACCACACCGGACTATGGGGTAAGTCACGAGATTTTGTTGTATTTCAACATATAGATGTGAGAGTGAAACATAGTTTTCCAGTAGCATCCACACTATATGCATTGCACATATCGTCCGCTCTTCTACTTACCGTGCCCGACAGGGTCCACAACGAACCGTAATATTGTATATTAACATTGTATTGTAACTGTTTGTGGAGAGCAATAAAGATTTTGACTTTATACCCCCTCCTCTGGTGCTACGAGCGCTATACATATATTCACCCGACAAAAGAATTAGAAGAAACAATAGATATCAGAATAAACTAACAATCCCTTTTTCAACACTAAAACTAATCTTGACAAGCCCTCATAGAATGTTATTTAAAATATACAATCATATTAGGTCGGGGAAAAAGTCTTTTCGCATAACGTAGGTATAAACTTATTATAAATTTTTTTTGACTGTACTATTTGTGTCTGGCTGGTTTTGGTAACATTAAAAAGGTTCCATTATAAAGAAAAGAAAAAAATAAAAAAAAGTTGTTTCCCGCTATTTTTCATTTGTTTTCTCTCTCCGTAAAAATGAGTGAATCTAATGAAGAAATTCGATACATTTTAAAATTTTATTATAAAAAAGGCAAAAATGCAACTCAAGCAGTGAAAAAAGTTTGTGATGTTTATGGACCTGATGCAGTGTCAGTAAGAGTAGCACAAATTTGGTTCAAACGTTTTCAGTCCGGAAATTTTGATGTTAAAGATGCACCTCGCTCTGGTCGCCCTGTTACGAATAAAATGGACGCCATTTTTGAAAGAGTGGAGCAAGATCGGCATATTAGTAGTTACGATGTAGCTGAAGAACTGGGAATTGACCACAAAACAGTTTTGACCCATTTGAAGAAAGCTGGTTATACAAAAAAGCTCGATATTTGGGTGCCACACGAGCTCACTCAAAGAAACTTAATGAACCGTGTACTCATTTGCGATTCATTATTGAGACGTAATGAAACCGAGCCGTTTTTGAAAAGATTGATAACTGGCGATGAAAAGTGGATCACGTACGACAAAAACGTGCGAAAAAGGTCGTGGTCGAAAGTTGGCCAGGCTTCACAGACTGTGGCCAAACCTGGCCTAACACGAAATAAGGTGATGCTGTGTGTATGGTGGGATTGGAAGGGCATTGTTTATTATGAGCTTTTACCGCCCGGCAAAACCATCGATTCTGATCTTTACTGCCAGCAACTGGTGAGATTAAAGGAAGCAGTCGAGAGAAAACGGCCGGAATTGATCAACAGGAAGGGTGTGGTCTTTCATCACGATAACGCTAGACCACACACATCTTTAGCCACTCAGCAAAAATTAAGAGAGTTCGACTGGGAGGTCCTAGTGCATCCACCATATAGCCCTGACCTTGCGCCTTCAGATTTTCACCTGTTTCGGTCTCTGCAGAATTCTTTAGGTTCTGTAAGGTTGACCTCAAGAGAGGACTGCCAAAACTATTTGTCCCGTTTTTTTGATCAGAAGTCCCAAAGTTTCTACAGTAACGGGATAATGTCTCTGCCCACAAAATGGCAGAAAGTTATTCAACAAAACGGTACATATATATTGTAAATAAATGTAAATAAACTTTGAAAAAAATGTCTTGACTTTTCATACAAAAATACGAAAAGACTTTTTCCCCAACCTATTATACCAAATTACATAAAAAATATAAATAATCATACACTTTTTACTGAAACTTAAAAGACATTCTAAATTTAATAATGGTATTATAATATACTGGAATTTTTCAATGATAAAATTAATTAATTCATTATAAATAAATATATTGTTATTGTTTTGAATTTTTATAATTCACCTAGGACGCAGGCACTTAGTAGGCCCTTTGGTATGTTGCTATGCCCTTACAGGGCGTCACCTTGTATCTATCTATAAATGATTTTGAATTTTTGAATTTTTACACCGCATACCCTTCCCGAAATCTTCGTGAATGCTCCTGTTTTCCTAAGCTGTCAGAGCCAGGTGGAAGATAAGCTATATCTATGCCTTGATATATATCTATAATATTCGAAAGAACTTTTTTAAGACTATAAAACAGAGAGTTATTTACAAGTATTAGAAAAAAAGTCTATCTGAAAATTGAGAATTAAGAATCTCTTTTGCTAAACACAAAATATTAATGATTATAGGAAAAGTTCGACATGCAGGAAGTTTATGGATTAGGTATATAAAAAAAATAAAAAAGCCCACCCGTCCCGCAGATGCTTGTACTTTAGACAGTGAATAAAAAACGACAGCCTGGTCCTATCCGACACTTGCGAGATGATGGTGTGAATTGACCGCTAAGATGAGTAAGCTCGTCGGTAAACAGCCACGTTGCAGTAATTGGTCGCTGTAGCTGCCTTTAAATGTTCTGTTATTTCAATAAAGTGTCAACTTAGAAGGCGGGTGTAGATCCAAAACTAATTTAGATCTCCGTACAATGAAATTAATTGTATTCCAACATTAATTCCAATTTTCAACAACAACTTTTGTATTTATGTGTCTTAAGTAAAATAATAATGTAATGTCGCTATAATGTATAAAAGTAATTTGGGTCATTGGGTTTGTGCTACTTTAAACCGGCTTCAGTTTGGGTATAATAATCTAGTCAAAAAATTAGACATTGATATTTTTTCTGATGGCTTGCCGAGATTTCGGAAAACCATCATTGACTCCTTTAATAATATAATATGAGGTCAATCGGTCATGTCAAACGAGTATAGCTTTGGTGTTTTTTTATTTGTGTTTTTATAAGTAAAATTGTTTGTATGTATCTTCTTATTTTTGTGTCAATGCATGCCGTGGTGAGTTGTAAGTAAAACAGCACTTAGCTTTTAAGTATTAACTGTATTTGTTATGTTCATTTTTGGTGTATGTTTTGTTAGTCGCCCTAAATGTAATAAATAAATAAATTTCATTGTACGGAGATCTAAATAAGTTTTGGATCTACAACCGCCTTCTTCTTTCCTCTCCCGAACTACACGTGCTGGATTTTAAAACCACCATCATACTTCGCAGGCTATCATGAGTGTCTTAATTTTGTTTCTGCATCGACTTCTTACTGCATCAAGTAATATGCATGTCATTCTGACGGGTCACGTTAAAAAGTTCTTACTGTCACGTCACACCTAAACCACTGCGGAAATCTTTATTGCGAGTTGAGTATTAAGTATGTATTATTCCGCACAAAATGTTGTTTTCTGAGTAACGCGATTAGCCACGACTGTAGTAAATTGTATTTTAATGTGCGCTGATTTTTATGACATTTGGTACAAAACTAATTGAAACCTGAGGAAAGTCTTGATAAATGCCTTCCTTGTGTGATGCGATATTATACTGTAGATCACATGAACGCAGTAGCTGGCGGAAGCTAGTAACACAAATGGCATAATAATTTACTTGATTCATTGCGTTGATTGGTACTTACGTGTTTATTGTAAATTAAATCAGGGATTTAGATATTTCTAATCAGTTGTGTAGACAGAGCAGAGAGAGAGAGTGTTATGGAGATCGTTAATATTTTGTAAAATTATTATACTGAAGTAAGTACTGAATCAGGCTAGGCAGTCACAGTGAGGCACTTGTTCAAATATTGACGAACGGCCGCATGTCGCCAGGTACTCGATATTTATGACCCATCCGTTGCTAGGCATGCCTATTGTTGCTGCTCTTCAATGGCACTCAACATCATTGTTGTACTTTAATTAACGTACTCTTGCTTTTGTACCAATTCCTTAAATGCTGTCTGTTTATACTTATCATAATTTTGTAGATTCATTGATGAGTTTTTGTTTTGTTCGGAAATAATGAGGTCGACGACCGGCTCATTATCCGTGAGTCCTATTGTGTGACGGTGAAAAGAATTTCCAGTATGCAACCAATCTTTTCATACAATTTATAACGATTTGCTTAAAAATGTCTGTGGCTTGAAACCGCAGCTAAATAACATTATTTTTGTTATTGTTGTGTACTTGGCGGTGAGAAAGGTTGTAGCTTGCTCTCTCGGACAACGGCACTGTAATTCGAACTCGATACTGAATCCAGCGTTGTGACTGTTATAGGATTCTGCTTCTTATTTGTAAGATTATTTACAAACAATACGAACCAAATAAAATCATACAATAAGGTTATACTCATAGGGAAATCATCCATATATAAAACTTAGATCTCATCCTATCAAAAAGGATTTACTATTCTTGTGAATATGCCGTATGGTACCAGCCTCTGCTAGACTGTTCGAGACGGTTACCGCGGGCTCGGGACGTAGCAGGCTCAAGAAGGAACATGGATGGTTTGTAGTCTGTTAAAGTCTGACACACCCACCCGCTCCAACCACAGCGGGAGAAGGTCATTAGATGAATTTCCATATGAAAAAAAAGTACCTGCCTAGAATAGTGCCGGTGGGCAGTGGGCAGTGGGTATCGCATATCGCGGGGAGTCGTAAGAGTCTACTAAGAGAAATCCTACCAGATGATGGGAAGCAGCGTCATCCTGCGTACTGCCTTAAACTGCGATCACCAACCCGACTGCCCAGCGTGGTGATTATGGGCAAATGCTCTCAATTGAATTTAATTTATTGGTGAGGCCAATGTTTAGCTGTAGACTGTGTAGTGGTTTACAAGGCATATGTGATGCATGTGAATATTTGAGGTTTACGTCGTTTGCTGAATATGACCATTACAGCTTAATTCTACGCGATAAGCCCGAATCGCAAGGAATGTCTAGTACTCTAGAACTAAAAATGCTACCATCTAGTACTTATTTAAGCAGTAGTTGCATTCAACTCGAGGTGATGTTTAAAAACAATTTTTATGAACTATTTGCCTATTTGTAAGCTACACCTACGCAGGTAAGTGGGTTGTTTGATCCTTGTTTCGGTTAATCTGCAAAAAAACGCGAATCTAATCCTTTCCGGTGTAGCGGCAGACTTTGAGACGCCCCTACTGGTTGGTGCTTGCAAATCGAAGCGAACCACAGTGCACGGCCGGCGCAGCAAAGCGATTAGGTACATATAGGGCTGGCAGTTCCCGGAAATTAGACTCGGGAGGTGCTTACCGATTTCTGGGAAAATATTTCTTATCTTTTAACGTATTACATTACGAGAGTTTTTGTATTTGGTAAAAATCGATTGTCTTTTATTTTTAAAGCTCTATAATTTTAACTAAAGTGGGTATTATATATGCGTTCCAATTGTTTTAAACAATAGCGCTCTTGAGATTAAGCTGAGTAACAAGTGCTAGGCTATCTTCTATATCCACTCATAAGCTACGGTTAGTAGTTGATTCTCATTATGCAACACTGTTATCCATCTATGATTAAAATTGTTTGACATGTGAGAAGATTGATAATCAAGATACAGTTTTTAGTGAAGACAAACTTGTGCTGAATAATTCGCATAACAAATATTATTGAAGTTATCCAAAGAGTCTATGATTTATTCTAACAGTACAAATTTACGTCTTTCAAATTTACGTCTTTCAAACACCAAATTTGGCATAATTATGTGACATAGGTTAGTGTAGCTGTTTCCATTAATTCCAATATTTCCATATTTGAAAATTAATATATTGGCTGAGTATTAGTGTGTGCAAAAAATGTATAATTGCTTAACTTGCCTTCTATGTATTTTTATAGGTATGTACACAATACACAATTTTTTTTAAGTAATTCTTTCACGTGTTTGTATAATGATATTCCATGCCAAAACAATTTTGATCATAGACTGACAGCAATATATGGTGTCAAGTTCAATGGCGACAACCCTAGAGCTAGTTTAAGTTATCATGTTATCTTTGCACATCGTATGTTCCGTGGAAGAGGATTACTGGGCTTGCTATTACCGAGTTCTGGGAAGGTACGTCACCAGGTAAGGGGCCCTAAACTTCTTTGTTCATATAATTCCTATTGTTACCCACCTTACGCACAATATTAAAACTTATTACAAAAATAAATAAGTCTCATTTCAAATGCGTTGTAACTATGTAGCTGTTGGTCAATATATTTTCAATTTGTGCCAAAATTGGCGTGGCACTTTGGGCATAAATCAGTACCGTTATCAATGGGAGTAATTATGGATTTATGAATGGTGTGCCGCCAACTCGAAGAGGCGTCTACAGAAGGGGTGGGTTTTTGTACTACAAATAAACTATAATTTCTGCTTATGGAATCATTTAGACAAATGTATCATCGGACTATTGAAAGTTGTGTGCTATGTTGATTCTCTGGTAAATCTTCTGTTTTTATTTTCGATTTGCTATGTAGTAGTTCATCTTGTGTCAGAAGACCACATTTGACAACCGATATGGCGTGGTGGCGAGTATACTCGCAATCCACTCCTGAGGTCGGGGGTTCGATTCCCACACAGGACTAATCTTTGTGTGCATAAAGAATATTTTTTCGTTTTCTATGTAAATTAAGTATGTATATTAAGTATGTATTTACAAAAGTATTTAAGTATGTTTATACATTATTTAGTATCCATAACACAAGTTCTTAATGAAAGTTATCTTGAAACTAAATAATTGGTATTTGTCAGAAAGATTTACTTACAAAAAATATGCTGGATATTTTGCCTACGAATAGGATAATAAGTAATAGGTCCCAACTTGGAGGAAGTTGAGACCCTATCACGAAAGTGCGCAAAAATCACTAAGCATCATAAGTCCTGCCATTAGATGTATCATGCTTACTTTACACTTTGTAACTTACACTAATATAGAGAATAATGAAGACTACACTTGCTCGTAGCTTATAATGTAGCGGCTTCAACTGTCAGAAGAAGTGAATAGTCAAAGTTAAAGTCAAATAATTTATTCAAGTTTGGCTCAATAGAGCTCTTATGAAAGTCGAAACTTAAAAACAAGCGCGCTCATTCACTGCAGGCATAAAAGAACGAACAAGAAAATCGTCAAGATATTGTCAAGGTAATTGTCAATAGTAAATTATATTAAAAACTTTTTTCAGACACAGTTACAATCAAGTACATGTTTGCGTATAGCTTGGGATCTTTGAAATATAATTCAAAGATCCTTAGATTATGTAGTTTGCTTTGACTTAACTTCTTAGTTAGATAAAGTTAGTAATTATTACTCTGTAGTGCTGATTGAGTTCTCCCGCTTGTTGCTTCTCCAAGTTCACTCAATTTCCATCTAATTTCACAGCGCGTTGCAGTGAAATGCCGGTGACCCACCTACGTTCAGACAGAATGTCTATTAAAATTCCGTTAAGATATGTAATTACATTAAGAGTTGCAGCACTCGCTTCTAAAAATCATACGTCAATCATGAAGCGCCGACTACGAGCACTTACTCTAACATAGAGATGAAATGACTAAATTATTTCTCGTTTTAAATTATATATCTTCAAAAGTACACTCGGTCATGTTAGAAAGAGATTGGAAGATAATTCAGGTACAATAAATCTAGATAGCAATTTTACCATTGCAAAGGATAGTCAAAAAAATTCTTTTTTTGGAACCTTATAATATTAACCTATTATTTAAAATTAACCTATTTTGATATCCTTAAAAGTAAGTAAGGCATCGTTTTTTGGCGGAAAAAGGAATAAGGAAAATACTTAGAAGATCGCTCATGATATAGGGTGATAAAGGTGAGTCCCATAAATACGATGAACTAAAATGTAGTCCTAAATTAATATGCTAACCAAATTTCCCACATATTGATTCAGTAAAGTGCTTAATTTCTTAGATTACATTATATTGCTAGTAAGAGCAGACATGACGTAAGACAACTTGTGGTTACTGCCAAAGAAGACGGCAGCCTCCAAAGAATTCAACTCTAATCTGTCAGCCCTGGCCTTAACTGTAAGACGCTGGTGTCACTTAAATTACTGATTTCCACATATACATATACCTACCCTGTTTAATAAGGAACACAGCTCCAGTTCGCATGAATGTGGAGAAAACCTCTTACATTGTAGATAGCATCGTCGGCATATAATATTTCATTGACACTTTGAAAAAAAATGTCATCAGAAGGAAAGAACTAAATGTAGGGAACAAGAATTTATGAAAAAATAATGATTCATTGCAATATTTTTAGGCACTGATGCTATGTTGACAGCGTTTAAATTTCTCTTATCTCTATGAGATATTATAACCCCCGAACACAAAAGTATATTATTAAACTCATATTGGTTACTTATAAAAACAAACTATGCTAACTCGACCTTATCATCTTGTGATTAAGAGAAATTATTCTTCGTGTAATTTAAATTGCTATAGGTCAATGAAAATTAATGATCTATGCGAATGATACACCGTAAACTATTGGCGTGTTTTATCTGCAGAGGTCACTCTATTGAAGTTTGCTTGTCACGTTATGGATTAAGTTAAACGTGGAGAAATGTTGTAAAACAAATCTTTGGATATATTTTACAAT
Source organism: Musotima nitidalis (assembly GCA_949126915.1). Taxonomy (NCBI): domain Eukaryota; kingdom Metazoa; phylum Arthropoda; class Insecta; order Lepidoptera; family Crambidae; genus Musotima; species Musotima nitidalis. Next base: position 6,391,254 of record OX421415.1, on the reverse strand, counting down.
AGTAGCAGCTGTAGTCTTTTTAATGTAGGGTTTTTAAGATGATGCTTTTAAGAGTATGCTTATGAGCTTATCTTACAAGCCAGGATGATAGGGATACTGATCATGCTCTTCACTCCGTGGGACCAGTGCAGTTGGAGACAGGGATTTTGCATAGAATTTTTCAAGCCGTCAATAGTCTGGCTAACAATCTTACACATGTTGTAACAGTGAAAGGGTATGTAATCAATCGATATCGATATAATATAATAACCAATGTTATGCTTAATAAATCAGAATTAATCGCAACGTCTGTCTTTTACTACCTCTCCCGACCGCCCATCCGTACATGGCGACCCTGCCAGTTTTGGCAAGCCGCGAGTCCGGGATCGCGTTACGACCATAAACGGTCATCGAACAGGCACCAGCAGTTTGATGTGCCTTCCAAAGCAACCAAGCGTTCGATGTCAAATGTCCATATGGTCACCCATAAAAACACTAGCCTCTATTTACCAGGGGTGATCGTTCACCAACTAATAGTCGCGCGAAGATTCAAGCGCCTCATTTTTGTGCTAGTTCTCTTTCAAATACCTAACAACTGAGACAAATATAACCAATAACATCCAAAAATAAATCCTAAATTTGGTCCAAAATTAGGTAATTGTCACCATATTAAGAGAACTAGATGAACGATGAAAGCATAAAACAAGTCATTTGCTGCCAATAATTATTGCACACCTGATCCTTGACGCATTACTTTAAAACTGACTCTTAAATCAAGTACTTAAGGTATATATAAACGTGAAACTGATAAACCATACTTATTGTAGCTTGTACAAGCGCTATTATCATCGGTAACGCGCGTCGACTATGGAGTTAAACGCGCGCCGCCCACCTGGGGGAGAAACGGGAAATAAAATAAAATAATAACTTACGTAAAGGCACCCGTTCGACATGCGAATCGGGCATTAGGCGGACAATAATTTCCCTTTTGATTTTAAGTAATTTATATGAAATTATGAGGAGAAAACTTCTATTTGGTACGTTGGAGGGTGCTTTTTATGATAAATGTTCGTTTTCAATTCGATTAGGCCGATATCTGATGGCTGATAGCAGTGAGACTGAACGATCGGCTCCATAAATAGTTTTCCTAGATTGACGATGATTTGAACTATTATTTTTGATCGATCTTGGAATATGTACTTTTCTAAAACTTTTTCTGATTGGGATCATAGCGACCTTTTTAGTATGATATTTATCATTTTTTGTAGTGTATCCAAGAACAAATATGATTTGCTAAGGTGAAATTGTATGTCTCGATCATTATCGAGACATACAATTTCATAATAAGTGATTATTATAAGTGATCATCATTGGTCCAGTTCACACTATATCTAGATTAAAACTTTATTTCATCCCCAACACAAGTACTGCGTTACTTACTGGAGAAACTTAACATGTGTATTTATGATTTATTGAGCAATAAAAACTTTTATTTTCATTTATTTAAATGTGCTTGGAGTCCTTGAATCATCTTCTACTCTGGAGTAACTAAAGCTTATTAATGTGATAAAGTCAAATCTTCACTGCCATATAATATGTTAATAGTCAAAATTATTTATTTAAGTTTGGCACAATAGAGCTCTTATGAAAGTCAGTCCTCTCGCTAGTTACAGGAAAATGTAATTAATATTAAAACAATGATAATAAGTATACAAAAACCTCTGTTCTGCAGTTCGTTTAAAATTAAAGAAGTTACTAACTCTTTTTTTAGCTTTACGAGCATAATTACGAATCAACATAGACATGAGAAGACCAGTACCCAATGGCGGGTCTAATAAGATTTATGCCACAATATTATTCTTAAATATCAAAATTTCAGCCCAATAACGTATTTCTCTACGTATCACAGGCCTCTTCTCACGCACCAAGATCATAGGTCATATTCCACCACCTGTTCATCTGATGGCAAGTGGATACCGCGGCCGATGGTCGTTAGCAATACCGGGGACATAAAAGCCCATTGCCGCCCCTTTAAAAAATTAATTTAAAATGCTGCAATGGTGCTGCAATTAGGTAACCTCTTCTTACTTAGGCAATGTCAGTCAGTCAAAAGAATAAAGACTAATTCTTCTTCTTCCTTGACCTTATCACATTTACTTAGGGTCGGCCTTCCCAGTCCTCTTCTTCCGCTCTGCTCGATTAAGTGCTTGGCTTGCGTCCAATCCCGCCTCTTTTAGGTCTTTGCTAACCGTCGTCAACCAAGTGGCGGTCTTCCGCGTTTACGCGTCGTCGTTGGTATATCTAAGGCAACTTTTACCAGTTGAATATGTCCGTACCACCGCCTGCGTTTTTCTGAAAGTTTGTCTGTGATTGGTGCTACTTTGAAACTCCCCCGTATATACTCGTTCCTTCGCAAGACTAATGTAAAACATAAACTAATATAGGTAATATTAAACGAATTAAGGAAACAAACACTTCTTTAATAAATTATATGAGTTACAACAAATATTACGCGTCCCCTATTCCTTCGGTTAATCGTTAGGATTGCGTGAGAAACGCGAGCGGCCAGTAGCGTTTCACTTTTAAGTACTTCTCACACGTCCACTTTAATATTTCACCTTCAAAAGTTTGATGTTATTTAACCCCCACTTGTTATAAGGGAGTAAGGCCTATAATTGGATGTTGTTCGTTAATTTATGCGCATCACAAGTGGGAGACCGTCAGCTAGAGCGGTGGAAATGCGCAAGGAGCATTAATCACAACAGAATTAGCTTTGGCGATCCTCTCTGAAGTGTCCGCCGAGAATTTATATCGCTGACCGTCGTCGTTGTACAAATGTCTAAGTTTAATTTAAAATTCATTTTTTATTACACAAATCACGTGAGGTGAAATGGTACGCGAATAATTTTTACATTTTATCTTAGACTTGCTTTATTTGTTTATATTCTAAAAGAACACGTCAAATCATGCTTTTATCCATCTTTGGCCTGTTTCACAATGTCTGAATGAAAGATGGAATCTGATCTGAATTAAGGACGCTAATGGAAACTTGTTTGGACTTTGTGAAACAGACTAGAATATTTATGTTTAATTTACAACTATTTTAAGAGTATAGAAAAACAAATATATTTTTTTTATATAAAAGGGTGATATTTAAAAAGGTGAGATGAGTTTCTGCAGCAAAAAAGCCTCTCTGCTGGGGACCACATAAATAGTCTTTAGCGCTCGCTTGCGACACTCTAAATTTAACTTAATAAAAAAAGCAAGGAGCTCGGATATCAACGTAACTTTTTAATAATTACGGCTTCGGACCCGGCGAGTAGCGTCACTAATTCGTGAATGAGAACTCCTTTTCCAAATAATTTTGTTTTGATAAATGTTTTTTAGATTCGAAATATAAATTATTTGTTGACATCCCTGCGTATAAGTTATGTGTCTTGTTTAGTTTTTGCTTCTGTTTTTTCACTAAGAGCTATAAGAGAGTTTATCTCTTCAAGTAGAAATGAAATAAGGTGTTAATAGAAAGACTTAAAATCTTTTCGAGTACATACAAAACGTTTTTGTTATAGCTATAATTAAAAGGGTGTTTTTTCGTATATTTCCAAATCGTTTTCACAACGTCATTGGTTTTATATGCGTTTGACGTATTAGTTAAGTTTCTTGTTTATTTTTCAGCTTCTGTAATTTAATTAAGAGCTTAATGAAAGTATACCTGTGCAGTTAGAAATTGAACAAGGTGTTTATAGGAAGACTTAAAAACGATTTTAGTTTTAGCTATAAGTAATATATGATTTTATTTGTTTTGAAGTCCAATTGACGTACCTACTAGTTATGTGACTTCTTTAGTTTTGTGCTTCTGTTTTTTAATGAACAGCTATAAGACAGTTACCTGTTCAAGTACAAATAAAGTGAGGTGTTTAATAGGAGGACTTTTAAAAACTTAATGAGTACATGCAAAACGACAACGTTTTAGCAATTTTTTTTGGTATATTCCCAAACCGATTTCACAACGTCATTCGTTTTGACATCCGTTTGACGTATCGATGTGGCAATAGGTTTACATGGGCTACTAAAGTTTAAGTAGCGTACGGTGCGACCTCGTGCGGGATGTGACACCAAAACGTCACGGCAATTAAGGAATCGGCAAGCTCTAACCTCGCTGTCGAGGTGTACAGCGGCTGATTGGCACGCGGGCTAGAAACCTTGAGCGAAGTCACGTGGATAAGACACTTTTAAATTTATAACGCTGGTGATGTGTTAGTTCAAGAAGGTTCAGTTGGTTCTGAAAAGATCTTTCGGAGAATTCTCAGAAGATTTTTCGGAGAAAAGCGCTGGTAATACGCGTTCGTAAAAGAAGGTTCACTTCGTTCTGAAAAGCTTCTTTGAAGATTCTCTGGAGTATTTTAATAAAAATCTTAAGACAATTCTAAAATTATTCTATAGGTCTCAATTTGCTCGGTTCCGATTTCTTTACTAATTAGCTTCCTAATTAATATTATTTGGAAGTGAGAGGAAATATATGTAATTTACAGGCACTATTTCTTTATTTTTAAGCGCGTTAGTTTAATTAGACGGTAATCCATCTAATAGTTCTTTAATGCCGTATCCACCAACAGTAAAGCTCCGCAATCTCAGTCATAACTTTAATTCTCCACAAGCATTTATCATATTCGAAGCGCGTTCGACATCTCGCTCTGACGTTTTCTCTTCCGCAGTTGACAGTGACAGCTGCGGAATCACGAGGACTTTATTGCGGTCACCCAATAGCTGTGACTTGTAGATTCAACGACTGGGGTTCTGAATCAAAGCTTAGCATTTAAATGTACTGCTTTAGGTATAAACAGTATACTTTAGGTATAAACAATATACTTTAGGTATAAACGTCACTAGTTTCAAAGTGTTCTCTTATACTAACTTCACTTGAGTAGGTTTAATTTTTGTGTGCAAGCTGATAGACTATTAATATCAAAAGGATAAAGCACCTATCAGTCATAGTCACTTCATCTTCTTTTACACTAAAATCATTCTTCATCACTTAATTTCTAACCCTATCGGTAAAATAGTCGGTTAATTAATGTACAAAAGACATATTTACTCTACAGGTTTTTGTATTCAACGAGTAATAAGATTGCTTTTAATTTAAAGTATGTCATCATATTCACGTCAGCCATATAAAGTCCACTGCTGAATTTGGACCTCCTCAATAGATTGTATTCTATTAGCCCATATTTACCACCTTGGTTGTTGATCGCAGTTCCAGCTAGTACGTAGGATGAAGCTGCTGCCCATCATACCGTAGGATTTCTTACGATTACCCGTGAGATAAGAGAGGGGGGGGGGGGCTATTCTGAGACAGTACCACAAAGCATAAAATATATATTAAGCAATACATTTTTAGTATTAGTTTTTAATCTAATTATTGCAAATCTTGAAATTTATTGACTCAAGTTTGCAAATGTTGTTAATTATACAAACTTAGACTACGCAAGAACTTACAGTGTCCTTTACCCATTTGAGTTGCAACTGGACATCCTAGGCTTGAATGCGGCAGAAGACACTTGTAACTAGTTACAATACAAGTTGACATATAAGCTGATACTTAACACGAAAGCGCTGATAATCTCGAAGGCTTTTAATGAGGACAAGCAGATGCGATTTGTTGTATGTTCTCGTAAATAGTTAAATTAAATTTGTATAGTTTTTCATTACTCTATCTTACTTTATGTGCCGTATGGTGGGTGCCGGCCTAGAATAAAGAAACCATCTCTCATCTCACGGTGAGTTGTAAGAGTCGTCAAAGAGAAATAATAACGGATAATTGGCTGCAGCGTCATCTCGCGTACTGGTTCAAACTGCCATCACAAAACCACCTGCCCAGCGTGGTGATTATCGGCAGATATCCCCAAAATAATGTAATCTATCGTGGAGGCTAATGTTCAGCAGTGGACTTTATGAGGCTGACATGATGATGACTCTGTCTAACGATAGGCGATAGATCGTTGTCGTGCTATTGTTAAAAAAGGGATATTGGCACTTTTGATCCGATCACGCTTTCACTTATGGCTAAGATCAATCAGAATGGATTGCGATTTATTTAATGCGGGAAAATATATATAGGGAAAATAAGGGACTGAAGCTATACTATAATAATATAAACGTGCCTACCTGATAGAAAATGGTGGCCAAGAAACTGTGGCTTACAAATAGCCTTTTTTACTTTTCTGCCAGTCGTTGGTAGGTACATGTTGTAATTTACACAAAACTGTAATTTAGCCAACTACGTAAATTTAGCATACAATGGTTCATATCACTGGTCTAATACATGCAACGATGATAGTATCTTATTTACAAAAAACATCTCCTTTTAGTAGGTAGGTACCCATTTTGCAAAAAACTACTTTAAATAAAATAAAATAGGTACGGTAGGCCCTGCGTTTGAAAATTGTTATCTTCTGAAAATTTTGCGAACATTTCATATTTTGTGGTAAATATATTCATCTCCAAACGTGTCTAATCGGCCAGTAAACCTTGCTGGGTGCCGTTTCTTGCCAATTTATTATAAAAAAACATAATTGATCAGCGGAAGTCGTTATGTTCATTTGTTTCGACTATTCACTAAAGTTCAGTAGAGTGGAAAAGCAGCGGTCAAATAAAAACTATAACTTTTTTTGATCTAATAAATTGCACAATAGAATTGCTTAGGTTCAGTAAATAATTGATGGGAGGTTTTCGAATCTATGGCAGTCGATATAAGGAGGTCAGTGCCTTCTAACATTTCAACAGCTGGCAGCAGCAACCATAGAATTATGTTTCCTCTGGGTGGTGGAGGCTAGATAGGCAGTTGCTCCATATAATAACTGAAATTCTGCCAAATCTGGTCTGACCAGTAAGCAGACCCTTGGCCCTAAGTTAAGTCTAGGGCAACCGGGATAAATGTTAGGATACAATGATAATATCTGTGCAGGTACCCCGAAATGGGTTTTGATTTGGAAAGTGAGAAAGATATATCTCTGCTCATCATTTACGTAACCGTGAAAAAAACCTTACACAAAACAAAACAAACAAATATACTAAAATCGAACTTAATACAGGGTTAGCAGTTAACTTTAAGACCTATCGCTTAAAGAATATCTTACAACAGAGTTATGCAGTCAATAAATAGTTAGAGTGCCAGATCATGAACCGTAGTTGAACTGAAGTAAGTAGTTCCGCCGTGTCCTTGTGGTCGTGGTGAGCTCTTCAACTTTCTTGTGGTCACGGCGCGCGTGCGCATGCCGCTTTTTGCCGGACATTGGGTGCTGACTCGCCACAGTTCATAAAGAACAGGCAGGTTACTCTTTTCTCATTTATTTATCAAATGATTGACGTACACCCCAAATTATATAACAAAAAATAATAATTTGACAAGTATGTTTAATGATGCTGCTGATTTTTAAAGGAATTTATTTCAGCTGCAGCAGTCTGAAATAATATTTTTTAATTTTTAACAGGGATGTAGATAATCTGTAACTTTCAGCATTATATTGCATTTTCAGCTAATGATAGCTTTTTAAGTTATATGCAAACAGGTACATTATTATTATTTCAGACTGCTGCAGCTGAAAGAAATTCCTTTAGAAATTAAGCAGCATCATTGAACATGCTTGTAATGGTCTATTATGTTTTATGTATTTTTGTGCGATCCTAAATTATTTGATACATAAATGAGAAAAGATTAAGCTTACTGTAAACGGCCTGTAATTCTAATTAAGTGTAGCACTTACTATCAATCGTATTAATGCAGCCAGCTTTTCCATTGACTATTTATTGTACAAGCTTGGCTGCATATAAAATCTAAAAAGTTATGAGCGAAGTGGTAATGTGGAAAAAACATAGTAGGTAATTATACATTACCTCTAAGATAATCTCTAGAGAAGTAACGTTATACATTACCTCTAACATAAATCTCTACTTACATAAGTAAACATGGAAACTAACAAAACACATAAACATACCTAGTTGATACAGTATCTGGAATATTATTCAGGCCGTTATGTTATTAATTATTGTCCTGTATAATAACGCCTTCAGGGTGATATTGGGGTTGCCTCGGTACTGTAGCGCCTCGGGGATGTTTGCAGAAGCCCACACAGATTGCTTTCATACAACGATGCGTAAGCGGGCAGCCTCCTTGGTGCACAGAGTGCGGGCCAGCTCCAATGTCATTCTGAAGATGATCGCTGACCGACTGGACTGTACGTACCTTCGGCACTGCTGTGACAGACATGTCGCAGTGCCAATGCCGCTGAGATGGTACATATAGTCTTTATAATTGTATTTGTGACATGTGACGGTTTAATTTAATTGTATTCAAATTATTATAATTAAATTTTAATTGAATTTTAATTTTATTTATATTTTATTTATTTTGTTCCAGTTTTATCTATTTGAATATAATTTTTATTTTGATCTGTCTTGAGTCATGATGCATTTTGAATTATTATTATTTTGTTTTGCTTGTACCTATGGATCTTAGACATCTGAAATAAATGAATTATTATTATTATTATTATTAATCATTCCAATAGTCAGGCTGATAACAACTGGTCTGTACCGGACGCGACGCGGGCGCAGGCGCGGGCCAGATATTGAAATAATTGGTTTTTCAACGGCACGCTGCCGTGCAAATGACATTCGAGATGGAGGTCGTTTTTTTCTGACACCCAAGCCAGAAGGTATCAGATCTACGTGAGCAGGAAAATTGGCTTCTGATGAAATGTTTGCTTTTTATAAATTATGGTTTTACTGTTTTATATTAGTTAGCACTCTCAAGTCACATTGAAAAAATATATACCTTAGAACCCGTTCGTTTTAGCGGTGATAGTCAAAACTCACTTTAAATTCTTCATCGACCGTTTTATTTTATTCATCAATCCAATCCAAATCATTCTTAATAATTATATACAGTATGGAGAATAGTTGCACACACAAGATAACCATATTGAAAAACTAAATACCTTAGAAACCGTTTGCTTTATTAGTTTTATTTGCTTTATTGCTTTATTAGGTTTAGGTCTTATTCGAAATCTCACTGATTTTATTTTTGCCTTGTATATTAAGTATCTACATACAAAATAAAATTATGCTTATCCGTTATTATGTATTCATTACACAAGTTTTTAATAATACTTATCGTGAAGCTAAATAATTGGTGTAATTGTCAGAAAATATTTATTTATTTTATAATTCCATTATATTCTAAGATTTATTTATTCATTCATTTATTCATTATATTCTAAGACAGCAATATAAATAGTGCTCACGTACTAAGCTTTGCGATTGACACAATCGAGACTTCTTCCATCATGAGAATTTCTTTTCTCTATCAAACGTAACGTCTTTGTATGGCTTCACAAACAAAACCGACGGCTGAATGATGGCGGCTAGGTATATATAGTGTGGACGTCATGAATAAGATTATATAATTTATTGCTAATTTTCAGCACCAGTGCGTCATATTGATTACTTCTCGGCGAACTTGAAGACGGTCGTGGTAGTCACATTATAAAAATGGTTATTTCAAGTCTGATTCAGTACAACTGAATCCTTTTTTAATTTTTTTTGATTTACGTCGGTAACAAAATGCATTTACGCAGTGTCTACCGCCCAAAAAGGGACCAAAAGAGGTGTGTGGGACTCACCACCGGCAGACACGACCGCCAGCAGTAATACCCACTAAAAATCTGCCGACGACGCCCGCCGCTTGTTGAGAAAGAGGCGGGGGCCAGTACCTGGGTTGCAGCTCTGACACCCCGCCCGCGGCCAACGTCCCACGGACCAAAACCGGGAGGACCTCCTCAGAGAGACGTAGTGGACGCGCCCCTCCTACCTCCTTGTGCGACCATAGCGTGTGTAGCCGACTTCTCGGAGGGTCTATGGTTAGACAGCAAGGGCCCCCTGCCCCCGCTGCCTAAGACCCTCCTGGTGCTGCTTGACGGGCCCTCCTGGCCCACCCGTTGCGCCCTATACAGGTCCCTCTTAGTTTCCCCCCGGTAGTCAGTACTAAGGGCACCCAGAGTCTGGGTGTTACCCTTTCTCTAGCGCCCTCTGCGCCCTACCGGGAGGTTCTCAGCCCCCCCACCACGACCCCTGGCCCCTGGCCAAAAGATTAAAAATAAAAAATAAAAATTTAAAACAAAAATTTTAGAACATAAAAAATAGAAACAATTTTTACATATTACAAAAAACATTAGCCTAATTAAAGCACACTCATTTGGCACACTGATACAGCTACACTCGACACAAAAAAAACCACAAGCAACTAATTTAAAATAGGACCTCTTGGCTTATTAATCGATAATTGTTTGTGAAAGTAAATGAGTGTTGGTAAATCTTTCAAGAAATCCATGTAAGATCTTAGTATGGTCCCACATCTTTACTGAGGACTCAAGGGGCATCTTATTTATCATCTTTACCACCACTCATTCTCATTTACTATGTATTAAATATTACTAATATATATATCTATAACTTGACACTGTCTAAATGTGTTAAACGCACGAAGGCATTATTAAAATAAACAATAAAAGTAAATGTCAGTTCACAAACAATGTTACATCACAATAATCTGTCAAATGCTAATTTTCCAGTGGCTTCTATCCAACCAATAAATTCTGCGTAGTGTTATTGAAGCGAAAGTGCTGATTGACGGAGTAAGGCGGCTTGTCGTAATTTTTTTTTTGCCTAGACAAATTGTAAAAGGCCTGAAAAATATAGCAACAATCTTAAACACCTTAGAACATGCAGTAGTGCCAAATAATTCAAAAATGCAATAAAAGTTTTGCTTTTAAATAACTGCCAGCAAATAAAAACGAATAAAGTTAATAAATAACATGTTTTGATTAATATCATTACAAGATTTTATGGAGAACCTTTATACATACTTGATTATGTTATTCATCTCGTAAATAGTAACGGACGATCATTACTGGCTGTAAATGCCACGTCACACGCATAGAGCGATCGATCTTGTAAAACATTTATAAGACAAGTTATACCCGGCACGAGTATGTCTGGTACTTATATTCGCAGTGCTTTTAAAACTCTCTAAGCTTTATCGTGTGTACTAAAAGTAAAGAATTATTGAAGAAAAATATATAGGGTAGTTTAATATTACCTTGTAGAGTCTCGTCTAAAAAGGTAACTAAACTAATATGAACATAGATTTTAAGTTTCCAGATAATGAAGGTGTTTTTTTTATTCCTTTAACTTAACATTACGATAGAAAATCGGATCACATTATGTAAAACCTAAAGTATTAATGATTTTGTCCAGTAAATGATAATTATATAATTGTATCTAATGACAGCTTAGAAACTTCTAGAAGCTCTTGTGGCAACTCAAGACTTGATGGCCGAGGATCATCGTCGGGTCAAAGGCTTTCACAGAGGCCTGTCTTTGGATTAATATTCGTTTGGTGCAGCTGTTTAAGTTGTATTTGATATCAAGCGCTTCTTATACCTGTATGGAAAGCACGTTAAGCCGTTGGTCCCGATAGATCATCCTATCATTCCTCCTATAATTTTGCACTGGGTCTGTGGAGTTTACCTAAAAACCTTCATTTGTAAGAGGGACGGACAGACGGTAAAAACATTTACAAAAAGTTTTACCCATAGTTAGATGACTCGACACGATATTAAACGATAATTCCTAAAACAGATAGAAAAACAGTTCATCAAGTATAAAATGCAATATCGTTAATCAGTGCAGACTATCAGCACTCGAAGTCAACTCTACGTTCCTATTTAAACATTAGAATTATCTGTCGGCTCATTTGTTTCCTAGTTCCTAAAGTCCCGGGTCTAATAAAAGGAGGTGACATAATATCCTAGAATTATCCCGGTTGCCCTAGACTTAAGCTTATGGCCAAGGGTCTGCTTACTGGTTCAACCAGATTTGACTGAATTTCAGTTATTACGTGAAGCGACAGCCGTCTGACCTCCGCAACCCAGAGGGCAACATCATTCTGTGGTTGAACCAGCTGTCAGTCTGTTAGAAGGCACTGTCTTCCTAATTACGACTGCCATAGATTTTCATGACAGCCGAGACCAACGGCTTAACGTGCTTTCCGAGGCACGGATCAAGCGATAATTACGCACATAACTTCGACAAGTCATTGGTACGCCACCAGGGTTTGAACCCGAGACCCTCTGAATTTAAAGGTAAGGGGTCTCGCCACTGTGCTATTGCCGCTTTATTAAAAGGGGGTGTGAATCGGCATTTCTGCAGGTTGTCATGAGTAGTTGCATTTTTTACTCTACGAGGTCAAGCGCCTTTTTTTTGGCGCATTGGCTAACCATCAGGCAGGAGGTAGTCATTATCCCCCCCGACTGGTCTCCACCTTGTCGTGGGGGGGGGGCTGAGTACCTCCCGGCAGAGGGCGCTAGGGAAAAGGTAACACCCAGAGATTGGCGACTCTGGGTGCCCTTAGTAGTGACTACCGGGGGGGAAACTAAGAGAGACCTGTGGAGGGCGCAGCGGGCGGTCCAGGAGGACCCGTCAAGCAACACCAGGAGGGTCTTAGGTAGCGGAGGCAGGGGGCCCCTGCTGTTTAACCATAGACCCTCCGAGAAGTCGGCCACACACGCTATGGTCGCACAAGGAGATAGGAGGGGCGCGTCCACTGTGCCTGTCTGAGAAGGTCCTCCCGGTTTTGTTCCGGGGGACGTTGACCGCGGGCGGGGTGTCAGAACTGCAACCCAGGTACTGGCCCCCCGCCTCTGTCTCAAAAAGCGGCGGGCGTCGTCGGAAGATTTTTAGTGAGTATTACTGCTGGCGGTCGTGCCTGCCGGTAGTGAGTCCCACACACCTCTCTCGGTCCCCCTTTGGTCGGGAGATAGTGCGTAAATGCATTTTGTTACCGACGTAAATAAAAAATAAATAAAAAAGGCGTACGCATTATGACGTATATTTTACATTAGTAAAATCGATTTTTAGAAGATCAGTAGATTAGTGAATAATTAAACTTAAACGCAAAATTATTATTAAACGTAAAGAAAGATTGACTAGTCAATACGTGGACTCATCAAACTTAGATTATCATACTATCATAACCAAACTCTGAGCTATAAATACGTCGAATTCTTCTCGTATTTTTCATTGTATACACTTATCTGAATTCCGTTTGTCAAGAATCTCATATAAATATCAAACACAGTAAACTGATTAGCGGCTTTCTGAGAAGCGATGGTTAAAATATTGAACAGTTTAATGAGCTCCCGGTAGCGTAGTGTTAATACATCCAATTGTTGTGTGAACTTTCACAGTTCTTGGGCATTTTGGTTTTATGACAAGAACTCTTGAATTTTATTTTTAAATTATTATATAACGCATGCTATGAATATGCTTATTATGACCCATCAATTGGAAGCGTATAGTGAGTAATCAAATATTAGATTTTATATTTTATTTGTGATTATCTACCTAGCTACCTATTATGTGGTTCAGTTCTAAAAATTCAGGAATTATGGAAATATTCGAGATTAAATATTTTACTTAAATATCGTTAATGCTTGTCTTATCAAAATCTTTTATTGAATAAGGGGCTTCAAAGCGTCGCAAACTCAATAACTTTATTAGTTGGTACATTAGATTTTATTTTTGCCTTACATAGCTCTGTTTCTTTTTCTGCTTATATCACAAAAAAGTTATACAAAATCTTGGACATCCTCAACGAACGAATGAACGCCTTTCGCCATACTAAGCGAAACTGGTACTACAAAACGCACAAACATACTTACTTGTTTTAAAAAAATATAAGCTTACTATCTTACAATCTTTTTTGAAGCTGATTCCTTGATTAGATATAAAATAATCGTATCAGTTTACAACAATAATTGGTCTCTGTGGGAATCTAAGCCACGAGAGAGTGGAGGGCAGGTATGCTGAGCTCAACGCCATATCAGACGTCAAATATGAAAACATGTTACAATGTTACTGTATAAGTGTTAGAAGCAAGTAACACTTGTAAGTAACACCGTCAGTTGCCGTCGTTGCTTACTTTGATATGGCCTAACTTGCCCACCCTAGCGGCATTGTGCGAAGGCACGTGCTCGTTTTTATGTCCTGCTAGCGAAACTTTTACAAAAACCTAGCGAGAATAATCGTAGGTATATTGTGAATTGATATAAACAGGATCTGCTATGTTGTCCAGTAAAGGTAAATATCGAGCGTTTCGGCTACAAAGACTTAGAAATTATCAAATAATATTTTTATTGATATCGGTTTTTTTAAATGTGTGATATGTCCCAGTTAAAATTTCAGTCATTAAAAAATATATACCTAAGGATTGTTGGTATCTTTGTTTTCAGTTAAGTTATAAGAGAAACTTTGCTTAATGATTATTGGGCTTGCTAGGAAAATTCGCTTAATGATTAAGACATTTATTGTAGACACGGTAATATTCAATAAATAGTTTTAAATGAAAAGATAGACATAAGGTAAATAATTGTGTCTATTTTCAAGAAACATAAAATGTGTGTGTCGATATTGGCGATCGTGTTTCGTTCTTATCATAGCGGCGAAAATGAAATTATCTTTTGGCAGTTGTGTGATTGTTTTGTGTCATCTAAGGTTACGTTTCGTAAGGTTACGTTTAGACGGCGACTTTAGATATGATTTCTTACTTATACGTTATGACCATCTGAATTCAGTACAGGCGTACACAACACAATTACGACAATTCAATCACACATTCCGAGTAGTGCCACTACTTGTAACGTGATAGATGTGATGACGAGTACCGAAGGAATATGGTAAAAAAAACTGCTACATGGGATTTCCCCACACAGATCTGCTGTCGCTTCTCTGTTTCCTAAAACCTCGTATGTGGTATAAGGGAAAAAACTGCAAATGTCTGACCGTAGCCTAACATCGCAGTTACCCTCCACCGCGACCAATCGTCAACACGTCTCTGGCACAAAGACGGACACTTTGTCACGCACTGTAAATATTTTGGATGAGCTCGGGCCTTTTGGACCCCGTAGTTTTATGGCCTTTCTCGCTGCCACATTGTCTTCGCCTCCTGATTAGACATGCCCGGCCCATGCCCAAAAAAATTAAGTGCCTTTACGAGGTTTTCCTTTTGTTTAAAGCATCCTTTTTTTACTTGACAAATCAATTTGTTCAAATGTGCATAGGTTTGTTGAAATGATGGTAATTTATTGCGAGCGACTGGCATGTACTTATAACTCGGCGTCAAGGTTAAAAAATTTAAATAAATGAAAATGGAGACACAAATTTATTATTCATATTGTGTGGTACAATCTTCAATTTAAGCATTACGATGTTGATGATTTCTTGAAATAAAAATTTTGGTTAATAATATTTTTTTTTGTTTCCTAGCGTATTTTATATTATATAGTACCTACCACATAGTATCGTCTAAGCCTGTGTAATTAAAAACATAAAACAACAATCTAAGTATCGTCTAAGGCGTGTGTAAACGTCTAATAAATATCACAACTCAAAATTAAATAAGACAATAAGGGACTATCCCTTCTCCGTGAGTGCAAGCCAGCGTAAAAGACAAGCACACAAGATCTGGTAAAGAGGTCTCGTATTGAGGAAATCGTATTGACAAAAAACTAAGACGGAAAATATACCATTCCGAATATTTTTTTACCATACATATAGGCATTAGTGAAGTGTACCTTTCAGCAACTCTTAGCATACAGCTGACCATGAATAATTACGCAGGTTCAAGCAAGTTTATCGAAAGATCATTCGATGCTTTTTTGTTTTCAACTTATATTCACAACAAATAAAAATGTGTCATGCCCTCTTATCATATAACTTTTTTTTAAGTTGTGAAAAATAGTAGTAAGTAAAAATTTGAAAGTAAAATAAATTGTATAACTTTTCCTCATTAGCATTGCCAAAAACAAATGGTAAAGATATATTGAACTTCATACTCTTTGTAAAATTATGAAGACAAGGCATTTTGAAGGAAGTGTTGTCATTGCCCTCAAGGCCTTTGTCAAATTAGGATAACGTAAAATTTTCGCCAACAAACGGCTGGAGCTAAGGGCGCCCGGAAGATGGTCGCATTGTCTCCGCTTGTCCAGTGAGTCGTGTTGGTGAAAAAGTGGTCCGGTTCTGTGCGGGTGCGCAATGTGGGCCGGCGTCAAGGCTGCGGCAACCTTGCGTTTGTGGAGCGTGACGGCGACGTGTCGGCACCCAGCGCGTGACGTCAAGCCTTCTTGTACCTAAACCTACCATCATAGAGACGTAAAGACCGAGAAATCGTTGATGAAATCTCTGTTATGCATCCTTCTAAACTGAAGCCGCAGACAAGGGACAGAACATAAAAATATATACAATCCAACAGTAATGATCACAGCTGCATCTCATTGAGCTGCTGGAATGATAAAATATAAGCGAGACATTCGCCTAATCATATAACTGTCCATAAAAATATCCTGAGAAGCCCAAGTCAACCTGCAAGTGGTGCACCTGTAAAGGAATATAATGCGTAGTTGTGGTAAATAATTAAAGCTGTTTTAATTATAATCAGAGATTTATTACGATTCTACAACGTGAACAAAGATGAACGAAAAACGGAACAAAAGACATTGACAACTACGGTGGCGCCACGCGCGCCTAAAAACAAAACTAATTTGGTTGCGTTCCTATTCACATTAACACCCTCCCTTGGGACGCAACCCCATCTTTGTGACACAATACAAATGTTTTTCGGCAGTAGTTGTTGGAGCCACAGCGCCTCCTGCGCCGCCGACGACATCGATATGTACTCCGCCTCAGCCGTGGATAGTGCCAGTCTGCTGCTTTTGGGATCGCCAAGATAATATAGCACCACCCTGTAACAAAAATATGTAACCCGTGCACGACTTTCTGTCGCGCGTATTGCTCGCCCAGTCAGCATCACAATAACCTGTGATTTCCTCATTACCATCTTTGGTGTATATCAGCTTCAGGCCTTTGGTACCTTGCAGGTATCTGAAAATTCGTTTGACTGCAGTCCAGTGTGCAGCTGTAGGATTTCTATTAAATCTGCTCAGAGTGTTAACTGCAAATGATATATCAGGTCGTGTACCTTGAGCCACTGGTGAGTATGTCTCTTCATAATCTGTGCCCCATCTTTGCGCATACCCCTTTATGACAAGCCTGGCCTTATATCTCATAACATTTCCAGTCTGATCTGTTTTTACTTTAAACACCCACTTATATGGAAGAGCCTTTTTACCTGGAGGGAGATCTGTCAAAATCCATGTCTTATTTTTCATGAGGGAAGTATACTCATCATCCATGGCTCTCTTCCATTCTGTAGCTTGTGGTGATGCAAGTGCTTGCTCAACAGTCTGTGGGTCAGTCAAATCAGTAAACAAACACAATAAGCCCATCTTACCATTTTGTGCCTCATCTTGTTTAGCCTGTGACCGTGCTGACCTCAATGTTACATTACTATTGTAATCCTGTCTTATTGGATATGGAGGATGGTAAGTTTCATCAAGTTCTCCTGTGTCAGTGTCATACTCACTTGAGTCTTCACTACTACCTTGTGTGTCTGGGTCTCTGCTGGACATCACAGGTGCAGATGTGGATGATGACTCCTGAGTGTGTATTTTGTTTCTCTCACTGCCTGAGTTTGCATTTTCTAATGAGCCGGAACTTGCAGTGGCTGTTTGGCTGTCCTTTACTGGAACATAAGTTTCACAATCAACTGGTACACTGCCAGTCTTATCATAGTTTTCAATGAAGGCAACATCTCTACTCTTGACAACCTTGTGTGATTTTGGGTCCATAAAACGATATCCTTTTGTATTATCACAATAGCCCACAAATATCATTTTTACTGACTTCTTGTCCCATTTTTGACGTTTTTCTTTTGGTGTAAGGACCATAGCTTCAGAGCCAAATATTTTCATATGAGATAAGTTAGGTTTCTTACCTTTCCACATTTCATAGGGGGTTTTACCTTGTATTGACTTTGTCGGGGAACGATTTACAATATATGCAGCTGTTGCCAGAGCTTCGGCCCAGTATTTCTTCTCTAGGTTAGCAAAAAACAGCATACACCGTGCTCGCTCGACTAAAGTCCTGTTCATTCTTTCTGCCATGCCGTTCTGCTGTGGAGTATATGGAGTAGAGGTCTGATGAATTATACCATGATTAGATAAGTACTTTTCAAAGTTTACATTGCAGTATTCGGTGCCATTATCAGTACGAAGTTTTGTTATCTTATGATTCAATTCATTCTCTACTTTCAATTTGAAATCTTTAAATGTCTCTAAAATATTTAACTTATCTTTCAGAAAATACACAAAGACCATTCGTGTATAGTCATCAATATAAGTGATAAAGTATCTCATACCTCCGAATGAAGAATTCTCCATGGGGCCACACAAGTCGGAATGTATTAGTTCCAGTGGTCTTATAGCTCTAGAACCAACATTTGTGAATGGCGTCCTCGCTTGCCTACCTTCCATACAGTGAAGGCATGTGACATTACTTTGTTCCTGAGTCAGAGTCACACCATCAGTACAACTGGGTAGCTTCTTCACATCTGGAATGTTCAAATGGCCCATTCGCAGGTGCCACAGGTAAGTGTTGTTGCTATTCTGAGAACTGGAGGCTAAATGTGCAACTTCTTTACTGGTATCTATGACATATAACTTGTTGGTCAATGTTGCAGTGCATACAACCTCGTCCTTTCCATTTCGAACTTCACAACCCTTGTCATTGAAAGTAACCTTATGTCCCTTGCTCACAATGGTGCTAACTGAAAGTAGATTGGCGGCTAGTCCTGGAACATACAAAACATTGTTAACTTGTATTGCTTTATCTTGACCTGTGTGTATATCAACACAACCAACTCCCTTCACGGCTAATGGCTCTCTGTTAGCTACAGTAACACTCTTTATAGATGGCTCAGTGACATTGTAAATCCAATCCTCTCTGCATGTCATATGAATGGATGCGCCTGAGTCAAGAAACCACTTATTATCAAAGGTGTTCTCTTTGATGGTAACTGAAAAAGCTGCTACAAAATTGGATCTCTCTCCTTTGTTTGCCGATTGTTTCTTGGGCTGTCTGCAATTTTTGGCAAAATGGCCAATCTTGTTACAGTTGTAACACCTTGGTCCCTTTGATTTCACCGACTGCGCATCATTTTTAGTCTTCTTAGTGTTTGTGTAGAAAGCAGTAGACTTGGATGTGT
Source organism: Musotima nitidalis (assembly GCA_949126915.1). NCBI lineage: Eukaryota > Metazoa > Arthropoda > Insecta > Lepidoptera > Crambidae > Musotima > Musotima nitidalis. Next base: position 6,372,059 of record OX421415.1, on the reverse strand, counting down.
TAATCTCTTGTATGAGTTTAGATTTCACTGAGTCAGCGCTTATTTGAATACCAGAACTCTCTAATCCCATTATCATTGGCTTGTATTCCTCTGGTAAGCCTGCCAACATTAAAGTACCAAGCCACTCATCATTGACATCAAATCCAATATTGCGCAGTTTGTGTGCAGTGTTCATAATTTTACTCACATAGTCTTCAACACTATTGCTCGACTCCAGTGTAGTATTTATAAGATCTTTGAGTAGACCCACTCTTCTAGTTAAGCCATTGTCATCAAAAGCCTTTTGTAAATTCTCCCATACTTGTTTTGCAGTCTTGCATTCCTGAACATGTACGTAATTCTGTGGGTCCAACAACAATATAAGCTTCGACTTTGCCTTGACGTCTTTAGCAGAATCCACAGGTTTGTCATCGGGGCGTTCGACACAGCACCACAAATCCTCGTGTTCTAAATATGTTTTCATACTGAACTTCCACGTTGCAAAGTTTTCTCTTCCGATCAGTTTCTCTAAATTAAACATATTGGAACCCATCTTGTTGGATTTCTTCAACAAAATAAGAAATTTACACCGTGATCGTAATTTTCTTAACCTTAAATTCAAATTGTACCGACAATTTTTACTGATTGAAGTCAATTTTTCTCACTGATATTTCCACTGTACCACACCTGAACCACGCTCTGCTACCATAAAGGAATATAATGCGTAGTTGTGGTAAATAATTAAAGCTGTTTTAATTATAATCAGAGATTTATTACGATTCTACAACGTGAACAAAGATGAACGAAAAACGGAACAAAAGACATTGACAACTACGGTGGCGCCACGCGCGCCTAAAAACAAAACTAATTTGGTTGCGTTCCTATTCACATTAACAACCTGCAAATTAACGGACGAGGCTCTGGCGATCATCACAGTGCCCGGTAAGCGGCAATAGGCTCCCCACCTATTACGTGGGACCAACTATATAATTGGAGAAGTTCGGGCGTATAATATGCCTTCGCCTACCTTCGGGGAAACAGCCGTGAATGTATGTATGTATGTATACCGTAGACATCATTTGCAAAGCCTCGATGTATGTTCAGTATTAGTACTTGCTACCCTTTAAACCGGATCTCATTATAGCAAAGCGTAATTATGTATTGCAATTTAAAAGTAACTTAGCTGTAGAATATATAGTCCTAAGGTGTAGTGCTATCACTTACTATAACCTAAGCGTCTATTTTCAGGAAGAAAACTACCACCAAAGTTTGGGTTTGGGGTTGCATATAAAGTAAATCTAACTAATATTTACGCATAGATCGGCTTACCCAGACGCTCCAAAGATCGTGGGATCGATTCCCTCTTCGAGCAAAGTATGGTGACAATGGGACGAAATATAAGAGTGCATAAACATTGTTATTTGCCCTAGATGGACTTAGATGTTTTCAGTATGTACATAAAAGTATGTAGACATATCTTACCCGTTGTTTAATTACCGTAGTACATGATCTGTTTAACTTGAAGTTAGATAGCGCTGTGCAAAACGTAAGGAGCCCAAACCAAGCTCATATGCTGTATCAATGATCAACGGACGAGGCTCTGGCGAATATTATAGTTAATGGTAAGCGACAATAGGCTCGCCTCCTATAACGTGGGATCAAAAATATGATTGGCGTAATGTGGGCGTAAATTGTATGCCTCTGCCTAACCTTTCAGGGAAACAGGTTGTGATAATATTTATGTATGTAAAATGTCTAAGCAGTAATTATTGGTACTAAAAAACAATTCAGTTTGGTTCTCACGTCAGTTTGCTTAGCTGCAGAGGCATTCAAATCCGCGTGTCAATAATGTTCCGCACAAAGCGCGGACCGGCTGCATCGTAATGAAACTGTATCCGAAATTTACTTTCGGAACCACAAAAGGAATCATTCGTGAGCTCGTGATTCCTATAATGAATTTCCACTGCCGAATGTAAATGTATTATGTAAAAATAAGCGAGTGAGCGATCGGGGCGCGTGCAAAAAGCCCATTGCTCCCGCTTCATTATGGAATTAAAGGCAAACAGGTGTGAAATTAAGCTCACTTTTTGTTCAGCTAATAGATTGCGCCGCACTTTTCGGTCCCGAGGCGGACCACTTACATAATGGCCATATTAAAGACGTACAAATCACCTAAACGCCCCATTTAAAACGCTATAATTTTGCACTAAACAGAATGATTTCAGTGTTACGTCTCGTTATAAATTTTCACTTTTGTTTTTTCGTGCCACCAATTACGGGCGGGTTTGGGCCGACAAAGAGTTTTTTGTAAAGTTCCAAGCATCTGATTGATAGACGATTATTTTTGGATTTGATCAGGAGAAGCTTCCTAGTTGTTTTGTTAAACGGCGGCCGAGAAGTTCCTTAACGTTTCGTTGTTTTTGTTGTGTACGGAGTTGTTCTTAAGCGGCATTTGTCACAGTAAGTTAAATTAGTTTGGCTTATTTTAGATAATTAGAAATATTTATGAATATTTTCTTTCAAGCTTAAACTTGTCATACGAAATGTCATCGAACTTTGCAAATATTTTAGAAATATAATTATGATGGTAATTGTCAACTAGTTATATACCAGCTATTACTAATTAGTCTCATTTTTCCAGTGAAAAGCCATTCCTTTTATAGAACATAGATACTGTTGCAAGCTCAGAAAAATGTTGGAAAAAGTTATTTTTCAAATTGCTAGTTTCATGAATCATCATTCTGTGTTATAGACATTAATTACCTCGTTGCAGCAGAAATTCCTCGAATTCTATGTTCGCAACAGCCCTTAGTCACCATTATCAAAGCGAGGCTCAATCTTTAACGGAACGCTTGCCGATAGCCTTATCTGAGCTTCCTTAACCATATCAATACACTCATAGATCACGCCAGGCCTTCTAAGTGGCATTCCGAGCCACTGGTGTATTGGAAATTCCTTCGCAGCCGTTTCTGGCGTAACTAAGCCCAGCACAATAATGGAAGGAGCTTTTGCAACCATTTCACGGTGCCAATGTGGCGGACGAGTTCGCACCAAGACGAATCCACTCATGGTTGTTTGCCAACCGTTTGACCCGGCTGCATTCGCGCCCACTAACCCACTGGTCGATAAGAAACAACTGTAAGGAATTCTGAAACTTAATCTTTACCATTTAAAGCGCAGTGTCTCGTACAGAAGCTATATTCATCTCGTTGATGTAATGATGTGTTGGTATCAACTGTTTATTTACAGTCGACGCGTCGAGTGCACAGTTTCTTATGTCTTATAGTTAGGTGAATAGAAAGTATATTTGCGTGAAAATAACTGTGTTGTTGTGTAGGTGTTTGTGTGACGGGCAGAAGAGTCTTCAGTGGTACCGTTAGTCGGGACCGTTCAATAAATTAATTCGGTAACAAGCGACAGTTGCCGCGAGCTTCGATGGCGGCATTAGTCTAACTAGTTCACAGATATCGGTAAATGTTCCATAGTTCGTTATTAGTCTGGGAAAATGTGCCTATTGTGAAGTTTCAGTTTGACTTTGGCAAAGTTAGAAAGTTCGTCCATGTTTCTATACTGGAGCGAGTGTTATGACACGCACGGATGTGAAGATGCTTTAATTGGTGCTCGATTTGCTTTACCTATAAAGTTTCACAAAATTTCCTGACTCGGATACCTTAATTAGTACATAGTCAACTATTTTATTGATATCTTCTAGGTTCGTATAAGGTGTAACAGATCTTATAATTATAGGTATATAGCGTAGGGCAGGATAATATTTGGAGAGGAAAATAATATAATGCTCATTTGAAATATAAACATAAACTTAAATAATTAATCAATTATCCTTTAAATTATTTTTTAATATGAAACACATATTTTGTAATTAATAAAACTTTCTGAAAATCAGGTTTCATCAAAAGTTAAAATGCATGGGTAAGAAAATATTTATCTATGTCATATGGGCTATTTTCAGTAGTAAGACAGTAATTCCCTACTTCACTTCAGATGTCGTAAGATCAGAGCAGTTCTCCTATGATTTTCCTTCTTAGTTTTCGTGTCACGTACTGACACCCCGAGCATAGCCCTTACCATTGCACTGAAATCAGTACACACAGCTACAATTATTATAACTTAAAAAAGAAAAAAAGCTCACACCTTACCAATTATAAGCAGAGTCGGGACCAGAGAGTAGTGGTACCCCAAGTGATAGTACTCGTACGGAGTGACATTTAAGTGTTTGTTCAATTTATATGTGGAGGGCCCTCCATTCGATGGTCGAGACGCGCCGGCGCCTTCACGCGAGCACTTACTCCACAAACTTTCGTTAAAATAATAAATAACCAAATAAAAATCATCGTAGCACTGCAATTAAATAAACTGTAACATTCACAATTTTTTTTTTATATAAGCTGTATCCGTGGCTTCGTTCGCGAGCACTTTCTTTTCGAACTTTCGTTAAAATAATCATCATTATCCCAGTTGCCCCAGACTAAAGCCTAGGGTCTGCTCACTGGTCCAATCAGATTTGGCTAAACTTCAGTTATTACATGGAGAGACTGCCATCTGACCTCCGCTACTAAAAGGGAAACATCATTTTATGGTTTAACCAGTTGTCAGAATATTAGAAGACACCGACTTCCTAATACGACTGCCATAGATGTTCCTGACAGCCGGGACCAACGGCTTAACGAGCTTTCCGAGGCACAGAGCAATCAATAGTTACGCACATAACTTCGAAAAGTCAAAGCGCACCTTTGGCTATTCGATGTTTGAACCGTAGGCCCTCTGAATTAGAAGTCTATGGTTCTCGCCACTAGGCTGTCGTCGCTACTAATTCAAATCAAATCATTAATTGCATGTCACATTACATGATACTTAGATAGTACAAATAAAAGGTCTACATGTGACGCCCTGCCAGAGCATAGCAACTAAGGAATGCTAACTAAAAGCATTCTTAACTTATTAATACCTAAAATAAACATTTTTGAAATATAAATATGGAAAACATAATTCTACTAGTCTTTAATTATATTTAAAATTTATAACTCTACTATTACTACTTTTTTTAACACATTAAACATGCATACATTCATTCACGCCTGTTTCCCCGAAGGGGTAGGTAGAGGCATATTATATGCCCAATTATACTTTATACTTCGCCAATTATATAGTTGGTCCCACGTAATGTGGCGAGCCTATTGCCGCTTACCGGACACTGTTATAATCGCCAGAGCCTCGTCCGTTGATCGGCAGGTGCACCACTTGCAGGTGAGGTTGGCTTGGGCTTCAAAGGTACCTATTGGTAGAATCCCCGTACACGAAGAATGTCATTACTGTTAACGTATTTTGTATCTTATTCTTTTGTTAAGAGATATGTAAAAAAAGTTTTTAGTCTTGTAAACGAAACAGAGCAAGTTCTTATTGCTCTCAAAACTAAACTAAATCACATGCAAAAGTATTGTCATTCAAAATTAATGGCAACACGCAATATACGTAAAGCTCACGTGACGTGGGCGTTTGAGTTAATTAAAACAAATAACAGTTGACAGCTGAATGTGTCAAATAATGACAGGGCCGGCGCCTCGTACCGACCAAGATTTGTAAATGTCATTAAATCAAAGGATACATGTGTCCGGTGCCCACGTATCGGACAGAGTGGAACTAAAGGAGGCAAGCTTTATTTTTGGCACAATAATTTTCTAAGTACATTGCAGGTTTTAATTTCAGGCACAGATAATTTGAATATCTGAGAAATAAACAATGAGCATGAATAATAAACGCATAGAAAGTTTATGATCAGCAGTGAGTTTTAATTTTTTTAAGATCTAGATTACCAAAATAAAGTAAACTGATATGTTTTATTACATATAGTACCTTTTGTTATTACTTCCAATTATAACGAGGAATTAAAAGTTAAATAATTATATAGGTAAAGGGGGTCTTTAAGTAAGCTGGACTATTACAGCAATCAAAAAACCACCAGCGCTCAATCAGAATAATTTATGACCCGACGAAATGCTTAATACTCACCCTAAAAACCGCCACGCATATCCGTGTAACTTGGAAACTATTAAATAAAACAAATGAGTGTAGATCGTCGCGATATCGTAATCCGTGTCGAGTTTATTTGTTTTTAATTATTCAGTGGCGAGTCCGCCCCTGGGTAATGACTCTATCGGCCCGATTTATGGAGGCCCCGGGCCTTTTGTTTTTTATTTCGACCTACTCGCTGGTTGATTGAGAGCCGGTGGCCGGGAGAACTGATTTTCGGTTGTTTTACGGTCGCCAAGATCCACTTGGTCTGAGATTTATACTACATGTTGGGAACACAGTTTTTCGAATACAAGAAAAGGTATCGTATGTGTTTTGTTAATTGATAAGGAGTGACTTGTGTGTGGCATTAAAAGATAACTAATCGTTTTTCAAATAAAAATAAATGAGGTAGTTAATAAAATGAAAATATGAAAATAATTCCAGTCTGTGATGTTTTAATTCCTCGACATTTCACACAGCACCGTCTTGCCCCAAACTAAAGAGCGATCAGTCATATCGATTCGCGAATGAGATATATACTTGTTTATTTATATGAGTTTAGTTACTTCAGATAAAGCATATGTCAGTCAGATTGAAATATTTGTACTAACAGCTATTTGTATTTTAGGTTAATTGTAATAATAGGATAAGTATATATGTTCTAAAGAGTTCGAGACCATTGCATTAGGTTTAGTACTTTGCCTATAATGGTAGTTGCTTTGATAAAAAGAAAAATAATAGAAGATAAAATAAACTGATGCCTACTGCATTCCTGTCTCTTTGGTTTACGAGACGTGTGAATCAGTAGTGGAATATAAATGAGCTAAGGTGATGATTTGCTTTAAATCCAGTTCAAAAACATCCCACTTCTCCTAAAAGTAAGTTCTAACATTATTTTTGCTATTAACAGTGTTAAACTAAATAATTAGTTTTCAAACAGTCATAACATTGTAGATAGGCTTGTATTGTGAACAACGCATTCTGGTACAGTCACCCTCAGAAGTAGCTCTTTATTTAAGTACTTTGCAGCTATAACTAAAAGGCTACTTTAGTAAGTTATAAGGACTTGCCAAAAAGTAGTGAAACGGTGCTTACCTTTTCGGCAAGGTGAGGTGTGTGACCACTTTCCATCAGGTGGACATGAATGAGTGGTCCCGTGTAAGTGTGGTCCCGTGTAAGTTTATCCTACATACGCCTGAAGTAGACCAAATGCCTGGACAATCGAGAATCTTCAATCTTGTTGTGAGCTATGAATGTACATTGTTAAAATTACAAATTTGTTTCAAGTTTTGTAATAGCTTTTTTTTCAAATGTTATTTGTGAGGATCTATATATTAGTTATCTTGTGTGATTATTTGTCGTTTTCTTGCATCATGTGGCTGTTGGTTGTCCTAACAAAAAAGACAAGTGAATTTTAGATCTAACTTTAATATAACATAGTGGAGTATGGCCCGAACATGTTTTGATTTGTGAGAGGAGTTGAGGTGTGTCAGTAGTGAGACGATTATCATGTTACTACTACGGGCTGAAATCGTGATGATCGTTGGTGTGACATAGTATTTACTTTACACTGAGCCCGCATGGTAAAGAATTATATCACTATATCACTTAATTTGTGAAAATTATTTGAGGTCACGACAGGTATGCATATAATATAAATCTTCCATATCGATAAGGCTTCAATCCATGGTTAAAGAAGTTTATTTTGACTAAAAACCAGCAGCGATACACAAAAATGACAACGGTTTAAGGTTAAACGCGTCCTAAACAAGCGCCAGCCCGTGTTTAAATTTAAACTTTGTCTAAGAATCGATAGACGGTTTTGTAATAGCGTTTTTTTAAAACGCATGTTCAACATTTGTTTAATTTTTTTGTTATGACATGCAGTGTTATAACAAAACTTAAGTGTTAAGCTATTTCTTACATCGACTGTACATGATACGCAAATTATTGAACTTCTTGGAAAATCGGCCGGTCTGTGTGTGCATCTTGGAATGTTTCAATGTCTTACGTCATTTCATGGTGTTTAAATAGGTCCCTTATAGGGTGTTATAAGCAGGTAAGTAGGGATATTTATGTTAAGTCAAGTGGTATATTAAATTACTCACATATTAGCTTAATTTATGAAATTGCCGATTTGTCGTGAAAAATTAAAACTAATTTTGTTTGCAATGGCCTGTGATTGGTGAATTCTATGTATAATAAATTACTATGACTATCTCGAAACTTTCAACAAATATCTTATCTGACATCATATTTTTTTATAAAGTAATAGTTATCTACTTCAAGTGATAAGATAAAATGATTAGTGAGTCATTTTTGAGTCGGCGCCAAAAAAAGTAGTCAACTCCAGAAATTTGTTATTATTGCATCTATTCCATTGAGCTTTATTAGATGACTTATGCCTCAGTCATCTGCAAAACTTATCCGCGTTATTTTATTCCCTATTCATCCTCATGACGTAGTATTAAGTATTATTATTCACATATATTTATTTAATTTACACAAAAAGTAAAAGTAAAAAGTAAAAAAAAATATTTATTTCATAAACTATTATACATAGTACTTGAAAACGTCATGATTACAAATGAAAAAAAAATACAATTGAAATAATATTACACTAAATCACGAAGCTTAGATTCACTTACATGCAAAAAAACAATTTAAAAACAAAAAATAATTAAGTGTAAGTGAATCTAAGTGCCAGTTCCGAGCCACCGCTGTGTAAGAAGAACTGGCAAGAAACTCACAGGCTATGCTCTTTTAAATATGTCCATTAGTTTGGTACTAGAATTATAATCTTCATTTGTCTGTGAAGCTATACAATGCAATATAACATAACCTTAACAATATTTATTTTTTCAAGTCATTCATATTAGAATAGCCTGTATGAAACGGCAGTTTAATCCCAAGCATTTTTATCTGCCATATAGTCTTTAATAGAATAGTATCCCTTTGAAGACAGCTTGTGTTTTATGGTTAATTTAAATTTATTTAGGCTCAATTGCTGTATGTTGCTTGGGATTTTATTGTAGAATCGTACACATTGACCTTTAAAAGATTTGTTTATCTTTTGGAGCCTAGTGGCAGGTACAACTAATTTATGCTTATTCCTTGTGTTTAGGTTATGTATACAGCTTTTCTTACTAAATTGATCAGTATTCTTATGTACATAAACCAGGTTATCATAAATGAATTGACCGGCCACTGTCAAAATACCAATTTCTTTAAACTTTTCCCTTAGTGAATGTCCACACGGGAGATTATAAATTGCTCGAATAGCCCTCTTCTGCAGCACAAAGATAGTTTGAATGTCTGCGGCACAACCCCACAGAAGAATACCATAGGACATAACACTATGGAAATAGCTATGATAAACTAGCCTAGCTGTTACAACGTCTGTTAATTGGCGAATTTTCTTTACCGCGAATGCTGCAGAGCTAAGTCTACTCGACAATTCACCAATATGTGGGCCCCACTGTAGCTTAGAGTCTAAAGTAATCCCTAAAAACTTGGTAGTATCCACAAGGGTCATCTCATCCTCCTTTACCATAATAGTAGAGTTTGCCTGTCTGACGTTAGGCATCACGAATTTAATACATTTCGTTTTAGCCCCATTTAATAGCAAATTGTTAACGTCAAACCAGTGCACCACCTTCGAGATCGCACTGTTTACCTCGTCTAAATTCTGATTTCGTTTTAACTTAAACAATAATGATGTATCATCAGCAAACAAAACTATCTCGTGGTTTTCTTTAATAAAATATGGCAAATCATTAATATAAATCAAAACCAAAAACGGACCGAGAATCGAGCCCTGCGGTACCCCCATTTTTACAACAGACCCCTGAGATCGCTTTCCATTAACCTCAACCCTTTGAATCCTATCACTTAGATATGAAGTGAGAAGATCCAATGCGGAGTTTCTTATTCCGTAATATTCTAATTTTTTTATCAATGCTTCATGAGGAACACAGTCAAAAGCTTTGGACAGATCGCAAAAAATACCTAAAGCGTCCAAAGAATTTTCCCAAGCATCAAATATATGTTTTAAAAGCTCAACACCTGCATCGGTTGTAGAGCGACCCTTAGTGAATCCAAATTGTTTCGAATGCATTAATCCATTTTTATTGAAAAATATTAACATCTGATTGTAAATAAGTTTTTCAAAAATTTTACTAAATGTAGGCAGCACTGAGATAGGTCGAAAATTTGTTGGGTCTGTTGTACTGCCTGATTTATATAATGGAATGATTTTACTTTCTTTCATTAGATCGGGAAATTTGCCGCAATCTACACATTTATTAAATATTAGAGCCAAACTGTGCGCCACCGAAACAATGATAGGCTTGGTAACTACGATGGAATTGCCCCAGAGGTCTGCAGCTTTCTTAACACTAAGAGTATTGAATGTCTTAATTATATCCATAGATGTAACATGACTAAAAGTAAAATCTACTGTACATATATTCACGTTATCTTTCAAAATAGACTCCGCTAAAGTGGGCGAACAATTTAAAGCTTTTGTGATATAAATAAGTATTAAGTATTATTATTATTATTATTTAGTATTATTATTATGGGCTTTATAAAGAAGTTTAGAGCTACACAGCGAGCCAATGGGAGGGCTTTGTTTGAGGTTAGAAATGATTTAGAAAGCGGCGATAGCCCAGTGGCAAGACCCCTTGCCTTTAAATTCAGAGGGTCTCGGGTTCAAATGACGGCACCTATGACTTTCCGAAGTTATGTGAGTAATTATCGCTTGCTCCGTGCCTCGGAAAGCACGTTTAGCCCTTGGTCCCGGCTGTCATGAACATCTATAGCAGTCGTTATTAGGAAGTCAGTGCCTTCAAACAGACTGACAGCTGGTTTAACCATAGAATGATGTTTCCCTCTGGGTTGCGGAGGTCAGACGGCAGTCGCTCTTCGTAATAACTGAAATTCAGTAAAATATGGTTAAACCAGTGAGCAGACCCTGGGCCCAAAGCTTAAGTCTAGGGCAACCGGGATAATGCTAGGATATGATGATCGAATCAGAAATGAGGAGACCTGTTGGTGAACTAAAATTACCGACATAGCCCAAAGAGTAAAAAAGCTGAAGAGGCAGTGGGCTTGGCACATAGCACGTAGAACTGACGACCATTGGTGCAGAAAAGTCCTAGAATGAAACCCTTCGACAAAGAGCGGTGGACGGACGATCTGATGAAGGTCGCTGGTTCACGATGGATGCAGACCACCCGAATAGATTACGCTGTAAATTAGTGATGAGGCCTATGTTCAGTAGTGGACTTTCTTGGACTAATGACAATAATTCATCTTCATGTTATGTCCTACTCATCCGATATTTGTTTTTATATAAATACTTTCGAAACTAATGTATATTTTAAAGGTTTTCTTGTCTATCATCATAAAATGCCAAATAAATCTGTCCTTATCACAATTTCTCTATATGACACGAAAACGTAAGCCCGTGTTAAAACAGAAATCTCTAAAGTAACAAACATACTCAATATTTAATAACGCTATGTTAAAACGTTGGCGATGAGGAAACAATCTTATGATAAGGGAACTACGAAGGTATTTGCATGATTATCATCACAATACACATACTAAGTTATGAAAGTATAGGTAAGAGACGTCAACACAGTCATGAGGTTCCGCGTGGTATATACTCACATACTCATATACTTACACCGTAGTGGACGCGCCGACACAAAGGCCGTACCTTTGAAGGATTTCTATTAAATATTCGAGTCACGCCTCAGAAGACATTACTCATTACGACCACAATGAGACGTGGACATCGGCTCGCAGAGAAATAACCCCCATTTATATTGCGACTTGACGCTCGATATGTTTTGACATCGATTCGTCAATGCAAAAATACTTGGTTCCTATCATGAGGTATTTCTTCTATAACCGTAATTTTTTTTAAAGTTTAATAATTTATAAGTAAGCAAGTCACACATATTAAAGTTTGAAGAAAATAATTACAGGCAGACTTGTACAGTCGAGCTAAATAAAGTCTATTCATCCAGAAAATGTGAGTAGAACTGTTGAAATTAGGCCTCCTCAACACTAAGATCACCAACTTCCGGCAGCCTTGATCAAATCATCGGTTTGTTAGTATATAACACAAAAAAAAAGGTAAGTTTAAAAATATAACGAAACACCTATGTATCTACAATATAGTTTTTAAAAAAAAACAAATAAATAATGTATGGTATGATATCGTTAAAAATGAAATAAAAGATAAAAATAACGGAGAAATTAGCACTCAAGTGATAATTCTAGACACACAAGATGTGGTAACTACAGTTATGTCTACAGATATCGTCGGTGGCCGTTTATGGTCCAAGGTCTGTGCGTAATTGCTTTTTGACTTTACCCCATCTGTACCCCTTTGGGCAATAAAACTTTCCTAAAACATTTTATTGCTTGTACTTTTTATAACATTTACCGATTTTGGGAACGGACGTAAATTTCAATACAGTTCTTTATGGGGTTTCACGGTTTAACTTGATGTAATATAAAACTGTCTTCGTTTGCGTGCTAAACTTCATGGTTAAGCCCAGTGTAATGTAATTGCTAATATAAATACACCTATGTGTGTAATTTTTTACCAAAAGAAGGATAATTTTTTCCAGGCAACATACATATGTATTCTTGGACATTTTCACATATTTGCCTTGTTCCAAATTAAACAGAGCTTGTAGATACTATTGGTAACAGACAATATATAAACTTACTTGAACACTTTTTTGTGAATACACTGGTCATCACAAAAATCGACCCACGCTTTTTTTAGGTTTGTGTTGAACACTTTGTAACTTTTTTTGGTTAAATGCTATACATCTATGGAACAAATCTATCACGTCAGCAAGATGAGGAAGCACCGAATGTTGACGTAGAAGATTTGTTTGATTTGTGGACGAGTAATTTTGTAATGACCAGTCATAATACACTTAAATACCACCAAACATCAAATTATGTTATGTGGAAATCGAAACCACGTTATTTGGAGGTGGAACAGCCTGAATGTGCTGATCTCCGCGTCATATTAGTCGTCAAAGTATACAAGTAGTCTTCTTCTTCTTTTTTAGTACTTCTTTCAAAACCCTGTCTATCAGCAATCCAAATTTCATCAACATAAACCCAGAGTACCGTACCGTACGTGAAACCGTAACAAGTAAAAATAAAGTTACTACTTTCGTATTTATATAATGAGGAAGGAATAAATAATATCTCCAAGAAACATAATAATTATAATATTCAACTACAAGCCCCTAAAGCAAAGCAAGTGCACTCGATGCGCATGCGCACTGCAAGCGCCTACCTGCGCAGTTCTATCGGCGGGTACCGGGTACCGTTACGGCGACTAACTTGCAACTTCCGAGAAGGTCATGCGCACTAAGTTAAGGCTGTATGCTGTATTACCACTTAGTTTTTTGCCGCATCCGTCTGAGTCGACTTTCGACTGGCCAAGGTACACCAAGGTGTCACTCGGCATTCGGCGAAAACAAAATAATTTGTCAGTCTTACTCGTAGTTTAAAACATTTAAAGTTAGTTTGAAGCGAGATTCATACCTACTTCTGTCATTGCAATAATACTGAAAATGTTTTATATGAAGTATGTACTACTAACTTATGAGTTAAAGCATGATGTTTCCCTCTTGGTTGAGGAGGGCCGACGGCTAATTCCATGTAGAACATTAAATTCAGTCAAATCTTTTTAGCCCAGTGAGCAGACCGTAGGCTCTAAACTTAAGTCTAGGGCCATCGGGATAATGCTAAGACATGATGAGTAAATTATAATGTATACTCGTTTCTGAAGACATTAGTTATTAATCATCAATTTCTTAGTTTTACTAGTACTTTAAAGTTAGTTTATAGCTATGTTTATATTATATTCGCACTTTGACGTAATGCTGAAAATATTTAGTTTCATTTATTATTTTTTTAGTTTCACTCGTTGTTATCGTAAGTTTATAGTAAGACTCACCTGTCATTTAAATAATGCTGAAGACATTTGATATTTATTATTGGTTATTGAGTAAATTTTATTCGTTTATTGTTAAAGTTCATTTCTCATATATGCTTTTGTCATTTAAATAATGATGAAATTTTTGTGAGTTTTACTCGTAGTTTGAAGTTAGTGTAAAGCGTGTGTCAAATTTATTTCAGTCATCAGCTTAATGCTGAAGATATTTGCTATTATATTTAATAGACTGTCCATATAACAAACTTCAAATTACAAGACGTGAAAACAACTTTCGTGGTTGATTGCAAGTAATATCTCGCTCTAGTAAATAAGTTTTGACTGTAAATAATATAATTATGTTACATTTACTCATATGTAATGTTACCTATTGTAGCTTTTATCTTTGTCTGTACACTCTTACTTCAAATACTCTTAGAGTTTTAACACTGCATAATAAATAAAAATAGGACAATGCGTTATATAGCGTAAGCTTTGATATTACTTAACCTATTTATACATTTTGTTAACGAAAAACACCTACACAAAAATGTGTGTAAAAATATTTTTTCATGTTCTGTTAGTTATATTCTGTATAATTAAAAAAAAAGAAAGTTAGAAATATACGAATGTAAAAAGTTGTGAAATAAATAAACATCATTGCTATATATTGAATAATATTGTATATTTCGGGATCTATTGAAATGTATATCAAGGTTGAAAAGTAATTTTGGAATACTGTTTTACCTATGGCTATAAAACAAACTTTTACAGTTGGGTACACACAAACTATATTCGGCTTCGGGCACTAGATGGCGCTGAGCTATACACAGTAGGATTTATAATTTCCTTATCCATAGCCACAACAATAATATTGTCGCTTATTTCATCTTTTACGCGTCAGCTTTCAATGTAAAACACGACGTAAATAATTCATTCATTCATTTACATGTCTATTTAAATTTCAAAGGTAAAGTTCAACGCAGAGAGGCTATACACATCACAATCTCAGCATATATCTTCGAGTAAGAAGTGGAAATAACTCCCACTCTCTGCGTTCCGGCGAATCGCCACTTATTGACAAATGAGGTTAAATATTGACACCCGGTTAGATGAAACAAAACGCAACAGGGGGCCGTGTCAATCCCAAGAACAAACAGCCGATGTTTGACAAACGAATCACGTGACAACTTTGTGTTTATTTGTTTGCACTTTGGGACTTTGGGAAATGGCGAGATGGGAAAAAAATTGGGGCTCATGCAACTGCGGCGAGTACAGCCGCCCCAGATGTTTTTATGGGAAGTAATTACTTGTAAAGGTGTCAGTTACCTTCCTATATTTTCTAGTGTTTGACTTAGTTCGCAGATTAGGTCGCTTAATCTGTTTATACAATTTTGGTGTGCATGTGTACCAACATAATTATATATTGCTGTGCCCAAGAGGGTCCAAAATTGTCGATAACTATAATTTTCACCATCTGTGTTACATTTTAGAATGCAATTAAATAAAATTAAATTGAACTTAGTTCTGCTACACCTTAGTAAGACAGATTGATAAATACTTTTCTGTATCGCTTTTGAACGACTCCTGAAGTAATGCTCCTACTGCTTACATCTTAGTTTACAATATTTTTTAATAAAGATTTCTTACAATGTGTTAGTCACAATACTAATAACTCTGTGGGTTAAGCAATAACTGTTATGAGCGTATTCAAGTAAGAACAATATCAGCGAAGTTTGAACTTGGTGCCAACTGGCTAAAAACTGACACGGCCGCTTTATACCTATAGACCACAAATAAGTGTCTATGGTTATCCAACGGTTATCCACTGCTTAGGATAATCTAAACCAGTTCTGTTTTAATACAAGTTAAATCTCTGACACCAGGCTAGAACAACGCTAGTAGTCAAACTCATAACCAATTTCACATACAATTGAATTCGCATGTCTTTGTCTTACATCACATAGGTATGATTAGAAAGCAAGCGCAATCATTGCAATGACATGTCGCGAACCGTGAGAGAAAACAATGACACCCCGTGGGAACCGCGGGGTCGCGGGTTCGAACCCGCGCAGGTCACGCCGTCACGCTGCAGAACGGAGGGCGCGGCCCGTCCGCATATCCGGAACATGACATTTTTTCGTTTAACTTTTTGATTATTTGAGGCGAAGAAATTCTTTGGTAGGTTTAGTTATTATTTTAGCGTTAATCACTATTATAAATGTACTATCTTACACTTTTATTATAATATGACTAATGTACCAGACAAAAACAGTACAATTATTTTAAAGTATAAGGAAATATTTTCCCAATTTTTTTTTATAACACTAGGTTGCTCTCAACTATGCGGCCCATCTGATGGAAACAGGCAAATAATATGTACATTAAGATTTGTCTGGTGTGGGAATCGAACCCACGACCTTAGGAGCGGAGTGCGGGCATACTCGCCACCACGCCATATCGGTCGTCAAGTTATATGTTATATAAAAGATGGTTCCAATGGTTTCAATGATTGAGGGAGCTCGAATCTCCAAGGATATTTTTTTAGACATTGTATCTTAATACTTGAGGCTTAGAAAGTAAAGAAATAGCTTTAAAATCATAAGTAATCGGCCTATCTATTGTTATACCCATCTATAATTGAAACAATTTTGTAATAACTCCTCCATGTTTCCATTTAAGTGCAAAACGTATACTTACTTGAGAAGCTTAATTTCCCGTTCAAAATTCAACTTTACAACAATAGAAAATAAAATGGTTTTCTGAACAAGTTTCATTGTGCTATTTCAACCTTATTATGTTTGAAAGCTTATTTTAATCTTATTGTTTATTGAAATACCTTCAATTGGGGATTTTGTAATTTAATTGGGCGAAGTGTATAAATATCTGACGATCGATTTGGTGCAGAAGTTTGTATATCCTTTCTTAACCTTGATGTTCATCGGTTTGATTCCCACACAAGATAAATATTTTTGGACACATGGATAGGCTTATGTCAAGCAGTGGATAAAGACGGACGGGCGGGTGGATAATGATTATTATGATGTAAGATATTTTTTAGAACTTAATTTATTTGTGTTACGAAAATACATAATGCTTTAATCAGTTAATGTACTAATGAATGTAATTTTTACTAAATACCAACAAGCCCAATCAACACGCACAGAAGCTTGGGTGAAGAAAAAACGGGCGAGAAACTTTTTAATTTGTATGTATGTCAAAAATAAATTATGTAAGTAAGTGTATTTAAGTAAGTAAGTTAAGGATACCCTCATTATTGCACATAAAAGAATCAGAAAAATATAGGTTCATCCACGCCAAACTTGTAGATTACCTTTTGATATTGAGATACGCAGCGCCTAGATGGCGCTACTAACGCTAAACCTACACTAAACACAACTTGTAGTATTGGTAGGCATTGCTACTGATTACATATACTTACTCACCTTTGATGTTTGTTCACAAGCCATGTAAAATCTAGTAAATGATGTATTAATTAAGATAATGTGAACTCACTAATAAAGTTGTAAGGAGACAAGAATTTAATTAATTAATTTGTTCATACACCATAATTCTCTTTATAGAATCCATACTAATATTAAAATGTAGTAACTTTCAACTCTGTCTGTCTGTCTCGCTTTCACGCCAAAACTACTGAATCAATTAAATAAAATTTGGTATATAGATAGCCTAAGAAAGAACATAGGATACTTTGTAATGCGAAAAAAAGATTTTAAGGGGTAGAAATAGGAGATCATAGTTTCCCCCGCGGACAGGTCTCCTTGGCGTGGTGGAGGGGCTGAGTAACTCCCGGAGGCCGGGAAAAGGTAACACCCAGAGATTGGCGACTCTGTGTGCCCTTAGTACTGACTACCGGGGGGAAACTAAGAGGGACTCGTGGAGGGCGCAGATGGCGGGCCAGGAGGTCCCGTTCAGCAGCGCCAGGAGGGTCTTAGGCAGCGGGGGCAGGGGGCCCCTGCTGTCTAACCGTGGACCCTCCGGGAAGTCAAATACACACGCTATGGTCGCACAAGGAGGTAGGAATGGCGCGTCAACTGCGCCTCTCTAAGGAGGTCCTCCCGGTTTTGGTCCGGGGGACGTTGGCCGCAGGCGGGGTGTCAGACGCTGAAACCCAGGTACTGGCCCCCGCATTTTTCTCAACAAGCGGCGGGCGTCGTCGGAAGATTTTTAGTGGGTATTACTGCTGGCAGTCGCGTCTGCCGGTGGTGAGTCCCACACCCCCATTCGGCCCCCTTTGGCCAGAACGCATTTTGATACCGACGTAAAAAAAAAAGAAGGACTCCTTAGGTCTTGGTAGTATCCCTATATATCTAATCCGAATTTTATTTCTGATCAATCAAAGATAAATATAAAAACTAATTGCAAAAAATATTGCACGATGTGCAATTTTTTTTTTCGGGTCATGTACATTTTTTTTACACACGGGCTCACTCGTTTAGAGCATTTGCCAGTGTCATGTAATTAAGTTATTTGCGTAAATGCAGCGTTTTCATCATTAAGTCACTGTCAAAGTCAAGTGAAGCCCGTCTTAGTCGAGCTAAGTCAAAGTCAGACCGCAGTAAAGTAGTCGAGACATTACTAGAGGTTCTATGGAGTTTGAATTCAACACGGAAAATCACAATCCACTGCAACATATCACTTTTATACACTTGTGTACATTGCCGAAGAAGTTATCTCTAATCCACTATTTTTAAATTTAAAAAACTCAAATTCTAGATTAAGTAATCATGAGATTAAAAATAAAAACACAAGTTTTGGAAAATAAAATAATGGCCGCGATGTGTCTTTTTCCGCATTGGCGCCAAAACTCGGGTATTTTACTTAAATAAGTGGTTTCAAATTAACATTTAAAGGGAGAAAGGTTTAGTTACAAAATATGTATGTAAAATGCCGCAGACGATATCGAAAATATATTTTTTTATAATTTGTATGCCACCTACATTAGAGTAAGTGATATCATGTATAGTTTTAATTTAATAAAAAGTACCAATTAGGCTGGAATATACTCATCTACATGTAGATTTTGTGGTGAGAAACAGTGGTACCTATACCCCTGTAAATAGTAGTTCAGGATTATAATTACATAAAAAAATACCCTGATCTAAGTTAAAATTAAGTGTTGTAAGTTAACTATATAATATTTTGTAAGTAATCATAATAATGTGTTTGAGTAACATAACAAAACAAGTTTATAAACTTCATTTTCCATGAAAATTGTAAATTTTTTAGTTCTGTTATTTGGACATTAATAGGATAATGGATCATAATATCTGCTTAATCGACATTGTTATAACCTTAAGTAATAATTATAACAGTAATTAATAAAAGACAAGAATTATATAATTCTTTTTTTAAAAGTACCTTCTCATATTATTTTTATTAAAGTATAGTTAGAAAGTATTCAAACATATTCCTGAACGATACTGTCACATTACTAATATTAATGAAAGGTCACTCGTTTTGGCTTTTTAGATATTTAATTGATATATTCTTAATTTAATCTAATATTAATTTAATCTTCTGTTGTATTATGGTTTTGTAGCTGAGGAGATGATGAGGATGATGAAGATGAGAAATACTAAGCTTTAATCAAAAATTTAAAGTAAAGATTGCTTATTATATCATGTGTAATAAATTAAATAATGATTGGCAAGTTCTTGAGTACGTAATACGTATTTCTAATCTAGATTACGTCCGTCTGTTTATATTTCGATATTATATAAAAAAAGCCATACGAAAGCCGAAGCTTGGCAGTAATAATGGCTACAAAGTTGATTATGAAAATATTGCGCTTATACTGCTTCTCGAAGAGAGGAATTGTGTATTTTTCAGTCAACCACTTCGTTGTGTAGTAATGTTTATGATATTATAACTTTTTGACGTTCGTATTTGGTAAAATGTAATGTCATGGTTTTTTTGTTCGACTCAAGTCCCACTTAGCTCAAAATTGAAAAATTGTTTAGTTTATTGTGCTTTTAGGACTGGGACTCGTATCACTATTTTATTAAATAAGGTCCATGAAATTGTTGATTTTCTGATATAATATACTTAATCTAAAACAGGGTAACATAATTATTAAAAATAAAAACTAAAAACTATAAATAAAAGATGTCTTCCAACTGTGGGCCCATGGGTACGGTGCCAAGAATGCTGGCAACAAAATATTGAAGCGATACATTTTTGATACCTTTATCTAAATTATATTTAAGTATATAAGTATTATCAGATATTATATAAGTATTATAATATATAAGTAGTATCAGAATAAGTACCTACTGCATTGACAAATAAAGCTGTCCTATTTTTGGGAAAGTAATAGACCAAGTTTGAAGTTCTTTTTAGTACCTATGTAGTTTTTATAAATCTTCTCTTAACAAAAAATGTAGTCTGTGACGATTGCTGGGAAAGAGGAAATTATAGAAGAAACTTATTCAGGATACTCCTGGCTTAAAAAGTTAATTGTTTCTACTTTTTATGGTAATGAACCACTTGATAAACTTACTTACTATTTTCTCTGATATGAAATTGTTGGTGCGTCTCGTAAACGTCATAAAACGAAAAGTGGAAGTTACTTGCTAGTATGTTTTATAGACATCGCCTTTTACTAAGAGAAAAGATTATTTTCCGGTTTTGAAAAGATACTAACGTGATAATAGCCATAACTATATACCTACTTCCTTCATAATTTATAATTGATGCAAACGGAAATCGCTATTTTAATAGAAAACCTTTACACACATTTTCTTTTCACATTTATACACTAATTTGTAGTAGAAACAAAAAAAATTTAAACAATTTACTGTCAGCTAAAAATATGTTTTGATGACGGTCGGTTTCCACGACATATGCAAGTTAATAGTTCGTTGCCGCCCTAACAGCAAAAATAGTGTTTAAATTAATACAGCTAAACTCGGAGGCGTATTCGGGATTAAGCCCTCTCCTTCGGGACCAAAAAGTGGCCGAACTCCATCAACTTTCGAAGGGATTTGATTAAATCCTCACCCTCAGTGTTGGCAGTAATTGATTGAAATACTACTCCTTTTTACTATTGACTTGCAGTGTGAAAATAAGCTGAGATTAAAGTGAGATATAATTGAATTTATTATGCTTTATGAATTTTTAAATATTTGCAACATATTTTTATGTATTATGGAGTTTATGAGTTTAGAAATGTAGATGTAGGTAGTTTCAGTTACTTGAATGATTTTTATGTAACAAGGAATCTGTTGTACTAAATTATATTGAACTGAAAGCTGACTTCATATAAATGTTTTCAATATTTTAAGCACATTTTTTATGCAACAAGCTAAATATTGTAATGTTGTAAACTGAAGACCTACGTTGTCAATAAGCTTCTGGTATATGAAACATGTGTTTTAAATGTTATAAACGTATTTGTTATGCTACAGAGATTGTAATGGTGTGGACTATAATACTTACGAACTGTTTTTACAACAAAGTTTTATTGAAGTGAAGTTTTCACATATACCTTCATGACACTTTCTAGGGTTCTTTTTAAGTGTAGGAATGTAAATGAGGGTAGTTGTAAAGCTTTTAAATTTGAAAGATATTGTTATGCAACAAAGAAAATATTGTAATTTCATACAACCAACAACAGACTTATTTTTTTAAAATGTAATGTTTATATTTGTGCTTTAATGATGTTTATTTAATAAAAAGTTTTTATTTAATAAAAAAATTAATAAAAGGCTTTTGTGTTTGTTTTATGTTACTGTGTTTTTGTATGTTATTTTCATATGTTATAAAGAATAAAATATAATGTTTCTAACACTAACCACAAAGGTTAACCACAGTGGTTAAATCACTACTTACAAATCAAAATAAGTTTTTCGAAATTCACTGACTTCTGCGTTTAACTAATTATTATAACTTAAACATCGTTTTTTAACTTAATAGAATCAAAGACATTTGTAAAAAATTAAAACACATGGTAATGAGTTTTATGAGTAAAATTACTGCATACATGTTTTTTTTAAATAATTTAGTAACTTATTTTTTTAAATCTTTTCAAGCTAGTATTAATGTTTTATTTATTTTCTGTATATAGTTTCCTGTGTCTCAGTTGTTCTGCGCCACCTAATTGATTAATTTCAATACAACCTCCCGTATTGACCAGCAAATGATAATTTAAAGCATAGAATTGTTAGCTACACAAGTTTTAGTGAAGTCGACTATATAGATCAGTTTCATTGTAAAACTACTCTTTAACAAACAAATACTAAGTAATTTCATAATTATTAGCATACATTTTTTTATTTGGAAATATAAAAATATTTTCCTAAACAAATATATGAAATTATTACATATTTTTTATGTAAAACTTATTTCATAAAATAATATATTCTTTTATGTTTGTTCGTAGCAAAAACTTGCGTTGAAGTCTTTTCCACGGCTTGTAATGAAATGTACATAATGTTATGTATTTTGAATTAAATACACTAACAATACTTTGTTAATTATAAAAATTATTACCTATAGGAGTATTTTTTACTAATTCTTTGTTTTGAATAAAATTGTAACGGTTTGTTACATAAGATATAAGCAAGTTATGATAAAACTTAGTAAAAATAATCTACGGCACTGGTATTACTAAACCTTATTTATGTAAATGTATCAACTAAAGAACTACAAAAGCAAGTTCATGTAATTAAATATATTTCTAAGTATTAATTATTTTAAATGCCATGCCTTTAAAGCGAAAATTCAATTTGAGGGTATGTGAAAAATTTACTCGTAACCTATAAAGTAAAAAGTGTTAAACTAATTAGTTTGAAAAGCAAACCTAATTAATATCTGATAGACTTGTTGGGGTACTTTTTGGGAATATGGAACAAAACAGCAAATACAATTTTAACGCGTCGTTTATTGATAACTTCATCTTTCTCTTCAATATACCTTTGTGTCCACTGACTATATAACACTCACTGTACATTTTCGTATTACAATATTTTTAGTCTTTCGAGGCTCTATAATTTTCGTTTCGATATAACAAATGTTTGTACAACGCACGACGGGCGTAAGAGTGGCGTCGTGGCACGACTTATAAACTATCTACTATTTACCGACTAACTTCAACACTAGCCATTAATCTATATTTACAAATTGTTCAAATTTTTTTGGTATTCAAATTACCTCGTTCACTACATCGTCTCTCAGGCGACCTCACGCACACTCTTGCGTCCATCCGCACTGCACAACTTAATATTTTAACTTAAACCATGAAAAAATACAATAATTATAATATAATACAGAATAATCATCAACAACATTTAATTGAACTTCCGGCCGGGGCCGGCAACTCGCTAAGTCAACAGTTCTCAACACTAACAGCAGTCGTTCATACAAAACAAATAAATGGACATACCTAGAAGTATGTACAGCCGGGACATAACGTTCACTGTCCTAAACGCGACAACCGATCCGGAACAAAGTCACTGGTGATGAGTCGAGGCGCGGCGACGAGGAGCCTGCCAGCTCGGGCGGCGCGGGCCAGCTCAGAGCGGCGGGATGTCGATGTCGCACGCGAACGGCGACTCTCAGATGAGCGGCATGACGCGCTCGCCGCCGCCTGCCGCCGCGTACCGCTGCTCGTCCGGCACGTGGTACATGTTGATGATGTGGCTGAGGTCCTGCTGGCCGTACTCGCGCTTCATGGCGAGCTGCTCGTGCGCGTGCGCGTGCGGGACGAACTCGCGCTTGAGCTGGGCGTGCGCGTGCGGCGGCGGCTCGTGGCCGAACTCGCGCTTCATGCCGGGCGGGCCGGGTGACACTGGCTCCGACTTGGCGGACGAGCCGCTGGGCGAGTGCGAGGCGCACGACGGCGGCAGCGCGTAGCCGCCGGGCGAGCCGGGGCCCATGCCGTACGCGGACGGCGACGGCGGCTGCGGCAGGTACGGCGAGCCCTGCCCGCCGCCGTAGTAGCCGCCGCCGTACCCCGCCTGCTGCATCTGTGACACGTCGTAGCGCGGGTAGCCGTATGCCTGCTGCTGGTACGCGCTCGGGTCGTGCATCATATATCCGTTTGGCATGTACCCGTTCGGGGTCATTTGGTATACGTCCCTCGGCTGCTGGGCCGTCGAGGCAGAATTTCTTTGCGCCTCGCCCGCTCCCAACAGTGCTCCACCTCCGAGCGGGTACTTCTCTTGCTTCTTGGCGAGAGTCTTCGTCTTCCGCCTCGGTCTGTATTTGTAGTCGGGGTGTTCTTTCATATGAACGGCCCGAAGTCTCTTCGCCTCGTCGATGAACGGCCGCTTCTCGGACTCCGAGAGGTCTTTCCACTGTGCGCCGAGACGTTTGGATATTTCGGAGTTATGCATCTTGGGGTTGTCGGAAGCCATCTTCCTGCGCTGGCCGCGCGACCACACCATGAACGCGTTCATGGGCCGCTTGACGCGGTCGGTGTTGGAGTTCTTGGTGGTGTTGTTGTTGTTGTTGGGCTGGTGGTGCGGCGGCGGGGGCTGCGCGTGGTGCGGCGGCAGCGGCTGGTGGTGCAGCTGCGGGTGCGGCTGGTGCGGCTGCTGCTGCGGCAGCGACATCATGCCGCCGAGCGCGCCCAGCGAGCCGTAGCCGTGCTGCAGCGCGTGGTGCGGCGGCACGGTGGCGTGCAGGCTGCCGCCTTTCAGGTCCGTCTCCATCGTCAGCATGTCGTCTTCCTGCGGCGCGTACAGTTTGCCGATCCTTCGTTCACCGTGCACAACGAGAGAACTGTCGGGCGCTCACATGGACTCGCGGCGGGGCGCGTCGGGATCACGTAGCGCGGGACCGTTCGGCGCGAAGGCTCCGTGCGTTGTGAGGAGGCTCGCGCGCCGGGCGGCGGCGACGGCAGGCCCCCCCGCGCGCGCCCCGCGGCCCCGCCCCCCGCCGGCTCGGCCAATGGGTGCGCGGGGCTCGACTCCGCCCCTCCCGCGCGCTCCCACCCGCCGCGGCCTGCATTTTTAATCGCGTGGCCTGCGAGGCGAGCGTACGCCTCGTCGCCGCGCCGCCTCATGCAAATCTCAATTTTGTTTGCCGACGGTGCTTGCACCTCCTCGGCCTTTAGTTTATGTTGTAAACAACATACACCCGACAGCCGTATAAGTATAACGTTGTGTTTGCGAGTTAAAAATGCATACTTCAATTTCTATTCTGATTTGCAGTGAAAAACAGCGTTATATTTTCATCTGGAATTCACGTAGCCGTGGAAAAGGATGCCTTTTTCAGTACGCACTTATTTATAAAAAAATATATTCCAAACTTTCATTGTTTGGATTTGAACAATACTTTCTTCGCATTGAACTATTTGTTCCTATATTCCATCTCTGTCAACAACTAACTATGGATGCAGCGTGTGTCGGCCTTGCCTGAACAAATTCCGTTCAGCCTCGCGCAGTTTGTTCAGCTGCCGAAGTTCAAGGCCCGCGCCGTTCTCGTGCGGTACTACACCTAACAATATGATACCGAGCCTTCTTTATTCTTGTTCACACCATTGTTTTGACTATTGCAATTCAATTTTAACTTTCCTTTGTAAAATATTACGCCATTACAGATAGAAATGTATATTTACATCGCTGATCTTTTCATTATGTCCTTTATAATAGGATATTTGTATTAGATAAGTACCTATCTACTTGCTTTACTTTGTATAATCACAGATTCACAGAAACTGTAAAAAAGAAAGTTATTTCATAGCAAATCTTACTGTTGGTAGAATAATTACGCTTCTGTTTTTAATTGTATTTCTAAGGGAACTCTTAAGAAAGTTAAAAATTTACATTACTTAAAAACGCGTGTCTAAGGGATATTTGTAATGAAACAAGGAATGAACAATTGTGTTCTTAGCTATATCATTATTCTCTATTTTCATTTACTTAATCAATTGTTGAAGAGTTGAATAGTACTTTCAATTATAGGCCAAATAAAGTCCACTTCTGACTTGACCCTCCAAATTTCTTTCTGATTCTTTGCCCTGATCAATTGAATTTCCTCAACTTATATTAAGTCATCGTTTTACCTTATTTTATTTGTAGTCGGTCACGTGGTTACCATTGTAGATTCATTCTGCCTCATCAGCAAACAGTTTTTTTGCTATATATCACTTCCACTGCCGTTTCAACTTTGCTATTTTGATAACTTTGGTACCTACGTCTATGGATCTCGTCACTCACACAGAAAGCTATGCTGAACTCTCCATTGTATGTTGAGTGACCTTGAAGCTTTTTAAGTTCTGTGTATGTATGTATTATGATGGTATGTATATCTGTGTTATATTCTTGTAGGCCTCTTATAAAAAGATACCTATATCTTTTTTAATTACACAAAGATATCGTAAATTTACATTTTAAGACACTGCGGTGTATGGAGCAGTAACTATTATTGTCATTGAGAATAAAATGCATTGCTGTTAATGTTAAATCATATTACTTATAATTTAACAGCCTATAATAAATTTGCATATATAAAATATTAATTTACTTAAATTCTATTTATTATATTATCTACATTGTATTTTTAAAGAGTATTGTAAAGATGTAATCTCTGCCTACCCCTACGGGAAAGAGGCGTGACATTATGTACCTATGTGTATATTGTATCACCTTGTTAAATAAATAGTAAATATTCAAACAGACTTCTTAGTGGGAAATTGAAGCGTCAACTCTGCAGTTTTGTTTTATTTTCTAAAATTTGTGATATTTCTAACAGTGATGTGTAATAACGGTTAATTATTAACCGTTAAGTGTTTGTGAACGTACATGAGTTTTGGTAAATGAAACAAAACAGTGCAACATCACTTTTCAAATTCTCTCAATAAGTCCATGTTAGATCTCAGTATGGACATATCTTTACTGAGGACTCAAGGGGCTTAGAGGGAGGGCATCTCATTTACCATTTATCATCTTTATCACCACTCATTCTCATTTACTATAATTTATATGTTATTAATAAATCTCTTACTTGACACTGGCTAAATGTGCTAAACGCGCAAAGTCATTATTTAAAAGAAAAAAAAGTCAAACAAGTGTAGGACGCCTCCGTCTTGGTGGAGCGAAGACATACGCAAAACGGCTGGCAGGCGAAGAGCTGAAGAACGAGCTCAGTGGCGTGGCATCATAGAGGCAAATGGCCAGCAGTGGACAAATGTGGTGATGATGATGATGATGATCCAGACAAGATGAGAACTATATTACAATAAAATATGAAATGTCTGTACTTACAAACTTTATCCAATGAAAACCTTTTATTTTCATATGTACTTACAGAATTATAAAATTTATTCATCATAATTAGGCTAGTACTTAGAATTTAAAAAAAAAGAAAAACCACCACCAGAAAAACCATGTACAAAAAGAAAAAGAAAAATAAAATAAAACTGAAGATACCAACATATAAAAGATTAAGCTGACTTAGATCTAGCTTACTGAAGAATGTCGTAGATAAGTAGGTACTTACTCATTTAATTCCTAAGAGATTGTTAGGATTGTGAGTATTTCTATGGCGTTCAAACGGTCAATAATTTTTTAAAATTTATATTATATCTTTCTAGACCTTAAGGATAGGGCCAAGGGTCTGCTCACTGGTTTAACCAGATTTGGTTGAATTTTAGTTATTACATATGCGATATCTAGTATCGCCAACTGTACCGTAATAGTATTGTGTAGTTTTTAGTGTATGTCTGTTATATATTATTTTAAATTTATATTTGAAGGAAGCATGCATTGAAGAATTAAAATTAGTTATGTTATAAGTGAATGGAAGTGTTGGGAGGGGAAAACCACGTAAGACCTTTCATGATCAAATCCAGAAGATTTTGGGGAAAAGGCTGGTCAAAACCTTATAGTTAGGGTCCAGGGTCTGCTCACTGGTTTAAACAGATTTGGCTGAATTTCAGTTATTACATGAAGCGAATTCTGGTATGGCCAACTGTACCGTAATAGTATTGTGTAGTACCTAAGTAGTATAGAGTAGTATACGTGTACAGGGTATGCCTGTTATGCCTATACTACAAAAAAAATATAAAGAAAGCATACTGTATTTAATTTTTTACAATAATATAAATAAATATTTTCTGACAATTACACCAATTATTTAGTTCCAAGATAAGTATCATTAAGAACTTGTGTTATGGATACTAAACAACGGATAAACATACTTAAATAATTTTTTTCCTGTGTGGGAATCGAACCTACGACCTCTGGAGTGAAGTGTACTGACCTCCACGCCATATCGGTCGTCAACTCAATTATTGACATTAATTACTTATAATTATAATATAAATATGGAGTTTTGTACTAACTGTTCTTTTGGCATTAGGAGTAGGGATTAAGTAAAATTATTATGAAATTAACGCTATATACCTACAACTTTCCTACATTTGAATGCATTCCATGTATTTCATGTTCATTTTGATTAATCAATTTGTTGTAAAGTAATCTTAAGTCAGTAGGTAGGTAAGGTGTTACGCCATACTACGTAATAGATCCCACTCAAAAGTTGTTGTGAACTGCTTTATGCTTAAAAGTGACATTATATCCGTACATTTTAAATTAGGTAGGGTGGTAACTATGTAAAAAATACGTACCTATTCATTGTTTTCATAATCCTACTTCAACAAAAGGTACTAACTACAGTTATTATCCAGGTCATGATAAGTATATCCTAAAATGAATAAGTGGATCCTACAACAAAATATACCACGCTGCAAAATGCTCGTAGATATTCAATTGTTTTCAAAAACAAAAGAGTTTTTTTAAGAATGATTCCTCGTTAAGGATATTAGATGCACTTTACAGCCTTTCCCAGACTTTCAAGGTCTTGAGCAGGTAAAAAGTCCCAAGAAATGTATGATGCGTCTTTTGTTTATCATAAGCTGGCTACTTTGAAGTATTTCACTGTTTCCATCTTTTGTTTTCACCTATTTTACTATTCATTTTAAAACAATACCGGTCTGCAGTTGCTGGTTTCAAATAAATTGTGGTATTTATTTGCAACTAAGTATTTTGGTTTTATTACCTTTTGGGTGTGCTAGTAATTTACTGTGCATATTTTGTTACAATGGTTTATTGGGGTAATAAAACTACAAAATGTTTTCAAAGGTTTATTTTAAATAGTTTTAACAAGTATTTAATAAGGACTACCGTATGTTATAAGAAATACAATTATCATACTTAATATTAGTAATTTGGGTAAGTGCACAAAGCTTGCCGATATTACATTACAATATGACTATATATATGTTAAATTATACAAATACATATCTATTGAGTTGTAACTGCTATGTTAGATATAAAAAAGCAATAAATTTAATTATCTTTAACACTATCAATTTCAATAAGTGTTTCCAATATTACAGTGTAAAAAGAAACACGACAATATCTAAAAACAAAATTTCAAAAAGTATTATTCAAATAATAAATATTTCCTAATATTAATAATTATCTCTGAATCACAAATTGTAATTGATGTATTTTTTTTCTTTTTATAGAATTTTTATATCATTACAGATTTATCTTGTCACTGACAATTAATTAATTTAACTTTTTTTACTTTAAGATCAGCTAGTAGGTAGGTACTACACAGTCATTATGACAATACGTCTTAATAGTTACTTTTTCCTTTGCCTGGTGTGATTGTAAGAGAATATTTATTTATTTAATACCAAGCAATAATAATAATAAATCTTTATTAGGGAGTTTACAAGAGCAGTGCGAGCCCTGATCCTCAAACTAGCGTAAGCTGTAGGTATGTTGAGAGTCACTTCCTTCCTTTGAATAAAAAATATGTACATTCATATGTATTCCTATTAAATTCAGGATGTATTTACAACAAAAAGGTATTTAAGTATGTTTATCCATTCTTTAGTATTCATAACACTAGTTCTTAGTGATACTTATCTTGTAACTAAATAATTGGTGTGATTGTAAGAGAGAAAGAGATAGAATTATTATTAAGCGTTTTTATTTATAACTTAACACATAGTATATAGTTTTTTTTATTTTATATAATGGCTTCGTGCGGTTTGCACATTTAGCCACAGTCAAGTAAGAGATATATTAATAACATAATAATATAAATTATAGTAAATGAGAATGAGTAATGATAAAGATGATAAATGGTAAAAGAGATACCCTCCCCTAAGCCCCTTGAGACCTCAGTAAAGATGTGGGACTATACTGAGATCTCACATGGACTCCTTGAGAGAATTTGAAAAGTGATGCTGCACTGCTTTGTTTGATTTACCAACACTTATGTATATTCATGAACACTTAACGGTTAATAATCCACCGTTATTACTGTTATAATAATAATGTTATAAATATCACAAATTTTAGAAAATAAAACAAAACTGCAGACATTACGTTTTGCTTTCCCGCCAAGAAGTCCTAGTATATAGTTTGAAATAACTTATTCAAACTTGACACTGGCCACTGACCAATGTGCAAACCGCACGGAGCCATTTTTTGAAGAAAAAGAAATAACGTATTACTAGTTAATTTAAAGTTCCTAAGCAAAGGTTCACCCGATATAATTGCTGCAATGATTTTATTTTAACTTGCACGGCACTGGTATCCAGCCATATTTGAAATTCTATCGTTTCTTGTCCTCGGCTGTCATCACAGATTACTTCTTTTTTTAAACAATAGCTTAAATAAGATAATAAATTATTTGAATCATTAATGTTGGTTGAAAAGAATAGCATCATTACATAATTTAAGTAAATTTTTTTTTTGATCTATTTCAATTTCAAATTGTATACTAGTTTTGGTAAACATACGAGTATTGCCAATATGCATAGATATACCTACAGATATTTCCTACAATGTCGCAGTGAGGGTTTGCAGCCCGATCACAGATACATTGGTTAGGTATATTTTGCATTCGGAGTACAAAACTGTCAGAGCGTGTAACAGGCGGTGCGGAGTCGGCCATTTTGTACCAGTTTCAATTTAATGAATCTGGGTTTAGGCTGCGGCGTTAAATGTGGGAATTCCCCGCCGAGGCCCGGGATAATCTTTAGTGCGATGGGTTAGGGCTTATCTAGTATTCCAAATGGGGTAGTATGAGCTATAATTATTTTCTAATTAAGGGTGTTAAAGAATAGCTACATTTCTATATAGGCAACGTTTGGTACGTAACTATTAATATACTTCCTAACTATGAAAGTGTTTGTTTGAACGTTACATTACAATTTATGAGAGAAGTAGAACTAAAGGCAGGTGATTACGATAAGAATACACAATTGTGAAATTATTGAAATTGTAGTTGTGTAAAAAAAATTGATTCGCACTCCAGGAAAGTCCGTCATAGTCAATTAAAGTCTACCCCAGTATGTACACAAACACACTGAATTTACACCAGTATGTACTCACTAGATTAGAGTTTTTCGCACTCAAGTAAAGTCTGTCAAAAATGTTTCGCACTCAAGTAAAGTCCGTCATAGTCAATTAAAATCTACCCCAGTATTTACACAAAATCACTGAATTTACCAGTATGGACTCACTAGATTAGCGGTTTTGCCAGTGTCAAGTAATTAGATAATTCCAGTTATTTGCAACAATGTGTAGGGTTTTCGTCATTTAGTCAAAGTCCGACCCCAGTAAAGTTGGTCTTTACTAGAGGTCTCTAAGAAGTTTTAGAATCAACACCGTAAATCACAGCAGTATACTACTTTCCTACACTTGTGTACGTAGCTGAAGAAGTTATGTCTTAAAATCCACTATTTTTACACAAAAAACCTCAAACTTGCACTAGTTTTGGAACGTAAAACATTGCTGCAATGTGTCACCGACAGGCTGACTGACTGACGGACAATCTCCTCCCCCCTTTAGAGTCACGACAGGGTGACTGACAGATCCCCCCTATACGAGTCACCGAAAGACTGACAAATCTTGAGATAAAACCACAACAGACTGATAAACTGACAAATCTTGAAAAATTCTGACAAAGAATCCATTTGCTTTTATTTCTTGATTATGGTACCGCTCATATCTTTTTCATTGTTGTTAAGAAAAAAAATATATGGAATTTTCATTTTGTTTATAAAAAATTGAGAAATCTAAATGATCATAATGAAATAAAGTATATTTTTAATTTCACTTTTTTCAGCGTTGGCGCCAAAACTCTTACACTAGTTTTATAAAATAAAACACTGCCTCGGCGTGTTGGCGTTAAAACTCAAACGATTAATTATGTATCCTTAAAACCTCATGACACAATTCTCGTATTACGAACGTGTGACGACGTAAGGTACGAGTATATGCGGCCTAGTATTTAATTTGCGGTCCCAAGACAGGCTGATGAGCTGCGGACACGGAGACAGCGGTCGGAAGCCCCCCCGCCCCCCGCCAGTAGGTGGCCTATTCACTCGTGACCGTATTAAAGCGTCCTCCACGTTATATTCCAAGATTTGTATTTTTTGTTTTATTTAATTAATGCGGTACTAGGGTGTGAATTGTACATTTACTGTGCTTAGACCATTCGGAGTTGGTGCGTTCTTATTGAAAGGTGTATTTTTGGTTATATTTCGGTTGCTTGTGGTACAAAATTGCAATGACATTATTAAAATCATAGCGAAATAATTTGACAAAGCTGAATGAATAAATAAATATGAATAATATGAATAAATATGAATGAATAAAAAGTATAAAAAACACTTAAAACTAACCATTGATATAGATTAATTGACGAATGTATATTCGTTTTGTAATGTTCGTGAGTACGATTTCGACACCGGACTAATATCAAATTCATGAACTTGTCTTTTGATGTTGCCTTCATAAAAAAGATAGATATGAATATGTATACTATGAAATATCTATCTTCTCCTTTCTTAAAATCGGTCAAACTCACGTAAGTGGTTTAGGCAATCGATTTATAAAATAATATTAAAAAAAATATAAGCTCTGTTTGATTGGGTATTGATGGTGCTATGTGATTTGTCATAATTATGATATAAATATATCAAAAACGAACTTTATTATTACTTATTAAAAGAAATATTAACACATGTAACCAAATAATAGTCAGAGGTAAGCCTAAGGAGTGGGGTGTCCTCCTCTCAAGGAGATACTAGGACAGATCTTACGTGAGCGGTCTTGTTTATGTCCGGTGCCCGGCCTAATACGGCCTTTCACCACGACGTACAGCCTCTGTGATTTCCAACATATGTACAGCATACGTACTAGGTATTAAGCGGCACATGCCTATATACCCACAATATCGTGGCTGTTGATTTGTAGGTATATTGCTATGCCACAAACATAAAAAGGGCATTAATTAT
Organism: Musotima nitidalis; assembly: GCA_949126915.1. Taxonomy (NCBI): domain Eukaryota; kingdom Metazoa; phylum Arthropoda; class Insecta; order Lepidoptera; family Crambidae; genus Musotima; species Musotima nitidalis. The sequence goes on along the minus strand of OX421415.1, from coordinate 6,338,778 downwards.
TCTTCAAAGGAATTCTATAATTCATTCTTGTATAATTTAACACAAATGATCAATACGTATTTTTTTTCTTATTATAAAAGTTATTCTTAAAAACAAAATAAAGCTAGACTAGTTTTAAAAAGCTATAATAATAGCTTTTAAGAATACATATCTATTAAATTTATATCTTTCTAATGTCACTGTGTTTTTTACATATATTTATTCTATAAATAATGTCTTTTTCAAAAATATTCTGCTTTTTTATCTTACATAAACGACCTTTGACGACCGATATGGCGTTGAGGTCAGTATACCTGCACTTCACTCCAGAGGTCGTGGGTTCGATTCCCACACAGGACAAATCTTTGTGTGCATGAACATGAATATTTGTTCTGGTCTGGGTGTTTTCCTATGTATATTAAGTATGTATTTACAAAAAAAAAAAGTATTTAAGTATGTTTATCCGTTGTTTAGTATCCATAACACAAGTTCTTAATGATACTTATCTTGGAACTAAATAATTGGTGTAATTGTCTGAAAATATTTATTTATTATTTATTATTATTTATTTATATAAAGAGTTGTATACACAAAAACATAATAATTTTGCTCTAAAATGCATGGATAATAATTTAAAAAAAAACCATTATATAAAATTAGTTTGAAAACTTATCGTATTAATTACAAGTATTATGTACCTACTTAAATATGTGACTTAGCTGAGTTTTCAAAAAATAATAAGAGATGCAACAAGAATATCTAACGAAAAGAACTTACTTTTGAAAGAAGGTACCTTACATTTAGGTACTTAAATAAATAAGGTTGACGCGGTTCGGCAAATGGTTACTATTAACTGCTACTAAAATTATATTCACACATATAAACATGTTATTCGGCGTACGTAACCAAAATAAAAACAAAAGCCATTTGATTCCGCAATTAATATTGTCTGCGATTGGAATAAATTGGTTATTGAAAAACTAAAACGTTTCGCGCCAACAATGCATGGCGGCCATGTTGGAGCGTCATTCCAGTGTTGCCAGGCGCGATAATTATTAATTTGCAGCCGTAGTTGCGCCTCTCGCGACTGTCATTAGCGACACCTCGCGCCAATTAGGGAACTCTGAAATGGCGTTTTTATTTATCACAAGCGTTACTCCGGCAATTATTGAATGAAACTCGATGCGTTAAGATTCAAGTGGCTTTGCTGGAGAACTGATCCAGTGTTCGTGAGCGATAGTCCTTGAAATCAACAGTCAATGGTGGTAGATTTCAACAGACGCAGTAATTATTGCTTTTTATTTAATTGGTGTGTTTTTTCTCAACTATTAAAGCTTTCCCATTTATGGTAGTTTATAGCAATTGCAATATATCTTTAGCATCAGTCGAGACATTATAACTAACTGTCGCACAATAACACTAATTATTTAGTAATAACTAAGTATAATTAAGAACTTGTTTTATGAATACTCTGTTGTGTTAGATAAAACATACTTAATGTAAGTGCATAGGAAACTCTTCGATCCAAATATTCATATTCATGCTTATAAAGCTGTGTCCTATGTGGGAATCGAACCTATGCCCTTACGAGCGGAGCGCGGACTTCACTGACCTCCTCGCCATAATGGTGTGGAGTTCAGTTGTAATTCAGATATACTAATAGAAGGCTTATAAATTTATAGCCATAAATAAATAAAAAATATTTGTGATAATTACACCAATTATTTAGTTCCAAGACAAGTATATCTTGGAACTAAATAATTGAAACTAAACAATAAATATTCAAATAAGTTTAATTATTTCTAGATATGTTTTCTTATTTTATTAGAACTTGTTTTGTGTATACTAAATAACGGATAAACATACATAATTACTTTTTATTCTATATACATACTCGATATACATTGAAATACACCCAGACCTCAACACGAATTTTTATTATGTTTACAATGATTTGTTCTGTGTGGGAATCGAACCCACGACCTCAGGACTGGAGTGCGGGTATACTAGCCACCACGCCGTAACGGTCGTCGACCATATGTATTTGATTGGTACAAAATGATTGAAGAGGTTCCTATATTTTTTTGATTATTATTAAAAATTATTAATAACAATAATAATACATTCAGAATCAATTCAGTACTTTATGTTTAAAATGTCACCGCAACAGAACACAACTCATAAAACTTAAAATAATTTCATTTATAAATTAAAACATAAGTTTTTTATTTCTGTATATTTAATTGAATACACAGCTATTAATATGAGGAAAGGTAACAAAACGTTATGATTAATAACAAAATTAATATTATCTATCAAAAGCTTACTATAAATATTCAAATAAGTTTAATTACTTAAAGATATTTTTAGTCAAAGTTTAATTATTATTTTATTAAGTATAGGAACCCAGTTCCTGTTCTATAAAAACACAGAAATATTCTAATAAGATTTTCAAGCAAAATTATAAAGAATAAAATTTAGGTAAGAGCAATTAGTAGGTAATGTCTGTTTAAATAGGCAAACTGAGATTTATACCTGAGTTAGACATTAGTCATTGTACTTAGTTCTTACTAGAAGATGTAGTAACAGTAAGTATTTATAAGTATGGTAACACTATGTAACTAAGTTTAGTAAAATATTAAGGTGTCATCTGTAAGGTATTGAGTTCAAAATTAATTTACGTTTACTTAAAACGGCCTCATATTAGACATGGTTTAGAATGAATTTTCCATATTACGCCAAGTTTTAACACATAAAACACATACCAAAGAAACTAAGTATTTTAGTAATAATAAAATTGAAATAGCTTCACGTTAATAACTGTTGTTAAATAAAATTATAACGATACCATTAAAATTACAGTTTACACAAATTAAACATTATAAACAACATAAAATAAAATAAAACAAAATTAATTTGATATCTTTAGATTGCATTGATATTTTTTAACATTATGACAATATAAATTGATATTAAAAAATGGATTGACTATTTAAACTCCTTAATTACTATAAGAAATACTTAATTATAATAAAAAGGCACAGGTAATAGTCATTAATCAACATACAAATTCAGTCTGAATTTTTGGTAAAACGCTTCTTTTTCCTATTTCCCTTGTAACTTAAAATCTATATTTGAATTCGAATCAATGGTTTACAGTTATATGAAAACTTACATACGTAAGTAAATTACAATTAAGTAATTAAAAACAATTGATTTGATTTAAAAAAATACTAATGTGCAATGATAGTACATTAAGCTATATTAATAGGTAGATAAAAAGATAGACTGATAATTTTTGACAAAAAGCAATTTCAACAAAAAAAACAGTTAGTGGGTTAATAAATCTAAAAGACGGTAAAGTCATTTAAAAACTTGTCAATCCCAGTAACACCATATTGTTAGACATAATATGTGGGTAATATTATTGTAAATTAGGTAAATAATATGTCAACCTTCTTTAAATTGAACATTAACCGTATCAAATCAGAAATTTGTAGTTTACAATGGATAAAACCTCGTTAGTAAAAGTCGTATGTCATTACAGGGTACAAAATAGTCTTATAAGAAATGTAAACAATGTTCTTACAATGATATTTATAACTGCCGATAGTTAACTATACAAAAACAAATCGTTTCAAATAATTATAAAAAACATTTAATTTAGTGGAAATAAACCGCCATCTTAACATTTTTGTTTACGTTATTATAGCTAAAGGGCCTAAACTTCTTACCTGAAAATGTTTAATTACAACTTGTTTAAAACAACACATACCTACATTGCTATAAGAAAGATTAAGAGCTACACTGACAAGATTTTACGTACAGACCACGGCACACACACAGAGGGAACTTCACTGGGAGGTGTATACGTATTACAGAGTTAGGCGGGTATACATGGCGCGGGTAGACGGCGCGGTCAGCTGTCAGCCCGCACGCCAATGTGTCCTCGGCCTGTGTCACTGCGCGCGCACCAAGCACGCCTAAAAGCACGAAATAGTCAAGTTTTCGCGCGGAAAACACTCGTTTTCCGCGACTAAGCGTGCGAGCGTCGCGCTCCCAGTGCCCAGACTAAACGCGGGCCGTGAAAAAGCACCGCCACAACGCCGGCCGACAATGGAAAGCGGTAAAGAATCATAATAATAACAATGACAACAATGTGAGATGCTATAATAAAGAGCCGCGGCATTGTGCTAGGCTCGGCGCTCGTTCGAAGGGTCGCGGAGATCGATACTCGGATCGTCTACGTGCGTGCTCGTCGCGGACTCGCAATGTGCTCGCTACTCGCCCACCGGCCCCGACTCGCGTTTCCAGCCAATCAACCGCCATTCTATTAAACCGTTGTTATTTCAAATCTGGAATCTCATTGTTATCAATGTCCTTGGCCCAAAGAGGTTTCAGTTAATTTAGTTGTACTAGGTCGTAGTTTTCTTCGCCACTTCGATACTACTCGTTTTATTCAATGCTGTGTTCCGGTTTACAGCGTGCTATTATAGTACGAATTGTATAGAGGTTATAAGCTTTACGAGCTTATAATTTCTCAGCTAAATGGTACCTGCGACTTCGTCTGCGCAGAATTAGTCTTCACGCAATAAATTATAGCCTATGTGTTATTTTGATATATACCTAAGCTGTGTTATTGGAAAGTTTCATTGAAATAATTTGTATAGATTTTGCGTAAAACAGTAATAAACATCCATATATACAAAGTTTCATCCATGTATACCATGAAAACACGGATAATCACAGAAAAAGTGTCAGCAAAATAAAATTTGCCACTCGCCATAAGCCAACATTTTGGTGGACTTCCTGGCGGGAAAGTGAAACAAAACTGCAGACATGACTGCAGTGGATTATTAACCGTTAAGTGTTTGTGAACATACATGAGTGTTGGTAAATGAAACAAAACAGTGCAACATCACTTTTCAATTTCTCTCAAGGAGTCCATGTAAGATCTCAGTATAGTCCCACTTCTTTACTGAGGACTCAAGGGGATTAGGGGAGGGTATCTAATTTATCATCTATATCACCACTCATTCTCATATTTACTATGTGCTATATATATGTGTATAAATGTGCTAAACGCACGAAGCCATTATTTAAAAGAAAAAATTAAACATTTTGGTGTGCGAAATTTGCCCTGTGTGTGATTTTTTGTTCATTTAAATATATTGGTTGCAATAATCATGTCTTAACCTTTTACTACTAGCGTAGTAGAAGAAAACATATTACTATTTTGCTTCCATTGTAATAAAACTTATACAACGACACAACCTTATTCGAAAGATGTTGCGGACAATGCAATGACTTACTTGACTTGACTTTGACTTATTTTCCTGTGTCCCCTAGATGGGCTGAGGGCGACTACATTGCGCTGCCAATGCCAACCCTTTCGGTATTGAGCTTCGAAATTAATTTCGCTCCAAAGCTTTCCTATGCTCTTCGTCCACTGCCAGGTCTTCTAAGAGCTGCCAAGTAAACCCTTTCATTGGAGATTCCAGTCTAGAACGTGGGTATGTGTTCGGCATCCACCACTAGCGGCGTTTGATCTGCTGGTCGATCGGAGTCTTATCGAAGAAACCCCACAGATCTAAGTTAGAGGTGATCTCGGGCCAATAAACACCGCAGACGCCACGGAGACAATTGTTAACAATGACCCGAAGTCAGTCACCGAAATATCTTGAGCTATAGCTCTTATAGTCAGTTTCCATATTGCCTATGCAATACTGCATTGCCATTCTGCATTGCCATACTGCATTGCCATACTGCATTGCCATACTGCATTGCCATACTGCATTGCCATACTGCATTGCCATACTGCATTGCCATACTGCATTGCCATACTGCATTGCCATACTGCATTGCCATACTGCATTGCCATACTGCATTGCCATACTGCATTGCCATACTGCATTGCCATACTGCATTGCCATACTGCATTGCCATACTGCATTGCCATACTGCATTGCCATACTGCATTGCCATACTGCATTGCCATACTGCATTGCCATACTGCATTGCCATACTGCATTGCCATACTGCATTGCCATACTGCATTGCCATACTGCATTGCCATACTGCATTGCCATACTGCATTGCCATACTGCATTGCCATACTGCATTGCCATACTGCATTGCCATACTGCATTGCCATACTGCATTGCCATACTGCATTGCCATACTGCATTGCCATACTGCATTGCCATACTGCATTGCCATACTGCATTGCCATACTGCATTGCCATACTGCATTGCCATACTGCATTGCCATACTGCATTGCCATATTGCATTGCCATATATTGCTGCGATTGCCATACTGGACGGAGCTGTGCGAAGGTTGCTCTTGTTGCTTGATATTTTTAGAGACTTTTATTTAGCTTATAATTAATACAAAAACATATATACCTAACAATAACATATGATGGATAAATATTGCTATATTATATCAAAGATAAAATGCTATAAGATTTACAAATGAACAACAAAGAAGTTACTTAACAAAAGAAACACTTTAATTCTCATGATTATTAATCATATTTGAAGTCTGTCGGCAAATTGTTTGCTGTGTTTAGGCAATAAGAAGTATCAAAGCCAGAATACATTCAATTGGGGCTGTAACATCGGAGAAGCCTACAGAATGAGAGGACATTAAATGTACTGCATGTGTTAGACCCTCACCCTCATTATTACAACAACGTGACCAATGAAACAAAACAGTTTTCACAAAAATCAAGTAGCGAAGTTTTTTATTTAAATTATTGGTAGGATTTATATTTTATTAAAAATACTGAAATAAATATATCGATGCCATACCATTCAGTATCGTGATAGAGTTGTGTCAAGGGTCGGGCGGAGATGTGAAGTAGAGGAAATGCTGATGATAAAACATCTGGGCTTAATCACAAAATTCTAAAAAGTTATAAGTACTGATTAAGTACCCTCATTTCAATTTGCAAGAAGATTATAGGCTGCTTCTTATTTATATGCTGTATAGGGATCCTACCAAGACCTAAAGACCCCAATCCAACCTCACTTACAAGTGGTGCACCTGCCGATCAACGGACGAGGCTCTGCCGAACATAACAGTGTCCGGTAAGCGGCAATAAGCTCGCCAACTTTACGTGGGACCATCTATATAATTGGCGAAGTATGTGCGTATAATATGCCTCTGCCTACCTGCCTTCGGGAAAACAGGCGTGAATGAATGTATGTTTGTGCAAATACCTAACTTAAGGAGTTAATATCGCTGTGCTAGATATCCTGGGGTCAAATACTGCGTTGCACACAGTACTCTGGACCGTTTTTATAAGAGCTGTAGCTGATGACATTATTGGCTACAAAATATTTGGGAAACAGACGTGAATGTATGTATGTGTGTGTGTGTGTGTGTGTGTATTATTTCTTATTATTTCTTATTCTAAATTCTTGATAGGAATAATTAATTAAAATGCTTTTAAAAAACCAGTCAGTATCGTGATAGTATTTTGCCAAGGGCCGGGCGGAGGTGTGAAGTGTCGGCAACACTGATGATAAAACATCTGGGTTTAATGTAATAATCCTTCGATCGCAGTTATCATTAGTTCGATCGAACACCTCCCGCCGGCCCGCAGATTGGTTCGCCCATAAGCATTGTCTCACTATGGACATTACCTTTTCTAAGTTACCAACTATAATATAGCTAAAATAACTTAAAAAATTGGAAACTTACACAAGATTTAGCTCGTCAACTTATTATTGCGAAAATGTGCAATTTTTATTTTTCTTTTAAATAATGGCTTCGTGCGTTTAGCACATTTAGCCAGGGTCAAGTAAGTGATATATTAATAATATATAAATCATAGAAATAAGAATGAGTGGTGATAAAGATGATAAATGGTAAATGAGATACCCTCCCCTAAGCCCTTTGAGTCCTCAGTAAAGATGTGGGACTATACTGAGATCTCATATGGACTTGAAAAGTGATGTTGCACTGTTTTTTTTTCATTTACCAACACTCATGTATGTTCACAAACACTTAACGGTTAATAATCCACTGTTATTACACATTAAAATTAGAAATATCACAAATTTTAGAAAATAAAACAAAACTGCCGACTGCCAAGAAGTTCTTTAGAGTTATTGTATGTACTTGTATTAACAAATATAGAAATTTTTTGTCTGTGAAAATGGTATTTTGGGGTCATCTAATGTAGGCGTTTGGACCACTAGTTTTTTTGGTGGTCCAACTGGTAATCCTAATAGAAAACTTACACACAAAAGTCTCCTGTTCAAATAACCTAACCCGGACAATAAATGAAGTGGTTAAAACAAAAGACAGTCGTAGCCACTAGGCATCATCGTGCAGTCTTTAATTGGTCGGCGCGGGCGCACAGAGGGCGCCCCGCGGCGCGCGTCCATCAAGGCGCACGCGCAATTATACACCCTGTGGCAGCGCCGCGCACCGGCCCACGGCTTTAATCCAATTATGCAACTGCACTCCAGTCTTCCGATAATTACTGATAAGCTAATGATGATTTCATTAGAAACTTATTTCTATACTGAGATATGGCCGTGTGGCGCCGGCCTAGAATAGCGTCACCCCTTCTCATCTCATGGGGAGTCGTAAAAATCGACGAAGAGAAATGCTACCGGATGATGGGCAGCAGCGTCATCCTGCGTACTGGCTGGAACTGCGATCACCAACCCGTCTGCCCAGCGTGGTGATTATGGGCAAATACCCCCAAATGGAAAATGGCACACACGCGTATACGGCCCCCAGTCCCCGGCGGCCCCGCTATTCCAGATTACGGTAGCGGTCTTGGTAACGGCGGGGCAGGGGGTGCTAAGAATCACCGGCAGAGATCCGGCTACCACCCAAAACGACGACTTCTGCACCTGGCAACTTATAACACGCGCACACTGAGGACCGACGAGAAGATTGACGAGCTGGAGGAGGAAATAGAGCGGTTGCACTGGGACATTATCGGGTTATCCGAAGTCCGTAGACAGGGAGAGGATACGGTAATCCTTAAGTCCGGCAACGCTCTACCACCGGGAGGGCGATCGCCTGTCCCAAGGTGGTGTCGGTTTTATCGTCCGGAAGTCTATCCGTAACAACGTCGTGTCTATTCGGAGTGTGTCGACCAGGGTAGCGTACCTAATACTCAGAATCACCAAACGGTATTCGTTGAAGGTAATTCAGGTTTACGCACCGACCTCGGCACACCCTGACGAGGACGTGGAGATATTGTATGATGACATTTCTGCCGCCATTCATACTTCACCGACTCACTACACGGTTGTTATGGGAGACTTTAACGCAAGGCTAGGCCAACGAAGCGGTGACGAGCAGAAAGTGGGGAAATTTGGAATAGGGCGAAGGAACCATAGGGGACAGCGGTTGGCTGACTTCATGGAGAAGGAGGGCCTCTTTATGATGAACTCCTTCTTCAAGAAGCCACCACACAGGAAATGGACCTGGCTGAGCCCCGATGGTTTCACGAGGAATGAGATAGACTTCATCATGACCACTAAGCGACAAATATTCAATGATGTCTCTGTGATCGCCAGGGTGAAAACCGGTAGCGATCACCGAATGGTAAGGGGCACATTGAATATTAATATAAAGCTTGAAAGGTCCCGTTTGATGAGGTCTACGCTCCGACCCTCAGCTGCCCATATTCAAAACCCCGAGAACTTTCAGCTCGAGCTTCAAAATCGCTTCGCAGGTCTGGAGAACTGCGTAACCGTTGACGATATAAGCGGCGGGCTGGTTGAGACTGTCCACGTTGTCGGGTCCAAACATTATAAGACCCGACAAACTAAAACCAATAAACTGTCGACTCAAACTCTTAATCTCATGGAAGCGCGACGAGACATGCGATTGCAGTCTTCAGCGGAAGCGTCTTCTTACCGGCTCATCAATAGACAGATCTCGAAATCCTTGCGACTCGATATTCGCAAATTCAATACAAATTGTATTGAAGATGCAATAGAGAGGAACAGGGGTTCAAAAGTGTTCGCACGGGATCTGTCTATTGGTCAGAGTCAGTTGACACAGCTGAAGACCAACGAAGGCAGTCTAGTCACGTCGAGACCTGAGATTATGAGGGAGATCGAAAGGTTTTATGGACAGTTGTATACCAGTACGCAAGATCCCGCTACTTGTTTGGCTAAAGACCCTAGAGCCAAACTAACTCGACATACCACCGAAGACATCCCGGACGTCAGCCTGTACGAGATTAGGATGGCCCTGAAACAACTAAAAAACAACAAGGCACCGGGGGAAGACGGGATGACAGCAGAGCTTCTGAGAGCGGGTGGTACACCAGTACTTAAGGTACTCCAGAAGCTCTTCAATACCGTCATTCTCGAGGGACGTACGCCACAGGCGTGGTCCAGTGGTGTGGTTGTCCTTTTCTTCAAGAAAGGTGACAAATCCCTTTTGAAGAATTATAGGCCAATCACGCTACTGAGCCACGTCTATAAGTTGTTTTCACGGGTCATCACGAACCGTCTCGGTCAAAGGTTTGACGACTTCCAGCCTCCCGAACAAGCCGGTTTCCGAAAAGGCTTTTCAACCATAGACCACATTCACACGCTGCGGCAGGTTATACAGAAGACCGAGGAGTATAACCAGCCACTTTGCTTAGCGTTTGTGGACTATGAGAAAGCCTTTGATTCGATCGAGAGCTGGGCAGTGTTTCAGTCCCTGCAGCGATGCCGCATTGATCATCGGTATATCGAAGTTCTGAGGAGTTTATACAGAAACGCCACCATGTCCGTACGAGTACTGGACCAGTGCACGAATCCTATCCTCTTGCAGAAAGGCGTGAGACAGGGTGATGTCATTTCACCGAAACTGTTCACTGCTGCTCTGGAGGATGTTTTCAAGCTACTGGACTGGGAAAACTACGGCATCAACATTAATGGCGAGTATATGACTCACCTTCGATTTGCCGACGACATAGTGGTCATAGCGGAGTCGCTTGTGGATCTGGGCACAATGCTCGGAGACCTCGACAGAGCTTCCCGAAGGGTAGGTCTTAAAATGAACATGGATAAGACCAAAATCATGTCAAATATCCATGTTGTGCCTACCCCAGTAATAGTGGGAAGCTCGGCCCTCGAAGTTGTCGACGAGTACGTATACCTGGGACAAAAAGTCCAATTAGGTAAGTCCAACTTCGAGAAAGAGGTCAATCGTCGAATCCAGCTCGGTTGGGCTGCGTTCGGGAAACTACGCAAAATCTTCTCGTCCAAAGTACCTCAGTGTCTCAAGACGAAAGTCTTCGACCAGTGTGTGTTGCCAGCGATGACGTATGGGACTGAGACGTGGTGCCTGACTATGGGCCTCATAAGGAAGCTCAAAGTCGCTCAGCGTGCAATGGAGAGAGCTATGCTCGGAGTGTCCCTACGTGATAGAATCAGAAATGAGGAAATCCGTAGGAGAACCAGAGTGACCGACATAGCGAAGCGCGTTTGCCGGCTGAAGTGGCAATGGGCGGGGCACATAGCTCGAAGAACCGACGACCGATGGGGCGTTAAGGTTCTTGAATGGCGACCACGAATCAGCAAACGTAGTAGAGGGCGGCCCCCAACGCGATGGACCGACGATCTGGTCAGGGCGGCGGGGAGCCGGTGGATGCAGGCGGCAAAGAATCGATCTACGTGGAAAGCAATTGGGGAGGCCTATGTTCAGCAGTGGACTTCGAATGGCTGAAATGATGATGATGATGATGATACTGAGATAGATTTATTTTATTTAGTGACATAAAAGTTCATGTCGTTCATGGTATGCCAAATACGCATTTCAGAAAAAATCAGAGTCTTGTCTTCGTCAGGGTGTTAGGGTGTTATCGCAGAGGTATGCTACATTTTCATGTTACATGACACGCTGGAATGATGAAAATTCGTGTGGCAACCTCTCGGAACGGTTTCTACTAACATGTAGTATAAAAATTACACGAGTAGTGTACAAAGCGCCTAATGCAAAATATTTTAAGTTTGTCGTTTATGTGTCGGGCAGTCACGTCCTCTTACACGTATAGCTAAATTGACATATTGCCTTGGAAGTTACAACTCGTTATTTCAGTAAGAAACAAATCAGAAATTGGTCAAGCGTCATTTCGTCATCAATAATGTCATCACGCAATATTAGTCAGCTGACAGTGCATTCATTTTATATACGAGATGTCATGTCAACTTTAATGATTAAGCTTAAGCAATATAGTGTTTGTAACGGTAAAATTTGTTCGTCGTTCTAATGGTGGACAAGTAAGTATGTTTATTGGAATTCCAATCACGCAATATTCTTATGACGATAAAATATACAAGAACAAACCTTATCTTCATAAGAATATTGCTTTACTAAATTTATTACTCGTATTTTCAGGTGATCTAATGTTAAGGAATAATAAATTCTGTAAATGTGACAGGAAAAATAAAACCCTGTTATATTTAAAAAACAGTAGTATTTTGTTATGGAGCTTAAGAATGACAAAACTCAGACTTGTACTTCATGTTTCAGAACTTTGGTATATACGAGTACTTTATGTTTCAGAAATTAGACATGACACATGTTAATTTATGTTTACTAAATGACGTCTGTATGCATAGCCTGTGAGTTTCTTGTCAGTTCTTCTCACAGAGCGGGGGCTCGGAACTGGCACTTAGATTCACTTACACCAAATTTTTATTTATTTGCATGTAAGTGAATCTAAGCTTCGTGATTTCAGTGTAGTAATATTTAATTCTTTTTTTATTTATATTTTGTTTTGACGTTTTTAAGTGCTATGTAATAGTTTATGAAATATGAACTTTTTATTTTACTTATGTATGTTACACAACACAAACATAATTTTTCAGACTAATCTATTTCATATAAATTAAATTAATATTAATTGACAGTAGAACCGCTTATCTACTACATGTGTCAGCTTAAATTGGTATTAATTGTAAAAATGGCATTAAGATTATGGCATATGTCATACTGCGTCTTGTATTATAATTTAATCACACTGCACTTTCTTGTAAATTAATCAACCCGTTCAACAACATCAACGATGAACACTTCAAAGGACAACGTAGACATTTATCAATTTAACAATAACGATTAGAAAATGTAAAAATTCAAATGCAACCGCTAATTCTTGCGGCATTTTAATTAAGCGCGATGACTAAGTACCAATATCCATCACAGTCGGCACTCGAACGATCTATTATTAATTATTATTTTGATCGATCACGTTTCGTCTTATTTCATTAAGGATCTTTTGCTGGATTTTTAATCTTGTGGGATTCATTAGGGTCTGGGATTTTAGATATTTTATTTGAGTTTCAAGATAGTTTTGGGCTTTTAAAATTAGAACTTGTCTCAGCTTATACAAATCGTAGAGTATGTATTCAGAACAGTTTAGTTTAGTTTAGGCAGAACAACCTTATGCAGCATGTCTACTTTCAAATTGTAATACTACCTCACGGTACTGCCGAATCGCGAAATGGAAGTATACTTGCTTTAAGCTCCAAAGGTTCGTTTTCCACATAGAAATATTTGTTTAAATAAAAATATTTCTATGCATAAACTGATATTGGTTTTGATATACTTATCCGTTGCTTAGTACCCATAGTAAAATTTCTGTTTAGTTTGGTGATACATGCTGTTGTAATATTTACCGAAATATAATATTAGTCCTATGCTACTATTAAACTGATGCGGTTAGTTTATGTGCTGTCCGATCACCTTAACACTTGTTGATTTATAGACATAACATTCTCCAGATAAAAACAGTACCTCATGTAATACTTAAAATTATTTTTGTGCAATAAAGGATTATTAAAAAAAGTATTTTATTAATTAAGGTAATCTATAGCTATAGAGGTAATACGCAAATAGAATTGGCAAACGTGATTTTTTTTTGTTTCGCGAACACGAGATATTTACGTTTCCCCAGAAAGAAATTAGAGGTGCGTTTATCCCTGAGCGAATAATTCGTACCCAGCCCGTAAGGGAATATTATCCTTGCGCACCAATGATTTTTCTGAGAAATCAATAATCCTAAGCTTTTTAGAGAGATGGTTCCCGAAACAAACGCTCGGCGTGGCCGCCATGCGAAAATCAAAGAAGCCGCGGATTATACCTTTTTCGGTGTAAAATTCGAACCGTTTTCGATAAACCTGAGATAATCTGGACGCGTTCTGATGCTGTCTTCGCAAACAATGGATTTCCGTAGATATTGCGTTTGATGTTTCCTAGAAATGCTAATCTTCTATCCTCTAGGTTCTAAAATCATAGTCTTTAAAATCTAAATATAACAAGAACTATTTGCATACTTAAAAAATAATTTATTCGATCATAGTCTAAAGATTATTTCACACAAGGGACTATTCAGGTATTTTAATTTGATTTTACTTACACTATGTGACACATATCTTTTTTTAAAGCCTTATGCTCGTAGTACAATAGGCAGAGATCACATTATTAATTATTTAGGTTCCTCACTGTAAAAGCCTTACTTACTTGGAATTTAGATGACATGTCAGAGCTTCCTGAAATGTCAGAGAATAATAACTAAATATTATTATTTTCCAAAACTTAAATAAAAAAATGATATGTTCAATAATTACAATCTTTTAGAGATCTTTAAAAGATTGCTAAAAGTCAACTTTGCTATACTGATAATTAGTTTTATCAAAGTTTCTTCCCACCCCAAACATAATATATAACCGTGAGATTATAATATGTATGCATATCTACACTCGTAATTATATAGTACTGTAACTAACAAATGACAAAACTGATACGTTAATGATATTTGATTACGTTCGCACCACATCGGAAGGAATGCCCTGGACGCTTCGAGCCCGACACGTGGATGAGGTCAGCACATTCGGCGCGATCGCTGTCTGATACGGCTGGAATCGATCGTATCGCAGTGACGATGCACAATCGATAATTCGATCGCACTGTCCGAAGTCCCGTCTTGAAGTTGAGTTTATACTTCTTTTTCTGTTTGATCTGGCAGTCTAGATTTAAATGCTGTGGTGATTCTCTGTTGTAAAAGGAGTCAGGTGGCTCGCCTAGTTCACCTATGCCTACCTTATATTTTTTTATCTTTATCCTGTCTGATAGTAAGCAGTCGATGCAGCCCAGAATAGGGACTTCTTGGCGGGAAAGTGATGCGTCATGCCTGCAGTTTTATAAAATTTTCAAAAAGTTGTGATGTTTCAAACATTTTTGTGTAGAAACGGTGGATTATTAACCGTTAACTGTTTGTGAAGGTAGATAAGTGTTGGTAAATGAAACAAAACAGTGCAACATCACTTTTTAAATTCTCTCAAGAAGTTTATGTGACATCTTAGTATAGTCCTACATTTTTACTGAGGACTCAAGGTGCTTAGGGGATGGCATCTCATTTATCATTTTTATCAGCACTCATTATGCATTTAAAATTATTAATATCTATAATTGACACTGGCTTAATGTGCTAAATGCACGAAGGTATTATATAAAAGAAAAAAAGCACAATAACAAGCACACCCACTTATGGCGCCCTATATAAAGACCGTTTCACGCCCCGCTTAAAAGTACCAGGACTATAGAAGTTGGGTATCACATCCGCCGGCAGAGAATACTAAAACCCATTGGTCTTACACAGGAACGACTCTCTGCTCAGTAAGTCTAAGCATAGCTGCTAAAATTATAGGTCGACGACCGATACGGCGTGGAGGTTAGCATACCTGCACTTCAATCCAGAGGTCGTGCGTTCGAGTCCCACACAGGACAAATCTTTGTGTGCATGAACATGCATTTGTTCTGGTCTTGGTGTTTTATTATGTATATAAAGTATGTATTTACAGAAAATACGATATTTAAGTAGGCTTATCCTTTCTTAAGTAATCCATAACACAATTTCTTAATGATACCTATCTTGGTACTAAATAACTGGTGTGATTGTAAGAGAATATTTATATTGTAAGAGGTGCCTGGTAGGTCACCAAGGTAAACCACGCTACTGAGCACTGGCCTCCTATAACAAACCAAGGTGAGGTTTCAGGTGATCCATCACGTGACCCAAAGCTGATTGGTATATAGAACCACGATCTATCAAGAGTAAATCTATATGAGGCACTTTGAGTGCTGCCATAATGTAAACCCATGTTGGACGGATTACAGACTAACTAAAAGTACATAGTCTTAAAACCTTTTTAATTCACGTGGTGTTCGTATCTTAACATTAGGAACACTTACTGGATTCATACATACATTCACGTCTGTTTCTACGTATTGGTAGGCAGAGGCCTATTAGACGCCCACACTTCGCCAACTAGGTACATTATTGGTCCCACGTAAGTGGCGAGCCTATTCCCGCTTACCGGAATCAGTTACGTTCGCCAGAGCCTCGTCTGTTAATCGGCAGGTGCACCACTTGCAGGTGAGGTTGGCTTGGGTTTCTTAGGACTTGGTAGGGTCCTCATACCCCGTACATAGTAATTATAAAGATATTGTAAAATTAAATTACATTACTAAAGTATATATTAGTATGTTTATCCGTTGTTTAGTATCCATAACACAAGTTCTTAATGATATTTATCTTGGAACCATTATTCTAAGCTTGGAACTAAATAATTGGTGTAATTGTCAGGAAATATTTATTTATTTATTTATTACTTACTTAATTAACTTACATTGCAATGTATATCGACAGCAAATATTTATGAATCGATGCTCGAAAAAGGTTGGGCGTGGTTGGAACCTTAAGCCATTCCAAGTATGTGGAAATATGCGATCATATTATTTTGCTTTTTTGACTACCTGCTACGTATTTGAGACTTTTGGCTGTCAATAATTTATTGAGATGCGTGAGAAGAAGCATTTAAACTGCCCTAAAAGAAAAAAAACTGACCAGCTTAAATTGTTCAAATTGTTTTTCTTTATAAGTCTATGTACAAAGCTTTATTTTTCAACTTGAATTTTTTTTGTTATTCTAATTCAAATATTTAGTATAAATATATTATTAATTAAACGTTTATGTCATTTTTAAATTATTTATATTTTATGGATGAAACTATCAATAATATTGTAGTAATAAAATTGATAAACGACACTGTCTGCCAAAAGTTTTAGCTTTAATTTAAATTAACAAATAATATGTAATTCTTGTATAGGTTAGATTTTTGTCAATATTACGAACTTCTTATTTATAAGCATCCGAGTTCGACTCCGACATCCGACTAATATTCAAGTCTTAAACATGGCACATAAATAAATTCTATGTAACCCTTTATATAAAACTATCAGCTACCTATATACCGCTCCGTTAGCTAAACTGAGCCCTATTAATTACAGTAAGTCCAAAAACTATTAAGCACCCTACTAAATCATGGTGACACGTAAGCAAATAGAACAAAACGCACTCTTTCTAGGAATCCCAAAAAGTCCTTAGTCGTAAATCACCGCTCTCCTGACAAATGGATTCTACGACTTTTTACCCGCCACTCATTTATTAATAGGACAGGGAATGTTTCGGAAAACCAATAAAATGCGCCCCGTCATATACCTGACCGGTGGTAGACAGCGTGGCATTGTTCATTCGGGTTTTTTTCCCCTAAGGTACTACAAACGCGCCTGCTCTATAGTTACCCGAATGCCCGACATACTTTCCTATTAACCGTATATGATGTCTAAAGAATCATTTAGTTTATTAATTTATAGGGTTATTAGGCGAAACCGAGTGTTCTTTGTTAGAGAATTGGGCGTGATCAATCTAATGATGGTGATCAAATATGGCCCGAATAAATACTGGATAATTTCTCTAATAGCATATCTCACGTCGATTCTTTCATAAAGCTTTGTTAGTAATTGGATTTCATCAGAAAAGAGCTAAGTTTAATTAATGAGTATTATATAGTAAAATGGTAAAGTGAGTGAAGGAGTCCTATTAAAAATTTATAAATTTAATTAATACCTATAGGTATTAAGTATAATAACGGTTGTTTCGATAGAAGAAGTTTAAGCAGTTATTATTGCATTTTCAGGTTATAGTGCTGCTAAATAGCACCCGAGGCTGTTTGAAAGATTTCTGATTTCAAGAGACTTATAACAGATTTATTTATTGAGCGGCTATAGCTTGGCGGCGAGACTCCCTCAGAGGGTCTCGGCTTCAAACCCTGGAGCGCACCTATGTTATGTGCGTAATTATCGCTTGCTCCATCCCTCAGAAAGCACGTTAAGCCTTTGCTCCCAGCTGTTATGAACAACTGTGGCAGTCTTTATTTGGAAGTCAGTGCCTACCAACATCCTGTCAGCTGGTTCAACCATAGAATGATGTTTCCCTCTGTGTTGCGGAGGTCAGACGGCAGTGGCTAAATGTATTAACTGAATCTCAGCCATATTTGGTTAAACCAGTAAGCAGACCCTGAATCCTAAGCTTAAATCTTGGGCAACCGGGATAATGCTAGGATATGACGATGATAACAAATTTATTGGAGTGACGAGTGCAGTGCGGAGTTAATGAGAACTTCATAGAAGGCCTGATCAGGACTGGTTATAGCTAGGCGCATTAATTACTATCAGGATAATGTCTTGATCATATCGTCTCTTGATAAATTAATAGGCAATATATAGGAAAATGTATAACTGCAGTAGCAGAAGACAACGTTCGTTTAAATTCTTTAATCATGGCCGAAGAATAACCACTGCTAGATATGTCTAGGCTGTTGCGGGACTGTTTGAAAGGGTTCCGCGGCCTTAGTACGTAACAGGCTCAAATGAAGGATCATGTTTGGATTCAGTAAAAGTCTGACTCCTGCTCTACCCACAGCGTGGGAAGGAATGATTTTCCATCCAAAAAAATGGAGGTATGTCTAGGCTAATTTCTCTACAATGACCATCCCAGCCTTAATTTCTGTTGCCGAGATATTATCTATCAAAGTTAACTTAAAGTAATATGTATCATTATATACCGCAACAACTACTAAGTTATTTAATTAAAGTTTTTTCTAAAATTGTGAAATATTGCCATCAGTATTCTGTAATTAATATCGTTCTTTTGTGAAAGTAGCCGAGAGAGAGAGTCAGTGAGAGGACTTTAAGGGCTTCATCATCACAGCCCATTAACGTCCCACTACTGAGCACAAGCCTCCTCACACATATCAAGGTGTGAGGGTATTGGGTCATACTCCACCACGCTGACCCAGTGCGGATTGGCGGAGGCAGGTGTATGGCGTCCTGCTGTTAGAATTTTTCAAGCCGCCCATGAGGCCTCTAACATGGCTTAACGACTACCACATTTAGTGATAACCGGGACCAACGGCTTAACGTGCCTTCCGAAGCACGTAAGCGCTCGATATCAAATGCCACACAAACGGTCACCCATCCAAGGACTGACCTCTGTAAACTCTGCTGTACTTTGGTGATCGTTTCCGACCACCGAACACCGCAGAGCTACGAGCGCTTACGGCTTATTAGGTATATAACGAGATCTCAATTAAGACCTAAGTTTAAAACTAGTGCTGTCACAGTCTTCATCTTATTAAATGTAAGTGACAGCACTAGTTTTATACCTGGTCTAACTTTAGATCTCGTTTTGTAATAAGCCCCTAATAGTCTAAACCAACTACTCTAAAATCCTCTCATAATTAAAACGACTTTATATTGTTCTATTAAACCAGACTCTCTCAAATACTTTTTTTTGAATGCAGCTAACATCAAATAACTTTAAAATAGTAATAAAGTCAGAATATAAGCGCATAAAATGCGATATTTTGCAATCGTGCGTTAAATGCTTCGCTGCAACTAACCTATTTTTGTGAATGGACAATTTTTTGCTCAATGGACAAAGGGACCCTTCAAGGTATTTTGCGCGTGTGAAAGAGGACCTTTCTCTCCGCTCTTAAGGATTGGACCAAAAATAATTGTCATTTCCTGCGGCGGGCGAGACATGAAGGCTACCATATTGTTCTCGCTGGTACGGGACAATCGAATATGGGAATTTGTATTTTTTTCGACAATTTTGCGGTGATTATTGGAACTTTTACATGTCGAGCCAGAGGGAACTTTCAACCTTCTTTTGCTATTGCGTGACAGCAATGTGACAGAGGTAAGTTAATTTAGGTGTCGGGTGAGAACCGAATAGTTAGCACTACGTAATATATGTTATTAACACGTTGCCCTTATCGTAAATTGGCCAGATCGTATGATATGCGTAATAAAGTCGCATATATAGTTCTTTTATCGGACAACGACAGACATTTAGGCTTAAAAGTCTTTATTGTTGTGAAAAGACTTTGAATAATATAAACTTTTTTTAAATAATGAAAGCAACCGTTGTAATGTGTCAAAACTGATTATGCTTGAATCTTAATCCTTATTTATGTAAATAAAACTTTCTTTTTTGTTTTGCCGACTATTCATATTTTGTCATATTATATTTTATGAGTAATTTTGTATTATGTTAATGGGTAGTGTGCATTTTGTTATTAAAAAGTCCACTCCACTCCACATTCATTATCGTGGAATTGTATAACTATTGTGTTTCTTTTCAATTAAAAATACGTGAAAAGTTTTATTTCTACTTCCAGCTTCAAAATAACGAATACGTCATATAACAGTATATTCCCCATTTCAGCATAATATTAAAAAGGTTGATTTAATAATAAAAAATATTTTCTTTATTGATGTGCGTCATTTGCAATGCTATTTCTTTGCCAAATACTATTGACCGTAGTTTGCGCTGATAGATCAGCCAGTCAGTCAGTTTTGTTTTCTTGTTGTAAATTCAAATCAATTAAACTACGAGGATGGAGAAGGCGGCGATAGCTCAGTGCCAAGACCTTGCCTTCCGTCTTGGTTTCGGAGGTCAGACGACAGTCGCTCCACGTAATGACTGAAATTCAGTCAAATAAGGTTTAACCAGTGAGCAGACCCTGGGCCCTTAGCTTAAGTCTAGGGCAACCGGGATAGTGCTAGGATGTGATGAAACTATCAGTAGGTACACTTAAAAAAACCGTTCAAGTGCGAGTCGTGCTTGTATACGCTTGCACCGAGGGTTCCATACATATTTACGTACCTACCATTTCATTTTATAATATAACTTACGCTTTTTTGCAGATTTTTTTTTAAATAGAGTAGGAAACGTTGAATCTTTCGCTAGTAAATCATTATACTTTAAACCATGATCAATAAAGTTTACAGCGGTAAACAAAACTAAAAATCATTGGAAGCCAAATACATTATTATACATACATTCAAACAATATCATACCTACACATATTATCAAAATTTATTGTAATATATTATAAACTCACTCCTAACCGATCAGCACATCAAAGGGAATGTCGACATATAATACGACATTTCGATACAAACAGCGACATGTCAGAGCAAACCGACACTGGTTAATAATAACCAATGTCACAACGCCAAATGGACCCGGTAATCACTAGCAAATGAGAAGTTTTGGGTCATATATCGCACAGGCGCAACTGCAGAAGTGACGTTATTACCTTATTGCTAGTATTTATAGTTGTTTTTGTTGTTTGCGGTGAAATTTCACGTGCAGCATTAAGTTGGGTGGGAGCCAAGAGGGTAAGTTTGTGAGGGAAGGACCGGGAGGTCACCGCTAATGGCAGCGGTGACAGGTAACTTGAGACAAAGTGCATCTATGACGCGCCACCCTCACGTTAGGTAATGGACCCGTATAGATTCCTTTGTTTTGCGGTGTAAATGTCATCGAAAATGTTAATAGAAAAATCTAGAATAACGTTATAAATGCAAAAGTAAACTGACTCTGTTGTCTTGCCACCTTAAGGATAAATGAAAATTGTCTTAAAATTATAGTTATTTCATTTAGTGTAATAGGAACAAATATATTAACATTAACATTTATTCCAGTCGCCCTTTGTCCTGTTGCTTGTAACAAAAACTATCTGATAGAGATCCCTTGAATTAACTCAAACTAAATTTTACCTCAATAAACATAAAACCACAACAAACATAAACCATTTAGCATCTATAATACTAAGAGCATATAGAAATAAAATAGCGATAACGATCTTAAACAAAAAAACCAGAAGAACCATCAAGCTTAAAATCACGACAAACTACTTTCATGTTGAGACGTTCTCGAGAACATTTTTCCCTGCACTGTAAGCCGACGCCGCGAGGACACCTGTGTAATCCTTTCATCGCATATAATATGCCCTTAATTCTCTTGATAAGGCATGACATCTAGCGCCTTTGTAACGCAACAGCCTTTTTCTCGTCAATTAAGGTTCACCTTTTGTCTTGTGACGAGAATGACACACAGTCAAGATTTTTTTATCGAGCGGTTCACACTCCGACCTCTATCTAGGGAGTCGGTGTTTTGAATAGTTGCATGATTTAGTATGATGTGTCGTTTTGTTTTCACGATTTATTGTATCAAGGGTGTCAAGTTGTGGGAGACGGTGGTGTGGTTTTGACAAAAACCTTATTAGTATTTGAATGAAGGAAAACGTTTGATTTTTTTTACTGTATTTAGGATCGTGTTTTGTTAAATATGTTACGAGTAAGGTAAGGGTTGATTGAAAAATATATTATTACAAGAGTTTTTACTCACGAATGTGAATGTGAATTTAATGTGAATTTTGTGGCGAGGATTGAGCCTATGATCCTGTGTATATCTGACGGTCGTGTGTTCGAACCGCATTCTGGGCAAATATTCGGGTTAATGAAGATTATCTTTGTTAACTATAATGACTATGATGTATCCATAGTGATCTCAGCCCAATAACATTGCATTACTAAGCACGAGCTGAAGGGGATTCAAATAAAAAATAATAATAATACTACACCAAGCGGACCTAGTGCAGATTAGCAGAAGTTAAGATGTTCACTACGATAAAATTAACAAAAACAAAACTGTTAAAGACATTGAGATACGTAAACTCAAAAATGTTGACACAGGGATAAGACGAGAAAATGCTTATAGCCACTTGAAATATATTTACAGCAAAGTATTAAGTGGATATCCACCATTTACTGCAACCATGGGCCATAGACAATAGTACCCGTTAGATGTTAATTTTACGTAGATACCATGCGCGTTACAGCGGAAAAGGTCTTGACAGACAGACGGACCACCGAGTGATCCTTTATGGGTCTGTTTTTCCTTTTATCGTACGGAACCCCAATAACATTTTCAAAATAGACTATTAATAAGTAGCCAGTTTGCCCCCAATTATCGTAATCAATTGATAGACAAAGATTCGCACAGATATAAAACAATAGGCTTATGTCGCGAATACTGTAACTTACAACGGGTGTATACGGTTCCTACCAAGAGCAAAGGAGCCCAAGCCAACCTCACCTGCAAGTGGTGCACCTGCTGATCAACGTACGCGGCTCTGGCGAACATAACAGTGCCCGGTAAGCGGCAATAGGCTCGCAAACTACGAGTATTACGTGGGACCAACGAAATAATTGGCGAAGTGTGGGCGTATAATATGACACTACCTACTACCCCTTCGGGGAAACAGGCGTGAATTTATTAATGTATGACTATGTATGTAACTTATTATGCTACAGATCTGGGTAGTGGGTAGTAAATTTACATAGTCAAATACCAGACAGTGACAGATGTTATTTAGAGTTACTGGCAGTTTATGCTGTTGAAAAATGTACTGGTCGCGCTTGTGTCAGTGCAAGATATATTTAACTTATAGTAATAAAAGCAATATTTTTTTTTCAAATGAACAGTTAAACATGCTTACACATAATTAATTACACTTACACATACAAACCTAAAAATAGGTTTTGCAAAAGTTTCTTTAAGTTAGAGTGTCTTACACAATGGTCACTTATCCTGATTAAAGCAAAATTTATTTAAAACGTCGTTCTGTCCCACTTTTCTTTATACAAATGACTGAATGATTAAGCGTGGTGGTGAGTATACCCGCTCTCCGCTCAAGAGGTCGTGGGTTCGATTCCCACTCAGGACCAATTTTTGTGTGCATGAACGTGAATATTTGTTCTGGTCTGGGTGTTTTCTATGTGTGTTAAGAAAGTATGTAGTCACAAAAAAAAAGTATCTAAGTTATTTGTTATTCACAAGTTCATGGAATAAATAATTGGTCTAACTTTTAGTTATTATTTATTTACTTTCTATAAGTAAAAATATAGCTTAAATTTAATTTAGGACTGTTGTGCAGGCAGCCCTTAAAAACAATTAATGTGATCACATTTTTCATATACCTCTTTTTAATATAATTTTGTAAGTTTAATTTTAATGCAGATATATTACTATTTCATATTATAAATCTCTTTGTCTCCCATTTTACTTAGTTAGCAACTTTGTACCAAAAATTTACTATATACAATGTACTATGTTTCGCTAAAGCCAATGTTTATTTTTTTACTAATGTAGGTACAGTCAGCACCAAATAGTAGGTGCACTCAAAGCGCTAAATATATATGGAAACACGCCCTAACGCTCTTGACAATAGATATGCGTGTCGATCTTTATGGGGCTTCTGATGTTACCAACTAGATGTAGCACTTAACTATAACTAAAAAAAATCGTATATATACAGACTATATGACTATAACTTTTAATTTACACAGCAATGCAAACAGCATACTAAACCCTACCTCGGGAGGGTATGACTGAACCTAGCATTATTTTTGAGGAGGATCAAAGAGAGTGACGTCACATCCGGCAAGATGGCGGCCCGCGATTGTTTGATGTGCGAGTAATGAAGTGTGCCTCTCCCGGCTTCCTTGTGACGGGTGTCAAGATAGCACTCTGACGACTCTTGTCTGCATATTAGGAGGTACTTTTGAGGAATTCTTGTTGGTGTATTGAAATAGAATTTTATGTGACGGTACAACAAAACGGTATACAAAAATGTATTAAAAATAGCGAAGGATTTTTATTTGTGTGATCGTTCGAAAGTTAAAAAGTACAGATAGAATTTTTTTTTTTACTCCTTATATAAGAAGCAATCAATCAAAATCATTTATTGCGCACACATACAATGACGTACAATGAGTTGCGATTTCAAATAGCACGAAATCAGATATTTATGTATTTTACAAGTATTACTAACAAGTGAGACTTTGTCAAAAGTTTATAGTGATAAGTCGTTTTAATAATCTTTAACATTATTATAGCATTTTTCTATCCATAGTTCACGTAATTTCATCCTAACTTAAATAGATTTTGGGAACGAGAAGGAGTTTTGAAGTAATTTAATTGAACTATAATTATATTGATATTTTTGTGTAAAAACAAGATAAATGCAATTTTACCTTTATTAATATATTATTTATAAACGTATAGGGTATATAGGGATATAGGGTAGAACTGTATAGAAATCTTACCAACATCTAACAAGCCCAAGCCAACTTCACCTGCAAGTGGTGCACCTGCTAATCAACAGACGAGTCTCTGGTGAACGTAACAGATCCCGGTGAGCGGCAACAGATCCCGGTAAGCGGCAACAGGCTAGCCACCTATTACGTGGTACGGACAAATAAATTGGCGAAGTGTGGGCATTTAATATGCCTTTGCCTACCCCTTCGGATGGTGGTATTTATGTTATTGGTATACCTAATTAAGTATGCTTATCCGTTGTCTGGTACATTCCATTCATACATAAATACGCTCTACTACAATGATCAGTTACCATCAGAACATATAATGTTCTTCGCCATATATAAATATAAACATACAGGCTGTTTTAATATGAATGACTTAAAGCATGAATATTGTTATATTATGTTGCATTGTATAGCGTCACAGACAAATGAAGATTGTAACTAACCAATCGATAATTTAAAAGAGCATAGCCTGTGAGTTTCTTGCCAGTTTTTCTTACAGAGCGGTGGCTCGGAACTGGCACTTAGATTCACTTACACTTAAATATTTTTTGTTTTTTTAAATTGTTTGGCTGCAAGTGAATCTAAGCTTCGTGATATTAGTATAATTATCTTTTATTTGTTTTTGTTATTTTTTTATAATTTTGACGTTTTCAAGTACTATGTAATAGTTTATGAAATAAAAAGTATTTTGACTTTGACTTTGAATAAATCAAACGAGTCTATTAAGCAGTAAACCAACGTTTTCACGAATCGTGTACACTTATTACTTTAATTTCTCCAAACGAATACCTAGTTAGTTACACCGGTGTCATCACAGACGGATTTAAATTCAATTTCATATCGGCCGTATTGAGTTGTTATATAGAGAATAATCGCGTTACCCACTCCAGCGGCATTGCAAATTAGCAGCTATACAGAAGGTCAGGTTGGTATTGAATTTAATATTACGAAGTTAAACAAATATAATTGAAAGTAGGTTTATAGGTAGATAGGTGGTATAGATTTTATTAATTCACAATTTTGCAAACATTTTATTTGGTAGTTCTATTCAGTATTCTGTCGTTCTATTTCAGTAGCTTGTATAAGTTATTTTTAATTTCTTTGGTAGGTAAGATCCTAAATTTTTATTTAATAACATAAATTTAAAATTATTTGAGGACATTGTAAAGTTGTTTAAAGTTTTAAGTAATTTGAATTTTATCCGTTGAATCAAAACTTTGTTTTGAGTTAGTCATGCTATAAGGAAATATAATATTACAAACAAGACTCTATATTATACTCCGGATCAATTAAATTACATAAAATAAAAGTAATAGCGATCTCTCGGCAAGAAGTCACCAATATGCCAAGTTATGCCGCAGATAATGTAATACTGGGTGAATAGGGATCCTACCTAGACCTAAGGAGGACAAGCCAACCTCACCTGCAAGTGGTGCACCTGCCGATCAACGGACGAGGCTCTGGCGAACATGACAGTGCCCGGTAAGCGGCAATAGGCTCGTTACTACCATATAAATGGTGAAGTGTGGGCATATAATATGCCTCTGCCTAACCCTTCAGCGAAACAGGCGTGATATTATGTATGTATAATGTAATACTATAGTAGTTATGCTAACATGAGGTACTGCATTATGGTAGTATGATGGGCTAGTGCGGATTATTTGCTTTTTAATAAAGTTGGTAGCGCAGGGGGCGCCACTGGGGACATTTTTACACAAAGAGGATTACTTCGGCCACGTTTATCTGTGCCTTACAGCTCGGCTTAGCCTCCTAAACGCTCGCTCGCTGCACGCGCGTTTTACGGCCATATGGGTCCATCTTAGTGTCTATTACGTGCAAAATTTAGGGTTCAAGATATTCTTGACATAGGAATTCCCTTAATTCATAAAAATTGCATACACATTTTCCGGCTACAGGGAATTACGATTTTATATAGCTTGGCTTAGGCTCCTAAACGCTTTACGAAGGAGAGGGCAGCGCCGGCGTGCGTACGTTGGTGCGCTAACCACATAGCCGGGCATGCGGGTAGAAGTTCGGGGAACATCCTACTCGCGCTTTTTTGCAGCCCGAAGGAGTAAAAAACGGCACAAATGTTAACCGAATCCAGGCAGGAAAAGAAAAAAGAAAAATATGACGAAGGGTCTGTTACACAGGCAGGCGTGCAGTGCCAACGGAGGATAAGGTTACTCTGTTACCTCCTTGGCACCTTACGTGGAGCAGGAAATAGTGGGGTTTAGTCGGTAGTCCTGGCCACCACCATCTCGGCCAGGGAGCCCGACATAACTTTGTGCTGTCCCCGCGGTGCAAAGTATGCGTAAATACATTACCACTCAAAAAAAAAGGCTCCTAAACGCTAGCTCGCTGCTCACGCGTTTTACGGCCATGTGAATCCATCTTAGTGCCTATTACGTGTAAATTTTAGGGTTCATGATATTCTTTAGGTGATAGATTCCTTCTTTTATATACATATTAGCAGTCAGCGCGTTCTGACTGCAGGGAAATATATTTGTTTGTCCGTAGAAGGAAGTATAGCTCAGCTTAGTCTTGTGAGCGCCCGCTCGCTGCACATGCGATTCACGATCATATGGGCTCATCTTAGTGTCTATAATGGAGAAATTTTAGGGCCATTATGTTCTTTAGTGCCTTTCTTTCATATAAATATTAGCAAAGAGGGTGTTACGTTTGTGTGTATCTTGTTTACTTGTGTGAAAAAGTATAAGTAGCTAGATTAGCTTCTTAAACGACCGCCCAGTGCCAAGCGTTTCAAGGTAATATGCGCCCTACTACCTTTGATAAAAATTCAAAAACACATAATATTAATACTAGAAATAAAAATAAACTCTCTCTGCGAAATTGACGAGTTCACAAATCAAAGAATTCATTTTCGGGGAATGGTATCAGATGTTATATTAAATTCCACAGGAATTAATTGATCTACCACTGTCAACTTTTAAAACTATAATTAAAAAGCAACTTCTTCGAAAGGGGTATTATGATTAGGTACTTGCCAGATAAACAAGATTGGGTTTAACATTTTCAACTTTAATTTGTGTAAATTAGAATAAAAAGTCAACCAGATCATTGTCGTGACCACATACATAATATATTCGTACTACAAAAGCGCGCCATAAGAGCTATCTATAATCTTAAGTCCAAAGATTCTCTCAGAGAGATGTTTTAAAAAATTAACATAGTAACGGTTGCGTCACAGTATATGTTCGATAATATAATGTATGTTCGCAAAAACATTAATACCTTTGATAAAAATTCAAAAGTACATAATTTTAATACTAGGAATAGAAATAAGCTCTCTCTGCCAAATTGTCGACTTAACAAAACAAAAAAATCATTTTTGGGTATCAGATTTTATAAT
Organism: Musotima nitidalis; assembly: GCA_949126915.1. Lineage (NCBI taxonomy): Eukaryota > Metazoa > Arthropoda > Insecta > Lepidoptera > Crambidae > Musotima > Musotima nitidalis. The sequence continues at coordinate 6,310,086 of OX421415.1, read as the reverse complement.
AAAACTCCGCAGGAAATAATTGATCTACCATTGCCAACTTTTAAAATTGTAGTTAAAAAGCAGTTTCTTCAAAAGGGATATTATGCTGTTAATGATTAGGACTTATCGGATAAACAAGCTTGGGCTTAACATTTTCAACTTGTATTTGTGTAAATTAGAATAAAAAGTCAACCATATCGTTGTCGTGACCATCCCCTATTGTACAGGCTCAGCTCAATTTCACATTATGTACTTATTTGACTGTGATGGAAGGTTTCCTTAGTGCTACTTTATTGGTTACGGCTTCTGGGGACCTATCAATATCTTCAAATATTCACTGTGTGTGTTTTGTATTGTAATATGTGATTGATAATTTAAAAGAGCATATAGCCTGTGAGTTTTTCGTCAGTTCTTCTCTGGCACTTAAATTCACTTAATTTAATTTTATGTTATTTTTGCATATAGGTAAGTGAATCTAAGCTTCGTGATTTAATTGTCGCAATATGTAGTTTTTTTTATTTCTATTTTGTTTTGACGTTTTCAAGAGCTATGTAATAGTTTATGAAATAAAGAACTTTTTACTTTTAAATTACTTCTAGTAATTGCCAATAAGTACTTCTCCTTTACATGTACTTATAGAAAAAAAATAAAAGAATAACCTATTTTCTAAGAAGTTAAATAAATCGAAAATATTTAACCTTTTCTATCCTAGGTACTAGGTACTCTAAGCATACGGCCCCCTGATGATTCCGCAATCCTCGTCCATTGTTTGGTATACATTATACAGACACTGCTTACGGCTAACCGCTGAGGTAAATACCTAAGCAAATAAAAGACGGTGGCTTTTTATATTTTAAACTCGCAATTAATTGTTTAGGATGTCGCGAATCGAGGGCTATAAAACCAATAGAGAGGTCAGGGGACGGACCGTCGGAAACAAGCGTCTTGGAGCAATTGTTGAATTGGATAACGAGAGTGTAACTGCGGCAACAATGCGCAGGCGCGGCGGGCGGCCATTATCTCGTTGTGCGCGGTGCGCGTGCGCTGGGAACTGATCGCCTGAACTTGTCACATTCGCATGTATAAGAAGGAAATATATTTTTATTGTCTACACATACATATAACTATCTAAAGAAGAAGGCTTAAATCTAACATGATTTATTCAAATATTAATGTGTGCATAGACAATGAGAGGATGTGCCCAGGAATGGACCACCAGCGCTGGTATTACTGCAGCTGAAATTAAAATATGTAAAATACATGTATAAACTACAAGAATATAAAAAAAGACAACAACGCGAATAACGCCAATAATATTAACTTAAATTTAAATACATAAATTTCGCAAATTAATAACTAACGTACCATTCACCACGGATACTACTTACTTTAAAAACGAGTCAACTATTGCAGGATATATTTATATTAGTTGACAATAATATTAAAATATTTTTAAAAAATGTGAGTTATATCGTCCGCCTTTTTTAAACTAAGTGATTATTAGGAGTATGTTAAGAATAATTATTAAGTTAAAATATAGTATGAATAACTATATAATAATAAAAATAATAAATTTTAAAAAATAGGATATGAAATATAAGAGTATATTTCATATTTTAAAAGACATCAAAACAAAACAAACATCGGACAAAGAAAACTATTAGGTCGGGGAAAAAGTCTTTTCGCATAACGTAGGTATAAACTTATTATAAAATTTTTTTTACTGTACTATTTGTGTCTGGCTGGTTTTGGTAACATTAAAAAGGTTCCATTATAAAGAAAAGAAAAAAATAAAAAAAAGTTGTTTCCCGCTATTTTTCATTTGTTTTTCTCTCCGTTAAAATGAGTGAATCTAATGAAGAAATTCGATACATTTTAAAATTTTATTATAAAAAAGGCAAAAATGCAACTCAAGCAGTGAAAAAAATTTGTGATGTTTATGGACCTGATGCAGTGTCAGTAAGAGTAGCACAAATTTGGTTCAAACGTTTTCAGTCCGGAAATTTTGATGTTAAAGATGCACCTCGCTCTGGTCGCCCTGTTACGAATAAAATGGACGCCATTTTTGAAAGAGTGGAGCAAGATCGGCATATTAGTAGTTACGATGTAGCTGAAGAACTGGGAATTGACCACAAAACAGTTTTGACCCATTTGAAGAAAGCTGGTTATACAAAAAAGCTCGATATTTGGGTGCCACACGAGCTCACTCAAAGAAACTTAATGAACCGTGTACTCATTTGCGATTCATTATTGAGACGTAATGAAACCGAGCCGTTTTTGAAGAGATTGATAACTGGCGATGAAAAGTGGATCACGTACGACAAGAACGTGCGAAAAAGGTCGTGGTCGAAAGTTGGCCAGGCTTCACAGACTGTGGCCAAACCTGGCCTAACACGAAATAAGGTGATGCTGTGTGTATGGTAGGATTGGAAGGGCATTGTTTATTATGAGCTTTTACCGCCCGGCAAAACCATCGATTCTGATCTTTACTGCCAGCAACTGATGAGATTAAAGGAAGCAGTCGAGAGAAAACGGCCGGAATTGATTAACAGGAAGGGTGTGGTCTTTCATCACGATAACGCTAGACCACACACATCTTTAGCCACTCAGCAAAAATTAAGAGAGTTCGACTGGGAGGTCCTAGTGCATCCACCATATAGCCCTGACCTTGCGCCTTCAGATTTTCACCTGTTTCGGTCTCTGCAGAATTCTTTAGGTTCTGTAAGGTTGACCTCAAGAGAGGACTGCCAAAACTATTTGTCCCGTTTTTTTGATCAGAAGTCCCAAAGTTTCTACAGTAACGGGATAATGTCTCTGCCCACAAAATGGCAGAAAGTTATTCAACAAAACGGTACATATATATTGTAAATAAATGTAAATAAACTTTGAAAAAAATGTCTTGACTTTTCATACAAAAATACGAAAAGACTTTTTCCCCAACCTATTACATACCTACGTAAAATAATAAGTTTCTTAATATTTGGCCCGTCAAGCATTGCTCTTTGTTCACATACATAAATGACCGGGAGCAGCGATAGCCCAGTGGCAAGACCCCTTGCCTTTAATTCAGAGGGTCTTGGGTTCAAACACTGGCGCATCTATGACTTTTAAAAGTTATGTGCGTAATTATCGCTTGCTCCGTGCCTCGGAAAGCACGTTAAGCCATTGGTCCCGGCTGTCATGAACATCTATAGCAACAGCGCGGGGTAAATACATATAGTTTATAGTTCACATTTGCAATGTATTTATAAGTATAAGTAGACATAAGACAGTAGTATGTAATAGTTTTTAATTTGTAAGTTGTTTTATTGTAATAAGAAACGTCGACAATGCCACTTCGACTATAATTTTTATTTTTGTGTTCATTATTGCTTTTTTTAATTTTATTTTAGGTTACCGCAGAATATCAGCGTCGTGGGTCACACTGCGACACATGCTGAGCGGTGACCTTTTTGGTACAGTCCAGTTAGTATATAAGTTTAGTTGGTAATTGTGAATTGTTTGTGTACCAAATAAATATATTTTCTTTCTTTCTTCTTTCTTCTTTCTATAGCAGTCGTTATTAGAAAGTCAGTGCCTTCTAATAAACTGACAGCTGTTTTAACCATAGAATGATGTTTCCCTCTGGGTTACGGAGGTCAGACGGCAGTCGCTCTACATAATAACTGAAATTCAGTCAAATCTGGTTGAACCAGTAAGCAGACCCTGGGCCCTAAGCTTAAGTCTAGGGCAACCGGGATAATGCTAAGATATGATGACATAAATGACCGTTTTGAAATCTATTATATCATATCTATTCAGATAAATATAACATAGGCTTAGCTTATTCCTACATCTAACCAATATGTGGTCCCGTAATAATATTTTTTCATTCACAATATTGGTATCCTATTAGAGATATTTATATTGATTAAAATAAATAAGTCAGCAACGAAACGATTTTCCGCCAGTAATTAACATGACGCAACAAAAGATTCAACCGCATGTCGAATGGAAATTATTTTCACAAATTACTATACAGGTACCGTCTGAATATAATTAGTAACAAGCCGTTTTCTAATTTCGACTGGCTAGTCCAAATACTGCTCTTCTACTAATACAAATTAAACAAATAGTGTTTCAGCAATGAATCTTATAAGAACTTATTTTAAAAAGTTTGAGACTCCACACACATTTTTCCCCCTGTTTATTTACAAAACAATTTGTAGTAAGTCTAGTAGACACTGATCTGTTGCCTTCAGATTCACAAACACCCTAAAAATATAACAGTTACTCCAAGAGACATCAACAATTCATAAAGTCGCAAAACACAACTCTCGAAAAGCATAATTGCATCAGACCTTGTAACGAGGTAACAAAATCACCGTCAAATATAAATAACAATAACCCAAGATGGTCCCATATGAATATCAATTTGTTTTCCTCGGCTCCGTCATTAAATTAGCGTCCGAATTGAATCACAACTGCGACAACCTTGCCGGTGCGTTCGTCCCGCGAAACTTTTCCCTTATTAATTTACAAAACATCTCCTTGTTTAAATCACAAGCGAATACAACCTCTGCAGCATTCACTCGAAGACTTAACTTCCTTCGCTACAAGCTCCAAGTTTGTTCATTATTTTTACATGTCATTGTGCAAGTGACGTCAAGTGTCATATCTCCAAATGTGACTCTAACTCCTGGAATTAGGGTCGGTAATCGTTTTGGCCCGTAGCTGGGGTGTATCTGGTGAAATTATGATGCAGTCTTTATTCGTAAGCCGTCGGGAGCGGTTGCAGTAATCACCGCGTATCTCCAGGCTGGGGTGGCCTCTGAATAGAGCCTTAATGAACTGGATTTAGGAGTTTTTGTGCCGGCGACTCGTCAGCGCAGAGGTGCAGCCGAGCAATTATGACCGCCTAAACAAACGCTCGCCAGGAACACAACCTTTCAATTAAGGATCGCAAGCAATGTGTGTCTGATAGTTTAGTTAATTGCGATTTCGTGTAGAGGTTTCTTTTCACCGCTAGACCGATCGATCTGCAGTCTCCCAGATTGATGGGCGCTCCCAAGACTCACCTATATACCTCCATTATATCAGTTTCAGTCGAGATCCAACCTTCTCGGAACATCCAATCGTTGTTAATCTTCTTAGAGCGAGCGAGCGGAATTATTTGGAATCTAAGCACCTAATATGCTTAGATAATAAAAGGTTTCGGGATTGTTGAGGACTTTGGTCGATGTCTTATACCCTGGCTACTTATGAAGACCATTTAGAGATTAGAAAGTACCTATTATACTTATTTCATGTTAGGTACATTAATTTTGCCAATTGTACTTACATAATTAATGATAATAAATAAATATTCTCTTACAATTACACCAATTATTTAGTTTCAAGATACGTATCATTAAGAACTTGTGTTATGGGTACTAAAAACGGTTATACATACTTAAATACAGTTTTTTTTTGTAAATACATACTAAATATACATAGGAAACACCCAGACCAGAACAAATATTCATGCTCATGCACACAAAGATTTTTCCTATGTGGGAATCGAACCCACGACCTCTAGAGCGAAGTGCAGACATACTGACCTCCACGCCATATCGGTCGTCGAAATTTACTATATAACTAAATTACGTAGCTTACTCCAATCATATGTAATGGGATACTGATAGCAATACAAAATACTACCACAATTCTTGCAAATTAGACCTAGGATAGACAATAAACAGATTTTAGAATATTTTTTTGTTGTAGAATATTTTTTGTGCAAGAATTGTGTCTTATTCTCTTTAATAGATTGAAATGACGTTTCTGAAGATTTACATTATGTTCGAAAATTGTTATAAATTCAAAGCAGACTTGAATTTTGTTTTATAATTTATTGTAACTAAAAACTCTTTTATATTATGATTTTAACACCCATGATGAAGTTCAAAGATTTGTGTAATTATAAAATGGTGTCTAAATAACGGAATCATTTTTTTTTAACTTGAAGGAACCATTTTGTATTATACTTTTTTCTTGCAGTAAACCAATGCTCTCTAAATTACCTTTTAATCATAACATAATTACTTAATAATTAGTTATCGGTAATATTGTACAAAAAATCACGATGACAACGTACAGACTTACAAACCGGACGGCATAATATCAACACATTGTAAGATGTGTTAGTGTGTACACACAACATCGCTATTATCTGCGTAAATCTAAAACACATGCATAGTTTCTATTCTCGTAGTTACAAGGTGATATGCGACATAGCACATGGTAAAGATTATAGTCTTTACTCCTGAAGTTTTAAAGGCGTGAACTGTTTAGAAAGCGGCTGTAAAAGATGAGTCTGTTCTTATTTATTTACGGTGGCGCGGCGAGCGAAGTGGAGCGAAGATGATATGAATGATAAATGACCCTCTGAACGCCCCCTCCCCAACCGTCCCCTTCCCCCTCACGTGAGAACATACGACGTGGGATATTCCTCATTCTGGATGTCTACTTAAAGCGGACCCGGGCACGTTGATAAGCTTTCAATAGCGAAATATCTCACGACGTAGTGGAAACCAGCTAAGATTTGGTATACAGGTTTGGTAAATACCTACAGATTTTCGATAAACACTTCGAATCTTTGCTGTTGGCCAGAAGGCTGAGAATTCGAAATGCAGAGAAGAGAATGGCTAGAGAAATAGGCTAATAGTAAAATAATATTCCCATAATGGCTTGCTCTGTTACAAAATATCTAAGTAATACAAAGTGCCGGTACAATTAGGTACTTTCAGTTGGGGCCCTGACATTAAGAGTTCGAAATCTGACATCAAAGATGGACCGTTAACACTGCTTACCATCAGCTGTATAATTATTCTGTCTGCAAACTATTGAATACCAAAAAAAGTAATATTCAAAGTACCAACATTACGTAGGTACACTATATTTATATAAAAAAAAGACTGTATATCTGTCTGGCTCTTCGTTCAGCTGTTTCATGCTAGGCCTGGGCGTTGCATAAAATTACATTTTTAATGGGTCAAATCTTAATCTTATTCAGTCCAAGTTTATTTTATGTTAACCCTAGCATTAGACGTTTTTAAGTATTTCCACTGCAGTAGAACAATATAGGTTAGGTAAAAAAAATATTTAAAAAAATCTGGTGAGATGACTAAAATTGACGAGTTTGTTGCCCGATTCTATCACATTACTTTATTTTAGTTTCATGTTGCGCTAATTAAGACGGTCTTATCATCAGGTTGCACCTTAATGAACTAAGATTCTAGTTAGTGTGACAAAGTTCTATACCTAATGATAAAATACTTCTAAGGCCGACTCTACATTACGTGGCAGATGACTGTTATAAACGTAAAAAAATGGAATTTCATTTGTGTATGTAAATCTACGATTGACGGATTACATAGTGTCAGATTGGAAGCCATCTTGCTAAAAATAACATTTATATTTCGCCTCTTCAGTTTTCTTTTAATAGATTTTCTAGAGCAAGACCAGTAATACGTTCTTGATAATTTATGTGCAAGAAATTCATATTACCCATCTCGATGCCATTTTTTTAACATGTTATTAATATGTTATTGCTTATAATAAAATAATGAATCGTGGATAGGGTAGACCGGAGGCAAAAGTAACATTTTTATTTTACTACTGGATTACAGTCTTCTGTAAAGTTTTTCTAAAAATGTGTTTATGCACAGTTAAAGGAAATATATCTGGCTGTAAATGGATCACATTCACGTGTTAATATGTTTTGTTATAATCAAGTTATTTCAGGTTAAATGGGGAAAAGGAGATTGTTACAAATGCCGCCTACCCCGGGGCAAAAGTAACACCATTTCAGGGTAATAAAATTCAGCAAATTAGTCAAAAATAATAAAAAATAAAACTATATTCGTTTTCCTTGTCTAAGTCTCAGTTAACTTGGTTAAAAAAATTACAACATTATTAAAATTAAAACGCACAGTAACATAAAATGGCAACATCTGCTAAAATTTTACGCCAGGCTTTTTATAAACCCAAAGTTGAACAGTGAGATCTTAGACCAACATTTATATGCTTATACTAGTTTTTATTAAGTTAAATGCAAGATTTAGTATTCAAAATCACGTTTTCATTTTGTATGAAATAGTGTCTGTTACACCTGCCTCCGCGTTACTATTGACCCCAAAATAGAAGTACACACTCCGAGAAGCATGATGTTTTTTTATATAATTTCGTACCTAATTCACTATAATTTTAACGAAACAAACACTAATTACAACTATTTATTAAATAATATTGGCGTAAATAATCATAACATAACGTAAAAAAATATAATCTTCAAATATAATCTTCTTTTCATAGATAATTATTTTTAATATTGGTGAGTGAAAATAACGGAAAATCAATAATGTATTATTTCTTCAGCCGTAAAAATAAAAGTTGGGGTAGTTAGTTGCTAATAAGATTAGCCATTATAATATCGTAGGCACTACATACCTTTTACAATACAATTCAAAAAAATTAAATACAAGTTTCATTACTTTTGCTACTGAAATAAGCTCCCATACATACTATACAAAACCATTCCTCTTCCTCTTCGTTTTCACTATCTGTTTTTACCCCAACAATTGTATTGGTACATAATGAATTTTAGCGATGTTCATTTATAATTTATAACATATTGTAGATGTCTGTTTACTGTATAAGTTGATTTTTGTTAGAAGTAGAAAGATGGATAATCGCAGAAACTACTAAACCAATTGAGATGTTTGGTATGACTATAACTAGAATTCTGGGGGGCCATTAGTTATTTTGCAGTACCTACCATTCATAAGCTAAAATGATTTAACGGTCACTGGGTCAATAGTAACACGGGGTCATTTGTAACGTTACAACTGCCCCGAAAATTATGTTACAACTGCAACGGTTGGTGTTTAATGGAAAAATATTTAATTTTCGCTAAAATACGTTTAAACAAACCAATATTTCAGATCGAGCATATACTTTGACCTTCTAGTAAGCTACTTTTTTAAATAGATATAAATAATCTTGTTCAGAAATCCATCAGTTCTCCTTTTGAAAATAATACAAATTCTTAACTTGGACGTCCGAAAACAAATATCGCGAACCGCAGGTGACCGCTCCGCGCGCCGTCGCTCGCTCCACGTGCTATGAGACGAGCGCATCCAGACGAGTTAGTACACGCACACATACAACAAACGTTGTAGCAGAAAATTACGTTGTTTTAATTGCCCCCTGTTACTTTTGCCTCCGGTCTACCCTACACCCCCAATGTTGTCCCTTTTCACTGTTTTATGCTACTATATACCATCTACAATTTTTACATAGTCCTTATTTACTTCTTTGCAGAGATATAGACACAGTATACATATTTAGGAAAAAAGAATAAAATTTGTCACAGCTCAAAAATTTTCATTAAAAGTTACTACCACCATGGCAACGATAAAAAAACCTTAGTGATATAATAATTAATAATTTATTTTAAAAAAAATTGGAACCTACTTCAGCTGAAGTTAAAGCGTTATTACTTTGATATGTAGTTTATATAAATAGCGGTATCGATTCAAGAAAACTAGATAACTGCATCAAAGTAACCGTTTGATCTTATGTAAAAGAAAGCTATTCGAATATAGTTGTGGACATCAATCTCGGTGTCTAGCCGGAGTCATCGGAGCTAAACGGCTTTTTCAAGCCAATGGCCGTGCATCAGCACGCGTCACGCGCAACGCGATTGGCCGACACTTTTTGTTCCATTTTCGAATCCTTTGTTTTTATTGGTTGACACTTAGCTAAGACAAAGGGGCGATGAGATGTGTGAGTGCGTTCTGAGTGTTCGCTAGTGTGCGTTAAGGAGTATGTAAGGTAAGGCGTGGGTCGTGTGTACGTGATCGGGTTCATGATTTTGATGGAGGTACGGCCCTCACATCCTGCTTATGTGACCGAGATGGAGTGGACTGTTTATTTTTATTGAATTTATGTACCAGCAGCTGTCCGTTGCGGCTACTGGCCACGAATTAATAAGAAAACTTTTTTGGTATTAGAAAAAATAGGTCGGGATTGAACAAAACTTCATACATAACCTACTTACCTAAAGAAAAGAATAACAATTTGTAGGCGTTGATTGTATCATCTGGCGTTAGTTTAAAAACATTATTTACTGGTTCTGTAATACTTTACTTATAAAAATTGCTACACAGATTTAAATAAAATTAAGCACACTATTAGAAACCTGCATCAGAAAATTTCCTTTATTAATTTCTCAACAAATTAAGTAAGTAAGTATTTTGTTATCCGATGTAATCAAGGAACTGATTAAACAAGTCAAATACAACTTGCTTACTAAGTTCATATAATAACAATTGTATATGCACAAATATTAAGGCTATCGAGTGTCGAACAAGTAACAAGAAGTGACTGAAAATAATTCAAGTTCACCTCCAGACGGACGCTATGATTAATGACTAGGATTATTCAATTAAAGGAGAGCGCAGGTGACGGGCGGCGAGGTGGGGGGGGGGGGAAGGGTAGAGCAGCCTTTATCTCTCCTGGCTACTTCAGATGGCGTTCCTCGATGAATTAGCTTAGCCTTAGCCGATGCTGATAGGTCGACGTTCATTTGTTTGCCTTTTTAACGGCATCTTTGTGCCGGAGACGATGTTGTCAGACAGTACAAAGATGGTGCCCGTTGACTGCACTTTAGACAGTCTTCCGTTTGTATGTGATTTTAATTTTATGTTGTTTCTTTGCATCAAACGTCCCGATGGTTCGGTTAATATTGCTGTTGCTATCTATATTCAGCGTATTCTTTTTTAGTTCAATTTATATTTAAGGTAAATTCTTTTAAGTCCTTTGAATAAATATATGATAAGTAGTGTTTGTCAGTAAAATGTGTACGAAAGTATAAACGGTTCTTGATTTAGATATAAAAAAACACATACAAAATAATGTAGAATTTCATTTGATTTTCAGTTCATTTCCTTCAGTTAAGATTTCGGGTTTGCTTTTTGACGCCATCTTTGTGCCGGAGACGATGTTGTCAGACAGTATAAGGATGGCTGCGTTTCCTTAAGGACTTTAGGGCTTCCGTTCATATGTGTCTCTAATTAAAAGTGCGGATGATCTTTACTTACGTTATTTAAATGCGCTGTTACTGTAGCGTATTTATTATTTTTTCATTCTATTTATATGTGGTGGTAAAAATACTGTAAAGGTTCTTTTATTTGAAGAGTGGATGTAAATACACTTATGTTATTTTATTTTAGTAAAAAATAATAGATATGTTTGTTAGATATTAAATATGTTGCGAAAAAATGAACGTGCTAATAGAATTGAATAAAAATATGAAAGTATATTTAATCATACAACAATAATTAACCTAACCTCTTTCCACAACAAAAACTTTTCATAATTGCTTCATTGTGACAGACAGTCGCACTTCGATATGTCGTAACATCCCAACATTGGCATAAGCACTAAAAACGTAGGTGATACTAAATCAAGCCAAATTTTTTGTCAGCGCTTTTCTCAGTTATGTTTAAAGTAGCTAAATAAAATCAATATGTTTAAAGCCATCCCACTAAAAAAAGTATTCACCTGATTCTATATATGTGTATGTATCATAACATTTAATAAATGTTCAATACCACTGTAATCTCTTTAAATGTTAATCCACTCTTATTGATTGTACGCTTTGATGTTAAAACGCTTTCATTTGTTAGATTAGCGGTCTCGTCCATAGAGAAAACTTCTCCACGGTGCGTTAAGGGCTAAAGGGCACGAAGCGGTGATAATTAATGATTTTTGTTGAGTCCTCAGGGCCACCGCCCTTTAGGTCGATACCAACCCTTCTATTCCAATCGGCGTGGCGTTAATGCCGCTTTAATATTTTGTTAAAATATTATATATGCGATGTTTTGTGGTAAGTACTATCTATAACTACAATGTAAATAAATAGAGAATTGAATAATTAATTTCTAACAATTACACCAATTATTTAGTCCAAAGATAAGTATCATTAAGAACTTGTGTTATGGAAACTAAATAAAAGATAAACATATTTTATACTTTGTTTTGTAACTATTTAACACAACAAATATTTATGTTTATGCACACAAAGATTTGTCCTGTGTGGGAATCGAACCCACGACCTCAGGAGCCGAGTATTCTGGTATTGAAAAGGTGTTTAAAAAAATCTTTTAAGTCGGTGGACATATCGCGAAATGAGGGTGACTGTTAATAAACATATACCTACATGTACATAAACTATACATAACAATTTGAGAACGCTGTATCTTTTAAGTTTTCAAGGAATACAGTAACCATTACAGGCTAGCTGATAACCGCTGTAATATGTCCACGAAATAAAAACTTTAAACAAATGACAAATTTCTACCAAAAAAGTAATTTCATGGCGCGTCACTCGAACAAAACTCGTCAAAAGCTCCGATTATGTCGGCACGCATTATTACAACGCGTAAAATATCCAGCTGAAAAATTATTTCCATCGCGAAAGGTCCGCCACAAAATCTAACTGGTTTAAAAATTGTTTTTCCCAAACAAAACATCTATTAAACGGGAACTCTCAACCCCATCCCTTCCGCGGGATTATAATAAATGGGGCAATAATGGCACAATATAATATTAACACAAAGTTAAGCGCGTTTTATTTCCCGAAGTTGGTGGTGCCGTTCCGACTCTGCCGTGCGTTTGGAAAAATGGCGCCGTGAATGAAATAAATCGCAAATATTTATCAAAATGAGACTTTTTTCGCAGAGGAATGGAGTGGGGCGATGTGATGTGCCGTATCGTATCACGACCTAATTTATTTTATGTTCGCTGTAATCCGTCTCACCTTGGTTTTTGAGAGGAGGCCCGAGCCTAGTAGTGAAACGTTAATGGGCTGAGATGATGATTCTTACTATGGGCCGCCTGCGACTTGGCATGCGTGATCCACATGAACACCTCCTTTTGCCTCCTTGTGTGTTTTCTATCGCTTGTATGATAAGGTGTGTTCTGAGGAACTATTTGAAATGATGCCAACAGCCTCTTCACCATTTCACCCCTCGACATCTCCAAGGAGTTCATCCTTACATGACTTAACGGTGGCGGACGGTACCTTTTAAATTTTCTGCCGCATGCGTTGTGGCATAAGCGTGGCATGGAGCGGTTTTCGGTAGAAATTACAGCATTGGGCTCTTCAAGAAGGGCGTGAAACGCGCTAGTGATGCTGCAAACGTCTATAGGCTACGGTGACCACTTTCTAACAGTTGGGCCTGATGCTTGAGTGCCACTTGAGGTATGAAAAAAAAATCTTCGTCATATTTTATTAACAAATTTGAGCTAAAAAAAGTCTACCACTGATAATAAGCTTCCATAAGTCCAGTTCCAGTAAGTCCATTAGAAGGAGGTCCATGGGAGGCATAGAAGACTTCCCTCAAGTGCTAGTTGCTGGTAAACTGTCGCCATTAAAGAATCTTAACGCCCCTTTATTCATTTGTTCCATTCGTGTTATGTGGGTCACTCCAGTTCCTCAATAGACTTCCTCATTTCTGATTCTCTCACTTAGATATGGACACTACAAGCTCCGAGACTATATTAAAACTTCCAGTAACATTAAAACATCGATAAAGTATGTGACAGCACTAGATCTCATGTCGACAAGCTACGCCGCCGGCGGACATTTTTTTTGCAATGTTCACATTTTGCACGTCAGCAAAACATTTCGGTAAACCCCACGGGAATAACTTCTGTTTTACTCTTTACGTATTTTACATGTCATAAGCACCGTTTTACAAGTTTTTGTCGAGGAAAATAGTCATGTCTTATTATTACGAAAGTTACTTTATTTCAGGCTTTGCTTTACTAAGGTGACCGTTTCCGTCCACCTAATCTCGTGACCTTATAAAGTCCACTGCTGAGATTTAGCCTCTCCCTCTCTCTCATTATATTGAGGGTATAATCACCACGCTGTACGAAGGATGACGCTGCTGCCCATAATCCGGTAGGATTTCTCTTCATCGACTCTTACGACTTTCCATGAGATGAGAAAGGGTTGCACTATTCTAGGCTGGTACCACACGGCACGGCTGTTATGATGAATCTCATAAAGCTATAAGCGATTTTCTCTGGTTATAACAACGGCTCTTGCAAGTAGCACAGACAAAGTCACAGGTGAAGGTTAGTTACAAAATAAGAGCCTTACAATAGAGCAGTGTTGACAGTGTTGAAAAAGTTGTCGGCTCAGAGTAAATGACAAGGGACAGTCTGACCACAGCCACCGCCGCCGTTCCGATTTTTGATTTCATTTTCAAATGTAGAATCTGTATTTTATACATACTTTTTACTTTTCCATATATTTTTTTTATATAATGGCTTCGTGCGTTTAGCAAATTTAGCCAGTGTCAAATAAGAGATATACCTATTAATAATATATAAATTATATTAAATGAGAATGAGTGATAATAATAAAGATGGTAAATGAGATGCCCTCCCCTAAACCCCTTGAGTCCTCAGTAAAGATGTGAGACTATACTGATAATTTGAAAAGTGATGTTGCACTGTTTTGTTTCATTTACCAACACTCATGTACGTTTACAAGGACTTAACGGTTAATAATCCACCGTTTTTACACAATAATGTTCAAAATATCACAAAATTTAAAAATTATAACAAAACTGCAGACATGACGCTTCACTTTCCCGTCAAGAAGTCAACTCTTCTATACTTTTGGTGCAGTGTATTTTTATTTTTTTTATTCATAGTTTTGAGGTTCTTTTGTTTTATGTGTCTTATCTGTAGCAAATAAATATTTATGTGATTTGATTTGCTTTTGTTACGACATATCTGTCGTGGAGTTCAGTATACTTGCTGGTTTTGGACAGAAGTTCAAGCACAACAATTATTTGCCGTTCAGTTGTAAGTTGTTTATATATAAGAACTTTTGATTAAAAACTTGTTGAAATAACTTCTTAGTCAGTCTATGTCAGAAAGAAGCCCTCAGAAAATTCAATTTACGCTTACGTGAAAATGTAAGGAGATGGAATGAGAAAAAACAAAGTCATTAGTATCCTTACTTCAAGGCCGGGTCCTAAAAATACTTTTTAAATTCTCGTAACACCGTGACGCGGGTAGGCCTTAACGATAGAAGGGTAGTATTTCCGGTTCCTGTCGGTTCTTGTCGGAGGGCCGAGGGGCGGGGGTCCTCTTTGTGTAGCGATAACCGGAAGCTAAGGGCCCTAAGGATGGAGGGTAATGTCAACTGTGAGGCATTTTTTAAGTTTCGTCCCTTAGTGTCGATTACTTATTCGTATAGGTATAGGAATAAGAATATGTTTAATTGAACCTTTTCTTACCCTAGTACTACACATAGGAAAGTAATGATTTCTGTAACCCGTTTCAATAAAAACCTAATGATCTAAGAATTAAGACAGAAAATAAACTGAAGCATTTCTCATCGAGCAAGAAATCTGCTACTATTTATCTACTAGCACATACAACTTTGTTCAGAGGTAACAATATAAATCTCTAAGCTAAAATGTGGGAAACAATTACATTGACAACAAAATAAACTAAAACTGCAATAATACTTAATACACCCACAAAATTACAACAAAAAAATTTAATCTGGAAATATTTACATGACCTCAGGAGTCGAAAGCTGGTTTAGATGCCTCCGAGCCATATCTCGTGACATCAAAACAACTTTATCATAACTAGAACTCAGGGCTTAGGAAACAATTGGCCAAGACGCCGTCTGCCGGGCACTCCCGCTAAATGGGTACTTTTAGCGCGAACAATAATAATTTTAGTTGGAGCGAGTGCGCCGATAATGGCGACAATTTCCGACGATTAGCCACGAGCGGACTTTTTACTGGACATCGTAAAAATGGCCGTAGTAATGACGAGACTACTCTGCTGTAATGACAAGAGTGGCTCTGCGTAGTGCTACAGAATACCTACATACATATATTAAGTACTTATTGTTTTGAAACACAAATTCTGGATCAATTTACATATTCTCCTAATTTTCCAATAACGTAACGCTTATTTTACATTCGAACAAAATACATAACTTCAAAAATAGTAGCAATGTTTAGTAGTAAGTAGATAAGATAAATTTCGACAATTATTCGCTTAAGTTCCATGATTATAAATAACGTATGATTAACGTTTATTTTACATTCGAACATAATACATAACTCCAAAAATAGTATCAATGTTTCTGTACTAAATAAATTAGATAATTTCGGAAATTATTATTGTGCACATGACATGACAATTGCCGACAATGAGCCACGAATGGACTTTTTCCTGGACGTCGTAACAATGCCCCTGTAATGTCTTGTCAAAGTAAATATTTTTTTAAAACACAAATTCGGGATCACTTTACATATTCTAATGAGATGTAGCCTGATTTTACAAATGCTTATAAAGCAGGTTTTATGATTTAATCATGTGTTTGTGGTCAACGCTTATTTTTTATCGTATAAAATCCATACCTCCAAGAATAATAACAATGTATATATGAGCAAAAAAGTAACTAGGTATGATATTACAACATTTTAAAATGTTTGCATCCGCGATTAACACAAGCGGTATTGAACAGTTAGCTTAGAGTATTGTAAGCACAAACCGACACGAACCTATTAATGTGAAAACTACTCATCAGAAACTGTTTTTTTTAAATATTACCTTACTTAGTATTAAAAACATTTGTAAAGGGTGTCGAGAGGTGTACACCGTTTTCTACTCACTGCCCAAGAGGACAGTGCGCCATCTCACGACTTATGCATCTTTCACTTCCACCCTGCGAGCATTTACTTCTTGCAACTCCACCCTGGACAGCCAATGAAGGCAAGCCAGGGGCGAGGGTCCTGCCAGCTTCTTGGGGCCTATTCCGGAAAACCGGAGACGAGACCGCAGTCCGACCCTCTGGATCACTTGGATTTACGACCGTGGTGTCGCCACTTACCAACAGCTCGCCACAAGCTGCCCTGCGGGCTTATATTATTATTATTACTTACCATTAGTGGCGTGCATACAACTCATACAAATAAGCATAGCGGACCCTGAACAGGGCTAAATAACATTCTTTCACCTACTTTAGCAATATCACTTGGTTTCACGAAGCTACCAGTGCTACACGCTAAACAACCTACTCGAAAATGTAGGCTCGCCCCTGCTTAACATAGATCCGAATAATAGTCACCTGTTTGCCATATCAAATAATGACTTAAATTTCTCCCATGTCACAACATAACTAAAACTATACTCAAGAAACATTAATTGCGTATCCTACTTGATTGTTTTTCTAAGTAATAATAATACTTATAAGCCTGTTAGAGTATTTATATGCATTTTGTGACACCTTCAAATGTTGTACATTTAGCTTGTTATAATGAATATTTACTTAGACATAAGAAAATAATGTCTATAATAAATAACTACTGGTTGTCTATAATAAATAAATAAATAAATAAATAAGTAGTCCTCACCTCTTTTGTCACCTTTTTTTTTTTTTTATTATCGTCTGTAAAAAAATGCTGCTTACGCACTGTCTCCCGGCCAAAAGGGGGAGACCGGGAGGGGGTGTGGGGCTCACTGCGGCCGACACGACCACCGCAGTCCTACCCACTAAAAAACTTCAGACGACGCCCACCGCTGTTGAAAAGGGGCGAGGCACCAGTGCCCGGGTTTGTAGCTTCTGGAACCCCGCCCGCGGCCAACGTCCCCCGGATCAGAACCGGGGAGACCTCCTCAGGAAGGCGCAATTTGCAGCGCCCCCCCTACCTCCTTGTGCGGCCATGGCGTAACTGGCCGACTTCGGGGGGGGTCTATGGCGAGACGGAAGGGGCCCCCTGCCCCCGCCGCCTAAGACCCCCCGGGCGCTGCCTAACGGGCCCTCCTGGCCCGCCCGCTGCGCCAACGGCGTAGCCGGAGAGAGAGCGGATCCCGCTCCCTCTCCCGCTCCGCGGCCTCCTTCTGCGACATCACCACTTCGCAGAAGGAGGCCATCGCCTCCCACGCCATCTCGCTGTCGACCATCTTTTGCATGATAGTCGGCAGCGAGAGAGCCACTCCACCCAGGGCCACTCGACCGCGGCCCCGCCCACGCAGGGCACGCCACCAAAGTGTGCTGCGCATCATCCATCGCGCAGTCACAGTGGTGGCAACACCGGGTCGACTCCCCCCCGGCGACGTCACACAGATACTTCCCAAAGCACCCGTGCCCGGAAAGTACCTGTGTGAGCCGGAAAGTCATCGACCCCCACCGACGGCCGACCCATCGCTCCAAGATGGGCCCGACCGCCTCGAGGATACGGCGCCTCGATCCTTCGGCACGTAGTTCGGCGCTCCTGTGTAGCTGCCGCCGCCATGCGCCCAGAGCCTGTGTCTGAGCGTCTCTACGCCACCGCACCACAGTGTCCGGTGTGGGGCGGAGACCCTGGCTCCGGGATTGCGCGCCACGCCAGTAGACCGCCGAGAAAATCTCGGCGTCGAGGTCCCATGGCAGGGACCCGGCGAGCGCGCATGCCACCTCATGGGAGATGGTGCGATACCCCCTAACGACACGGGTCGCCATGACCCTCTGCGACTGCTGCAGGATCTGTCGATGACGACCCGATATGGAGCTCGCCCAAATTGGGGCTCCATACAGGGCTATGGACCGCACCACTCCCGTGTAAAGGCGGCGGCAACTGCCGCCACTCCCTCCGAGATTGGGGAGCAGGCGAGATAGAGCTCCCGCCGTGCTCACCAACCTCGGGCCTAGGTGCCGAAGGTGCGCTTCGAAGTCCCATCTGCTGTCGAGAAGGACGCCGAGATACTTCAGCGTGTTCTCGACAGGGATGGGAGTTCCTCCTACCACGATACTGGGGCCTGGAGGCGGCCGCCTCCGGGGACCATGGAAAATAATGGCCCCGGATTTATGCAGTGCCACCTCGAGCCCCAGCCGCCGTATCCTCTCGACCACCGCCGCGATGCCGACAGTGGCCAACACTCTCGCATCCCGGGGGTCAGAACCCCGGGATGTTACGAGGGTGTCGTCGGCGTAACAGATCACGTCCACGCCGTGCAAGTTCACACAGCGCAGAACGTAATCATATCCGATGTTCCACAAGAGTGGTCCCAGGACAGACCCCTGTGGAACACCGCACACCATACGCCGACGACAGCCTCCTCCGCCCATCGTTGGGAAGACTACCGCCCTCTCCGACAGGTAGCTCCCCAACAACCGCCGCAGATATGGAGGCACCCCGTGATATCGGAGCGCCTCCATAATCGTTGACCAGGGCAGGGTGTTGAAGGCGTTCGCGATATCGAGCGACACCGCAATCAACACCCCACCCCGAGAAACCGCCCTCTCCGACAGGTCCTGCAAGCGGCCGATCGCGTCAATCGTCGATCGGCCGCGGCGGAACCCGAACTGGTGGTCGGACAAATCTGGTCCGACCTCCTCCAGGTGCTCGACGAGGCGGTTGGCGATGACACGCTCCAGGAGCTTGCCCGCCTCGTCGAGCAGCACGATGGGCCGATAACCAGAAGGGTCATCGGCCGGACGTCCCTCTTTGGGAAGGAGTACCAAGCGGCCCTCCTTCCAGCGCCGCGGAAAAACCCCATCCCGCAGACACCTAGCAAAGAGGGAGGTCACGCGGGAAAGAAAAGGCGCTTCCTCCCCGCTCAAAACCAGGTCCCACACCCTCGTCGGAATGCCGTCGGGACCTGGGGCCGTGCTCTTGCCCCTCAGGCGTAGCACGGCCCTTCCTACCTCCTCCTCGGTGAGCTCGGGCACATCCTCAGTGCCCGACTCACGGGTGACATCTGGCGCCACCATAGTAGGAGGCACGAAGTCGGTTCCCCTCTTCTTCTCGTCCCACGCTGCGGCTTTGGACCGGCTAATGGCCCCGCGAAGGGCCCTCACCGCCTCTCTGTAGGCGGCGTAGAGCCGATCCAACTCGGCTTCACCAGCCACCAGCGGTGGCTCCCGTGGCCACGCCTCGACCAGGGCTGCCTCCCGCAGCAAAGAGCTGTCGAGGCGCTTGATCGCCCATCGTGGGCCGTCCAATCGCGGCTCTCCAACACCTCCGCTGGACGCTGGCACCGATGTGGAGACACTGAATCTGATATAGCGATGATCAGACAATGTCTCCACATCCTCCAGCACCCTCCAATCGTGGACACGATGCGCGAGAGAGGGCGCCGCAAACGAGATGTCGATAACAGACCCCCCGTTGCGGCGCACGCACGTGTCCACCGAACCGCGATTGAGGATGGACAGCCCACACTCTGTCACCCATTCCTCCAAGGCCGTCCCCCTCCCGTCAGTCGTCCGGGAGCCCCACGCCGTGAATTTGGCGTTGGGGTCCCCCATCACAATGACGGGGAGAGAAGAGCCTTGGGATACTGCGCCCAACCTGACCAAAAACCGCTCGAACTCGACGAGGGGGCGATTGGGGGAGAAATAGACTCCCACAACCACCACCCCGCCGACCCGAGCGGCTACGAAACCTCCCCCTCTCCCGACGAGGACGAGAGGAGGGGTGCCCGCCGCCATACGCTGAATGATGGCCACCGAGCCGTCCGCGGCTCAGCGGCCACTGCCAGACCGACCTGCCACTCCGCCATGGCCTGAAGAAGAAGATCCTGGGCCGCGGCGGAGTGGTTAAGGTTCGCCTGTAGAAAGTTGAGCTGGAGAGCCATAAATTAATGGGTCTCCATATCAACCTCCTCCGGCCGATCCGTGGCGGCGGTAGGGCCCGATGGCAGCACGCCTTTGCCGGGGCCCTTCTTTTTGGCCTTGGGGGACCGGGCGCATGCCTTACCCCCAGGGCGATGGTCGGCCACCCTCCCAGCCTCCTCACAGAGGGGACAGTGGGGGGGGCAGAGCATTCACGGGCTCTGTGCCCTGGTCGAGCGCAGCGGAAACAGTTTCCGCTGCGGTCGACCGAAGACTTGCACTGGGCCCCGAGATGGCCCAGCGCAAAGCACCTGAAGCATCGGCTGGGGCGAGAATCCAAAAGGGTCGTCCCGGCCGATACCCAGCCCACCAACAGCCGCCCGCTTGCGACCTTTTTCGCGACCGCCACGGGGCAGGAGACCACAATTGCCCCCAGCCCCGCAGAGGTAGCCCTCCCAATTTCTCCCGGCCTGATAAGGTCGGGAGTGCAGCCACCGACTGCCGCCACCGCCGACACCACCTCCTCCTTCGAGACCGAGTCGTCCAGGCCCGAGACGCGGATGTCTGCCCGCATCACCGGCCTGGAGACTTTCACATCCTCCGGCTCGTAGATTGCGCGGAGGCGCTCTGCGAGCCGATCGGCCTTTTCGTCCCGGGCCTCTCCTGCCAGCTCTAGGACCCGGGCCCCCGTCACCGCCTTGCGGAACCGCACCGAGGCAATGCCGAGGTCGGCAAGGCGTATCTTCGCCTTGGCCTCGGCGATCACCGCCTCGTAGGTGCGGCCTCGCTCCACTGCGCCCGGCAGCAGCGTCATCACGACTGCTGCGGATGATGGCGGGCGCAGCACCTTCTTTTTGGCGGGGGCTGTTGCCGATCGGCCCGGCTGTGGTGCCGGCCTGACAGGAGCAGCGCTCCGCGAGCCTTTGGCCTGCGCCGCCACTCTCCCTTTAGGGCGGCGCGAGACAACAGTGGTCCAGGTCTCCCGTTCCTGGCCACCCGACTGGGACGGGGTGGCAACGGGAGCCGCTGGACGATTCTCCGATGGAGGAGAAGGAACAGCCGGTGCGGACGCCGAAAAAGGCACCGACTGCTTCCTCCCCTTCCCCTTTCCTTTCCCCTTCTTGGTAGAGGGAGGAGGAGGCCGCGCTGGGGCCACAGCAGAGGCCGAAGATGGGCCTGGCTGCGGCGAAAGGGCTGCCCGGCCGGCCCGAAGCGGGGGACGCACCGACTTCTCGGGCAGCAGGCGACCAGATACCTCCAGGCCCTCAATACGCGCATCCAACACCTTCATGAGACGCGCATTGACATCGCGCGCGAGCCTCTCCTCCACCTGCGCCAGGTCTATAGGCGCAGGCCTCTCCACTCTACGCACCTCCTCGCGGAGAGCGGAGACCTCCCTTAACACCTCCGCATGCTGTGACAGGAGGCGGGCGTTCTCCTGCCTCAGGGCTTTGTCACTCGCCCTGAGGCGCTCCAGCTCCTGCCGCAGCATGCTGTCCTCCGACGCCGGAGTACGGGCCGACCAGGCCTGCAGGCAATCCCTACCTACTTCCACGGCGGTCTTGAACCCACCGTGGAAGGTCCCCTTCAAGGCCGATGATTTGCCCGCCATCTCCTCCACGGCGGCCAGGATCTGAGACATCCTGTCCGCCAGAGTGGAGGCGGAGACGGTGGCAGCCGGCTCCCAGGCCGCCGCCGTCGCCTTGAACGCCATCGCGCAGTCCTCCCTACCAACGCGAGAGGGGCTCATCTTCGCCTCTCGGCGGGCCAGCACCCGGTCGACGCTCAGCGCCCTCCTGGCCTCGCCGAGACCGGCCGTAAGGCCGTAGGAACAAACGCGGCCACGGGATCGGCCGCGCTTCGTCGACGCTCTGACGTCGTCCGGGGCCTGGTCGGCCCCGCTGACCGAGCTCGCCCCGGGGGACCTCTTCCTTTTTTGGCGAAGGCGGTAGGGCTGAACCCCAGACGAACCGCCTTCTCCAAACTCCACGTCTGACGTTTCCGACGCTTCCGCGGGGCCCACAGTGTCCATGGTCCCCGCCGAACCGGCTACAGCCGCCGTCGCCACCGCTGCTGCAACTGCAGCCGCGGCTGCCATCACCACCCCGGCGACCGGAGCTGCGGCACCCCTCGGTTACGCGGGTGCCCTTAAATTTAACGCGCAGACCACGCGCCCCCTACCACCAGCCGGTGGGCCCATGCTGGCGTTTTACCCAGCGGAAGCCGGGGGCCCGTTGAAAACGGCCGAGGATACAAAAAAGGAACTGCTCAAGGCCGTGGACCCGCGCGCATCGAACGTTCAGGTCCAGGGCCTGAGGAAAGTAGGGAACGCGGGCGTCGTCGTCAGGACCGCTACCGCCGCGTCGGCAAAGAGGCTTCGGGAGGCCGCTCCGCCATCACTCCGAGTGCAGGAGCCGAGGCAGCGCCAGCCCCTCATCTCCCTGTCGCCACTCACCAGCGACCCCAAGGAAGAGGAACTGATGACAACCCTGTACGAGCAGAATCTGGCTGAGATGGAGGGCTGGACGCTCGAAAAATTGAAGAAGGAGTGCCGCCTAATATTTAAGAAGCAAAGAAGGAACAGCAGGAATACCACAGCGGTCCTAGAATGCTCCAGCGCCCTTCGGACCGCCCTTTTAGCACGGGAGAAGATTTATATGGGCTGGGACGTGGCCTATGTAAACGATTACATCAATATCACATGCTGCAATAAATGCCAGCTCTACGGCCACCCAGAAAAATACTGCCGAGCAGCTGAGGCTACCTGCGCCCGCTGCGGGAAGACTGGCCACCGTCATGGGGACTGCACTGAGGAGAGCGCCCGTTGCGCCACGTGTCACAGGTTCGGCAAAAAGGATGCCGACACGCACGCGACTGCCGCCCGAGCCTGTCCGGGGCGAATCTACGCTGAAGAACGTGCAGTCTCCATGACCAAATATGGATAAACGGCCCAATGTAAAACTGGGCCAGGTGAATCTGGGTGGAGGAGAGCTGGCTACGAAGGAGCTGCCAGCACTGGCGCGCGACCTGGGACTGGACGCCATTCTTGTACAAGAACAGTACTCGCAGTCCCAGCTCGCCCTCCAGCATAGTTCGCAATCCAAGGCGGGCTTATACGTCCACACCTCCAGTACACTGTGCACCATCAACAACGAGTTATCCACGGATCACTGCTTCGTCGCACACATCGGCGGCGCCGACCTGCACGTCGTGTCGGCGTACTTCCAATACTCGGAGAGCATCGACCCTCATTTACACCACCTTCAGCGCGTCGTAGATCGCCTCCGGGGAAAGAGGGTCTACATCGGCATCGACTGCAACGCCCACTCGCCGATGTGGCACTGCACGCCGGCACAGTGTACTGGAAGAGGCCACGTCGCCGACCACCGCAGAACGTCGATGGAGGACTTCATTCTGGCCAACGGACTCATGCTCCAGAACACTTCGGGCCAGCCATCGACGTTCTCCACAGCCAACGGGGAGTCGAACGTGGACCTGACCATCACCACCAGGTCCGTAAGGGCGCAGAGCTGGACCGTGCACCCAGACGTGAGCACGAGCGACCACCGGCTCATCACCTCCCAGATCGGAGCACCACCTTCCGCCACTGCGCCGAGGGACAGATTGCGACCCACGGGGGAGCCCTCTAGTTTCCGGGACCGTGGGGTAGACTGGGACCGCTTCGAGTCTACGATCCACGAACGGATGGGGTACCTCGACCTCACCAGACCATCAGGTGAGGTATGCCGCGACTTCACTGACAGAATTAGTCGAACGGCCAGAGAAGTACTTGGCGAGAAAGGGAAGAGGAAGGAAGGAGGCTATGAATGGTGGACGGGTGAGCTTGACAGACTTCGGAAGAAGACTGCCTCGCTACGAAGGGTGTGGCAAAAGAGTAGGGGTAAGGGAGGAAGGTCCGAGGAGATTAAGAAGGAAGAGTTTTGCTGTATGAGAGCGAAGTACCGTAAGTGTATGGCAGATACGGAACGCAGTTTCTTTAGGAAGCTCGCGGAGTCGGGAAACCAGGACCCATGGGGCCTGGCGTATAGAGCGGCGAGCGGGCGGAGCCGTCCTCCAGCCAATGTCATTAACGGCACTAAGTTTGCTGATGGCTACGCTGGGACTCTGGGTGAGGCCATGCACGCCCTTGTGTACTCGCTGTGCCCCGATGACTGCGCGTCTAGGGACACAGAGGAGCACAAGCAGGTGCGGATCTCGGCCGCCCTCATCCCGAGCGGTAGTCCTGCGGTCCCCCCGACGATTGAGCAACTGTGGGCAATAATTCGGAGCTTACCGAACACGGCACCAGGGATTGATGGGATATCTGCAAGGATCGTGTTTCATGTGTGGAAAGCGGCTTCGACAGAAGTACATCGGGTGTACGAAAAGTGTGTAGAGGAGGGAGTGTTTCCGGATATATGGAAAAAGGGACGGCTGATTGTGTTGCCGAAAGGAAATGACAAACCACCGACTGACCCCAGGGCGTACCGCCCCATCACGCTTCTCTCGGTCCTGGGCAAAATTTTGGAGCGCGTAATGTTGGTCTGCGCCCCTCAGATCCCACTTGGGATATCGGACCGCCAGCACGGGTTCACTCCCGGTCGGTCGACGGTGACGGCGCTGAATACCATCTTAAGCGCCGCCAAAACTTCCACATCGAAGTATGTACAGGCCGTCTATCTTGACATCTCGGGCGCCTTCGACAACGCATGGTGGCCCATGATCATGGCCAAGGCTAAGGCTGGGGGACTTCCGCCTAACATTTACAAAATGTTGGCGGACTACTTCACCGGGCGCCAGGTTGGCTTCTTCGTGGGCGCCGAGTCGCTGTGGAAGGAGTCCACTATGGGATGTCCTCAGGGTTCTGTCCTAGGTCCGACGTTATGGAACGTCCTACTAGATGACTTGCTGCGCCTTCCGATGCCGGAGGGGGCGAGTGTGGTGGCATATGCCGACGACGTCACTATTTTGATCGAGTCCAACTCGCGAGCCGGCATCGAGGCTTCGGCCTCGGTAGCCCTAAGTAACGTCGCAGACTGGGGCGTCCGGAACAGACTGGGCTTTTCCTCTGCCAAGTCATCCACGATGACGATCAGAGGAAAACTCCAGCGACCCCCAGTCATTAGATTCGGTACGGACTCGATCCGTAGTGTTAACGCGGTACCCGTACTCGGCGTCGTGTTGGACAGCAGTCTTTTGTTCGGTCCGCATGCACAATCGATAGTAGATCGCGCGGCCAAATGCTTCGGGAAGATGTCGCGTGTGTCGGCGTCTTCCTGGGGCATTCGTTATCCTGGCCTACGAATATTGTACCTCGGCACCTTTGTTGCCACGATTGTGTATGCGGCCGCGTGCTGGTTTGAGCGGGCTATGGTGACGACCATCAGCAGGACTCTGTTAAAGGGCCAGAGGACGTCGCTCATCCTTCTCACGAAGGCGTACAGATCGACCAGCACTGCAGCCCTGCCGGTCTTGGCCGGCGTATTACCGGCCGACCTGGAGGTAATCCGTGCGGGCAGGACGGAGGCGGCACGACAAGGCGCGGCCAAGGGCGAGATGGGTGGACGGAAGCGGGCCGTCCTGGAGGACATAGCCGCTATATGGCAGGAGAGATGGAAAAGTGATACGAAAGGAAGGGAACTCTATCAGTTCTTCCCGGACGTGGCGGGGAGGCTCAGCGCACGCTGGGTCGAACCCGATTATATAACCTCACAGTTGCTCACTGGTCATGGATGTTTTAGGAAACGCCTGAGTGACATGAAGTTGTGCAGCGAGAGCATGTGCGAGTGCGGTATGGAGGATGAGGACAGGCACCATGCTCTATGGACCTGCCCTCTGTATGCGGACCTGCGTGAAAGAATGATGGACGGGATAGTGACGAAGGAGTATGGACCGGTATATTACTGCGACCTGGTTTCTAGCAGGGCGAACTTCCAGGCGTTTCGCCGATTCGCGCAGCAGTGGCACTCAAGACGGAAGGACAACTAGGAACGCAATCAAGCGCGTGCACAAGATTGGGCCGGTGGTTTCGCAGTAGACAGGACCCCAGAAAGGGGAGAACCTGACGATGGGACTGGAGTTAGATTTTAAAATTTGTCGGGTTCAAGCAACGATCCGCAGCAGAGCTAAATGCGTGGCTGCGGACGTAACCCAAAGCATTTCGGCCATAATAACCCTTCTGGTTGGTATGTGCCATGGGTTGGAGGTCCCCGCCGAACCGTCGGAGAGAATCTCCTCCGGCGCCGGCGTCGAGACGAACCTGCCACGCTCGTTCCTCGGCAGGCCCGGCCCTCCACCGCCCCTAAGGCGCAACACGCCAAAACCAAAACACTTTGCCAACTCGGAATCCATAAATAAAAAGCCAGGGTCGTCGGTGCGAGAGCCAGCAGAATGCTGACCCCCGAAGCAGTTTGTGCCCCCTCCGTATAACACGGGGCAGACACCCGCCGAAGCGGGTGTGCAGGATTCCCCCTTTCGGGGACCTGCCCGGAGAATAATTTTCAAGCTGCGTTTGTCCATTTTTACCTCTCCATCTCTTTTTTCGGGGGTGAGCTCCCCCGCACGCTAGCGACTGGACTCCCTCCAGCCATGCATCCCTTCGGCACGATCCGCTCACCTTGGGATTGGGGTAATTTATTATAGTGGTATTCTTCCACGCGGCACCACTCTCAGTGAGCGGCACCTCCGGTCCGCAGACTGCGGATTACGGATTGCCCGACGGGGAGTCAAGAGACCCCACCGACAGCCACTGGGATGTGACTGCCGGACTCGCCGCGCCACAGGCCTTGCAGGCCTGCCACCCACCGCCGCTTGAAAGCGGCCACTGCCCTTGAAAGGGCGAAACAAAAGGCGCCAAAACGCCTCGCCTCCACTCGGGAAAATGGGCTGCATCCCCTGCCACCTCAGATGAGCTGAGGCGTGCTGGGAGCAGCCGACACCCTACGCCGTGTGACAACGGCACCACTGGGCCGCTTTCCAGCCGCGAAATGCGACCGGGGGTGCGCCCCACAAAACCCGCCAGTTTTGATCCGCGCCGGACTTATAATAACAATTGCCGGTACCACAATGTGTGGCATGCCCCTATCCGCCACCTGGGGACGCGCCTGATGGGAGTCTGGCAACTCCACACAGGACCTCTTTTGTCACCTAAAACAATGAATTATCTCTTCTCCATAGGCTGTGCCATAACTCAAGCTATACTCAAGAAACATCGATACGGCGGTCGTTGATTCGTCTCCGGCTGTCGGAAGTCAGCACTTATGCGACATGACTTATCCATTTGTCGCGCGTCTGTAAGGGTTAAAACGTCCAATGTAACTACGAACTGGGGTATATTTCACATTACTAAATCTGTGTTTCTTGAAACGGAGCGTATGTCGGCTTGAATAATAAGCATATTTCACATTAATGCTTAACAAAGTATAATATATTTGATACATCATTTTAATTTTGGGTTTTGCGGTATACTTACCTTAGGTACAAACTCGATTAACGTTGCCAAATAACTAAGAAAATAAACTAAGCGTTTTTTATGACGCTGTAATGCGGAGGTGGATTACCTATCCATCTTCACTTCCCAAGATATAGGTTAGAATCTTGTGCATATATTTGTATGCATTTTTGCTTGTCATAGACTTAATTTTTTTATTTTATAAGCATCGCATGATCGCATTGCATAATATGTCCGTGAAATATGAATTTCATAATCATATTAATTTAATAATGATTTTGCATAAGTATTTGAATCACAATATATTACAAAGTCGTTAGTAAATTTCTAACCAGAGCTATAAAAATCGATAGAAGTATCTATTATTACTAGAGATATTTTTTTTATATTACTCAACTGATATTAACACTAACCTAAGCAAAAACCTAAACTGTAACCCATTTTACTGAACCTTTACACTAAAGCACTGTTTTTTGCATTCTAGTACCTTCGAAAAACCTTTAATAATGGTGCTTGCGAGAATTTTAATCCATCATCGGTCGTTTGAAAGGGTAGCGCCCGGGTTGACGGCGATTGAGGGCCCTATTTATTCCCTCTCGATACACGGGTATGGCAGTGACCTTTCTAGAAAACAGCTAGAAAGGGTCGTAATGACCGATAGAGCAGCTCGCCTGATGAATTATATTTTTACTTTAGACTTTTAATGGATAAAAAAAACTATTTGATATAAGTTTAGAATAGACTTCTTGGGGCTTTGGGCTTCTTTTATAATATATAAAACGAGATGTAAAGTTAGACCAGGTTTAAAACTAGTGCTGTCACTTTAATTTCCTAAGATGAAGACAGTGACAGCACTAGTTTTAAGCCTTTTTTTTTTTATTTACGTCGGTAACAAAATGCATTTACGCACTGTCTCCCGGCCAAAGGGGGACCGAGAGAGGTGTGTGGGACTCACCACCGGCAGACACGACCGCCAGCAGTAATACCCACTAAAAATCTTCCGACGACGCCCGCCGCTTGTTGAGAAAGAGGCGGGGCACCAGTACCTGGGTTTCAGCTCTGACACCCCGCCTGCGGCCAACGTCCCCCGGACCAAAACCGGGAGGACCTCCTCAGAGAGGCGCAGTGGACGCGCCCCTCCTACCTCCTTGTGCGACCATAGCGTGTGTGGCCGACTTCCCGGAGGGTCTATGGTTAGACTGCAGGGGCCCCCTGCCCCCACTGCCTAAGACCCTCCTGGCGCTGCTTGACGGGCCCTCCTGACCCGCCCGCTGCACCCTCCACAGGTCCCTCTTAGTTTCCCCCCCGGTAGTCAGTACTAAGGGCACCCAGAGTCGTCGGTCTCTGGGTGTTACCTTTTCCCTAGCGCCTCCTGCGCCCTACCGGGAGGTACTCAGCCCCCCCACCACGGCAAGGTGGAGACCAGTCGGGGGGGACTAGTTTTAAGCCTGGTCTAACTTTAGCCCTCGTTTTAAGCCCCCTTTTGTTTTGGAAACCTATGAACTTTTGCGAGTTAAAATTTTTACTTAGGACTCTATACTATTTGATGTTATTTTAGAATATACTTCTTGTCTCTTGGAACTAACCCTTTGGTATGTAGGTAGTGTGGTGAACAAACTGAAT
The DNA here is from genome assembly GCA_949126915.1 of Musotima nitidalis. Taxonomy (NCBI): domain Eukaryota; kingdom Metazoa; phylum Arthropoda; class Insecta; order Lepidoptera; family Crambidae; genus Musotima; species Musotima nitidalis. The sequence continues at coordinate 6,280,366 of OX421415.1, read as the reverse complement.
CAAACATAAATTGTACCTTTTTGGAAGAAAAGGCTTACTTTTGTTTCAAAGGTTCTGAATACATTTAAATGTCAAAGTACTCAGAAATATATAAATAAACGTTTCCGCCAACGTGACCTTCATTAAATAAATTTAGGAAAAGCCTATCTCAATATTCACGTTTAATATCTTTAATACTTTACAGACGACCTTATAGAGGTCGTGGTATTACATTGAAGGTAAGCCGCCTCCATTCGTTCACATTAGAAGTCTATTTTTTATAAAAATGATGATAAACTTTTCAAGCCACGAAAGTAGTCACAATTGAAATTCCACGTTCTCAGATTATGAAAAAAAGGAAACAAATGACTACAGTGAAGGTAAGGTACCTCTATAAACCTCTCGAGAAGTTTTAAGGAATCTGCAGTAGCTTTGTTTTTAATTACAGTAGTTCACGACGTATTTCGTGCGGCTAAGTCCGGCTCGCGGCCATAAACGTATATCTTTTCTTTGTAAGCCGGTATTTATGGCTACCCTTATTTTTATTTCAATGCTGATGCCGGTGCCGCACTGTCTCGCCGCAACACTATTTTTTGGACTGCCCTATCGCCACACTGGACTACGTTCTGCTAGAGAAACTATATAGTTAACGCTAGAATCAAATAAAAATCACCTTTCATGTGCATTTGTGGCGTGTGTGTAATGCTTTAAAAATCTTGAAATGCTTAATATGTGAGCAAGTGATGGATTGAAAATATCTTTGTAACAATTCCCGCGCTACTATAATTTCCCGAAAAATCGAGAAACTATTCAACACGACACGTGTTTCGCCCTTACACAGGGCATCTTCAGGTAAGATAGCCTCAGAACAACGATGTCTTCACGACCAACGCTGAAACGAGAGAAAACCTCTGCTGATAGTTATCGCGTAATATATTTTTAACCTGTGTATATAATATTTATCATTAGCTAAAAGTTTAAAACAAAATTCTGCTATTTTTCTCTATGGATTTTGATTAAATGAAAAATAAAATAAGGCTAAGCGGAGAAACACAAAAATATACTTAGTATTTAAATCGATTACTTACAAAAAAATAGAACGATACAAAATTAATGATAAAAATCATTTATTTTGAAATGCATGTTCTCTTTTACTAATCTTAAAAACAAATTATTGTTCTAAAGTAAGTAAATCTAATGATATTCTTGTCCTACTTTTTTGTGAATATGTACGACGATACTCGCACTTCGCTCTTGAGGTCGTGGGTTCGGTTCCCACACAGGAGAAATTGTTGTGTGCATAGACATGAATATTTGTTCTGGTCTGGGTGTCTTATATATTAAAAAATTACTAATAAAAAAATCGTATTTATGTATGATTACACAAGTTCTAAATGATACTTATCTTGGAACTAAATCATTTATAGGTATAATTGTCAGAAAATATATTAATTTGTCAGTATTATTAATTATGTGTACGAGTCGCAATTGAGTTTTTATCTAACTATAATAATAAATAATAGAAAACAAAGTTTTTGTTTTCTTGCATTAAAATAACAAAGATTTTTTTTACGTTCAAGCTGCGCAAGAGGCAAATGAAAATTAAATTGACGCACTAAAAATCACCCCACGAAGAGGTTCGCAGCTCGTAATGGATTTCAAGAAATAGGGTTGGCGTTGCACAAACAATATTTCACGGCCATAAGTTTCCGATACATGAATTTTATTAACTTTGCCCCCTTCACTGACGGATGAGGAGAATGTTTGTTTTACGCGTCACCAAGTGCCAGTCCCAGTTATGGGGCTCAGCAGCCCTATTCTGGTAAGGAAAGTCATCAGTCATATAGTGAATTAAAAAATTACTCCTCTGATAACTTTTACTAAGTAGTAATTTCAAAGCAACTTTAAGAAACTTTTCGCTTCTGTAATTATACAATATTTTTTAGAACTCTTTAATTTTAGAGAAGTCGTTTTTTAGGTTACGTAAAGTTATAGTTTCTATAATAAGTATACGGCGATATGAACAAGTCATTTATTGAAGTATAAAATGAGTACTTTAGAGAGTTATTTTCACTTCATAATAATTAACTAGAGCGAGATAGTCAATCAATCGATAAATCTAATGTGTAGATAATTGATTTATGCTAATTTCTGCAATGTACTCTAAATACTACATTACAACATATGAATTTTACGAATTATTATTATACATGTAAGTTTAAAAAAATACATATTTACTAAATTGTATAAGTAAAAATTGATTACCAAAATTCTGTTACTCTTTTGAAATACCATAATTTTAAAAGCATCAAAGTGATGATCGATGTGCTTATCCCTGCAGATAATATTGTTAATAGTCAGCAGCTCTAGTTCACTGTGACATCATTACGGCCTGAGAATGACAAGTTTGGTTTTGCGAATGAATTTCGTGATTAGTCGGTCTTGATTAATGCCCGTGTTATTATACCACCTTGAAAGCCGTATTACCAAGTCGAATTTTCTATCAATTAGCAATTTCCAGCGTATTTCTGTAGAATAAATAATTTTACACTAACATTCTTATAAAATAAATCAATATTTGTTCTTTATTTACGTAAAAACTAAATTATAAAAAATTAAGAGCATTTATAGTTTAAATATAGTATTTCTCTTACCGAAATATACTCAGTACCTACCATCCGAATTGCAATTGAATCAACATAAATTAGGCAACTCATATTAAGACAACAGCTAATCAATTAATTTCCCAGAAGTCATTTTACGCAAGTACGAATCAGTACGATGTCTATGTACAGGGAACGACATATAGTTGTTAACTTTCGAAGCGCCATAAAGATCGACTCACGTCTCTATTGTTAGGAGCTTTAGGGCGTTTTTCGATATATATGGCGCTTTGCGCTACCAACTATTTGATGGTGCCTGTCCTTGTATTTACTCTAACAGAGTAGGTAGAGTAACAGAGTATGGAAATATTGCAATTCTTTTATTTTCAGCTTAACTTTTGTCCGGTTATCTTTCCAATTTATCCTTACGTTCCTCAAATGCACCATATACCTAAATAGGTGATGACGATGATGATGAAATCAAATGCCAACTTCGCTAACTTTGACTAAGGATATTTCTAAGTACCTAAGCTTTATATGCAATATGGGTCAACTAACGTAATTCATTAGAGCAACAAAAGTATTGAAGTATGATTGTGATCTTGCAGCTTATTCGGGGACAGAAAACTCCTTCCAACATGGGGAAGACTAGAACTGTTAAGAGCAAGAAGACGTAGTCGCCTATAGGATTCCTTCCGAATTGAGGTATGATCGTGATCTCAATACTACTGCTTGTTCAGGGACAGAACACTTCTTCCAACATGGAGAAGACTAAAACTGTTAAGAACAAGAAAATGTCGTCGCCTATAGGCTTTCCTCCCAACATAATTTCGATGCAGAAGAAATTCTGTTGCTGTATTTGCTAAACAAGAAATATGTGAGTATACTACGTACTTTACCATGGGAATATTATATCATGGAATAGACTGTAACTGCAAAGAGGACAGGTTTCTTCAGACGATAATGTCTTTGGTATGTTTTATGAGAAAAATGGATTTGAATTAATCTGCTGATCTTTAATACTTCTTCGCACAAAGTCATACGATGACGACTTGACTTGGTATTAATTAAGAATATTCTTATATAAAATAAATAAATAACTTACAAAAACTTTTCATTGCTCAATATAAAATCAATTACATACATACATGCTTTAGCGCTTGTCTCCCTAAAGGGGAAAGCAGAGGCATATTATAAGCCCCCACTTCGCCAATAAAATAGTTGGTCCCCACATAATTGGTGGCGAGCCTGTTGCCGCTCACAGGGCGCTGTTATGTTTGCCAGAGCCTCGTCCGTTGATCGGCAGGTGCACCACTTGGGCTCCTTAGATCTTGGTAGGATACCTATACACCACCATACAATATATACATACATACAATCACGCATGTCTCCCCGAAGGGGTAGGCAAGGGCATTATAAATACGCCCACCTTCGCCAATTTTTGGTCCCCCGTAATACTTACCCCTTACCGGGAACTATATGTTTGCCAAAATATGGTTATTTTAAGTTTATAATGTCCACCACTCGGTGGCCTTTAGCGCACTTGTGTAAACTACAACTTCTTCGATAGGCTTTCTATCCAACATAACACCGATGCTGAAGAAATCAGCTGCGAAACAGAAAAGAATCTCCGACTTTCCCGAGTGTAATGTTTATAAATCACCGGCCGTTATTTGCCGAAGGGTGATTCGAAGATTTCCAACTTCGCCAAGAGAAATTGGCTAAAAAATTTCTTTGCTAAATAAAATCGAAGAGCAGCTTCCGAAAGTTATCGGAGTCCCAACAATCCATTACACAGAGTTTCGCAAAAATTTCCCCGAACTTTGCGGAGCTATTATTTTGAGTGAAAACATCTTAGAGTAGCGACGCTTGACGGCAAGTTTGTGTTATATTTTGACGATAAACAACTTGTTCTAGTGTTATTTATGAACGAATATAAGTTAAATACACATGTCTATTTTAGGCAGAAAATTAACCTGATGAAAAGAACCAGACCAAAACCTCATGCAAAATTTATGGGTCCTATACATTGTAGTAAATCATCACTATAAGTATATAGGTAAGCTCTTAAGAACCTTATTGGTTTGGCTACATTGTGAATTGAAGCTTGATTTGATGATGTGCTAAAAACGTGGAGAGTCTATGGTATATTCGACGAACACAAAGGTAAAGTAACTTATTCTTAATACCAGAATATTTAGGGACCTAAAATGACAAGAGATGCAAAAGCACAACTTATATATGGAATAAAATTTCAAGAAGTGACAATATGCTGTTCGTAGCCCCCTCTATAGTAGGTATAGGTATAGGCAAGCATGTAATTAAAAAAAAAATAACAGAAAATAATCTCTAGTGAAATTAAGTAATCCCAAGAATAAAACATAAGATGAGGTATGTTAGCGTGATGTTGAAAGCAACAGCCAGCTCAGAAATAACAGTAACGAGATCTGCGACCGCCTGCCGATAGCGGGCCATTAGTGCACCTCTAAACACAGGTTGAACAAACTTTACGGATACTAAAATCGCCACTTTTAGTGCCGAGCGGGCACTAAACAGCAAACAAAGGCTGCGGCGGCGGCGCGCGGCGTCCGGCCCGCCACAAAGGCTTTATGCTCGCCACACTGACACGCTTTTTGCGTCGCGATCGTATACTCGCTATCGCCCGATGACGTCCCAGTAGATCGATAAGAGCCTCCCACTCGACGGGAATGCTCCATTGTATTACTGACACTGCGCTGTCTGAGATGTGGAAAATCGTAGCCCTAAAATGCTGTGATAGCGTGTCGTTACGTCACGCGCGCGCTGGCGTGCGTGCACAATGGACGAGCGGCAACTCTGTTAATTTACACGTACTCCACTTCCATTTGTTTAATATCAAAACACGAATGTTATAGAGAACCGATGTATAATCGAAAAACATTTCCCATGACTAAAGGTAGCCGAAATTAAATTTAACATTACCCTTTTGAGCACTAGTTTAGTCTGAGCGCTGATCCCAAAATTAGTGTAACCAAAGATTTTGATCTTCACTTATCATAATTTTGGGAAGGAAGCATCTCAGCGCGCACTAGAACCACCTCCAAACAAAGGCGTTGGGCAGAAAATTCAACGGTTTAGTTAGTGCAAATTAGTGTAACCAAAGATTTTGATCTTCACTTATCATAATTTTGGAAAGGAAGCATTGAGCGCGCACTAGAACCACCTCCAAACAAAGGCGTTGGGCAGAAAATTCAACGGTTTAGTTAGTGCAAATTTGACATAACTGTATTTAACTGTAAATAACGCTTCTTCCACTTAAAATAAAGATGGTCCGGTAATGAAAATGATTTTTGGTCCGGTAATGAAAAGAATCAATGCCAGCATTATGTGGTAACTTTTAATGTTTGTAATAGTAAAACTTTGGTTCGAAGTCATCTCAAATGAAAAATATACTTGTATACACTTTTTTGTACTTGTAGACACTAATCAAAATCGGCTACTTTTTGGTCATCATCATCATCATTACAGCCACATAAAGTCGACTGCTGAACATTGACCTCCTGACATTATATATTTAGCACCTCTGTATTTTCCCATAATCAGCATGCTGGGCAGGCGGGTTGGTGATCGCAGTTCAAGAAAGTACGCAGGATTACTCAGCTGCCCATCATCCGGTAGAATATCTCTTCCTCGACACTTGGGGAGGTCCATGAGATGAGAGGGGGCGGCCCTATTCTAGGCCGGCATGCTCTTTTCGCCACCCACACAAAATCTATTTCTGCTAATAAATGTAACTTTCTTGCGGAGGTGAAAAGGTTGCAACTACTTTTTTGAAGTAGACGAACGTAGCCAAGTAAACAACAGAAACATACAACCAGAACTAGTAATTAGAGAAAGTATTACAGACTATTTGAAAGCAATTAAAACGAATAAGAGTCATTTGGGATGATGATCTTCATAAGACTTTCGAACAGTCACCGCTACAAACGCTCGGACGAACCAACTTAAGGCTGGAACGTGCGTTCCATACATGTGCGGAGCAATTAGCATAGATTACTCGAGTCATGGTATGATTTACATAAATTAGTGTTTAGTGGCGCGTGAAAAACGTGAGTTACATACTATTAGTGAGCCGGCAGACACATCTCAGACGTCATCCAACACAAAGACGATTGAATGTGACGAGGCTCTATCTCAGTATTAGAGGTGATATTTTCATGTCACTTTCTTTTTATGTCTTGGTATGTTATGGTACCTTTTAGTTTTGGTACGTTGATAATGATTATAGTAATATACTGGTGCTATATGGATTTGCTTGCTAGACTTGAGCGTGAGCAAATTGTTATTAAATCTATATACCTACATACGGATCATAATATCATGAATATAGTCTTCGCTTTGCAAAGAAACTCAATGTAATATCTTGCTTGCTATGCGTCTTACATAATTTGTAAACTTTTCATCATCATCATCATCAGCCTATTTACGTCCACTGCTGGACATAGGCCTCTCCAATGGCACGCCATATTTAAAAATCGGTTTAGATTTAAGAACGTGCGAACTAAAATTTATAAGTAAATATCATAACAATCCATTAAGGTATTTGAGGTACTCATTGTGTTCTTCACCTGCGTGTATATAACAACGTTCTAGTATCGGCATCCGAACGTATATCTAAAGGCCAGCCAATAGAGGACATGAGTGACACTATTGCTAAAAGCCTTACTCCAAAGAGGGCACGGGGCACGGCGTTCGGGGTGAAAGGAGGGTTTCCCAAATTCACTCACGCAAGCCCGGGGGCGCGCTCGGCAGCACACCAATACGTAATGTGACGGGGAAATAATTTCCTAAAATGCATTGGATTGAGATGGCAGGTGCCCGTTTGGGCGTACACGAGTAGTTTTCACAGAGAGATGTCAATTTAATATAGTACAAGGATCGGGCACGAATTGGGGCAGGAAAAAGGTCTCGCTTAATGCATGGACGGTTCATTAATTCGATATATTCGTTGGATGTATTTTGGGTAGTTTATCTAATTTAGTACCTATAGTAATTAAGTAGTGGGTTTTGGTCGACCGTAGCGTAATAGGCGTTAGATATTTAAGCGTTTAATGAATCCTATTAATTTGGGGACTAAACAACATGCTACATTATGTAATTTAGTTTTGTTTCAAACATGTTTAATAAGTTTTTGTATATGCGGCATTACAGATGAACCATATTTTGATTCTGTCATTCGTCAGATGGGAGTTATTGATTGTTTGATCGAGACTTTAGGCATGCTAACCAGATAAGATATTCTGCACGTGAATTCTTTAAAATTTGTGCCTAAATGGAGAACGCCATTTTGTTTCGATATCCATGAGTTCGGCGGTACGACAGAATCAATTCAAAATCCATTTTGCCTTATAATCGATTACCATCGAATTCGGTGGTAGGCCTCCTGTTAGACAGATATCAAGGCAGGTCGTACGTGCTATTGTCGCTACACTAATTGTAATACAAGCTAATTATTCTAAGAGAATTTGACTATGACTAAAAATTTCGTTCAGCTGGTTATTTCTATGCAGACCTCCTGAGACTGATCCATCCCCAGACATGCGCTGTCTGTATACTCGTATATGTTAAGCAGATGTTGGTCTAAGCGTGTTAGTTGGGTACGGGTCTTTAATTTAGATATAAATTAAACGATCTGTATTTATGTACGTTACTTATATTTAAAACTTGGGCTATGGGCATAGTTTATACCTAGTCCAATGGCTGGTATAATGATTTTGACAATATAACAGGACCCCAAAACGTTACCCCCTTATAGCAGAAAGAAACATGGCCGTGGTAATGTAACCACTTCAAACTTCTTTCCAAATTTTATACGATACCATAGTAATTACCTTATCCCAAAAAAATCTATAATAACTATCTACGTTAAACCCTCCTTTAAAATAGACTTTAAACTAAACTCGACTAAACTTCGGAACAACTGATCTCCGTACATATTAAAATAGTAAATCGCCTTGAAACCCATCCGATACGTCGGGGGATCAGATATTGATTGGTTTCAGGCTATTGTAATAAGGCAGTTCGCAATATCGCGCTCAGAACGAGGTAGGGCAGACGGGGACTTATCTCCGATAAAACAGCAGAAACATTTCGATGGTAAGGCGATCTTGAGACATTGAGCTTTGGCTATGGTTGTTTTTAGTTCACTTATGCTCTTTAGTCAATCTTTGCTTAGTTATAAGTTAAGGCCTTGTTATCGTGAATAGGTATTTGAATAAAATTCGTTTATTTTCGCTCCACAAAGGTTAAAACACATGAAAATATTTAAGGTCCTAAAAGTAAACATAAGCTACCTTTGTGAAGGACTGGTGTCTAAACTAGGGTACTCCTGTTTGTTGTCTATTACTATTACTACTATTACTTTGTTGTCTATTACTCCCTGTTTGATAGATCACCAGCCACCATATGTAGCATAAATACGAAGTGATCGTACCTTTTCGACACTGGGTGGTCAGAAAAGATCAGATTTAAAGCAGAGTACACAGTTAGTTCTAGGATGGGTGTTTGTTTATGAGGCATTTAATGTCAAGCGTTTACGTAATAATAATTAATAATAATTTTTATTGGGTTCAATAAAAACTTATACATAATGAGCTTACTGTTACAATAAAAGTTAAATGCTTATAATATGATAACCGTAGTTCGGCATATACAACAACAGTAAGATTCGCTGAACTCCACACTAGGATTCCCTGTGTCGTGGAGATCAATATCTTTCCATTTATGTTATAAATATCTTAGTGCAATTTTAAGTAAGTAAACGTGCTTCGGAAAGCATGCAAGCTACAGATTAGCCAAAAGGCCTCAGTTGTCACTATATGGTGTTCGATAAGCCAAGCTTTAATGGGCGGGTCATCATTTTTTCTAAGCAGGACACGACGTATCAGAAATGCTTTTGCAAAATTACATTGTGCTGAACTGCAATGCCATGTGGTACTGGTCTAGAATAGTGCAACCACCTCTCATCTATGTAACTATTTATTATGTGCCAATTTTGATAGTATGATGTCAAAAGAGTGTCCGATTGAACTGTATAATGCTCTATGACAGGCGTTTACTAATATTTACGATGAATGCTATGTGACAAAAAAGATGAATAGTAATAAAAATTCTTAAATAAGTTGTTATGTACTTACTGAATAAATAAATAATATGATCTATTGGGGAGGCTAATGTTCTGCAGTGGACTTTATAAGGCTGTTATGATGATCGGCAATGTACAACTATATTCTGTAAAGGTAATAAGTACCCTGAACCGATTAGAGTGTATGAGATGGTTATTGAGCGTGAACTCAACTAAGAGTTAGTGCTAGGATCGTAGAAAGTATGATGTTTTTGCATACATATTCTGTAAAGCTAAATAATGAAGAATTAATATTATGTAAGAGGTATTTAAAAATTCTCAATATTTACTTCAGAATTGTTACCTATATATTAAGTCTCTGTTTGTGCAGCACCGCCTATTCTATTTAAACATGTGTGGCCATTGTGCCGCTGATTAATATCTTAAATAATTGCTTGTACGCTCAACCACAGAGTTCCATTAACGTACATAGCTTAGTCAAATGTGGAGCGAACTACATCTTTCACTGATCAAACACTCGAGGGACCCGATGAAAGGGTTCGCTTAAATTATCAAACAGAAGCCACTTGAAAACTGCAATGACACATGTTACCATTCCGCTGTGATTGCTGAGTCGGCCGACTAGTCGCGCGATCAGTCTGGCGATTTTCATTTGTCATTTGTTTAGGTGGACTTTTTTTTAAATTATTCATGATGGCAGATAGGTTGAGTTGTAATTAATCTAATGGTAATAAGTAGCCACGATTTTATTTCTTTAAAAAAATTATGTACACGGTATGAAGTATGTTTTATCTCCTGCTACACTTTTAGCTTCCCTAAAGTCACGAAGCCAAGTTTGTACAGTTCTGATAAGTATTCATTCTTTTCATTGCTGGAATAAGGCATAACGACCCAAATGTAAGTGTAAAAAAACTGGTTACTTCATAAGCACTTGATAGTTTATGCCTATGTATAAGATATAAAATATATAATATTAGTAAATTAAGTAATAATATATTTATAAATAATCACAGTAAGTATGTAACAATATTAAAATAAACGGAAAGCCAACGTTCGAGCGGTGACAAACAAGTATGACTCATGGTTGTTTGTTACCGCCTATAAAAGCCCCTGCGCCGACCGATCTGGGCCATTCTCGGTTGAGACGTCGGACGGTGCGGAGCTCCGAGGCTTGTTTGGTTCTTATATTCTTTATAAGTGTGGACATTCTGAGTTGGAAGATAAGTATAATGTTATTTTGTTTTAAGGTGTGATGATTGTTGATAATAAATTAAATTATTATCTTTAACAATTATTTCACGGTTGTACCCTTATTGTTTCTACGATTAATGTTTAGTTGGTGATATGGACAGATATATGAAATGCTTTGTAATATACAAATGGTTGTACTGATAGTTACACTAGCAAGTGTAGTTCTGTCATATAATGTTTGTACACATGGTTATTAATGTTTGTTTGATTTTATGTGGGTCCATGTGTACTAATATGTTGGGCTTTATAACTGATGCAATATGATTGATATAAGTTATATATTTTGTTTATCTGCTTTAAGACATAACGTAGGATATATGGCATAACTGTAATTCTGTGTTTATTATTTGATGAAACTAAATAAACGGCTATAATAATAAATATATATTACATTAAATAATAGTTCTCAAAAATAAACGGAGTGTAGTTAAAAATAAAGTGTTCGAAACACTAATAAAGAACTTAATAAATAAAATAGTTCAAACCGTTTTATTGTTTTACTTGTGAATTCCTTTACCTGCTTACAGCACTTTTATAGTGGTTATTGATTCTATTATTTGATATATAGATAACTAGAACCTTAAACCTAACATCAGAAGTGGGATCGACTTGCGCCAATTATTCAATCAAAATTTTATGATGGGTTTCAGCATGGATTTTGAAGAATTTGACATCTACTAGAGGCTATTTGCGATGACTACGTTATACCAGCTCTATTACATCCTGAGGGAACAATCCTGGAACTGGACTGTTGCGACAGCATCAGAAGTAAAGGAATTCTTTTAGAACGGCATCAAGATCGTAGCAAGGGCTGTACCGATTTTGAAGAGGTGGACGACGAAATTCGTATTGCAACAGGAACGTTATACGAGAACTGTTGCGACAGCATCAAGCAAATAGAAATCTTTTGAACGTCTGCAAGGGCTGGTAAGTCCTTACTTAATTCTTAACAGAAGATTTGTGTAAAATAGTTGTTATATGTTGTGGTATTTACTCCTAATTCAATGCAGTAAAATAAGTTTTAAAGAAAAATAAGTACACATATGGAATATTCTTAAGGTTAGTACAAATAACTACGCCTTTAAATTATTTTTGAGAATTTATTATAATTTTTGTTTTTTAAGTAACAATTATTTAATTTCTGGGTTAATAAAAACAAAATCACAAAATTTATAAAAAAAAAAAAACATACAGTTTTCATTAAATATCAAACTATTTTCTGGGTAAATAAAATATCTAATAATTACCATTTCATGCTATAGAACAAAATTCATAACAAAATATAACATTTTATAAAAAAAATTGAATATAAATTTATTAAGTAACACATTTTAAAATAAAACATTAACAATTAAGCCTACTAGTATACAAAAAATAAAAAGATCATTAAATATACAATACTGAAAATAATAATATTATAATTAATGGAGGTAGATATGGCACTAGCCACTGTTGACCGAGACAGCCTTTTAAGAAATTTTTGTTCGTTTGAGTTAGCGCTAGCATACGGCTTTTCTTTTCTATATTATTCAAAACGTAATATCTGTCGCATATATTCTCGTTACCGCGGAACGTCGCATCTGATTACGGCGAAGTTTAAAATGCATAGTCTTTAAGTAAAACATTATTTACTGAAAAAATGTCCTCGTAGCACACTGTTGGATAATTCGCAAATTGCTGAGACACTTTTTTTTCCGTGGGCACTTATCTAAGTAGTATTAAAAAAATAATAAAATAAAATAAAACTGAAAAGTATCACAATCTGTGTATTGAATTGAAATTTATTAATGTTGCAGAATATTGAAATTGCAAATTACTCTTAAAGTTATCGATAAAAGTATTTCAACAAATATTAAACGGTGCAATACTAAAGGGCGCCTTTATAAAACATAAATTTTCGTTTAACAACTTTTAATCGCAGTAACGCAAGCTGTACAACTGATCAAAACCTTTAAGAATGAAGATAACATCAAAAAAAATATATATAAAGAAGTTACATTTATTAACTTCAGCATAATACGGCTATAACACAAACGGAATAAAATCTTTTTGAATCGGAATCAGTTTTATTGCCAAATGTGGGTACAATATCAGATGGTACAGTCAAAATGTTATAAAAGTTCCATTGTAACAATTAGAGAAATACATTACATAACAAATTATTTTTGTGATTTTAAATACAATGTGAATTTTTAATAGATTCATCAGTTATTAAGTATAATGCCAAATTAAAAATAAAAATATATGTTTGTCAATGTAAATGTCATGTCAATGTAGGACATATTAATTCAAAAACTTCTGTCTTTAAAAAAAATTGTCTATGGAGTAATAACGTTTCGTCAATAGCATTTGTATCAATTTTATTTTGGCCATATCATGTTTCAGTTCTTTTAAACTCTAACTCTGTAAATAGTTTTTCTTGTAACTAGAGTACTACCAGTATAGCAATATAGATTTACCTCACATTGCAAGTCGTGGCAACCTGTAATTGAATCTGCACTTAGCTCTTACTCCTTGCTTACTTATTGTGGTTGTTTTAGTGTAAGATTTATTGGTTGTCCTTAATAAATAAATAAAAAATAAATAAACACCAAAATGCTAAATTTGCTAACAACAAAATGGTTTATTGTTTTCAATCTTATTTTTAAAGTAATATGTAGGCTAACGTAACCTACGTGATAACAAAATTATGATGACAAGTTTATTAAGGTAACATTATTTTGATAAAAGAACGATAATAATTATGATATTCGAGAAAATAAATTCGAATTTTCGCGATGTTAACAATATTTAAAAAGATTTACGAAAATAAAAATTCATAAAGATAAAATTGTCACAAAGTGATTGAATACATCTTTTAAATAATGTAAAAACCTAATTTAAATAATGTAAGAGAGAGGCTTAACCATTTAATATAATGGTAAAGGGCAACTACAATGGGCTAGACTTGGCTGAGAGTTCCGATAGTCGGAACGATATTGAATACTCTGTGAATAAAATTATTTTCAATAATGATTGATAATTAGAACTATGTTACATTATTAACTTTTATCATAAATATCCCCTAAAAACAAAAAAAAATAATTTGACTGAATTAGATAAATTGTTTATAAAAATACCTTATAATCTACATTACATTATAAAATGTAATGTAGATGAGATGGTGGATCGTAAAAGTAGATTTTATAATTATAAAACAAGAACTATTATGATAATTATAATGTCAGATTGACCGAGCGGTTTTTGAAAGTGTGTTTGTGAAAAAGATTCTATTAATATAATCTTAAAAAAATAAAATTTAGATCCTTCCAAATGATCGCTATGCTCTGAAGGGCCACGGTAACATTAGAAATATTGTTGTCGCTAAAGAAAAATTACGGTTTTGGCCAGGAGAATGGGTAGATGAGGACAATGCTGTTGAACATGCCATTTAATAAGATATAAAGATGATTTGTGATTAATTAATTTCGAGAATTGTTTATTTGTAAACTATATATATAATGTTTTGTACTAACTAGATAAGATAAAATTAAGGTTTTCTGTAGGAACATAGGTTACCTACATAAAATGTTGCCAAAATATATACATGATACAAAGAATAAAGTACTCTGTTTAACTCTCTCTTGAGAAACTCCTAAATTTGTCTGAGTACCGCTGGTCGGCCTACTATTTGGTGTCAATTATCTCACAAGCAGCGGGTGAATGTGATTGGCATGTCTATGTAGTTGGCATTACTCAATAATTTTATCAGTCAGAGTACCGCTGGTCGGCCTACTATTTGGTGTCAATTATCTCACAGGCAGCGGGTGAATGTGATTGACATGTCTATGTAGTTGGCATTACTCAATAATTTTATCAGTCAGAGTACCGCTGGTCGGCCTACTATTTGGTGTCAATTATCTCACAGGCAGCGGGTGAATGTGATTGACATGACTATGTAGTTGGCAAGAATACTCTGTTACCTATTTATGATATGTCTTATGAAGTGTGTTGACTACTTTCTTTCTCATTGTGTCATGTATATGTTTATTAATGAATCGAATGTACCTACTCGTAAATAATATATGGTAACACAATACTTCGAGGACGAAGTACTGTCAGTATGGCCGTGATAGTTTATGCCTATGTATAAGATATAAAATATATAATATTAGTAAATTAAGTAATAATATATTTATAAATAATCACAGTAAGTATGTAACAATATTAAAATAAACGGAAAGCCAACGTTCGAGCGGTGACAAACAAGTATGACTCATGGTTGTTTGTTACCGCCTATAAAAGCCCCTGCGCCGACCGATCTGGGCCATTCTCGGTTGAGACGTCGGACGGTGCGGAGCTCCGAGGCTTGTTTGGTTCTTATATTCTTTATAAGTGTGGACATTCTGAGTTGGAAGATAAGTATAATGTTATTTTGTTTTAAGGTGTGATGATTGTTGATAATAAATTAAATTATTATCTTTAACAATTATTTCACGGTTGTACCCTTATTGTTTCTACGATTAATGTTTAGTTGGTGATATGGACAGATATATGAAATGCTTTGTAATATACAAATGGTTGTACTGATAGTTACACTAGCAAGTGTAGTTCTGTCATATAATGTTTGTACACATGGTTATTAATGTTTGTTTGATTTTATGTGGGTCCATGTGTACTAATATGTTGGGCTTTATAACTGATGCAATATGATTGATATAAGTTATATATTTTGTTTATCTGCTTTAAGACATAACGTAGGATATATGGCATAACTGTAATTCTGTGTTTATTATTTGATGAAACTAAATAAACGGCTATAATAATAAATATATATTACATTAAATAATAGTTCTCAAAAATAAACGGAGTGTAGTTAAAAATAAAGTGTTCGAAACACTAATAAAGAACTTAATAAATAAAATAGTTCAAACCGTTTTATTGTTTTACTTGTGAATTCCTTTACCTGCTTACAGCACTTTTATAGTGGTTATTGATTCTATTATTTGATATATAGATAACTAGAACCTTAAACCTAACACACTCAAAATAAAGAAGTTGCGGTGTTAGGTCATAAATAAATTTGAACTTTGTGCTAAAACTAATGAACACATATATAAAAATGAATATTTTCAAACTGGAAGCAACAGCAAACTCTAAAATATCTCATTTTGAATCGGCAACGTCAATATCACTCGACACGGAAACACCGGGACGCACGCAAAACGAACATTATTCCGAACGGAACGCCTTCGACGCAAAACTCTATAAAAACGTCGAAAAAAGTAACAGTAACATGGCGTATAATAACAGCTGGTCCACTTGAGAACAAAAGGGGAGAGCCGAGGCTCGGCGAGAAAAAATATACGAAGAGTTGAAACAACTGCGTGTACTGCCCCGCGGACGCGACGCCCGCCGCCGCTTGCTAATAAATTTGCAATCGAGTTCGATTCCAAAGTCGCGCGGGCAAGTCGACAATCGGCTCGCTCACCCACTCGCGACGAGGGAACTCGAGCATCGCTACTGTGCCTCGCATTCATCGAGCTCCTACTACACTCCACTGAAAATTAGGTGGCTGCGTTGAGAAAACTCGTTACGGATATTGCTATACGTCTCGGGGAGAATAGCGCCGCATTCGAGTTTAAAATGCGAATAATAATCGCGGCATTCATAAAAATCCCGTGCGCGGAATGCAAGGAGAGGCCGTGTTTTACACGTTATAATTTTGTGCCGAAAGCAGAGGTAGGTAGGCAGTTGTTTTGTGCGGAGTGTAGGCTCGGTTCAAATGCCGCGCACGGACCATTAGTTGATGAGCGCGCGTGAGCCTGCG
This sequence comes from Musotima nitidalis, assembly GCA_949126915.1. NCBI lineage: Eukaryota > Metazoa > Arthropoda > Insecta > Lepidoptera > Crambidae > Musotima > Musotima nitidalis. Next base: position 6,263,601 of record OX421415.1, on the reverse strand, counting down.
TCAGTCGCCGCCCGCCCGAGCCCGGAAAGAGTAACAATTTTCAGCTAGAATATGAAAAATGTTTTTGTAGTTTTTTGTTGTAAAATACATTTTGGCCAGACTGTAGTTCTCACGCATAATGAGCTCCCTGATACTGTGACCTTATGTGTTTAGAAAACTGGAACAATAAGGAATATTTTCCGCAGAATTGCTTGGTTTTCACTGTCTTTTCTAGTTCTACCGAGCGATTAGGCTGTGAGTTTGATTCCGACTCTGGGCCTGGTGTTGTCCTATAAGCATTCTTATTTCCAAATTTTATTTACAATTGCTAAAAAATTTTTACCATTTACGCTTACCAATTGTTATAATTTAACTTTAAATAGAAATAAATAAATATCCTCTTACAATTACACCAATTATTTAGCTCCAAGATAAGTATCATTAAGAACTTGTGTTATAATAGGTTGGGGAAAAAGTCTTTTCGTATTTTTGTATGAAAAGTCAAGACATTTTTTTTAAAGTTTGTTTACATTTATTTACAATATATATGTACCGTTTTGTTGAATAACTTTCTGCCATTTTGTGGGCAGAGACATTATCCCGTTACTGTAGAAACTTTGGGACTTCTGATCAAAAAAACGGGACAAATAGTTTTGGCAGACCTCAAGTCAACCTTACAGAACCTAAAGAATTCTGCAGAGACCGAAACAGGTGAAAATCTGAAGGCGCAAGGTCAGGGCTATATGGTGGATGCACTAGGACCTCCCAGTCGAACTCTCTTAATTTTTGCTGAGTGGCTAAAGATGTGTGTGGTCTAGCGTTATCGTGATGAAAGACCACACCCTTCCTGTTGATCAATTCCGGCCGTTTTCTCTCGACTGCTTCCTTTAATCTCATCAGTTGCTGGCAGTAAAGATCAGAATCGATGGTTTTGCCGGGCGGTAAAAGCTCATAATAAACAATGCCCTTCCAATCCCACCATACACACAGCATCACCTTATTTCGTGTTAGGCCAGGTTTGGCCACAGTCTGTGAAGCCTGGCCAACTTTCGACCACGACCTTTTTCGCACGTTCTTGTCGTTCGTGATCCACTTTTCATCGCCAGTTATCAATCTCTTCAAAAACGGCTCGGTTTCATTACGTCTCAATAATGAATCGCAAATGAGTACACGGTTCATTAAGTTTCTTTGAGTGAGCTCGTGTGGCACCCAAATATCGAGCTTTTTTGTATAACCAGCTTTCTTCAAATGGGTCAAAACTGTTTTGTGGTCAATTCCCAGTTCTTCAGCTACATCGTAACTACTAATATGCCGATCTTGCTCCACTCTTTTAAAAATGGCGTCCATTTTATTCGTAACAGGGCGACCAGAGCGAGGTGCATCTTTAACATCAAAATTTCCGGACTGAAAACGTTTGAACCAAATTTGTGCTACTCTTACTGACACTGCATCAGGTCCATAAACATCACAAATTTTTTTCACTGCTTGAGTTGCATTTTTGCCTTTTTTATAATAAAATTTTAAAATGTATCGAATTACTTCATTAGATTCACTCATTTTTACGGAGAGAAAAACAAATGAAAAATAGCGGGAAACAACTTTTTTTTATTTTTTTCTTTTCTTTATAATGGAACCTTTTTAATGTTACCAAAACCAGCCAGACACAAATAGTACAGTCAAAAAAAAATTATAATAAGTTTATACCTACGTTATGCGAAAAGACTTTTTCCCCGACCTAATAGATACTAAATAACGGATAAACATACTTATATACTTTTTTTTGTGAATACATACTTTATATACATAGAAAACACCCAGACCAGAACAAATATACGTAATAAATAAAATACACAAAGATTTGTCCTGTGTGGAAATCGAACCCACGACCTCAGGAGTAGATTGCAGGTATACTGACGTCCAAGCCATATCGGTCGTCAATAAAGTAATTAAAAAAATATTAAAGTTGTTTTGTAACAAAACAATATATATTTGTCTGTTTGAGTTTCTAACAAAACATGCATCTGACGGATTGCGTTTCTGACGACATGCGTATAATCCGATTTAATAAAAAAGTAAAAGTTTAGAGCGAGAAGTTTGAGGTGGACGTTGTATTTCCCAGGCCTGCCGAGTGCCCGTGATTTCACGTGGAAGCAACGGCCAGGAGTGGCCGCCTAATCTCGCAGATAAAAACTTTATGCCGTTCTCAACTTTTAAAAACCTCTCAATGGTCGGATTTTTATTTGAATCTGTTATTAGTTTTGATGTTATAAGTCAACACTTTCGTGACCTTCCGATTGAACGAGACACTGAATTTATTATTTACCTTTAGGTTATATGAGTTCAAACACTATCAGTAGAGTTAAGTAGCGCTTATATAGGTGTAACTGTCCTTTAATATGGGGTGATTTATTCCTTCAGGAAGTATAGTAATCCTTTGGGCCTGGTTTTAACTACAAACTATATCGTTTAAAACAGATAATGATTTGGAATTCTCTGCCGGCTCATGTGTTTTCTAGCTCCTATAGATTGTCTTGGGTCTTTAAATATTGCACGCGTATTAAAGGCATAGGTATGGTGGGTGTGCTTTTACCGAGCGTCCTCCACGGTATGCAGCGTTTTTATTTTGTTGAACTGCATCGACTGCTTACCATAAAGCAGCATGTAGTCATTATGACAAATCGTAGGGGATAGTGCAAATCCGCGAAACTACCATATGTAAAGTCCGCGTAACTGAAATAGATCTAGTTTTACAGGGGTAGGTAAAAAATCTTAATAAGTTTCTTATTTTAACAAATTTTGGGGTCATTTTTACACATTATATTATTAATTATATGTTGTATATCTCTTGTTGTAAAAATATTTTTCTGAATGTACATAATTTAGGCTTTGCGACATTAACTTAAATTAACATTTTTTTTCAGATACGCGGAAGTATCCAATGCTAGTTACGCGGATTTACACTATCACCAACGAAGTCACATAAAAAACAGAAAAAGGCATAAAAGGCAGTTTTTTTAAAGAAATATATTTTTCAATATTCAAAATCATAGTTGCTCTAATTTCATTCTTCTGTTACAGAGGAACGACTTACCAAATTACTTAGCTCGAGTGCTGATAGTGTGTACAGTATAAGGTTTGTTCTTAAGTCAAGTTGTTCGGGAGAGCAAAGGGCGGAATGAAATGAAAAAGTATAAAACAATAACACAAAATAATATATCACTTTGTAATTTTTCATTAGAAATAGCAATATAATAATTTTAAAAAAATATTTTTAAAACCTACTTAACCTATACCACTTGATTTGTAGAGTTATTCCGGTCGGATCCCCTGATCTGATCCCCTGTTGTTTATTATAGTATTTTAATTCCTGTCTGATCCACTATTAACTTTGTCATTCCGGTCTGATCCCGTTACTCTTTTTTGACAGGTAAGTACAGTCAAGAGAAAAGCAGTTGTTCATGTAAAAATATTTGTTTTATTTGTTTAAAATCATCAATGGCAATCAGAAAATTAGTCTTTTTATTTAGACAACTACACCTTAACTATAAAAAATATTTGACCATATTAATTAAATAACAAAAACAGAACTTAAAATTACTATATAAAATAGTATTTTTACTTGGACAATCCTTAATATTAATAAAATATTTTGACCATCTTAATTAAATAACAAAAATAAAACTTAAAATTAGTATTTAAAATCATCACAGATAATCAGACATTTGGTCTTTCTATTTGGACAAACCTTAATAATTTAAAAGGATTTTGACCATCTTAATTAAATAACAAAACAGAACTTAAAATTACGATATAAAATCATCACAGACAATCAGAATTTTGGTCTTTCTATTTGGATAGATAACAAAAACATAAACACAAGTTCTAGAGCTTAATCAAATTTGAGAGTTAAATGAATGACATGACAAATTAAATAAAAGTAATCGTTTTTAAATAATAAAAGATTTCGACTAGATAAATCGAATACCAAAAAAACATAATTGTGTCTTTTAATTTGGACCAATCACTTACAGTCTTAACTTTTCTAAACAGTGACCAACTGTTATTTTTCCAGTGAGAAGTTGGTCAGTTACATGTTGGTACCACTTATCGACTACGATTTCTTTTGCTAGCCGTCGTTTTAGGTTTGGCATTTTATCACTATTAGTATTCACTATTTGCAACTTTGCATCCTCTTTTAAAGTTTTCAAAAGCTGATATAAATTTGGGTTTCTTGGCAGACTGCTGTTGTGCTTTTTATGCCAGGATTCCACAGCATTGGTTGTGCGATGGCGTTGATTATAGGCACACCAAGTATCGACAAAACTTTCATCTTCCAGCCATTGTGTTACCATGTAATCGTTGAATGCTTGTATTTCTTTAGACTCCGGACTGTCTTCCATTACGTAGCACCAGCCATCTGAGATATATTTTCTAGGTAGCAGTGGCAATAAGGCTGATAGCGCTACGTGTTTGCGAAATCGCTTGTTTTTTGTCAAATTCAACGCTTTAGCTCTCTTCCATACATTATGAGAAAAATGAAAGTAGCATCCTTTTACTTCAACTTACTTTTTGCAGGTAAAAAAATATTAAAAAGGGTACATACCGGGCGCGGTGACTTAGCCAAGACGAAAATGTAGAGTCGTTGTTTCTCAATGTAACACGTTTCTAATACAATATTAAGTATTACGAGCATATGTATTTCAATAAACCCTGTATGCATATTTTGTTGCTGACTGTCCCAAAAATCTGTTAATAGATAACTAGTGTATTCGAACGGAATAAAATGATTAAATTTATTTGTGATACCCTGCACGGTGAATCAGACCGGAATAGAAAATATTATAAAATAATACTGATCCCCCAGGGTATCAAATACGGGGTATCCGACCGGAATAACTCGATTTGTACTACTTTAATACTAGTATTAAAGTATTTATTCGAAAATTCAAGCATGAGTACCTACTACTAGTTACTTTAATACATTATCAGGGTGACGACCAACACGGGTTTCAAAACCCGAGTATCGACGTTCGGGAAATCACAGATACTTTCACAAAATACGTGGACATGACTTTCTACCCCTGTGGTCTGTACCGGTAATGTAATTACACTTATTTGGTCAACCAGAGCCATCTCACATATGAGTCTAGTGCGTGTTTGATATATGAATTAATTCCCTGGTTGATGGATTCCGAAAGCGTTTCGCTCTCAGCCAGATGGCACATGGAGAGATCAATTTGATGATTGAAAAAAAAAGCGACTACTATTTTGTTATGTCGAAAACTTGGATTTTCCTTTTAAATCGAAAGCCAAGGGATAAGCCCTTTTTACTTAGGGTTGCTTGGTTTTTGAAAAACTAAAGTTTAATTAAAACTGGCGCGAAGATCAGTAGATTCTAGAGCAATACGCTTTTCGTTGGTCGTGGGTTCGATTCCCACTGAGGACAAATATTTGTATGCATTATTCTTGCTCTAGGTCTCATGTGAATTATAAGTATGTTTTTACAAAAATATATTACATATATGTCCTATATATATCGTAGGGTATATAAGGATCCTTCCTAGATCTGAGGAGCCTAAGCCAACCTCACCTGCAACTTGTGAACCTGCCGAATAACGAACGAGGCTCTGGCGAACAGAAAAGTTCCTGACAAGCGGCAATAGGGTCGCCACCTATTACGTGTGTCTTACAACACAACTGACGAAGTGTGGGTGTATAAGTTTGCCTCTGCCTACCCCTTCAGGGAAACAGGCGTAATATTATGTTTGTACTTTTTACAAAAGCTATATATTTATGAAGTTTATCCTTTCTCTAGTCATACCCATAGCACAAATTCATTTTGTGAAAACCCTTGATGTTCATAAATTTTATGATTAGTGTTATATGATATTGCACGTATGAGTAGTTACGTATACGTTAGATAAGTTCTGAGATAAGGCCATATATATAGTATAGTAGAACCTTACTGGTATAAGACCTACGTGGTAAGGCTCTATGCATTTCTAGGGCTTGTAAAAGCTTTTTGTTTGACTTGTGAGTTCTCGATTAATCTTTTATACCTACATACATTCTCCTTTCCCCTTTTTCCAAAAAAATCCCTAGTTGAAGTCTACATGACGTAAGTGAAAGGTGTTCTCAGATATATTTACATTATTAGTGCCATTTATGAAAGTAGACGATCGAGTAACTTTTAAAATGTTCTGGTTACCAGCGTTACTTTTTGTTCTGTATTCTCTTGAAGAAGTAGTAAAAAGTACATTCAAAACTATGTAGATTACACGAACTGCAGTTTGTGTGCACACTTCACTGCTCCACAGAGTACTATTTAGAGTTAGCTAGTGTATAAGCTGTTTCCACGTAAGTGCTCATCGCCCTGATTTTGAGTATTTCCTGGGTAACTTTTTTTGTGTTAAAATGTTTTGAAATTAATTAAAAATAAATAAAAAATATCTATGACAAAGTAGGTTTCTGCTTAAATCAGCTTATTGTTAATATACAAGAAATATTGTATATGGATCCTACCAAGACTAAGGAGCCCAAGCCAACCTCACCTGAAAGTGTTGCACCTGCCAATCAACTTGATGAGGTTGGCTGGGCTTCCTAAATCCTTGTAGGAACCCTATACACCTAGCTATTTGCACATCTACAGCAATAATTTAAATTAAGTATTCGCCTTATATAAATTCTTCACTTCCACCTATGTTTGTGTTATCTATTTACGAAGACATTGAGCACTGCATTTTTAACTCCATATTTAAAAAAATATATAGCTCAAAAATATCGCTTCCACATAGGTAGTGTGATGTGTTCCATCACATAGAACATACAAAGATTGAAACATACCAAGGTAGATTTTTGTCCCCACACAGTTCCCGATTGGGGGTAGATACTGTCGGCGTGGAGTGATGGTTTTAATAAGCGTTATCTCTCTCGTGACGCAACTAGAGCGGTGACGTCATCGTCTGTCAAGATCGTATCGATAGCTTAGAGAACTGGGAGAACATTGCGAGCCTTATCATTTGAATCTAATATTTTCTAACGTTTTGCAAGTAACAGAATAACAAAGAGTTCGTTTCTTAATTTTTTTAATTGCTAAATAAAGTCGGGTTGTTTCTAGAACTATCCGTGAAGCTATTGAAATTAAAATGATCTTAGTTTCAATAGAAAAGATGCTTGGTATGTAACACAATTTGGAACACTATAAGTCGCAACATCTAAGACTCAACAAGTCATTATATCACATGTATATATTTAATATCTGTGACTCAGTATACAGTCGTATCTCACAGTAACATGTGCCTCCCGTCATAACGTTCAAACGACTGCGTAGTTTTCCATCATAAATGGTCTACCAAAATTTTAACTCAAAAACGAATACATTAATTCTTCGCATTATCATTGTTTCATCTATATCAATCCCTTCTATATTTGTATAGACGTATACATAAGTACATATCTACTATAATCTAGGTGAAAAAAAAATTAAAATTATTTTATTACCCAAAAACAAAGTTACATAACTTAAACGAAGGTCAGTTTTCTTTTAAGTTTATTAAAGCCTATGACAGAACATCTACTCTTTCTAAACATAGAAATTATTATTAAAACTTATACTAATCGCAGGTAATATTAGTTATTTTAGAGTAGAATGATAGTGCTTTGAGTAAATGTTTTACATTATTAATAGTCCAAAAAGATTTTACAAAACACCTTTATATATATTCCTTGCCTAATCATATATCTCTCTGTGTCTGTATCTCTGTCTTCATCGATCATTTTAATATTTCTAACACAGTTACTGTCGTATCTATAAGTTGCTTGCTTACCCTCATATTTTTTATACGACTACTTTCAATCATCAATGGTTTAACAATATTTCGACTCAATAACCTTTAAATATATTCTTCGCATAATAAAGATGTCTGTATCTCTGCGTATATCAACCATTTTAATATTTGTGACTCATTATACAGTCGTATGTATGAGTAGATAGTGTTGTACCTACACTCAGTAGTGTTCACGTTGAATTAAGGTCGAGCCCCTACGGAACCCCAGGATCAGATATCAGCCGGTGACGTGCCTTGAATTAATCCCCCCGAATGACATCACTACAATACGTCTCCTGTCTTTGTGTATGTCTCGCACCAATGTTGTATGGAGTGAGAATTGATTTTTTCTTTCATATTTCTATTAAAAAAATAATATGATTGGAATAGTTCTATAACTGGGTTGAATAATTTTGCTACCTGTATACGTTTAAGGCAGAACATAAGGTCAGTCTTAGCAGATATATATTTACCCAGCCTATCAAATTTTACATGACCTATTTAGGAATGCCCATGTATCGAAAAATTATTACGAAGGACATTGTATAATAAGTCGTCTTATATATTATGAAACGGTAATTTTTAATGCAAAAATTGAAAAATATTTACTACTTTAGTCTGTAAATTTTCCTGCTTACACTTTTGCAAGTCTTTTCTTGGAATGCTGTTTATTGTTTTTATATCCAGAGTAGGTATTCAGAGGAGGTATTGAGTAATACAAAGGTGCTCATGTTTGATCACGATCATTCAGCATTTCGCATGCTTAATGGAAAACTGACTTAACTCAAAAAAGACGATCTTTGGGACATCACAAAAGAAGATTTATAAAGAATCCTTGTTCTACTTGTAAGCGCATTAAATTAATACTGATTTAATAATTAGTAATTCTGCTTGTGTTTTAAACGTTTGATTAACATTGATTCGATCTTAGTAAGAAATAGAAAGACTGTATTAGTACGTAACTGAAACCTGACCTATCTGTTAATGGGTCGATGTTCCTTTAAGCATGCGATTTGTTGAGTAGTACCTATAGCAGACGCAATGAGAGTGATTGAATTTTTAGGAACTGGCACTGAGATTTACTTACTTTTATTGCATATAAGTCAATCAAAGCTTCTTGTTTTTAGTGTAGTAATATTATTTTTATTTTTATATTTTATTACTACGTTTTCAATGCTATGTGATAGTTTATGAAATTAAGAACTTTTTACTTTACTTTACATTTCAGCCCATTGGGTGTCACTACTTAGAACAGGCCTTTGACCCCATGGTGAAAGGAGGGAAGGGTCATAAATAAATTCAATAGTAAACATAAATTGTAGTTGCCCGATATCACTATACTATCAGGAACGCTACATATCTGCAGATTACCTTTTAATTATTTTGGCAGAAATACTCTCAAGAATTAAGTTATTACAACATGTATAAATCTTCAGTCGGAACCTAAATAGAGAAAGTAAGTATTTATTATTTTTATAAGATGATGTAAAAAAAATCGTGAAAGTAACATTTTCTAATCATTTATCAAAGCCAAAAATACAGCTATTAAGTCACGATTTGTCTTACAAAAAGGCGAGCGGTTACATAATATCCTCGAAAATAAATCATAACGAGTGACGACGTCATTGAAGTGATGTTTCTCGAATGTTCGGGTCCGGAGGGGAGACGGGGCACAATCGAAGCCCCGATGAAAGTCTGCGAGTTCTGCGGCACGATAACATCGCGCTAGGCCCTGGCCCGCGGCCGCACTGCCCCTATCGCACTCATCGATAATGAGCGTACAAATCGTGACGGAAGTTGAAAGAAAAAACTTCCCAAGCGGCAGATCTTATCGACCGCCCTAAACGTTCTCGTAAAAATATTAATAAAACATAACTTTTTCCACCCAAACCCACATTAAACTCCGATCCCGTAGGAATTTATTGACAATTACGCGTCAATAAGAGGCAATAAAAGCACAAAGCGTCAATGTCCACAGATTTGAATGTCAATTGTACACAATTGTGTAATTCCGTTTTCGTGGAGGCTCGTTTTGATTGTGGCACTAGTCATACAATTATGACTATAGCTTCGATTCTTTGCCACGCTTATTATTGAGATAAACATGCCGTTCGGCTATTGTATACTAATTGAATATATGGTTTGTTTCCGGTATCGCTGTCTGATAGAATGTGGTGCTATTGTGGGCGAGAATTCGCACATAAATAGGGAAATTGGGTGATTCGCGTCGGGAATTTAATCAGTGTAAGGACCGGAACACAGCGCCGAGAAGACGATGCAGACGTGATAAATTAAAACGAGGCTGGGAATGTCGCGTACAAACCACTAATAAGAAGAGCGCGCTTAACCTTATCTGCGATCGAGGAAGTCTAAAAAACGGCTGAGGGGTCCAGGAGGGGGCCGAGATGCGGGGCGGAGGGGGCGGACGAAGAACAAGAGCCGTCAGTGAAATAGAGATAGATGAACAGTGGGAAATGAAATTCTTTGTGGCTTCGCGGTCCCGCAAAAAATGCACAGATTAGATTTTCCCCTCGCTGAGGGACGAGAGACGGAGGCAATGATTTTTTACAACGTTCCCCGGGATATATATAGGAGTTTTAGTGCCGGGATTTGTTATAACTGCCCTCTGTTTGAGAATTTTAATTTCCTTGATTTGCTGCGGTCGACTCACATTAGCGGGTAATGCGAGCGCTATTTATTTCAATAATGGCGTTGATACTTTTTAATGTGCTTACTGATTTTCTTTAAGTGTTTAAATTCCATATTTTGGGGAAAATGTCTACATAATACGAGTAATATATCATTTCACAAAAATAACCTTGACATCTTAAGGGCATTTGGGGGAGTTATTTTTTTAATTAGTATTACATATCTGTAATTTAATTACTGCTTACTATGCGTCAAATGATCTGTTGCTTTAGTTTAGTTCTTATCTTAGTACAAACATATTTAAATTCAATACAAATATTTAATTTTAATGTTATGTTTAAAAATATATAAATATGTCATAGTGGGGCAAAGTGGAAAATTTTAAGGGCAATAAGGAAAAGTATTAAGTTCTTGAGAGGCTGCAAACAAGCAGGGTCGCGAAATTACTGGGCATTAGAGACCCATGCTGGATTAGGCGACCCCTGTAAAAAACAAGGGCAGCTCCGATGGCACTTGTATCGTGTGGGATTTATCGGCAAATAGACATTCGGCTCGGTCTGGCTTCATACGCCCTGATTAGGTAGATTACTGCAATTTGTTTCTCAGTTGCTTTGATGTTTTTTGCAATCAGTCACTTTCCATCTTCCACTTAACAAATGTTGCAATTGAAAATATTGAAGGAGATAAGAGTATTTTTAGACTTTTTCTATTTGTATTTCACTACTGAGATGACGTGAAGGTATATTTGTATATGTGGTTATATACAAGATACCATAAGTCGGGGTCACAAATTCGTGGGTTCGATTCCCATTTAGGAAAAATATTTATGTGTTGTAGATGTTAACTTAGCGTGAAGTTTAACTTTTTGGCTTTAATAGTTTACGTTTCAAAATGATTTGCTGGTAAGTCTATGTGTATAGAGTATACCCTACCAAGAGCTAAGGAGCCCAAGCCAACCTCACCTGCAAGTGGTGCACCTGCCGATCAACGGACGAGGCTCTGGCGAACATAACAGGGCCCGGTAAGCGGCAATAAACTCGCCACCTATTACGTGGGACCAACCATATAATTGGCGAAGTGCGGGCGTATATTATGCCTCTGCCTACCCCTTCGGGGAAACAGGCGTGATTGTATGTGTGTATTTATTTATATGACATATACAACTTAATATAAAAAAAAAAATTTAAGCAAAATCTATTATAAGTTTATATATTCGCTTTGAACATTGCTATGCACTCTAAAGTACCTACTTAATACGTTTTACCACCATCCGTTGGTGGTCCATCACTAATACACAGGATTACATCGATTGCGTCGCGTTGCATTTAGCTAAAAATGTCCTGGGGATTAGTGGAATTGGTATATTGTGGTTATTTGCCCCTATAAAGAGGATTCCAGAACATAATTAAGAAACATTTGGGATATTAAGTTTTTGACATGCAATGCCTATACAATCACACTTGTAGTCACATTTTTGTAGATATAAAAACGTCGATTAAAGTGATATGCATAAAATGTCAGCTTAAAGTTTTAACAGTCAATTTTGAACTGACATGTTAAACCTGTCATGCAGTTTTTTTTACTTTTAAATAATGGCTTCGTTTAGCACATTTAGCGAAGTCCGAGATATATTAATAATATATAAACTATAGTAAATGAGAATGAGTGGTCTTAAAGATGATAAATGGTAAATATGATACCCTCCCCCTAAACCCCTTGAGTCGTCAGTAAGGATATGCTATATATACTGAGATCACACATTGACTTCTTGAGAAAATTATAAAAGTTATCGTTTACGGTTTTGTTTCATTTACCAACACTTATGTACGTTCACAAACACTTAACGGTTAATAATCCACCGTAATTACACATAAATGTTGGAAATATCAACAAATTTAGAAAATAAAACAAAACTGCAGTCGTGACAGTTCACTTTCCCGCCAAGAGGTCCTTCATGCAGTTCAATTGACTTTAATTAAAGGCACACACTTACAAAAAATTCTGTTAAACAAATTCAAAACCTTATGTTTAAGTCTAGTTCAAAAAATGAATGAACATCAACTTAAAAACTAAGGGTAGGAGCTCGACTAGGGAAGAATCAGGCAAGAAACGTATCAAAGTGTTATACTTTACCCTCAAATGACTGTAAATACTGACTTCGAGGAAAACGAGTTTTATATATCGCGACTATAAATAACCCAATTAACCCAAGACAAGTTACCTATCCGAGTGGGAGTACGGCCGTTTCCTTAAACTAATTACCAAACACGATAATTAAAACAACAGATTCCTCCTGAGGGGCGAAGGACCAAGGGCGGGGGGGAGTAGGGGCAAATAAAGAAAATGCAAAGTGTACGTCCACCAAAAATTTCCATAACAAAACCATCGGCTGTTTTTTTCTCCGTATCTCTCAAAATAACCATTGTCTCCTTTGCGTTTTTCCTCCTTGGGTTGTTTTTTTTTTATTTTGTCTTTGACGTGTCTCGTTTTACTTTTATCTCTGACGGCGGGTTTTATAAGATATGCAAATTATTTTCTTGACGGACCACTGACTAATCAAACTTTAACATTTTATTTTTAAACAAAATAGTACCTTTATGGAATTATAAAATCCCTAAGGGTATTTTTACCATACCTGATTAAGAGATAGGGACTCGTCAATTAAAATTTTAGTACTAGATGGACTACCTGTCAAGTAAACATAAAATAATATGTAAATAAAATGTATTTTTAAACAAGTAAAACTAATCTTGATAATTAAGTGATATTAATTAAAATTTATTTTATAAAGATTATGAAAAGCAATCCGGTCTTCTAGCTTAATTTCCTGAATAAAGTAGGTATATTCACGCGTGGCATCTTGAGAGGGCGCTCGACTCTGCGCTCAAGTGGGTGCCCTTTGGAGTCTGATACGAAAAATAGATGGTAGTAGTTTAGAAAGCTGATGTTCAGAAACTCAACTCACATCAACAATTGACAAGAAGAAATGGATTATTTAAATGTAGAAGAATACTGCAGAACTATCTCGTCTTGTACGCGTCACGATTACAAAACTTCTCATAAACTTACTCACAAATGTGAGTATGCTGTATCTATGTTATGTTCTGATTGTGTATTGTTAATAAATAAATATAAGCATAAATAAAA